>CM053790.1:479819896-481019896 GCA_028749045.1 Cupressus sempervirens
CATCTTAGTATCTAACATTAGAATTCTATTGACCAACTTTTTTTTCTAGCAATATGTTGTTGACAGTCATCATATTTTTTTACAATGACCATATTTTTTTGATGAGCTAGTCTTTTGAAGCTACAGTTTTTTTTTGGCCATAACTTGAGCATATGAAGGTCTTTTTCTAATCTGAAAGAAGTGCCAAAAATCTGACTTGGAGATGGAGACAATGGTGCTAGTTTCATCACATTCTAAGTTTATTTGAGCTCCCATTTTTGGTGTCAAAGTAGAGCCTTCTATTTCCTCCTTCTCTACATTTGAAATCCAAGTTCATTTTCAGTTTTTGTACTTTCTATATTTATTTTTTTGTGGTACTTGAGGGATATCTTTATACATTGTGGGGGGGTGGAATTTTCTTTTCTATAATTTAGTTTAGAATAAGACCCTTCTACTTCCATCTTCTTGTTTCAATGTCGGACCCATCTGTGACCTGGCTCATGCCACACAACTATCAAACCTAGAAGGCACAAATGACTAGGCTTCTCATGTCAAGGGACTTATGGTCATGTCTAGATGAGAGCCAACCTATTCTCATGCACCCTTTTGTAGTTCTTTAGCATAGGAATAAAATGGGTGAGGCCATGGGATTGATTGCACTAAGCATCTCAGATAGTCTTCTATTTCACTTGGATGGTTTGACCACTCCACGGGCTATTTGGATGAAATTCTAGAATTTGTTTGGCATAGTGAATGAGTTCCAAGTACTTTAACTTGATGTAGAATTAACATATTTGACACCTACTAACTTCCCCACCATTGAGGACTTCTTGATGAAGTTCAAATCTCTACATACACTTTTGTAGGGATGTAGGAAAAACAAGACTAATAATGAGTGTATCTTTTTAATACTCTCCAAGTTGCGGGGCCAATATTAGATCTTTTCTTCCACCTTCTACTCCACTATAGATGCCTTGGGTGATAGACACAAGATGCATTGATTTGAGATATTTTTTGATCAGTTAACTCATGAATAGTCCAAGATCAATTAGATGGATTCACTTTTAGGTTCACAGTCGCAGGCATTGCTTGCCAAGGATATACAGGAGCAGAAGCTGAAGCAGATATTAGATTCCTCTTCTACAAGTTCATCATCATCTTTTAAGAAGAAGGAGAAAAAGAATACTAAGACTCCTACCTATTCCCTTTGTCAAAAAGGATCTCATGATGAGGCACATTGTTTCTAGAAGAGATTTGATGGCTATGAGAAATAGATTTCCAATTTGCAAGCTCTCCTTTAGAAGAGCAACATTTCCTCTCCATCCTCTTCTACCTCATAGGGGTCTACCTTTTAGCCTTCTTCACATTTTCAACATCTACACAAAATCTTGGAAAGGTTCATGCATTACAGGCTTCCATTGCATCCACTTCATAGGCCCCTTGGATACTGGATTCAGGTGCTTCTCACCATATGACATCTTCTCAAGGTGTCTTCTCCATAATTGAGCCTTCTCCCATTCCTCATATTCTCATGGGGAATAACGCTACCCTACCAGTCTATGGGAAAGGTTCAATCTACATCCAGGATGGTATATTCAATGATGTACTATATGTTCCATCTCTATTTACAAACCTTCTCTCGATTTCTTAGATTATACATAGTGGATCAGGGAAGATAGTTGAGTTCACCCTAATTCAGTCTTCATTGAGGATTGTGTCACAAGAGGCCTTATTTCTACAACAATAGTTGATTCTTCCACCTATCTCTACACCTTCTCACAATTTTTCCCACCATCTCCATTTTTGGAGCATGACTCTTCTCTTTCACAGGAGCATCATGTGGTGTAGTCTGGATACTTGAACCTTTGTATTGTTCTTGAGATCCCTATTTTGACTACCACAACACATCTAGTTGAGCATTTTTCTCTTCTACAAGATTCTTCTTCCACTCTACCTGATCCTCTAGCTCCATTCATTGAGCCTCCAGATACACTTGTTGCAGTTACTACAACAAACATGATAGTGTCATTACACCTACCTTGGGGATTCCATTTTAGGATCCTCATACTTTTTCCTTTGGGCATCAGCTAGGCTTTCTAGTTTCCCCTCTTATTCAAGGGTTCCCTTGTTATGCTCCCTTGTTCTTTCTGCATTGGAGTTTCATTAGTTCGATCATTTCTACAGAAGCTCCATTATTTTGGGGGGGCTTTGGAATCTTTTCTATCTCTCATGGGGGGGTTGATTGTACTTATGGTTTTGAGAGAATATCTTGAAACATTTATGGTGGAAGTTATACTTGGAGGGTCTTGTTGAGGCCTTCCTTCCTTCCTTCATTTTTTCAGCATGTTTGTACTTACCTCTTTTTGGGGGAGGGTTTTTCCCATGAGGTTTTCCCTCTTTTCCCATTTTCAAAGATTTCATTTCTTTGCATTGTACATGGGTACCTAACATGGCCTTGTTTTTGGGACCCATTCTATGTTTCATCTTATTTTTTGTGAGCTTGAGGCATTCCCCTAAGTTGCACTTAAGGGGGATGTTAGAGTAAATAATTATTTATGAATTATTTATTCTTTTACTTAAGTTTACTTAGGTTAATGTACTTATTTAATAATTTTAGTTGATGAGTTGTTGAAAAGATGAGAGTTTGTTCCTATCTAGTCATACTTATCCTCTCACCTTGATCGAAGATATTCCACCTTTTGTTGATGTATGCTTAGTTGTCAACCTTATCTTCTAGCACTTTCCAACTTGTTCTACAAGCTTCCTTGAGGCCTTTATATTCAATCTCTCTGATTGTAAATTCATACCATTCACATAGAAATTTCATTTTCTTATTGTGAAATATTTTTTTTTGCTTTATTGAATTGCTCCAAGATCTTGCTCCTTCCTTCTTCAGTTTCTCTTTAGCAAGTTATTTGCATGCAAGTGATCTTGGTGCACTGTGAAGTTGACTTTCATCAAATTCTATAGTCGAGTCCAAGAAACTCAGTACTCTATATCCAAATGATCTTGATTTTGGTGAAGTACAGAAGGCTTGTATAGATTTTGTTACACTGGACAGAACAAAGTGGTTGGATTTCATGATATGGGATATTATGTTGTTTAAAGGAAGCCAGTTGTGCATTCCCAAAATTTCAATGAGAGAGAATCTCATCAAGGAGAAGCATAGTGGAGGATTGGTTGGACATTTTTTAGAGATAAAATCATAGCTTTTCTTGCTGAAAAATATTACTAGCCATAGTTGCAACAAGATGTGAAGAAATTTATACATAGTTGTAGAGTATGTCAATGGAAAAAGGAGTAAAGTAGAATACAAGGTTGTATCAACCATTAATTGTACCAAAGAAGCCATGGGAGGATGTTAGCATGGATTTTATTCTTGGATTATCGAGGATGCAGCATGGGCATGATTCTATTTTTGTGGTGGTTGATAGGTTTTCAAAGATGGCACATTTTATTTTTTGCAAGAAGAGTAGTGATGTTATTCATGTGGCAGAGTTGTTTTTCAGAAAAGTGGTGAGACTACATGGTCTACCAAAGAGTATAGTTTTAGATCAAGATACCAAATTTGTTGGTTACTTTTGAAGTACATTGAGGAAGAAGTTGAAGATAGATTTTAAGTTTAGTTCATCACATCATCCATAGACTAATAGACACACAGAATTTGTGAATAGAAGTTTGGGAAACTTACTAAGATGTTGGGTTGGAGACAAGCCAAAGGGATGGGATATGATTTTACCATAGGAAAAATTTGCATAGAACAATTTTTTCAATAGGTGTACTAGTAAATCACCATTCTAGATTGTATATGGGAGTAGCTCCAAAAATGCTTCTGAAATGTGGCAATTGGATAAAGGAGAGATAAGTAGTGCTAAAGCAGAAGAATTTTTTGAACATTTGAAGAGCATCCATGAGGAGGTGAGGAAGAACATTACAAAGATGAATACATAGTATAAGGCTAAGGTAGATGTGAAAATGAGGTATAAGAAATTTCAAATTGGAGATGAATTCATGGCTCATTTGAGAAAGGAATGTTTTCTAGTGGGTACATATAATAAGCTGAAGATGAAGAAGTTTGGACCATGCAAGATAGTGAAAAGGCATGATTTTGGAAATGCTTATGAAGTGGAGTTGTCTGTTGAATTGAATATTTTACCAATATTTAATATTTCTAATTTGATAGAGTATTACAAAGGAGATTGAGGAGATACTAGATAGTCATGTTGGAAAAAGTACCAGGAACAAAGCTTATAGGAATATCTTGTCAAATGGAAAGTGAGGCTAGTAGAGGATTCATCATGGCTAGCAAAGGAGGGAATTAAAAATCTTGGTTTTCCTTTGAAGACCTAAGACATGATGGGGTCACTTCTCAAATTACCCTCAGTGTCTAATGTAGGAGCATCATGGGTATAAGAGCAATCTTACATCACCCAAAAAAATTTATTTTAAAATCTTTTCTATTTTAATAAGAACTAGTAGATAGGGTGGTTACTATTCATGGAAACTTTCTATTTTTAGTGAGTTTGTCATACGAGCCTAGAATGTTCTCATTTTCTACATGAAGTTTCATTTTACAATTATAAGCCTACCATAAAAATCTCATTGCTCCAGCTTAAGTATTAAAGAACTTATTGTGGATTTTTGGTGGAAAATTTTGTAGAAAAATATTTACGCTCATCATTGGAGGCCTTAGAGTTCCTAGATGAGGTCTAAAAACTCAACAAAAGGGTGCAACCATTCTAAGATTGTAGATCAAGAGTTTGTATTTCTAAAAACTCATTATAATAGCCAATTAGAGAAATGATTTGAGAGTTATGACCTTCCAAAGTTGGGCTACCTAAAATTTCTACAATAATTGTTAAAGATGTATTTGCCTGACTCTATATGTTTTGTTAGGTCTATAAGCCCTAGGTATTAAGCTTCACTGTCTAGAACCTTCCTAGGTGGTATAAAATTTCCTATTTAAGATAGGCCCAAACATTGTCTAGGATAGCTCTGGGTGGTAGGTCGCAACTTACTCTTGCACATTACTGTTATGAAGGTGCCCATGTGGGTTAGCATATTATACTTGTAAAATCTATAATTCTACATTTGTGGCACAAATAAGAAGTCCAATTTTTTTGTCGCATTTGCTATTGTTTCTATATTTTTGTTATGTGTTTAAAGTATTAAGGGGAGCACCCTTCATCACACTACTATGTGTCACTCTGTGATTTGGTCTCATGTTGCGACATGTCAATTCCTAGTTGGTCACTAGATCCAAGTCATCATCTTCATTTTGTGCATGTGGTTCAAAAATTTTGTAAGTCTCCAATTCAATGAGTCCCACCATGTGAGCCTTATGGCTTTCCAAAAGTGAAATTTCTTTTAGACACAATACATTTTTGTTGAAAGGTATTTAAATATTTAAAAAGATGTAAACCCACCCAATGTGGGACTAAAAAACTCCTCGTATGCTAGGAAAAAATTCTAGAAAGTATTCAACTTTTGTGCATGATTTCTTGATGAGTAGTTTGTTTATCCTTTTTCCTTTACTCATGGTGAAGATATATATGCTTTGGCCACACTCCTTGCATTATATCATTCTTCTTCCATGATCTTTGATGTCTACACAAATGGGTGATGAGGATCTCATTGCAACCCACATACCAGATATTTGTGAAAAGGAAATGGACGTGCCTAGAGATTTGGGACAGTGCATTGACTAAAGAAAAAGGACTATCACTTTCCAAAATAGCAAGTGTAAATACTAAGTAAGATGAGAGACATTTGGAGCTGTTACATGAAAAATTCATTTATTCTCCCTCAATCCATTATGCTCTTATTCAAATCATGTGGTCTTGCTATCTTGGATACCCCTGCATATGCTTTACACCAAGCTATATAGAGGATATTCAAATAATGGTTGTGTTTAGAAAGCATTCGATGCTAACAAGAGGTTCATTTTCTTTTGGTGGCTAATTTGGAGTCTCTTCATGTGGTTTCCTTAAGTATCCTACTTCCCTCTCTCCAAGATCATCTACGGTTACATCATAGCACATGGATAGACACCAAAGCAACTAATTTTCTTGTTCTAAGCATGACCAACCTCCTTGATAATACCATAGTCTACATCACCATTATTCTCCCTTTGCTTCTATTTTACTAATGATAAAAATAATCCTTTCTAACACAAATATTAGTATGCACAATAGTGAATGTTAGGAGTAATTCACATAGTTTTATGTATTTAGAGTCTTCATTGTATCATGTGTGAGTGAGACATATATAAGAAGTTATAACAATATCATCATTCCAGACTAAAATATTTTAACCCTTTCCCACCCAAGTGGATTCATCCATTATCTATTGATTTCATTATATAGTAAGGGTAGGATATGAATAACCCCTTTAGTTTTTCTCCATTATACTTAAGAAGTATAGGCCCTGAAATGTCCTCGGTATGTTTAATTTTCACACCTTTTATCAATTTGATGGAGTTAGTTAGACCCCAGAGTGGGTCCAGCTTAAAAAAAATCATCTTCAAACAATTGACATCCAAATTGGTCTAAAGAACATCTGGCACTGGCTGAGATCAATTTGCATCACTAATGTAGCCTTAAAAACTTATTTTTGACCTTTCTTTTAGACTTCCAATTTCATGCCAAGAAGTCCTTTGACTAGCCTTAAAAGCTAACTGAAACACCTAATTGGGCCGTAAAATCAAACATAATAGTTCTTTGCTCCACATTCTCTTACCCTTTCTGATCTTGTCTCGTGATGAATTTGGTGTCAAAAGATATTGACCATCAAAGTTTCCTTCTTAGAACTACCTGCAAGCAAACATGTTAGAAAACCATAAACTGCATTTGGTTTTGGCTTCAAAAATAGGTCAAACTGATACTTGGGGGGATAAAAACTAGGGCATTAGTTCACTATCATGAGGTTAGTATAATTCTATGATTTAGGTTCATGATGAATAATAGGGCTCATTTTGGGAACAATCAAAGTGGGCTACTTGGATTTTTAGAACTGGGAACAATGGCAGAAAATTGATTTTTACAAATAGAAAGGACCTAGGAAAGTGTGTAAATGGATTTGTCAAGACTTGCAAACTAGCACACTTTAAAAAAATTAGATTAGAACACAATGATACCATCCATTTGATCTCACCTATCATGGATTTAGAGTTATGACATCCCAAATAGGGGTACTAATCAATCTGCACTTCATGACACCAATAAAACTTTACAAATTACCTTCGAAATTGCATTTGAAAACTAATCAAATAGATTCATCATAGGCTCAAATATGGAACATAACAAGTCTTTGACCTCTAGAATGAAATAAAAAAGGAATTTTCTCATTTTTCTCAACTAGGTCAAAGTTATAATAGGTTAAATAGGGCCTCCCAGAATTTTGAACAATTAGCTGCAGCATGACAATAGCGAACAACCAACTTTGAGGGATTCAAAACCTAGTCAAAACATGCTAAAATGACTTCAAATATGATACATAGGTTCATTGAAATTCATATTTAACACTCATAAAGAATTGAGTCATGAAACATTACTAGGCGCGAGATATTCAAATGCAAACTAGGCTACCTGTCATTGTTTGACACTTGGGAAAAAATGCAGATTTGGATGTTGCTCACAACAAAACCTCATAGAATGACTCAGAATGGAAATGTATCTTCATCGGAAGCATTAATATACTAAATGCAAATTTTTAGAAACATAAAACACCTTTTATGTCTCAAATAGATAGTCGGGTACACTTGCATTAAATGTGCATTAACAGCTCAAATTTCAAGATGGTACTCAAAATCAGGGCTTTAATTTTGAATCCCAATAGTCCCAAGGGTGCATGTAAGAGTAAATATAAAACAAATACAAAATTTGTAGAAGTCAAAATATACTAATGAACCACAAATGAATGGACTAATAATGGAATGTATATTAGAGCCTTAGATGGATGTACTGTGCTGATAGAGGGCACAACTACTCATTCTATCTTAAAATAGATGTACTTGTCTTTTAAGAAATTTTATCTCCCTCTCAATAATTCCTACTTTAGATAATGGATGTGCCTATGCTTACTTCTTTTCTCCTCTTTTATTCCTCCTTCCATCTAGTTTCTTGTGGTTTCTATCTGAGCTTCCTATGGCTCTTGATAGCCCTTATTTTCACTATGCTAAATTTTTCAAATTCATTGTGAAAATATGTTTAAACTAAGTTGTATTGTTAGGTTTTTTTGTTCTATTTTTTAAGTTTCTAGAAAAAACCCTAAACTATTCATTTTTTCACTAGCCTAGTGTTGAAAATATTTCCCTAAGTGGAATAGTGTGATACCCTAAAGTTGTATCTTCACCCTGGTTATAAAATTTTCATTAAAATCTACAATCATCTTGCCCTAGGTTTTTATTTCAAGTGGGATATATATGCCATTTTAAAATTATGTGTTATGATCTTATGATCAAGGGTTTAGTCATCTATTTTTAAGCTTAAAATATCCCTCTCATGATGTTACAATTCAAGGTTTAGTGGAGGATCATAGGGATAAAATGTGAGTCTCCTGATCTTAAGATGTGTTATGTGTTCATAGTATTGCAAGTGTTCAAGGTGAGGCCTCTGATCTTATGACTCCCTTTATGTTGTATCATCTTAAGTGTATGTTGGAAAGGTTTTAAAGTCAAGTTCTAATGTTATGATAAACAATGTTTCCTGGGATCACAAAGGTAGTAGTGGACACTCACAATGCTACTAAAGGCAGTAATTGTAAGATCAAAAGGACAAAATTTGCAAAGGTAATATGCTAGGTTATGATCTTACTACAAAATGGGAGATTGAGACATTGTAAAGTTTTACAAGGAGACATCTGAAGATATGAGAAATTCATTATCATAGGATCATAAGTGAAAAATAGGAGATCATTGATGGCATGATAATGAGATGATCGTAAGATTGTAAGGATCATATGATAAATTAAAGTGGAGCCAAGCACATATGCATAATTTTTTAAGACACATGGAAAGTCATATCTTTTGATGCTATGACAAGCACAAGATTGTAAGATCTCAAGGGAAGTTCAAAGCTTTACAAAGCTATGAAGAATTAATATAGTATGAGATTGTAAAGATGAAAAATGATGTTTCCAAGTCTAGGATAAAGAAAGGATAACCATTGTCATGTGGTCATAGGTAAATGATAGTGGCTTGAGATGACTCTCAATGCTATGAAGTTAGTTTGTTGATTGTGGGTGAGAGTTCATAAGGAACAAAAAATGAAGGCATGATGTTATGCCAATGTTGTCCTCGTAACATCATAATGGTTTGAAGGGTAACTATTGAAGCTACAAAATGGTCCACTAAGCCAAAATCATAAGATCGTAAGGCAAGTAAAGATGAGATAAGATGTTATGCTAGTGTGTATAAACTGTGTCCCATGAGATCTTAAGAGACTTAAAGGTAGGCTCCAATGTCATGGTAACTGATATATTGTAAGATCATGGAAGCCATTTTCAAGGTTTACGATGATTCAATAAAGAGTTTGATTTTAAATGATTCTAAGATTGTAGAGACAAAGTTCCCCACCTAAGATGATATAAAGGACTCCTTCTTCAGTGTATCATAAGATAATAAACACTATTTTGACATGAAAAAGGTGAAATTTGATTTTTTGAGTTGGAATAATGAAAAGAAACCCTAGCCAATGGAATTTGAGTAAAGTACAAAAGTTCCTAAGTTGGAACAGTTATATGGATGCTCCATCTAAGATGATAGACTACATTGAATTTAAATTTTGAGTATGAGGGGTATCAATGCATAGAGAAGGTTAATGAATGTATGCTTAGCAAAAAATATTCCAAAATACAATAATCTATTATCATTTGTAGAGAATAGAGTTTTCAAATTAGTTGTAGAGTTTCTAGTGCTAATAGACTATTATTTTCAAAACCATTTGCAAAATTTCTTTCAGTGTTCCCAATCAAATTCACAAGATGTCTAACAAGAAAGTAGAAGAAATTCAAACTTCAAACATGGAAGTAGTGAAAGCTTTGGCTTTAGAGGGAGGAAAGACCTAGTAGAGGAAACCTAATAGGTTTGTTGAAGAATGGATAAAGTTGTTCCCAAAATCCTCAAATGCCAATAATGCAGATGATCATGCATTCATGGACCCATATGTTTAGATATCTAATCTAGTGCCAATTAGAAAAAAGAATGGGGATATTAAGCTATGTGTTGATTTTAGAAACCTCAATATTGCATCTATGAAGGATAACTATGGGTTGCCTAATGTGGAGGCCATGTTGTAGCAAATTACTGGTTCAAAATTAATGTCCATGGTGGGCGGATTCTCAAGATATAATTAGGTCTCAGTAGATGAAAAGGATCAATTCAAGATAGATTTCACTACACCTTGGGGAACCTATGTGTATGTAATAATGCCCTTTGGTCTAATCAATACAGGGAAAATATTTCAAAGAGCTATGGATGTAGCTTTTAAAGAATATATTGACAAGTTTATGGTTGAATATCAGGATGACTTGACTGCATACTCAAAGAAGGTTGAAGAACATTGCAAGCATTTAGAAAAGATTTTTATCAAAGCCTTAGATTATGGTGTCTCCTTGAACCCAAAGAAGTGTACCTTTAGAGTGATAGATGGAGAGTTTCTTGGTCATATATTATCAAAAGAAGGGGTTAAGATTGACCTTGAGAGAGTAGCAGCAATTGACAAGGTGCCAAAGCCTAAGAATGTTAAAGGTATACAGCCTTTCTTTGGGAAAGTTAATTTTTTAAGGAGATTTGTAACCAATTTTGATGAAATTAGCATATCAATCTCATAAATACTCAAGAAGAGAGAAACTAATAGTTGGGAAGGTGAACCTTCTGTGGCCTTCCAAGAAATTAAAAATTCTATTAAGAATGCACCATTCCTTAGGACACCTAATTATGGAAAGCCTATGCATATCTTTTCTTTTGCAACCTTTCATACCATAGTAGTAGTCTTACTACAGAAAAATGACGATGTTCATGAATAACCAATTGCATTCTTTAGCAAATATTTTCAACCTATAGAACTCAAGAATGAAATCAATGAGAAGTAGGCATATGCACTTGTCAAAGTTGTTAAGGCCTTTAGATGCTACTTAGTTGGTGTTGATTTTATTGCTTTTGTATCTAGTGTAGTAGTTAAGGATATTTTCTCTTAATAGGAGATGTCTGGTTGAAGGTGTAGATGGATAAATAGAATACAATAATTCAATATTGATATCCAAATCACCAAATTAGTAAGAGGTCAAGGATTAGAAAAGCTTATGGCTTAATCAAATTTAGATACCAATTAAATGAATGTTGTAAATGAGGACCTTAGCTCTGATACATGTGATATGGATCAGTGTGACTTTTATAGAGATATAATATACTACTTAAAGAATATACAATCTCCACCCCATCTAAAAAATAATGAAAAGAGGACTATAAAGTTGCATTGAGTTAGATACATTATTATCAATGGAAATCTATGGTGGATGAATTTTGAAGTAGTACTCTTGAAATAAATTGATCAAGATGAATCAGAAAAGGTATTGAATGAGATGCATTCAAGGGTATGTGGTGGGCATTACATGTCTCATACTACTACCCATAAGATTATGAAAGTAGGATTTTGGTGGCTTGGCTTTTTCAAAGATGTCCAAACCCTGGTTAGAAAATGTGACTCTTTCCAAAGATTTGCAAGAAAATTAAAGTTCTCTAGAAATTTTCCCTTGAAACGTGTTGAGCTCCAGGAACCTTTTCAGTAATGGGGAATGGATTTCATAGGAAAAATATCAACCAAGTCCAGTAGTGGCTATTCATGGATACTAGATGCAATTGATTACTTTACAAAGTGGGTTGATGGCATCCCTACAAGAAAAGCTACCAATAAGGTGGTAAATAATTTCCTACTAAACAACATTATTACAAGGTTTGGGTGTCCTCAAAAAATAGTGATTGATAATGCTATGTGCTTAAGATTTAATAAATTTATCAATTTTTTTGATAAATATGGCATTACCAAGTCAACCTCATCACCCTATCACCCACAAGGAAATAGACAAGTTGAATCCACTAACAAAATCTTGTTGAAAGTCATAAAAAGGACTTTGGATGACAACAAGAAGGCATGGGACTCTAAGTTGTAGTTAGCAGTCTGGGTTGATAGAGTGGTAATAAAGAAGGCAATAGGTGTTGCAACTTTTGACCTTGTATATGGAATCTAGGCTAGAATGCCTCAAAATAGCCTAATAGGTCTGTATAATTACATCCAAATGTATGATGAAGATATCATTAATGATATGCAAGAAAGGATGGATGAATTGGTTGGGTTAACTAAGACAAGGAAAGAGGCCTCTGCTCAAAATACAAAACTATAGTTGTAAAAAAAATATATGTACAATAGGAGGGCAATGTCAAGAAAGTTTGAACCAAATGATCTTTTCCTAATGTGGAATGCAAGGATTGAGGATAAGGGCAAGCATGGAAAATTTTATCCTATCTAGCTTGGTCCCTATCTAGTTGATTCTACTTGGGGTGAGGATTAATATTTCATTAAATAATTATGAGGAAGCTTTCTTGAATTGCTAGTTCATGGATAACTCTTGAACAAATACTTAAATTGAAGGTATTTATTTTCCATAAATAGTATTTAGGTTTGTATATCATTGTACATTTGTAAATTCATGTTCATGTGTTTATAGCCTCTATGAATATGTATATATCTTGTATAGTCTCAAAAAAGTTGCCTTAGGCTATCATGTATGTGGTCTGCTTAACACAGAGATTCTAAATTCTTGCATGGATATAGGTATCCATCATCCCTAGATAGAGCTATTGATAGCTCTTGTTTTTTCTATGCTAAAATTTTACAAATTCATTGTTGAAATATGTTTAAACTAAGTTGTATTGTTAGGGTTTTTTGTTCCATTTTTTCAATTTCCAAAAAAAAACAAAACCTAAAAATCTTTCCCTAAGTGGAATAGTGTGATACCCTAAAGTTGTATCTTCACCTTGGTTATAAAAAATTTATTAAAATCAGCAATCATCTTACCCTAGGTTTTTATTTCAAGTAGGAGATATATGCCATTTTCAAATTATGTGTTATGATCTTATGATCAAGGCTTTAGGCACCTAATCATAAGCATAAAATATCTCCCTCCTGATGTTATGATTTAAGGGTTAGCAGAGGATCGTAGGGATAAAATTTAAGTTACCTGATCTAAAGATATGTTAAGTGTTTGTAGTATTGCAAGTGTTCATAGTATGTTACTAAATTTAAAGCTCAAGCATGTAGAGTATCAACACACAAAGAAGGTTGATAAATGTACACTCAACATAAAAAAATTCATAATCCAGTAATTTGTTACCATTTGCAGAGATTAGAGTTTTCATAGCATATGCAGAGTGTCTAGTGCTAAAAAACTATTATTTTCATAACCATTTGTAGAATTTTTTTAGTGTTCCCAATCAAATTCATAAAATGTCTGACAAGGAAGTAGAAGAAATTAAAGCTTCAGACATGGAAGTAGTGCAAGCTCTAACTTCAAAAGGAGGAAAGACCTGGTAGAGGAAACCTAATAGGTTTGTTGAAGAATGAATAAAGTTATTCCCAAATCCTCAAAGGCCAATTTTGTAGATGATCATGACTTTGTGGACCCATACGCTCTATGTAGAGATATTACATGTCTTGGAGTCACTAGATATAAGCTTTTTAGATATTTTTACTATAATAGAGAAAAGAAGATCCTTGTTTGCAATCCATGGCAGAAGAACCTGACAAAGTTAATCTTTCCAAAGTTCTTTGTGGAGGTAGATTTGTTAAAGGCCCTAATCAAAAAATATAATCCAACCACCAAGTCTTTCCATAGAGGGGATGGAACTATCTTATGCACACTAGATCAGGCCTCTTTTATTGAAGCATTTTGATTGGATAGTACCATGAGTGAACCAATTGGCCTGGTTGACCTACAAAGAAATTTTGAGAAAAACACCAAAGCCTACACAAAGAAATCAATGCTACAGTATATTCCCATGGACCAAAAGAAAGTGGGTGTTTACCCTAAGAATGTGGAGAAGATGATACCTTTGGACAAGTTCAAGAATTATTTTGTGAAAAATGTATATGTTGTCCATAAGGTAGTTGGTAAAGATGGAACTGACATAGTATATAGAGTAGAATTTATCATTGCTAGAGATGTGCAAGACTCCTACCATGGTGGAGAGTATGACTATGTTAAGTATATTCTAGCAGGAATGAAGGAGAACATTGGATTGTCCCATAATAGAGAAATGGAGAAGTTCAAATCTCACGATAAATCACTACTGGTGCACCTGATCCTTTATAAGAATGTAGGGTATTGTTGGTACACATATGGACCCAAATTTAAAATTTTTAGTTTCAGGTCTTGAACCCCTTTGAACTAATTCAAACTTGGTTCAATTTGGTTCAAAGTAGTTCAATAGTTTAGAGTTTAGAATTCAAGTTTGAAATGGTTCAAAATGGTTTGATGGTTCAAATGGGTTTGAAATGCAGATTGGCTAGTTCAAAAAAGTTTAGAATTCTATCTCAATTCATAATTCAGGTTCATATTTTGTTAGTCCAATGATTTAATTCAATAGTTCAGAGCATGATGGCATGTAAGCTTCATATATAAGAATTTGGACATTGAGTTAGGAAACACAATGACAAGGCATCGGGCATCTGAAGGATGCAAAATCAGACACACACCAAATGTTTTCATTTGTCATAACCTATGCATATCAGACATAGAGTATGTTTGATAAAGGGCCTGCATACATAGGTAGAAGAGTGATGTGATGAGCATGGGTATTCCATTTCACTTATCTCACTCCTCACCTCTCATTGATTTCAAATCAAAAGTTCAGCAAGGTTCTTAAGCTCTAATGATCAATGGCTGAGAATTTTACTTTAGCAAATTGGATTTTCTGACAGTCATATAGACCCTCAAATAGTGACTTGTAACTTTTTAATTGGAAATTATTTTCAAAATTTCTTTAGTGAGAATGTGGAGAACTAGTATTTTGATAACATATCCAAAATTCAGCAAGATTCAACAGTGGGATAATTAGTTATGCCTCTCGTACCGAGGCCTATTTTTGCTGACAAAGTTATTTTAAATCCGCCAAGCATCAAGAATATTTTTATATTGGAATAATGTAATAATGTGCCACTTGTCCAAGTCTCATTTAATATGTCAAATTATTATTATAAAAAATTTACATCAGTGTTTTATAAGGTTATCAAAATATAAATGAGAGAACAAAAGAAGGAAGAGGGGAAGTCATAAGGTTTTTCAAGATTCAGTTAGGGAAACTGAAAAGGTTTTTCACAGGAAATGAGAAGATAATAAAATGGCTAGCAAAAGACAAAGAAGGGGGGGTTCCACTTTATTTTTTGGGCTAAAGACTTTGGGCTACAAAATAGAGGAGTTCTATTTGAAGTTTTATTTTGTATTTGCTAAAAGAGAAAGAGCAAAGTTTTGTCTAATTTTCCAAACTATGTTGGAAAATAGGGGATATTTTGATTTTGAATGTATGCAAGGGGAGGGAATTTAGGTTTCCTTTTTAGTTAGTGATTTATATGCATAATCTAATGAGATCTCTGTTGTTTCTACATTTTTAGAGGAGGGAGACTTGGGAGATAGTTGCATACTAGAACTTTGAATCTGGGCAATTTTTTTTCCACTGATCGTTATCTTTGTATGACTTTTAGTTTTCTCTAAACACATTTATGTCATGGCTTTCTAAATATATCTAATTTCAAAGTGTCTTTAAAGCTCTGATTCTTTTCTTTCTCAAGATTTATTCTCTTTGTAATGCTACATGAAAATGGACTTTGTGTCATTTGTTACTTATTTTCTTGTAGTCATTTAGCTTTCCACATCTACTATGTGTTTATAGGTAGATACTTGTAATCCTTTCATGCTTTCTAGTTAAAAGCATCCATAATTAATTCATTGTATATCTTATATGGGGAGCTGTACTTGATAAAATTTAGAGGAAGGTTATCAATCCAATGATAACTTGTCCAACTATTGGTTTCAATTAGTCCTTTCACTTGGGCATTCAAGGTTAGATTTGCATGCATTTTCTTGGAGGACAATTTGTTCACTAACAGGTATATAAGCCTAGACTTTATTGATCACATATATAATATCAATAGAGAGTTGTCAATTCAATTATGGACATGAGTATGGGATACTTCCTATCATTATTCTAATTCTATCTCATTTTTTAATAATTTCAATACTGCTATAACAAAAATGTTAGACCCTGGTTACTTTAGGGGACCTGAGGTTTTGAAGAGTCTTTTGAGACGAGCCATACTTCCTGACAGAAAAATATTAGATCATAATTGTGGGGATATTTTCCTATTTCCAACTTTTCCCTTGATGAAGGTTTATCGTTTTCCCCAACCCCCACATATTTTTCCAAACTTCATTCCCCCTAGACTAGTCATCATTATATTCATGTAGCATTTATTTATGGTAAAAAAGGAGTATTTAGGTCCTAAGGCACATAGAGGTGCATTCCTATGTAGATGTTTTATGGTGGGAGACTTTTGAATTGGAAAAGAATCCCTTGATTAGATTCATTCTTTCCTTCACCATTACAATCTTTCAATTGGTCCTTATAGGATGTATGATCCTGATAATTGGATAAAGAATACCCTCAAAGAAATAAGAAACAATGTGTTTCCTAGTACTAAAGAGTTTCCCCATGAAGACCTCATTCAGACCAATATTGTTGCTAAGGGGGAGGCGCTGACAATTTATCAAAATTTGATGATGTGCTAAGGGTAGAGAGGGAGCTAAAGAGTTTAGATCCAAATTTCAAGGGGTCTTACCTATATGTCCCCTACCCACAAAGGGTTATAAAGATGGTGGTTGACCATGTAGAAATCATGGCATGAATGCCAGGAACCACTTAGGGAAGAAGAAGGGTAATTCCCGATAGCCCTGAACCTTATGTGTCCTTGGAATTAGAAGAAGATGAGCCCCCTTAGGCATCATGAGTTACCAAAGGAAATAAGAGGCAAAAGTTTTTCCATATCCCTGAAAAAGTTAAACAAAGGACATTGCAGATCCTTCTTGGTAGAAGTCATTACTTTGTTGACTTAAGACAAAGCTATTTACAAGATAGAGTCATTGTAGCTGAAAACACATTAACTAACCTAGAACTAGTAGCAACAAGATTGGATGATAGGATTATCCAAACCCAACAATTCATAAAAGATGATGAATTCATCAAATCAGCTGAGTTCAAGATCTTCTTGTATAAGGTCAAATGGAGTAAGCTAGTGTTAAAAATGAAACCATGTGACTTTGATGAGCAAAAGAAAGAATTGATTGAGAAATTGCATGCCTATGATCTAGAAAGTGAAATCATGACCCTTGAGGAGGCAAAGGATCTAGTATAGAGGAGTGGGATGCTACTAGTGCCTAGTTGGGACTTGGAACAAGTGTTTATGCTTGATCAAATTAGGAGACAAGATAATTCCATTTCATATGAGGCATATGGTACTGGTGGGCTACAAAGATGATCTAATTTCAACATTTATGTGAAGTCTCTAGCAGTATGGAGTATGGCTCATACAACAAATAAGCCCAAATTAATGGATGTGTAGAGCACAGTATAGGGAAACATGATAATGTGGATATTATAAGGTACCTTTGGTACAAAGATCTCCAAGGCTGTAAAATGCTTTTCATTTATGAATGAAGCCAAGGTAAAGGAGATAGAGACAATGCTAGCTAAATCCTTTCATAAATACAATAATTTTAGGAAGCAATATGAGGAGGAGCTTAGGAAAAGAAATGTATACAAAAATAAAATTGAGGAGCTTGAGGCTAAGGTCCAAGGATTAGAAACTTTAGTTGCACAATGTATAGTAGGTAGTCATTGCATAACAAAGTAAGGAATAGGATAGTCAGGAGCAGCCATCCAAGGTCACAGTAGAGACCACAACACAAATTGATGAGCTAGAGGTAGAGGATACAAAAGAGCCTAGAATAATGAGCATGGATGCTCCACCAACACAGCAAGGTGATGCAACAAGGAAAATTATCCTTAGAGGTATGATTGGCCATAGGATTGAAACTCTAAAGAGTGTATCACAATAGGCCCATACATTATTTGTTTCTTTACAAGATGTTGAGCAATTTTTTGATGAAGCACTTTCATGGCTATCACCAAAATTCAATCTCTAGGGGCCATATATCCAATTCTTAGAGAGGCTTATTATGTTGATGGCTAAAAAACTAGATTTGCCTGATAAGATCATTACAGTGAAGAAGGTCCTAGAAATGGTAAAGGAATTAATTTGATTCTTCATTGGAAAACTACAAATAATACAAGGAAAAATGAAGGTTCTATCTTAGTGAATTGAGCCTTGTATTCCACCAATATTTTACACAAATAGTAAGTTACAAGAATGGCAAGAATGGTTTGATTCATTCAGTACAATGTCATCTCAAGTGGCTATAGTGGAAATTTTTGAAGATAACAATGATGCCCCATTCAAAAATTTGATTGAATCCTTATTCAGAGCTGAAATAGATTTGAATAAATTTTTAGTGGAGCCTAAAGCCATAACAAATGTCAGGTGGACTAAAGCCACAAAGGACTTAGAAGAAGTTAAATCAACTAAGTGGCCCACCAAAAGGGAGATCTATGTTTGGGAAGCGATGGGAGAGATTAATGCTCTATTAATGGAAGGTAGCTAAGGAGGTGCTTGTTGAGGATAGAACAAGAGAAAGAATTAAAGTTAAAGCTCTAGTAATAAATAACACCTATTGATTTTTCAACTACATCCTCTTTTTGGATCAAGTGCAAAGGAATGTCTTAATTGTAACTTTTTGTACATGTCTTGCCTCTTTTCTCTTACATTAAGGTTTTGACATTTGTCATGCTCCCATCTAAAGCTTGTTGCAATCCTTTATAAAGTTTTCCAAGATGTGGAGTAGAGGTCAAAAGTCTATCGACTTTTTCAATTTTATGTCACTTACAATCTTTCTAGTTTTGTTTATTGTATGAATGCATTTAGTCTTTTAAACTTGAAGATATCATGAAATGAATGATCTAGTTGTCAAGTTTTGAGTTATATTATGTGTCTATATAATTTATGTATTTATTTTTAGATGAAATTAATACAAAAGGAAGTTCTTCATATCTATATATTTGAGTTTTGTCTCCTTCCTTTCATATCTGTGATCTTGGTATTGAAGTGAACAATGTTCTTTTAGTTTAATACAATTTAGATAAATTGTATGACTCTTATTGATTGCTTTTGGTTGAAATAATTAAGTAATTGCTTTCAATAAGTGATAGGTTTTTCGATATATGAGAGGGATATGATAAGAATGAGATTCAGAGTTCACTATTGACAAATTTAATTGCAAGTGAATTAAATAGGTCTAAAGTGTTGAGATAATGGGCATTACACACATTGCATAATATTTTTATATTGTATTATTTTATTATGTAATGTTGCACCTAGATGGACATGCAACATGTAAAGATTCCCATGAGATATACTTGATTGTATTGTAACATTGTGATAATATTTCATGTAATTATTTAATATTGGAGAAAAGAATTAAATTTTCAATATTAAATGTGGGGTCAGTGGGTTAGGTAGCATATATTTTTAGCACATGGTTTATGTAACACCATTTCGTGGTTTTGTGGGACTTGCTACTATATAAGTAGCCACAAGGGTAGTTGTTGTAGAGAGAAGATAGAAGGCAAAAAGGCTAGAGTCGAGTGGGACAAGGCTTGAAATCTTAGCCAAGGGAGCATTTGTGAAGGTTGGAAGCATGGCATGGGATGTATGTATTCATGCTTGTTCACATGGATTGCTTGGTTATGGCTATGACTTTGAAAGCTTCCATGGTTGTATTGAAATAGTGTATTTTGTTGAATAATACATGGTGATGGATGCTTTTGGAGGCTGGGTTTTTTCCCTCAATGAGGGTTTCCCAAGGTATATCTTGTGTCACAATTTTTGTGGGTATGTTGTCTATTCTCTTGCATGTGGATTTTTAATTGTATATTTATTTCCGATCTATTATGGGTTATATGAAAATAGTTATATTCTTTGTTGCAAGTTTCCTTACAAGTGGTATTAGAGCTATGGTTTTATTATTGTAACCCTAGATTGAATCCATGGGAATGCATGAGAGAATAAAAGAAAGGGTGTAATGCCCCGCCCGGAGATCCTTGGAAACAAGGATTCAAATCAAGACAAGATTTTTTTTTTTTACAAGTATGAATGCACATGACAACATCATACAGGGATCACAATGATCGCAATGGAAGACTTCACCACCATCCTGGCAACCAACGAATCTCCAAACGCCACCACCAAACTGACACACACAACCAAAGCCAACAATGACAATGCACATGATGACGGCACAAGAAACATCCACTCATCAACAAAACACCAAGCTGGGGTAATATGCAGAATCCCAAAATTTGGCTAAGCCTGAAATCCTGAAGCCCTAAAAATTGGCTAAGTCTGGATTTCTGAAGCCCTGAAATTTCCTAGAATCCATAACTTATCTCTGAGAGGTCTGAAACCTATCTCAAATGATTTGTTGCATATATTAAAATATATCTTAAGTATAAGAAATTAAATATACGTCAACTTATCCAAAACAACTCTCAAAAAGATCGGATCACGAACAAAAGTGCCCACTGATGACACGCACAAGTTTTTCACAAAAATCCTGCGACACTTTTTACTAAGGGAGGGCGATACTTCTCCTTAAGGCGTGCGACACTCTTCCAGTGTCGTACGACATTTCTCAAGAAGGCATGTGACACTTTTCAGCATCGTACGACATTTCTCAAGAAGGCGTGCAACACTCTTCACATCCTCAAAGCCAATAAAACCATACATCATTAAATCACTCAATCGGCCTCAATCTGAGAGTATGGATTCTACACGAATCCCAATGATGCAACAAGACCAAACATCATGAACTCACTCAACCGGCCTCACTCTGAGAGTATGGATTCTACATGAATCCTAGCTTTCATGAAACAAAAGCAAAGGTCCAACAAAAACCATAACAGGTAACAAATCACTCAATTGAACACAACGTCAGGAGTACGGATGCAACACGCATCCCAATGCAACATAAAAGTGCAAAAGTGGTCTGACTGATATCCAAACGGATCATCAAGGTCCACGACCCACATTGTGCCAAGAAAACCCGAGAAAATAGGGCGACACACAAAATGAGGTAAAAACTCCAAAAATTTGGAAAACTACAAAATTTAAATCCATTTGGCCTTTGGGTTCAAAAACCCCAAAAATCCAAAAATAAATGGAATCGAACATCGTATGCAAAAACGGCCAGCATAAAGGTGCAAAACTTCAAACCCTCTTCCTAAAAAATAGGGAAATGTTCATACCCGCCCAACCGGGTAGAACTAACATACAGAAACGGAGGGGAACACTAGTTCTCAGCCCCCAAACAAACGGCTACCAAAAACAAAAGCTGAAACGGAGTAGAAACAATAAAACGGGAAAACCCTACCTCACAGCCAAAAGGGCAAAACGGGAATCTGAACCATAAAATAAATATCTCGCAAAAGTAGCTGAAAATCGCGGCAATCCAAGGTTTTTCCGAGCTGGATCCAACAATCCCAACCTTGCGACGATCCCACGCCCGTAGCTCCCACAACTAACAAAACAATAAATCCTCATGAAGAGGATTTTGGGTTTTACTCTCCAACTTTCCAATTTGAAAGTGAGAAGTGAGAAATTCAATTCCTTTTTGGATATTTATTCACTTTTCAAGTGAATAATCGATTAGGGCATTTAACCAGCCAATCCAGTTAAACACCGAATCGACCCAAACGAAAACAAGCTATTCCTATAAATAGGAATTCATCTATGGAAAAGCTGTCAGAAATTAAAACAAATCAATTAAAAAGCCTGAAAACCCAAAAACACATAAATCTCCTAAACAACTTTCGCGACAAAGCGAAACTCTAAATGCACAGACACGCTTATTGGTCTAATCACATAATGCAAATGAGTTCGGATTTAATAATCACTGAAGGTTTAAATTAAACATTTAATTAAGGATATGTCGACCATACAAAGGTGACATTGGTAAAATATGAACGGTTGAATCACTAACTCCATGTGCCACTGCCAGGGATATAAATCCTGCACACTAAACAACATGATCAAGTGCAATTGCATATAATAATATAGCCGAAGCAATAAATGCATTAAATCACCTAATTTAACCATTTATTTAATTATATTAAAATAATCTATTTACATCACTCACGTTCGCATAAAGAATAACAACGCAGGAATGAAGTAAATAACCATAGCATTAAATCCATCACATAACAAAATTAGAGGTATGTCCAAATACCAGATAACCAGATATCATCATAAAACACACTGTCATCTCAAAATAGCATCATCATGCAATATGATTAACTGAACAACATAGTAGTCTAAAATCCATGATACTGAAATCAAAGTGTAACATCTGACCCTTAGGTCCTTTCAAATGTAAACATAACATGAGTAACAAATATCTCTCTAATCAAAATAAAACAAGGTAAATGTCTGCAACACATAACCAAAAAATCCAACAAGAATAATCCATTTCTAATCATTAATGCATTTAATAAGGCACTTAAAACACATAAACGAACACAGTCATAAACATGACTAACCACTGCTACAGGAACCTAGTCAAGTGTAGCATGGTAATAGTACACAGTGCAATCTCTGCACACATCTCAAGGTAATCACGGAACAACCTCATGATACCACATCGATCCTAGTAACCACTGGCACAAACCTCAGTGAACCAAAAATCACATCAAAATCTCAAAGATCAGTCAAAAGCATAATCAACGCAATTGATAAAGAAACATAAATCCAAACACCTCAACGGTGTAGACCACTCAGGGTCACAATCATGATCCCATCACAACAAAAGATCATCAAGGTTGCATCCATCAGGATGACTTACAAAAGTCAAATGGGAGACGCACTACAAAGGGAAAGCTATATGAGTTATTTATTACAAATCTGAAGGTTTTGGATTCATAGTTATGATGGGATATTGGTATATTTTGGTTATGTGAAATTTTTGGACAAAAGAGTTTTTTTGGATGTTTCATTTAAATGGGGGTTTTAGGGGTAGCTTGCAAAAATGACCTCTTGGGTGAAAACAGAACTCACCATTCGATTCGGATTAACATTTCCATGAATTTTGATATATAATATGCCCTAGTTTGGCCATGTTTAGAGGAAATGAAAGATTTTTTTAGTTTCAGATCGTGATGGTCATCAAATGTAATCCCATCAAAAAAAATTTCACAAAAAAAATCAAAGTGAAAATGGTAAAAAGACTACCCTAGTAAACTGACCATAGCTTTCTCTCAGGATATCAGATTTTAGACTTCTTATAGCTATTGGAAAGGTAATTCAAAGCACTATAACTTGTCGTAGGTTTGGTTTTATGTTTTTTACTATTTTTAGGTTTTAAGAGCCCAAAAGTTAGATGTTATTTATTTTGACCACAGATTAGGGCATAACTTGGGCATACAGAGTCAGATTTTGGACTTCAAGTAGTCAACAAAAAGATCTTGGAGAGCTCTACATATTGGTTTAGATTTGGTGTAGGTTTGGCATGCTTTATTTGGTGATATATTGATTTGAATAGTTTATGATATATATTGACTACGGTAGTATTGTGAGTTTATGACATTGTACGTTTGGAGATTTAAGATTTGATGTCATTGTATACTCAGTTCATATTTTAGATTGGTCTCATGATGATATATTTATCAGTGTTAGTTTGGATATGTATTATGACTTGTTAGGTCTACAAGTTGTGTAGTGTTGTAAGCGGTCTATACTTGCAGGTTTCTCTTATATCTTGGTTATGGGTTATCTTTGTCCATTGATCTTTCATTATTGGTGCATATTCAAATTGGTGGCTTGGATTTGGGTTGTCTATGCCCTATGTCACATGATTTGTTGGTTTTTTCTTCATGTAGAAGGGATGAGATGTTGTTACCAAGTATAGTCATGGTGAAGGATTATGGTTAACTATTTTATGCTGACAAGTTGGTCATATATTGAGAGTCAGATGCTTGGTTCATGGATGTGATCATGGTGCCATATAATTTGGCATGACATGATTGGATATACAAGTACATTCTTGATGTTCATTGGTTTGGATTCATGATTTGGTTATGGTGGTACATCTTCTTAGTTGAGGATCATGGTTATTTGGTTTCTTTTGAGGAGCTTATGATGAGCACTTTGATTTCTTTGATGGTTTGATACCTTGGTTGATTCTCATGGTTAGAGGAAGTTATTTTCATCATGATGTCATGGATAGCTTGGATACACAATTTAGTGAGAGCTTGTGATAATGATGGGGTGATAGTGTAGGATTAGTTCTTGGTTTGATTTGTATCTTCTTGCATTTGGAGATCTTGGTTTTCACTTCGTACCGACACTTTGGTTGTGTGTATATACCTGGAGGATCTTCATAGAGGAGATGGATTTTATGATGCTGTAGGTGACTTAGTACCATAGTTAAGTGGGAGTTGTTGGCATTGATATATTTATTGAGTGTTTGTAGATGTTGAAGATTTTTCTTAGATCCCATTGCTACAGAAGCATCTTTGACATTTTCACAGTACACTTGTTATCTTCATGGTGTGTGAATATAGTTAGATCTTGAGGACTCATGGAGTTCTTGGTTATCTTCATGGTGTGTGGAGATAGTTCTTCATGGTATGTGGAGATGGTTTTTCTTTATGGTGTGTGGAGATGGTTTCATCTTGAGGACTAATAGGGTTCTTGGTAAAGATGTGGTTTATGCTTTCATTTGACATGTTATCCTTGGTGTGAGGATGTTTTTATTTTTATTTCATGGTATACTCTTCATACGTGTTTAGAGTTTTGACATTTTATAGTATGTTCATATGGAGCATTGTATCTCTTTAGTTGAGATAGTTTAGATCATGTTGTCACATTTATGTTCCTAAGGCCATGGTTGGAACTTTGACATTGATCTTGGTTTAGTTTCTTGGTATTGAGTTCATTGATCATAAGTTGGATACTTCATGATATTACTATATTGCATTTGGAGTTGGCATGGATTAGTTGGTTATAGGTGCTCATGGATACTTAGAGATGGTGGTGATGTTGATTTCTCTTGGATTAGAGACATGTTTGTTGGGATAGTTTATGGTTTCTGTAGGAGAGTCTAAGGGGCATTCACCTAATATGGACTTGAAAGGAGGATGCTCTTAGATGAGTCTTTGTTGGAGACTTTGATATCTTTATGAGCATTCTCATTCCCCATTTTTGGTCTACTCGATGGTTTTCTACTTGAGAGGTATATCCCATTGTTTCTCTTAGGTGCATTATGTTTATGCTTGTTTTTCATGGATATGGATCTTGAGCTATGGTATATGAGTTAGTTCTAGAGGGTTTATTTGAGAGATGGTTTAGCATTGGTTATCTCCATTTGCATATGTTTTTATGTTGGTTGAGTTTGGGAGATTGTTCTAAATTGGGCATATTCCTTGAATTAGGAATGGTTTATGAGTTTGATTTTCTTATGAGAGGCTTACATCCATGATTAGTTACATGGTATGGTTTGGGTGTTGTTAAGGCTTCTTGGTTGGGGTTTTATGGAGGAGATCATACTTGCATAGTTTACTAGAGGTTTCTGTAGAAGGACATGATACATATTATGATTTGCATCATTTCTCTTTGGTCTTGGTTATCTTCCTAGATGTTCAATTTTGTTTACACTGGATTTGAGATTGGTTAGACATTATGATCACTGGTTTGTGCTCATGTGTGTCATATGAGAGATGACATGGTTATTCCTTTATCTCTTTCCTCTATTAGTTGTGTTGGTGCTCAAAATTGCTTTCCCATTTTGAGTGCCCATTCCAAATTTTTGAGTTGCTTTTTGCCCCTATGAACACTTTTCATGCATGCCTACCCAACTATTGAATTAATGCATAAGTGGTGTTTTATGTTTCTAACACCCTTCATTCGGCCTGTGTATGTGTTTCATGTTGACAAACTAACATTTTGAATGATTCTGCGAAGTCAGTTGTCTTTTGTTCTGCATTTTCTACCTAAGTGTCAAACAGTGACAAGAGGGCATGTTTGCATTTTGATATCTTTTACCCAGTTATTTTTTATGACTTGCCACTTTGATAATATTTAATATGTTTATCAAAGAACCTATGTTCCAAGTTTCAAGTCATTTCGAATCTATTTGACTAGGTTTCAAACTACTCAAAGTTGGTCAGTTACATCTGTTGTAAATTTGCATATTGTTCATAATTTTGGGTGGCCCTATTTGACAAGTTATAACTTTTGACTAGTTTACCCAAATGAGAAAATTATTTTTGCATCATATTCTAGGGGTTAGAGACTTTCTATGCTCCATATTTGAGCTTATGATGAATCCGTTTGATTAGTTTTCAAATGCGATTTCATTTGCAATTTTTAAGATTTTACTAGTAATCAAAAGTGCAGATTGATTGGGAGCCTTGTTTGGGATGTCACATCTTTGATTTTGTGATTGGTGAGACCAAATGGTTTATTCCCCTGAATTCTACTTTGAAACTACTACAAGTATATCAGTTTTGAAGTCCTGACGAATCCATCTTCCCACTTTACCAAAGTCATTCCATTCGCAAAAAATGATATTTCACTAATGATAATTGTCCTACAAATCTAGGTAGCCGACTTTGCATCTTTGCCAAATGTGCCCCATGATTCACCATGAGCCCAAATCACAGAATTACTTTCTCCTCATGGTAAAGAATAAATTCCCCAATTTTCGTCACCTCATGTATCCATTTGCCCAGTTTTCAAAGCTCAAACCAAATGCATTTTCCAGTTTTCTCACATGTTTATCTGTAGGAAATTTTAAGTTGGCATGTTTAGATACCGATATCTTTTGACCCTGATGTCATCATGTGACAAGATTTGGCAGGGCTATTGAATGTGTCAGAGAGATGAGATATCTAGAGTTTTGAAGCCCAACTAGATGTTTATATCAATTTTTAAAGCTAGGCAACAGGACTTCTTATATAGATTTCATAGTGGTGCAAAAATGATTTAAAATGAGTTTTAATGATGATTCACTGCACAAATTTGATTTCATACATTTCAAGGTGATCATTGGATCACTTTGCCATATCATTTGTTCGAAAATGAAAAAAAATTAGCTGGACCCACTTTGGGGCTCGACTGATTACATCATATCAATGGAATTATGTATGGATTGAAGAAGCTCAAGTTACAATTGGTGAACATAAAGAGTCCCCGTGATTTCACTCATTACTTCATGCTCGAAGTACTAAGTCATCATGTGAAATTTTATTTATAAATGATTGATTATTTATAATGCTTTTACAATATATTGCAACATTGAGTCACTAGTTTCAATCAGCGAAGTTTCTCCTCAAATGTGCATAGATATGTGATTGCTAGGAGAAGGGACAAATATGTTATATGTGGAAATTAGAGGAATGGAGTAAGCCACTCATATCTGTAGGGATCCACAATAATTGAAAAGGAAGAATGCCATATATGTTAGAAGAATTCCCACGGCATGATAGGGGCAATTTGCATTGTTCAACCATCAAAGATTTCTTGTGTGTCTCTTCTAACTATTTTAATCACCAAGTTTGCAATGTAATATTAGGAATTATATGCTTAGCATAGTAACCTACAAATGGCTGGACATTAAATGCATGGTGCATTCACATAAATAAAGAGTACCCCCATGTTGGAGAGTAGAGGCGACTTCCACATGCAGGGCAACACAAAAAAGCTAGAACTCCCATGATGAGGAAGAGAAGAGCACCATGTGCAAGGAAAAGAGAAAAGTTTAGAAATAGGAGAGAAGCATCCAATGAGGTAGCATCCACAATCTCCACTTATCCCCACACCAAGAAATCATTACCCCGTGCTAAGCAAGGAGCATCCCATGTCAAAGATTGCGGAAGGAGGCACATAAATTATAGCCCATGCACAGCAAAAAGTTTGAGCACCTCACACAATGGGGAGAAGAAGACAGGGAACCGACCATTTAGAGGAATGTCCCTTGCAAGAGAAGAGGATAGAACCTCACGTTTTGAGTAGGTCCATGCCAAATGGAGAGGACCACATCTTAACAAAGAGTGCGGCTAAGAAATGAAGGGGTCTCTCATGCCAAGGAGGATTCTTGAACATGGAATCTGAGCAGTAGGGGAGACCCACGTGGCTGGAAGCAAAGGTACAATGATGCCAAGAGGACTGCAGGTCAATTTGTGAGAATGTTTTATCGCACATGTTTTTGGGTATGGGTATTTTTGATGTTTTAAAGCACACATAGTCAAAGGTTAATATGTCTTAAGGGACACATTGTTTCAAGACTATCGTTGCATGCTAGAGGGGCCTGCTTGCGGCCATATTGGTGATGACGAAGCAAATTTTTGATCAAATAAGTGCCCAAACAAATAGTGCCATGTGCCAGATTGAGCCCAATCGCAAGATTAGAGATGTTAAATTGGAGGTGTGTGATGTCACGACATTGTTGTGGGATCAAAATGTGAAGAGAATGGATGTCCGATGTGACAACTTGTTGTATGGTCAGAGATGCTTAATTTGAAGGCTTTGATGCTATGGTTGTGGCAAAATATCACATGGAATAAGTCAAGGGGCCCCGATATTATGATTTTGTTGTAGGGTCAGGAGGAGTTCTCAGTTGAGATGCGATGCTACAGGAAGGAGAAAGGTTTTAATAGATTAATTATATATTAATAGAATTCACATATGATCAAGAATTTCAAACGAATGGGCTACGATGTTACAATTTCACCGTAATATTGTAGACCTATAATATTTTCAAATTTTTCATACATTTCAAATGGAGATATGAAGTGAGGCCCGTTCAGCAAATAAAAGATGGACACGTGGACTTGGAGATATAAGGGGAAGTAGAAAATGATTTAAAAATTAGAATCACAAACTGATTTGAATGCTTAGACTATAAAATTGAAATATTTGAAATATTTTTAAAGTTTATATAGTTCATACTATATGATCTTTTAAATTTTTCAATTTTAATGGTTTTGTTCAGTCATGGAGGCCAGATTTTCAGAATGGTCTCAGAGGGGTATTTTTCTCCAAAATGTGAAGCGTAATATACCATCAAAATTGGGAAAGAATGAATTTTCCATTTTTGAGGTCATATTTTGAGCAGGTGTCAACTGGTAGCAATTATAGGAGGTTTTCTAATTTTAGGGGATTCACAGTGAAATGTGCAAATTTAATGTTGTAGATGAAATTGCAATCAAATATAGAGATATTTTCATCTGATTTGACTTCTCCAGCAATTGTAAGGATGAATTGAATTTTTTTTATGTAGTTGGGAGTAGTTATGTTTTTGGCAACAACACAAGTTGATTTTCATGGCAGAGCAATTAAGACATGTTGAAATCAGATTTTTGGAACCTCAGTACAGATTGTGATAATTTCTTGATATTTCTTCATGAGATATTTGCATATTTAAAAGGGAGATATATCAGATATTTTGGCTTCATTGATGATCTTAGTTTCAAGTAGATGAGGAAGTTGAGTTTCAGCAACTTCAGTGTGAAGACTCTTTCAATGAGATAGATGTCAATTCAAGATTACATTTCCTAAAAGATCTTCTCTCCTATATATCTTCCTTTTCTACTAATTGTAAGGGTTCCAATTCTTTAGAGATTTTAAGAGGATTGTGAGATCAATCTGGTTCCAATTTCTTGAGATTTTCTCATAGTTGTGATACCATTTTCTCAGTGTTTTTTAGTTATGAACAAAATATTGTATTCCTTTTTAGGCATTTTTTATATTACACAGTCATTCTTTGTGAATTTTTTGAGTTTTAATATGCAGATGATGTATTGTTTTCAATGAAATTAATACAAAAGCTTCACCTTTCTCAGTTTCATTTTGATTCTCATCTCCTTCTTTTGTTATCTGTAATGTTTTTTGTTTGAGAACAAAGAGCTTGGACTTAGTTGCAATCCTTTAAGGTTGTATGTTAGGATGAATTTTTTGTTGGAACAAAGATCCATGTAAATACTTGTTTATACTGATAGGGTTATAGGTTACACCAGAAGGATTTCATCATAAGTACGAGAGTTGTTATGAAGATTGATGTATGTTTGCAAGTCAAATAGATAGATCATATGCCTAAATATATGAGTATACTTTAGGTATCCATCTGCATGTTAAGGTTTAGTTGATGCCCAATGGATAAGGGACTGGTCAACTTGGAGGATGCATGTTCTCTATTGTTGCATACCTGGGTTATGCTGAGATACAAATATTAATCAAATATCTTTCCTTTTGTGTTTAAGAGTTAAAAGAGTTTTCCCTCACTTAGTTTATCAGGTTTATGTGCTCTATTATCAGCTATTTCATCCATGAATTCTTGCATAAACATAGAAGATTAAGGGACTTTATCTATTTTCCAGATTCAGTTGTATGCTTTTACATTGGTGCCATATAAAGAGTCTGAGGTCCACCTGACTAGGTCTAACAGAGCCTAAAGAAGAAGGATTTATCCCTATAGTTGGCTGAAAACTATAGTCAAGTGCATCCACCATAAGAATTTTCTAACCTTAGATGTATTGGTCTGGTTTCTTGGTTATTTCCAAAACTATTAAATCAGGAGCCAACAAGTTGTGGAGAGCTTGGGAGACTGTTGAAGATTTTTTATTAGATTTGTTCTTGCAAGTTATTGGTTTATGTATTTTGGATGTCCTTGAAACTACATGGATTCACTTCTTTAAGATGTTGTGAGTGGATTGGTTATAGATTTGAAATTATCTTTTGTAGTGGCAACTTCTTGGTATATATGTGGCAAGTATTTCTTTTGAGGCTTTTGATTGTAGGTTACTGATTGGATATGTTGATGATGTAAGATTCACCTAGTATGCCTTTATAGGTATGGATAGTTGTATGGGTTGACACTTGTTGTGGGTGCTATTTTAGCTATGGATATTTTGACAATTATGGATATATGTGATTACCTTTGGGTCAAGTTTTTGTGCTTGGTATTTAGTTGGTATACGATTTTATGATCTTCTAATGCAACAAGTTGGGTGGCTTTCTATTTCTATTTCTTTTATGTATGTTCAGTGGCAATGGCATAATAGGAGGTGAGATCATTCATGTTTGAGATGCTGGATGCTTTGATTTTGTTGTGGGTACTAGGATGGAGCACTTTATGTACTTTGATCCATGATGGTGGATGTGCTAGGAGGGATTATTTTCTTGTTCATTTATGTGGCTATAGATTGACCCTATGCAATGTATACAACAAGTGGGAGATTATTGAGATAATGGGTGTTGCACACATTGCATAATATTGTTATATTGTATTATTTTATTATGTAATGTTGTACCTAGATGGACATGTAACATCTAAAAATTCCCATGAGATATACTTGAGATATACTTGATGAGTTATATTGTAACATTGTGATAATATTTCATGTCATTATTTATTATTGGGGAAAAGAATTAAATTTCCAATATTAAATGTGGGGTCAGTGGGTTAGGTAGCACATAGTTTTAGCACATGATTTATGTAATTCCACTTGGTGGTTTTGTGGGACTTGCTACTAAATAAGTAGCCACAAGGGTAGTTGTTGTAGAGAGAAGATAGAAGGCAAAAAGGCAAGAGTCGAATAGGACAAGGCTTGATAGGTTAGCCAAGGGAGCATTTGTGAAGGTTGGAAGCATGGTATGTGATGTGTGGATTTATGCTTGTTCACATGGATTTTTTGTTTGTGGCCATGGCTTTGAAGGATTTCATGGTTGTATTACAATAGTATTTTTTTCTTAATAATACATGGTGATGGATGCTTTTGGAGGCTAGGTTTTTTTTCTGCAATAAGGATTTCTTAGGGTATATCTTGTGTCACAATTTTTGTGGGTATGTTGTCTATTCTCTTGCATGGGGATTACATATTTATTTTAGATCTATTATGGGTTATGTGAAAATGATTATATTCCTTGTTACAAGTTTCCTTACATAAAGTTGTTGGTTTTGACTCTATATGATAATGGATGAGGCACTGATCAATTAATTTCAGTTGCAAGTTAATGGTTCTTATGGTTGAAAAATACATATATCAATCAAAAATTAATTTTCCATTTTATGTACTGGAGAACTAAAGTTGTTGGTTAGCACTAATTTGTAATAGCTTGCCTTTTGGTTATAACTAGCTATTGTAATTAGAAAGTTTGTTGCAAATCTAAGAAGAAATTGTGACAATCATCTACTATAAGGGATAGGTTTGAAAGAAGAAGTATAAGTGAGAAAGTGTTTCAAGAGAGAATCAAATAACCTATCACATTCATATCCCTAGGGTGCACCCAGCTTGGCCCTATAGATCCTAAAGTGTAGAGAGTCTAGTGTACTCTGTTGAAGTTAGTTCAGAGCTAAGATCAATCTTACTAAATATAGGACCTAGCTATTCCTTAGTTTTTTTTCATCTTGTGCATCCTAATAGTAGGTTTAGAATAGCCTGGTAGTTTAAAAAACACCAACACCTCCCTTGACCTAACTTATGGGACCAAGTTGACCCAGTTCAACTTGGTATGTCTAGGTAAACCTATGTCAACCTAGACTAGACTAGGTCAACCCATGTCAACCTAGACTAGAAGTAGGCTAACTCAAGTCAACCTAGTCTATTGCTTACGCCTAGTTTACTTTTCATGTTCTTTTGCTATATTCTTTTAGGCTAGTTTTATGGTTATGTTTTATGATTAGCGATACTTAGTTACTCTATTTGATTAGATGTTATTTCATACTCAAATATATATTTGATGAGCTACTTGATACTTAGTTGTTTCAGGTGTTTATGTTTATTCTTTCAATGATGATTCATGTATGTTTATATAGTGATTTCAGTTATTTCATGATGATAATTAGATGGATAATTTATATGCAATTTCTATGGTTAGTTATCCAATAGTTGTATGTGTATGGTGTACTTGTATATTTTACTTTATGTTTGATGTTTCTAATGTGGTTGAGGGAGGGAGTCATAATCACCTACTAGTCAAGATCTACATGATGCACCACTCCTCGCCATTGCCTATTTAGTTTAGATTTATTTATATATGTACATGCATGACTTTTATATAGATTGCAGGTATTAGGCATCAACTTCCCTGAATTGCCAGGATGAGCATACCCTATCATAGTATCTCAATGGTAAAGAGGGGAGATAGTTCTTGAGTTCAAATTCTAAATTTAAGCCAATTGTCCTAGAAAGTAGGACAAGTATCTGATTTATTTACCTTTCTAAATTTTCCAAGTGATGTGAATTCAAGAATTTGACCCTTGAGTTTGATTTGGTGCTTTATCTTTAATGATGAGTTTTCTTATTTAGTTTTGTAGGTCTCTTGTGATTTTTAGTTATAATTAAATCAAATAAAAGATTATTAAATGATTTAACTTAACAAAAAAATTATAAAGAAAATTTTATTTTTAATTGTATTTAATTAATTGAAAAATTAAATTAATGAAAAAATTAAATTTAAAATATTTAGTTAAAGTTTTAATTTTGGTGTAATTATATTTATTTAATTAAATAATATTTTATTTAAGAGTTTCATTTTAATAATAAACTCTAAATTTTTTAAATTTTTTGATCGGTGAATAGCCAAGGCCTTGATAAATTTTATTAAATAAAATTGAAAATACAATAGTTGTCCTTCGTTCAAACGGGCACTAGTAGGAAAGAACGGAGAAGAAAACCTCCAGTCTCGCCTAGGACATCTATCCTATATTATTACATTTTAAAAAGGGCATACCCCTGTGGAATCTTTACAAATATTAATTACAAAGCTTATGGGAATATTCCCCCTATGTTACATTGATATCAAGAAAAAAGGATCTTTGTTAAGCCTGCTCAAATCCACTTTTGAGCTATCCAAGCTTTTCATGCTACAAACATACTTCGTTTACTAAACTTTATTAATCAAACTTGTTAGAAATCAAAAAATAATAGGGAAATTACCAAAAGTTAGCATTGGAGTCTTCAACCCAAAAATGACCTATATTAATAAATCCAACATAGAAGGAGCATACATCTAATATTACATGTCTAAAATATCAAAAAAGTATTTATTATACTGCTCCTTAAACTGTGAGATTCTGAATGAGATCCTTTCAATCCTTATTGCAAATTAAATAACTAGGACATCTAGACCATCTTTAGACTAAAAGAAAACATAAATCTAACCACATTACATATGATAAAACCTAGCTAAAAGCTATAAAGCAAATACAATCGGTCATATAATCATCCTACTAATCATATTTAAAACTCTTATGAAACATGGGAATTAAGTTAATCTACTTTATCAAATTAAATAGAAAAGATTGCACAGAGCACCGGGCTAATCTATTGATAGACAAATTTTAAGTAATTAAAACCGACAAGAATCAAATCCAAATTTCATCCATTTATCTGTCACCGGGAAGATAAAATCTATAGAGTAGTACATTATGATGGGAATAGACCAATCAAAAACATCTCTAAATCTATTGAATTAACATTGGAAAGAGCCCATAAAACTCATCTTCATTAAACAGTATTATCTTGTATATAATTTGTAAATGTTTTACAGTGAGTAGATCCTATATAAAACCAAAGGCTATACCGAATATAGATTGTATTTCTAAACACTCTCCAGCCTATCTATACAAAAAGTTATAGCCTGTGATGTTCTTATAGCAACCAATACTAATACTAATTATGTCCATAAACACAAAATTTTGACACTTTTAGATCTATAGTTATATTACAGGGCTATACCTATAAAATATATACAAAACAAAATAGCCCACGATCCATTACACTTCACTAGACTATAAAGACTAAGACAAAAAAAATCAGCCAACCTCTTTGTAGCCTCCATTACTTTTTCCAGTATATCATAATCACTTCTACCACATCACTCAGATTTTCTATCTTAAAAAATGGAGGGAACTCAAACAAATTCTTCTACCTACTGGTCTTCTCGATATTTTCCATGCAGAAGTTTACTTTGTCAAGGTCATTGAACGTAACCCCTAGATGGATGTATGCCTTGTGGACTTTAAGATAATTTACCAATCACCTGTGCCCTAACATCAGAATTATCTTCCTCCACCCCATAAGAAAATGGAAACAAGGCTCCATTTCAGGCCATGTCAATTTGAAAGCTGCCTTGTCTCTAATAACTAAAGTAGGATGCCTTGGAATGTTGGAAATGATCAAACTCCCCAGGAAATACTTCATATACATTTTAGCGAGTGGGACACATAGATTTTCATCAATACCCATGATCACCTCCTCTATTCCTTTGCACCAAGTGGATTGAAATAAATTTAGACAGAGACAAATCATGGCCCATTTTCTAAATCCAATCCTTACCATGTAGCCTATAAAGTACTAATGACATCATTGTTTGTTCTCTAGGTATGGTCATATTTAAACACTCCTCTGATTGCATGACTAACTACAATTCTAGTCATTTCATCCACTGGTCTAAGTATATTATTCCAACATTCTAGCTTCACATTCTGCATAAATGCCATCATTCTTGCTTTAGAAGTATGAAATATGCATATGTTGGTGTCCATGATTTTGTTGCAAACCCTACCTTTTGCAAACCAGTCAGAGAAAAAGAGCCCTAAATCCTAAATCGAAGACTCTTGAATCTACTCAAAACCAAATTCAAGAGATCACCAATTAATGATGAAAATGGGCAGTCATATGCTTAAACAATACACCTTGCTAACTAATGAGTACTTTGTCCTAGATCATTAGCTACTTTAGCATCTTGTGAAAGAAAGCTAAGCCAATATATACCTTATACCATACTTAAACCTATACTAAAAAAAAGAACTGTCAACCCCTTAATGAAGTCAACCTTAAAACCATAACAAGAGCACATAACTAGAAGAATATTAGGGATTGATTAAGAGATCTTATATAGCAATATTATTATAGATATAAAAAATATCCTAATTAAAAGGGGCCTTTGATCTATACATAATCAACAGTTTACCATCGGCCCCTATATTAGCTAAAGAATCTGCCTCTATATTACCTTCTCTATATATATGGCAGATTCTAGTCTCTTCAAATTTTTCTAGCAAAAGGATGACTTCTTGTAATCTTGAATTAAGAATCCAATTTGGAGTAGATCTCTTCCTTATAGAATTTAATATCATTTGAGAATCACCCTTAGTAATTAACTTAGCAACCCCTAGCTGAAGGCAAGTATTCAAACCTTCTTCCAAGGCTAAGAATTCTACTAAGCTATTTGAGGTTAAGGTTAAGGGTTTAGCTATTTTAGCTATCCAATTGCCTGTATCATCATTGACAATACATCCTATACCAGGCTTCCCTAGATTGCCTCTGGCAGCACCATTGAAATTAAGCTTGGTCCAACCCTTTGGTGGGGGAGACCATTTGCAATTTTTCCTAGCCTCCTTATCTACTTTAACATATAGCAAAGGGGGGTTAATCAGTTTGGGCCACTATTTCTTAATAGCACCATCCCAAACTAAAAATGACCCTTCTAACATTCTAAATTTTCTAAGATAGGAATTCATATTCTTGACTATACTCGCTTCTACCTTAAGAGCCAATTCTTTTACCATCATCTCTTTATTGCAAAATATCCTCCTATTTCTTTCTTTGCAAATTTCCCACATGATGATGCACGAACTGATATTCCATAGCATACTATATACGCCTTTACAAATATTAGTTGGCCAGCCCTTGAGAAAATATTCAAAAAATTTAGGGAGCACCATGGACCAACCTAAATTGTGAAAGAGTCATTCCCATCAATTTTAAGAAAAAGTGCACTTGTAGAAAAAATGATCGACATCTTCACTATTGCTTTTACAAAGATAGCATATAGATGGGCCTATCAGACCAATTCTCTTGAGTCTATCTACCATCTGAATCCTATTCTAAAAAGCTAGCCAAAAGAAAAATCTTGCTTTAGGAAAACAAGTTGAATCCCAACATAACTATAATGGTAAATCCACTTCTTTCCATCTTTTTGAATTAATTAGGGCCTTATACCCATACTTAACATTATATTTTCCATCGTTGGAAGCTGCCCAAATTAAAGTGTCCTTCCTATCAGTTTTTTTAGTTTCCCTATTGGAGATGATCTCATTATATGCCCTAACCTCCTCGGGATTCACATCTAATCCTTCCACTGATTTCCAATTCTTACTGGAATTGTTGCTCGTGGTGGACCTAGATTTGTAATCCTTAACTCTTCTACCCCAAAGTTGAATTAACTTTTATTTAAGACTAACTAAATTTAGATCTTTTTCTATCAGAGGGTTTCTATCCCATGAGTCTTCCCAAAAGAGAGCTTCTTCACGACTTCCAACATCCTAGGTTAGAAATTTACTAATTAAGTATCGACACTTGCTCATAAAATTCTAGCTTTCTAAACCCTTTGGTATAGACTTCATTCTAAAGATAGAACTAGGTTCTTTTGGATTTAGGTATTTATTGTACAAGATCTTCACCCATTTCTGATCTCTATTAGAATAAAGATGCCACACCAATTTAGCTCCTAAAGCTTCATTTTTCCATAAAAGGTTTTTGATACCTAAACCTCCAAGCTCTTTTGGTTTACATACTTTATCCCACTTAATGATTGCTAGTTTTTTGGAGTTTACACCATCTTTCCATAGAAAGTCTCTTAGTTTAGCTTCGAACTTATGGAATAAATGTAATGGTAGAGGAAGGCAAGAGAGAGGATAGATCAGAATTGCCGAAAGGACTGATCTTATCTTAACAATCTTACCTGCTTTTGTAAGCCATTTGTCTTTCCAATTGTCAATCCTTGCCTCCATTTTACCTAAGGTATTGTACCATACCTTCCTAGATTTTGAACTTTTTTCCAAGTCAATGCCAAGATATTTGCATAGAAAGATGCCCTTTTTGTAACCCATAATTTGACATATTTGTTTCTCCATTTTTTCTTCCATGTTAGGGAAAAAAAAATTTGATTTTGATTTATTAACTTTTTGTCCTGACTCTTTCATGTAATTATCTATGATCACTTTGTAGTTAATAGCCTCCTTCATTGATCTTTCTCCCGGAAGGATTGTGTCATCCACATATTGTTGATGAGTGATATTTGATACATTCCTAGTTACCATAACCCCTTTGATATCTTTTTTTATTTGAGCTTGTTTAATAGCTCTACCAAAAGCCTCGGCCATAATAATAAAGAGGAATTGAAACAAAGGATCCCCTTGAGACTTCAAAATAGCCTTCAGGTGACCCATTTATGAGGACCGAGATCTTTGTGGTAGAAATACACTTAAAAATAAGATTGATCCATTGACAAGAGAAACCAAAGGCTTCCAATGTTTTTCAAAGAAACATCCAATCTACCATATCATAAGATTTTTGTATGTCCAATTTCATAAACATACAAGCTTCTTTATTCTTAGTAGCTAAATGAATAGCTTCTTGTATAATTATAATGTCATCTAGAATGGATCTACCTGGTATGAAGCATGTTTGCTCTTCTGATATAATTTTAGGCAAGACATGCTTAAGTCTATTTGCTAGGATTTTAGAATATTTTATAGATTGTATTGCATAGTGTGATCGGTCTGAAATCATTGGGATTTTCCTGGCTCTAATTTTTTAGGTATTAAGGTGATAAATGAGTGATTAATTTATGACAAAAGGGAACCACCCTTCCTTGAAGTTTCTATTGCCTCCCATAGATCTTTTTCGAGAATTTCCCAACATTTTTGGTAGAAGAAAGCCTAGAAACCATCTAGTCTTGGCGACTTTTTTGGATTCAGGCTAAAAACCACTCTTCTAACTTCTTCAAGCATTAAAGGTTGGTTTAAAGCTTTGTTATCTTCTGAGGTAATCAGTTTGGGAATTTCTTTCAGCATTTTATCTTGCTCTATTTTATTTGATCCCTCCAAATTATTTAGGAGTTGCTAAAAATGATTTACAAGAGTACGAGCTATTTTGGGAGGGTTATTGGCTAATTGACCTCTCTTCCCTCTGATCCTAGTTATTGTGTTCTTTGTTCTATTATATATAGTTGAGTTATGAAAATACTTAGTGTTTCGATCTCCTTCTTCCAACCACCTTTCTCTGGATTTTTGTTTCTAGAAAACTTCTCCCTTAGACAGTATGTCTTCTTTTTTTTCTAGTAGTTCCTTTTCTAATTCATAACTTTCGTTATTTATTCCATGTTTGATTACTTCTATATTTAATTTCTCTTCTATTTCTAATTTTTCTTTAAAGATGTCCTTAAAGTGGTCTTTTTCCATCTAAGTATGTTTACTTTAAGCATCTTCATTTTGGACATGAAAAAAAATATTTTTGAACCATCAAAGTCACCTTGAGTCCACCATACTTTAATGTTTTCTAGAAAACTGCCATCCATAAACCACATTTTTTCACATTTAAACACACTCCTAAAGGGTTTTTGAGGTTCGGTCAATTCCAATCTAACTGGAAAATGATCATAACCTACAAAAGATAGTATCTCAATCTATATGTTTAGATTGTTGATATCAGTGTCACCTTTAATAAAAAACCTATCTAGTTTCTCTACTATGTACGCAAAATCCTTCCTCCTATTATTCCATGTGAAAATTCCATTACAACAGGGGATATCAGTTAGATTATTGTCTAAGCACCATCCTCGAAAATCCTACATAGGCTGAGAGATTCGTGCAGTACCACCCATTTTTTAATTTAGATTTAGAATAGTATTAAAATCTCCTCCTATGATTATTGGAATATTTTTTTAAAATTCCATATAGGAACTAATCTCTATCCAAACTTCTTTTTTTCCACTATATTAACTAGACCATAAATGTTAAACAAAATAAACTTGATGTTAAATTTAACACTACTTATCATTCCATAAATCCAATTATTATTAGACTTCAAGATTTCTACAAAAATTTTCCTGTGATTCTACATAAACCCTAAACCCCCTGAAGCTCTTGAAGATTCATGCAAGCTACTGCTCCAGAAGCCTAATTTTTTACCTAAGTTAATACCTTCTATTTTATTTAGTTTAGTTTCTTGTAATAGAATAATGTCAGATTCAAATTTTTTAAGGTTTTGTTTTAATATTCTTTTTTTGTTAGGGGCATTTAATCCCCTAATGTTCCATGTTGTGATCTTCATGGCTCTGTGGGAAGGCTCTTCCCCTTCCCTATATTAAATAGCTGACTAATTTTTTGTTGTTCCTGAGCTTTACCATCTACTTCCCTAAGCTCTTTGAGTGATTTCTTGCCTCTTTTTGCTGCTATCTTTCCATAGTTAGGGAATTTATTCCCCTCTAGGTTCTTTGAGATATCCAGCTATTCCATATTTTCTTGTGCACATTTAACTATGCCATTTTCTATACTTTCTTTCTTTTCTATGATAGCCTCTGAATCCAATTCTTGTAACCATTGTTCAGTTAGGTTTTTTTGGCATGTGGTATCTATATCCTTAATTCCTTCCAGTATATTTTCCATTTTTTTCTAATTGGCCCTTTTACCCTCCTGGTCAAACACCTACAAATCTCTTTTAAGATTTGTAAATGTATAATTTTTTGCTCCTAGCTATAATACCTTCTTCAAGAGTTCCTCTTTTTGTGTCATATTGTCCTGATCTTCATTATCAGAGTCAAAAACTTTACTTAATTCTTCTAATAGTTGTTCTATATAATCATACTCCTCCATATTTAGCCGATCTGTATCCATTTCTTTCCTCTTGTCCTCTTTCTGATTCAGAAACTTTTGGAAATCTTTGATAGGAATGTCTTCTGGTGATTCTTCTACTACTACATTCCAATCATCTAAAAGATCCTTCTTTAGAGATGGGGTTTTCCAAAATTTGGTCAACCTTTTGATAGGAGCCATATTAGTAGAGTCCTTTACTTGGGGAGATACAATCCTTTGGCTTACCGGAGTGTGTTCTCTTAATTCTTTGCCTTGCTTTGCTACAACTACAAATAATAATTCTTTTTCCTTATCCTCTAAACTTCTTGGTGATACTGCTAACTCCTTGAATTCCATTTTGTTACTTTCTTTCTAGAAATCTTCTTTTCTAATAATGCCTTTGTTTATCCTATTCTTTTTTAGCTTATTTTCTTTTTTCTTCAGTTTCCTTTCATCCACTATCAAGCTCTATAGGCTTGGTCTATTTGAGTCTTCACGATTTTCTTTTTTAATATTTGACAAATCTTGTTGATCTATCTAATCCAAGGAGAGATCCTTGGATTTATGTTCTATTTCCAAATAACCAATGTCCCTCTTTGAAGACCCCTCTTTGTTTGTAGCTGGAGTAGAGCCCCGACCCTGTGAATCTAACTTATTATGATTTCATGCCTTCTAAATTTGCTTACTATGCTTATCCTCTCTCTCAGTTACACTTAAATTTTTAGATTCATGTACAGTAGTGGAAATTCGAAGTTTTCTAGGCTTCTGCTTGTCCTGTTCCCAATTCTATAGCCTTTCTCCAACCTTAACCAAATAATCTTCTAGGTTGGTAGTTCTTGGAAGAAATTTGAATGATGAGCTTCTATCATTATCCAATCTGATGATTTTTGAAATTTTTCCTTCATAGCTCTAAAATTTTAGATTATATATATATATCTGTTTGTGATTAACTTTACTTGTTTGGGGTTTGCAATATTAATTTTATGTTTAATAAGAAGTTTTAAATTGTTGCAACTTTGAAAAGTAGCATCCAATCTTATTAGTTCTGTGACTATTCTTCCTATTCTTCTAATTATTTCTATGACATTTAGTTCTAGAGGAATAATTAGATCTAGATTATCTTCTCTACAATTAGGAATCCAATCAAAGAAACTCAATGCATGTCCCTTGAACAAACAATCAAAAATCTTCAAAAATTCTTCTTTAACTTCTACATTTTTGCAAAGCAGAAATAATAATCTATCTGAATATAGAGAAATACTTACCTTGCGGCCACAAAGATCCTCCAGCCAATTAGTCAACCATTGAAGATCTACTTTGGGGCCGTTCCAACAGGCGAAGAGACCAAAATCTTGACAATCATGCCAACATTCCTCACTTTCTTGATTACTGATGATCAAAATATTTTCTTCACAATCTTCAAATTAGAATCAATGACTCTTAGGGGGGTTTTGTATTTCTTGTGTTGTAGAATTCTCTTTGCAGTGTGGTAGGATATAAAAAGGAGATGATTACTTTTTGGTTGTAGCTTGCTAATGTGGAGGGGTTACTACAGGTATATGAAAATCGAAATCCTTTTGCCTTAGATAAAAGGGGTTTAAGTTTAGCTTTGCATATTTGGTAGCATTGAAAAAGAAAATTTGCCTATCTAAGCTTTCTAGGGTATGGATACTTGAATTTGACTTTATCTGAGGCTCCACTAGTTGACTAGGAAGAAGCTTCTTATGTTTGTGATTAGCAAACCTGTTCGGAGCCCCATCTTTTAAGCTTGCCAGTAGTGCGAAGGAATTTTCTGATTCATCCCTGAGATGTCCTCCATTAAATGTACCTATTATATGCTTTTGTCTTAGAGGACTACTCACATTATACCAAGGATTCGATTTGGCAAACCCTATCTTTCTACCTTTTGATGACCTTTTGGTTAATTGCCTGCCTACATAATTCGAATTCACACATTTCGCAAGTTTTGAATTTTTTGCTCTGCCTACCATTTTTATAATAAACTCTAAATATTATTATTAGTTAAATTAATAAATATATTATGAAAGATGTCTTGTGATTGAATGAGAGAGAGAGAGAGAGAGAGAGAGAGAGAGAGAGAGAGAGAGAGAGAGAGAGAGAAGATAAATTTAATAAATTTTATTTTAATTAAAATACAAAAAGTTTGCACATGAAATTAAAATAAAATAAAATAATAAAAAAAATGGTTCACATGATTGTAAAACTGAAACCCTAAAGGGAGAAAGCTCTTTATTAAGAAATTAGAGCTCATTTCTTCACACACGGGTCTGGAGGAGCAAATTTCAAGAAAGAGGGTTTTCAAGAAGAGGGAAATTTTGTTAATGGTGGGATTCTTTGTATATTATGTTAATGGTGGGATTCTCTCATCTGTTTGTAATAAAATTTACTCATTGATACTATATGTTATATTTATCGATGAATTGTAATGTGTGCATTTTGCGAGGATGCTGGGTTTTCTTTCTAGTTCTTTCCCAGTTGAGCTCTTGAACTAGTTTATTTTATTAATATATATTACATGGTTCGTCCACTTTCACCAAAAAAAAAAAAGAGGAAAATTTCTTGCCATCTCTAAGCATCTGTCTGTTTAGCATCAAATTGAGCTAGGATGTTGTTGAGTTTTACACAATAATTTCCCTTTCAAATCTCTTTATCTTCTCTGTGTTCGTATGGATCTATTTTCAGAATTTATTTGGGTTGAAACCCTTGTGTTAAAATTTATTGTTCTTTGAAAATGTTTGTGAATGAAATTGAATTTAAAACCCTTGAGTGAGAAATTGTGTATTCGTAATTGGATCAATTTAGAAAAAAAATTATAATTCAAGTAGGGTTTGAAAAAAAGAAAATTGGGGTCTTTATATAGAATTCAATCAATTATTTTAGTTTTCCTATTAGATCAACATTATAATTTTATTTTATATATATATTTACCATAGTAATTAGTAATTACTGTGGTAATATATTATAAACTTTGTATGTGATATTATGCAACGGGCATTAAATTATTATTTTTTAATTAAAAATATATATAATAATAGTTTGAAGGGGGCGGGGCCCAACAAATTCCCACCCACCCTATGGCTACAACTCTAGTTCACATGATAGCTTGTTGTTGTCATAGCAACAGTACTATCGTAAGGCAATACAATGTTGCTACTGCAGCAGTTACATTGTCGTGACTTCATTAAGTCAGTCAGCGAGCCTTAAATGCAATGTGATTTGCAATTTTTTTTTTAAAAAATTATTATATTCAAAATTATAAAATAAATTTTATAAAATAATTTATTTTAATAAATTAATAAATAATAATATTATTATTATTATATAATTTTTATATTATGTAATTTAATGTTTATTATTATTAATAATTTAATATAAATATATTATTTTATTAATAAGTTAATAAATATTTTAATTAATAATTATTATTAACTTATGATAATAACATTTATTTATATGAATGGTTCAATACCAATATTTAATTAAATATTTTATTAATTACTTTATTATTAATATATTTTAATGAAGTAAATTGATAATTGTAATTTAATTGGGGAAATCGATTGTTTCTAATAGACTCATTTTTGTTTAGATGGTTTAGTTTTATATAAAAATGATTTCTAATACTAAGGAAATATTAAATAAATTGTGATCTTGAAAACCTTAGTATTTATGACACTTTGGAAATGGAAAACTAGAAACCTTTTTGTAAAATTAAACATTAATGTTTTCAAAATGAATGAATTATGAAACTACATTTGTTATATACTTGATGTGATGTATGGTATATATGAAATGTCCCTTTTCTGATTTTGTATGATATTTCCAATCTTTAATTAGATCTTTAAGATCAAACAACTAATATCACAAAGATCCTCCAAATTTCTCAAGAAACCCCAAATCGGGTATGCCAGAAATGATGCCAAGAGCTTCACAGCTTCACCTATTATTAATAAATCTGAAAATGGTCATTTTTACAAATTTTTCAGCAGCATAATAGCCTACAAAATGATATTTCCAGATCTATATAGCCTTTACACAACAGCTCACAAATGTAGGACAAAAACTATGCTCATCGGGCTCCCGAAATTAACACAAAAATGCCCAGAAACACCACAAAAACACTAATAAACTATCTCAAAAGTTTAATCACGTCCCAATACATATATTCAGCTCTATTTTAACAGCTTAAATTCTGAAATACAGCAGCAACCAAAACTGATATGAAATGCTCAACTGAAAACACCAAACTCATGCAAAAAACACACCCAAAAACCCACAAATCTACACTGTTCAACACAAAGGCAAACTCTGTATGAGCATGCACATGGAATGGCTTGAAACTCCCATCCTTAGCCTTCCTAGAAACCTGCAAACTCCCGTTCTTGGGTCTCCCTGGAAACCTGCAAACTCTCATTCTTGGGTCTCCTTCTCCACAGGTTTGGCAACCTCTGAAGAATAACAAAGAATGAGCAAAAATCAAGTTCTCCTCCCTGCCCAAAATGCCTCCAAACCCCTTAAAAGAGGCCATAACCATAACTCACGTCCAAGAGAAGTTAATGAAACATATTTTAATAATAATTTCATTTATTAGTCCAATGGTTTCCAAAGATTAACCCCCCTTTTTCCGAAACTTCACTTTCTTGGGCCTACCTGTCTTAGCAAAGATTATTATTTTTTTATTATTTGAAAAGGGGACATGACAAGTCCTCCCCTCCCCAAACATTTCTTGTCCTCAAGCAATGGCTGAATAATAAACCAATCAATCCACCTGGATCCCAAATGTAGTCATGAACTATACTACTACCAATTAACACAGGCTCCTGCAATATCCTCTACAATATGACCAAGAGGAATCCATAATCAAACTGACAATTATAGCTCAACCAAACTCCAAAATCACCACCACCATAGTCAAAAACCCATGAGACACAAACTCTTAGAACATCAGAACCCAAGTAAAGTGGACAAATCAAACTGCCAACACAATAAATACCATCAACGCATCCCACTGACCTATACGAAATGTACAATCCAACTCTGCAACAATGGTGAATGCTCTCATATGAAACTATACCAAGTATGGAGAATCCACACACTATACAACTCCTGCAATCAACACAACTTTGTAGATCATCGGCCACTGTCTCATAACCATAACTCCCATGCACCCCTGATGGTGAAAAGCCATCACAAGATGAACAACAAGAAATGGAACCCAAACCAAATTTTCCTACCATCAACTCCTCAACACAAGGATCAATTGTTAACTGATGTACATACCTTGCTGAAGCATCACTCCAAAACTCCTACTCTAAGTCATGTATTATCAAGCTATCAACTGCATGACCTATCACCATGTCGTGCCCATCACAACTCTCATCCCGAGGCATCAAACTATTCCATAACTGATGATAAGCACTAGGAACCAAAGTACATCTCTATATCATAATCTCATTAACATGGTCATCAAAGGTAAATTGATGAGCGTACCTCACAGTGTAATGCCGATAGAATGCGCCAATCTCAGTCAGTGGCTCAGATTGTAATCCAGATGAAACTAACTGCAATTGATCATTAACCATGTTGGAATTGACTACTATCTCTGAAGATATCACCAAGGGAGTAGTATTACTAGTAGGAACCATGCCAACTGTCGACTCACCAACATCACACATGCTCTTTGATACATCTCTAGTCTCTGTGCCATTAGTACTAGAGGCCACCACCATGTCAGGCATACAACAATCTGCTACAAAACCCAACTCAACTGAACCTGACTCTAGTGGGAATGAACCTGATATGCCAATGTTAGTATCAAGGATGGATGCATCCCCATCTCCACTGTCTCTGAAAATCTCGGCCATGGACATCCTCAGATCACCAAACACCATAGCTTGTGACTGTATAGAATTAGGTAAAGACTGTAGCCACTCTAACTCCATGGTCGCCTTAGCCAAATGAAACTTTGACTCCTTGAAAGCCAACTATGTACTCTCAAGAATCTCAGAAGTCACCTCAAGTTGCTCAGTAAGCTCACTCACCTCATCTTCCTTGGCCAATAATGCATCATATGCTATATTGCCCCACTCCATAAGATAATCTCTGTCATCTACCAACTGCATATAATTCTGTCTCAAAATCTGAATAGCCTCCCATAAAGAGTGGATCTCTGTCAAGGAAAGATAACTGCCTTCCTGCTCATCACTAGTAGGAGAACCCCATCCATAAACTGCTAACAACTGACGAGTAGCATCAAAATTCTGGCAAGCGATAGAAATGTCTCGGTCACTAACTCTTAACTGATTAGGCACATGATGGCACTAGCTTGACTATCTCCTACAAACTTCCTCTGATGCACTGTCTAAAGGAGTATCCTCAAAGTCACTAGTCTCTAGAGTATTACAATCCATACCCTGTGAATTAAATCTAAAGCTCATATCAACATACTGAGTATCAAAAACATTAGCACTACTGTCCAACTCCTCTATACCCAAGGAAACTAAGTCTTCAAAATTGCCCACTACATCCTCCTGGATGTCATCAATGCCAATATGATCCTGGGACTCATCTGTACACACTGCCAAATATGAAATATCATCAGCACATTCCAGCAAGTATGGTCGACTAGATATATGAACAAAGCCCAACACCAGTGTATAAAAACTAATACAAACATCGGATAAGCTCCTGGCACAAGAAAAGACAACACCGTGCAATCTGCTAATCAAATCCATGGTAGCACCCAAACAATCACTGCTACCAAAAAGTGTTAATGATTTACAGTCAACTGAACCCCAAATGCCAATATAAGAATCTCAAGTCCATATCTGTAAACTAGAATTAGCTGGTAACTCAAGCAAAATCCTGACTTGAGTAATATGACCAATACCAACTAACTCCACATACCTGTCATAATGAGATAATGTAGTGACAATACTGTCTTCACACACCTTCAGCTGGCGGGATAAATCATGTGAATTACTACTAGCCTCAACCTCATGTGACGAAGCATCTAACTGTGCCTGGTACTCTCTCTCAGAAAAGTCATGAATGCTCAATGTCTGCTCATCTACACCAGGTATCTCACCATCATGCACAACAACATCCTCATAATCATCATCCTTGAGGTCAAATCTATCTATCACTCTTTGACTAAAATCATCAAATGTAGTTACCTGATCATGACCTTGAGTAGTCATTCCATGATACCACCAATCATAGGCTGCATCTTCCAAGTGTAGACTTGCAATTTGAACAACATCACTCTCCTTCATGGGGTTAAGTGTGAAGAAGGTCTGTAATTTTTGTAGCCATGCTCTAGCTGAAATTTTATTTGTTCCATCAAAAGTAGGTGCTATAAACTTGCTTAATTTATTTTTGAGCTCTCTTCCACTTATGTCATGCTCCCTTCTGTACTCTTTCTTGGGCATCAAAGTGTTCATCATATCCACATATTCTCTAAAAGGAACTGAACTACGAAAGTCATCATCTAAGCCATTATAAGTAGCTCTTAATGTAATCAAGTTACCTGTAACCTCTTCCATAGGATTAATGGCTGGATTTGGTACTGGTGGCTCATCTGCAGGCAAGAAAATAGTTTTGGTTGATTTAGGTGGTGTGGATTTCAGATTTCTTGGCTCCTCTGAAGTGCTCCCTTTCTCATTAATAGATGCAACTCCTTATAGTTTTTCTGTCAATATTCGCAAAGCCTCTCTAGTTTCTGCCAAACTATCCACTGTTTGCTTCTGAGTATTTTGGATGTCTTGGAAGAATTTCTTTGCCATCTCATCTGGATCAGCCATACTTTTCCCTTCCTTGGATTTTGTACTTTTACTTTCAACTGGAGGTTTGATCAAAATTTCTTTATTCTTTTCTCACTGCAAATATCTTTTTTCTCTTTTACTTAGTTGCATGCAACCATAAATTTTGACATGCAACTGATTAGAAGCAACATGCAACCACCAAATTCACCAAGAACTAACATGCATATGATTAGAAGTAGAATGCAACCATAAATTTTGACATGCAAGATTTGGGTAGTTATCAAAACTGACATGCAAGATCTGGGTAGTTGTCAAAACTAACATGCAAGATCTGGGTAGTTGTCAAAACTGACATGCAAGATCTGGGTAGTTGTCAAAACTGACATGCAAACTTCTACAACCACCAAATTCACCAAGAACTAACATGAAAATGATTAGAAGTAGAATGTAACCATAAATTTTAACATGCATCTGATTAGAAGAAACATGCAACCATAAATTATGACATGCAAAATCTAGGTAGTTGTCAAAACTGACATGCAAGATCTGGGTAGTTGTCAAAACTGACCTGCAACTTGAACAAACCCTCAGGCTGGCAAGATCATGGCTCTGATACCACTGAAATGTCCCTTTTCTGATTTTGTATGATATTTCCAATCTTTAATCAGATCTTTAAGATCAAACAACTAATATCACAAAGGATCCTCCAAATTTCTCAAGAAACCCCAAATCGGGTATGCCAGAAATGGTGCCAAAAGCTTCACAGCTTCACCTATTATTAATAAATCTGAAAATGGCCATTTTTACAGATTTTTCAGCAGCATAACAGCCTACAAAATGACATTTCTAGATCTATATAGCCTTTACACAACAGCTCACAAATGTAGGACAAAAACTATGCTCATCGGGCTCCCGAAATTAACACAAAAATGCCCGGAAACACCACAAAAACACTAATAAACTATCTCAGAAGTTTAATCACGTCCCAATACATATATTCAGCTCTATTTTAACATCTTAAAGTCTGAAATATAGCAGCAACCAAAACTAATATGAAATGCTCAACTGAAAACACCAAACTCATGCAAAAAACACACCCAAAAACCCACAAATCTACATTGTTCAGCACAAAGGCAAACTCTGTATGAGCATGCACATGGAATGGCTTCAAACTCTCATCCTTAGCCTTCCTAAAAACCTGCAAACTCCCATTCTTGGGTCTCCCTGGAAACCTTCAAACTCCCGTTCTTGGGTCTCCTTCTCCACAGGTTTGGCAACCTCTGAAGAATAACAAAGAATGAGCAAAAATCAAGTTCTCCTCCCTGCCCAAAATGCCTCCAAACCCCTTAAAAGAGGCCATAACCATAACTCACATCCAAGAGAGGTTAATGAAATATATTTTAATAATAATTTCATTTATTAGTCCAACGGTTTCCAAAGATTAACCCCCCTTTTTCCAAAACTTCACTTTCTTGGGCCTGCCTGTCTTAGCAAAGATTATTATTTTTTTATTATTTGAAAAGGGGACATGACAATATAGGTGTTTTTTTCGAGTTTGACTTAGTATTTTGATGAGTTAGGATGTCTACCAAAGGCTTGGGGAATTTTTTTCTGTGATAATGTTATGTATATTTTGGTCAAGATCTTTTATACCTCACCATTGTGATGAATTCATGTATTTCTATGATGAGTTTTGATCAGTTGCTTGTTAGTGCTTTCTAATTGCTTGTATAGAACTGAGGTGAATGGTATGATTTTCTTGGTGTAACCTTTGAGTTTTGATCAATTATATTTTGATGCTTTCTAGTTTCTTGTATAGAACTAAGATTATTGTTGTGGCTTTCTTGGTTGTAACCTTTGATTTTTTTATCAATTATCTTTTGGTGCTTTCCAATTGTTTGCATAGGACTGAGGTGAATATTGTGATTTATCTTTAGGTTCTTTCTAGTTGCCATGGTAACCTTAGATTTGGCTCATGCGATGACACTTATTAGATTTTTAGGTGACTCTACAACACCCCTAGGATCAAATTAAAGACTAAGATAACTTCCACAAGAGGATGATAAGACAATTTCATGAAGATGCAAGAATGCTATTATTGATAATGGACTTGATTGACATCCAATGAATTGATTTGAAATGTACATAATAGGCCTCCTTATATAGGAGAGGCAATAAGATACAATGATAAGGAGAAGATAAGCTATCACCTACATAAGGTGGAATCACATGTCCATGAAAGGTGGATCATCCTCCATTATGCAATGAAGTATGTGGGACGATGAGGATGATAATGTGATAAGTACACTAAAGGTGGAATTAGATAACAACTATGGCCACCTAGAGTGGAATTCTCCTACACCATGTGTTTAATTGAGGTGCAAACTCCTAAGTGTCTAAATCACAAACTACTATGCAATGCATTATCCTAAGTAAGATTAAGTAAGTGTAATTAGTAAATATTTAATTACACCAACAACCCCATTAAGTGCAACTTAGGGGAATGCACTAAAACTCACAATGCAAGATGGGTCCTGGCTACAAGGCTATTTTAGGTACCCATGTACAATATTCAATGTAATACATGAAATTTAATCTCTCATAAAGTGGAGAAAGAAAGAAAACCTCATGGGAAAAACCCTCCTCCAAAAAGAGAGATGAAAACAATATTTATGGATGGATGGAGTACTTAATGCTTGGCCAAAGAAAGGGATCAAAATCCTACAAAAATGGACTACTTAACCCAAGATTGGACATCTCAAGTGGTTCTTACCCAACTCATTTGGACTCATTTAATTTATCAACCAGGAATGTAAACTTGAAATGGTGTTTGCAAAATATATGCTTCAAACTTATCTCAACTTAAGAACTACTCTACAGAAATTCAAGTACTTAAACTACAAGAAATTTATGCTAAAGCTAATAATCAAATCTATTTTAACAAAGCATGAAAATATTGCTAAGAATTACTTAAATTACCTATTTTGTAGGAACAGTTCACTAATTGTGCTATCAGTGGTTGCAAGAACAGCGGAGTCTATTCTAGTTCAATGTACTGAAGATAAATCCTATACTAACTAATTAGTTCACTTCTTGTGTGGGCCCCCATAGAGAAGTGAAGTAGAATAACTCAGATGAAAACTTTAAAATGATCCTTTTATTCATGACAATGATAAAATGTACATACTAATGAATAGTAAGATTGTATTCAGTACTCAACAACTTCTTCTATTGAAATATGACTAAAAACTCAGCACCCTTGGAACACAAACTTCCAATTATTTTTAAAACAAACTAGGAATAGAATTCCTAAATTTAAGACTCCATAAACTACTAAAACAAATGATGGCATTGATTATTACAATATGCACATTAATTTTGGTGCCAAATAGAACAGTAATTTAGGAGCTCACAAACCCTTAATTTCCTTGGCTCAAGACTGGTCTATTAATGTGAGTAACTGCTTTGACTCCTACTTTCTTGAAAATAGGTACCGACTATTATGGATGAAATGGCTAAAATCTGCCACCATTTCTTTAGGCTATTGACTCCATTTAACTAAGTTGACTTCACCTTAAGTCTGCAAAATATTAATATCCCAAAAGTAATAACATACATCAAGACTAATTCAAAACATGCTATCTAAATTAGTTTACCCTATGTCACATTATTGTAGTTGAACTACCCAACCTAGCTAAGGAAGAAAAATTATCGTTCTCACTATTTTGTAATTAAATGACATATCTTTTCATAGCATATTCATTTTGATCTAGAAAAGTAATTATGAACACATTTTTCTGAAATCATCATAAACATCATGTTCTTAAACATGAAAGTCTTTCAGAGAGTTTGCATATTAAACTAAAAATGAAATGACAAAATAGACCATATTTTGGTCTCATCATTCCCCCAACTAAAACTTTGACTTGTCCTCAATAAAACATTAAAAAATTCACCCTTGCAGCCACCCTAAAAATTGGAGCAATACTCTACTATTTACCTCTTGTAGCAATGTTCCAATTAAAACCTTCTTTCTCCTTGTATCTTTCCCATCTGTGAAGCTCTTTTGTCATATCAACTTTCTCTAAATCTTGTTGATTAGCAAGAAATGGGGACAATAATAGTGAAGGCTGAAAATTTAAATGGATCCAATCATTTTTCCTTTCTTCCCCCAACTTGATATACCAGGGTGCTCACCGAGTAGCCATGATAAAATTCAACATATAATGAGGTTCTTTCTTCTGCAAGCCTTCATTCAATCCTATCCAACACCTTTGATTCCCTTGATTTGTTGCAAGGAGATCTCTTTCTTCCATAGATTTATATTCTTGATAGGTTGGATCCCTTAAAGGAGGAAAAATTTGGTTTCTAGGTTTTAAGTAAGCAATTTTCATCCATTCATAGTACATACTTTTGGCATCCTTGGCATTAGGCCTGAGAAGAAGTGGAGTCACGTATTCTAATTCTCTAAACTAGTGAGCCTGGTGTTCTCTACTAATTTCATTTTGGATCCAAGACATTAATGCCCTGAGTTGAATATCACCCACATAAGGTAGAGGGTTCCAATATCTGTTTTTAGGGACTCCTAAATTATGTAAAAACATTTCTTAGAGCCAATTTTTGATGGCTATAGGGGTAGTATAGAAAGCTTGAAAGAATTCATGAGGAGTATTCAATGTTAAACTCTTGCCCTATATTACACAGGTCATCTGATAATAGACAAATTTTTCTTTCAAAAAGAGAGCATAAATAGGAGAAGGAGAGTGACAAGACATTAGTTTTGAAATCATGGAAATGAATTTTATAAGTTTACCACTTAATTTCTCAATCTCCTCATCCTTCTCATTCAAATCCTGAGTTTAATTGAAGATAGTTTTTTCTAAGCTCTCTCTTTCTATTTTTCATTCTTCCCTCTCCTTAATTAACTAGTTCAATAACTATGAAATAATGCTTAACAATGAAATAGTGGAACCAGGATAGAAAGTGACATGTGTCTCAAGTGAAGGATCCATAGGATTAGTTTGCTGGGCTAAGGATGCTAAAGCATCAAGTCCTTGAGAAAGAATTTGTTTAGCAATAGTATTAACTACATCAAAATTTATTCCCAGATCTTCTTCATGAAATTTGTCTCTTTGAGGTAGAGAAGAATCTAAAATTCCAACAGATACACTATTATCATTGTCTAAATCTACAAAAATGATGGGTGGCTGAAAAAAGGATGTTCGTGCTGCTGCATGAACTCATTCTACACTTTCACCTTCAATGATGATCTTATCTTTATCAAAAGAAGAAGATTTCCTTTTAGCCACTTTTTCAAACACAGGGGTTTGAAAAGACACATCCTCATCAGGTTTGACAGATGATTTGCTACTTTGAGTTCTACACTTGAAGGGTATTTTTACTACCTCTGAACCTATATGAAGTTCTACAGATGTATCCTATACATTCCCTTTCTTCTTCTTATGAACTTGAGGAACTATAGGAGAGTCAATATTTGGGGAATTTTTAACTTTCCTTTTACCCTTACTAGATTTTGGACCTGACCTAGAGGTAGAAGCTACAAGAGTAGAAATTTAGGTTCTCTATGACCTCCTAGGTCTAGTCAAGGAAGAGCCTGGAGCTGGGTTTACAAGATTTTTTGAAGGTTCTCTTTCCTCTTCAACTTGATCCATAGGTTACCTAATAGGGTTTTGCACTTTATTTTCAAAAAAATCATCCCAAGATATCCTGATTAATTCCCTAAGGGATTTTTCTATGATGATCTTAATAAAATAGTGGTGTGAAACATCCCTCAGGGTTCCTTTTTGTACTATAGCAACTCTTTTTAACAAAATGTGATACATAAAATGAGGAACATTCAAAGGGTAATCATCATGTCTTAGGTAACTCAAGAATTTGAAATGTGTGGCATGCAAATATGAATGTCTCCCCTTACAAGTAAAATATTTCACAACATAGATAGCACATTCGTTAAATGGTTGTGGTAAAGATGTTCAGACTGTACCTTGTATCCAATCTATTTGAAGCCATGGGTTTGTGTGCATTATAAATTGGGCTCTAGCCAACATTGCATCCAATGCATTTGAAAACTATTCTCCTACTAGTGGCAATTCCATTATATCTACTGCAATTTCAGGTGAAAATGGAACCCTTACTCCTCTTACTATAGAAAAACCATCCCTCAACATTTGCAAGAATTCTAAGGAAAGCTCCTCATTCCATGTAGATAGTTTGAACATGTAATTTGTCCACCCTTGGCTTGAAATATAGGCAGGAAAACTGGATCTCACAACAATGTTGTATGGTCAGCTAGTTCTCTTCTTAACAAGCCACCCCCCATTGTTCCTCCGAAGTGATTACAAGAGTAATTTCAAAAATGGAAAAACTTGTAAGAAGACAAGAAGACAAGTGATAGTAGTTGTTTTAAGTAGCTAACGTCTTTAGCATTAAAGATCACTTAATTCTGTGTTAAGTATGTACTTACTAGTTTTTGAAATGTGTGACATAAAGATAGCGGTCACATCACATTATTCTTTTTATCATGTGGTGGCATATAAAGAATAATGAACATTTAATGATCACAGAAAAAATGAATGAGATAATAACACCCCTCCCCCCAACTAAATTAGGCAATAGCTCCTACAATTGCTAGTGACAAAGGTAACTAAAAATAGAACAACACATTATGAAAAAGTTTAAATTTGAGTATGTGTATGAACCTATTAAGTTGTGCTATCATTTGATATCATCATGGAAGTTGATGGAGGGTGAGATGAGGTGGAAGATGAGAAAAAATGGAGTGAAGTGGAGTTATTACAAAGAAAATACTTTCACAAATAAAGTATTTTTATTATGATGAGTGAAATGCTTTTAGAGAGAGGATGGAAAATGAGTTAGAAACTCAGTTGTTGTAGGAATTGTAGGATCAGAAGATGACTAGAATTTCTACAAGAACTCTTTACAACTAGATAGCTTATGGTAGAGTTTTAAGTGATGTCCATTAACAAGTAATTTGAAGTGAACAGGATCAATGGTAGAGAGTTGTAATGCACCATTGGTGAACATACAAAAGATTTCATATGATCCCAACCAACAAGTTTGGAATTTCCCTAGAGTGTGTTGATAACGGGAATCATATAGGAGGGCCTACTCTCCAATAGAAAATTTCTTTTCATGGATGAACTTATCATGCCATTTCTTTTGTTGTTGTTGGATTATTTATGTATTGTGGACGACAGATTTATGGTATTCATCAAAGGCATTCAACTACAATAATCTATCTTCTTAAACCTTGGAAATATCAAAATCTAGCTCTAAAGTATTTTTTAGGGTCTTGTGTTCAAATTCTATAGGCATGGAAGCAGATTTACCATAAAGCAATTCAAATGGAGTAAATCTAATGGTGCTCTTCCATGTAGTCTTCTAAGCCAAAATTGCTTCAAGAAGCCTGGTAACCCAGTCCCTCTTGTGAATAGCATCTATTTTAGTGAGGATTGCTTCTATTTCTCTATTTGTGATTTTTGCCTGACCATTAGCTTGAGGATGGTATAGGAAAGATGTACCATGATGGATCATGTACTTCTTCACAAGCTCTATAATCAGGTTTGATGTGAATTGAGCTCCCTGATCCATGACAATTTCTCTAGGTACTCCAAATCTAGTGAATATACATTTGTATAAAAAATCTACTACTTTTTGAGGTCTTACATATGTCATTTCTTGTGCTTCAACCCATTTAGTTACATAATCAGTACATACTAAGATGTATGATTGACCATGAGAAGAGGGCTCTATTGGACCAACAAAATTAATCCCCCATTTGTCAAAAGGTGTGACTACCACTTGTGGCTACAGGGGCATTTCATCAGTTTTAGTAGGCCTTCCCATGTGTTGGTATTGATCATATTACCTTGTATACTTTTTTGGATCTTTGTGTAGAGTAGGCTAATAGTATCCAGTTGTTAAAATCTTATAGCTTGTTCTTTTTTCTACAAAATGACCCCCACATGGTTCATCATGGCATGCCCATAGGATGTCATAAGTTTCATCTTCCCTTACACACTGGTGGGTTACTTGATCTGGGCTAGTGTAGAACATCAATCTAGCTATCCATGAGAAATTAAAACTCTTTTCCACTAGGAGACGAAACTGCTTGGGCGAAAAATTTTGTGGTGTTCTTCCTATAGCAAGGTAATTTTCTATATCTATGAACCATGGGTTATAACTTTCTATTGAAAATAAATGCTCATTAAGAAATTTTTCATCTATGGCTATAGGATCATTAGGTACTTGAAGTTGAGATAGAAAATTTGCTACTACATTGGCTCGGCCTAGTTTATCTATTATCTTCACATTAAACTCCTACATGAGGAGTAACCAACATCTAGTCTAGCAAAAATAGCAGGTTTATTCATCAAGTATTTATAGTAGATTAGTTAGTGTAGACAAAGACCTCAGAGCTTTTAATATAATACCAAAATTTATTAAGTGCATACACAATAGAAAGCAATTCTTTTCCAGTGACAGTATAATTCAACTCAGCATCCTATAAATTCTTACTAATATGGTAAATGGCATGCTCAATAGTACCTTCTTTTTGCCCAAGAATTGCCCCTAAAGTAGTGTTAGATGCATTAGTATGAATGTGGAAGGGTAGCTTCCAATCAGGTCCTCTAAATATATGTGTTGTTGTCAAAACATCCTTCAATTGTTGGAATGTTGTTTCATAGTCTTCTGTCCACTCACATTTAGCTTGCTTCTTGAGTAGGTTATACAATAGAGCAACAAGCTTACTGAAATCTTTGATAACCCTCCTATAGTATCTGGCATGTCCAAGAAAGATTCTAACATTAGCCTACTTGGTTGGTGTTGGTAGATTAGTAATTATAGCAATCTTTGTAGGATCTACTTGAATTCCAAAAGAGGAAAGGTAGTGCCCAAGAACAACTCCTCCTTCCATCATGAAATAACACTTCTCACTATTAAGAGAAAGGTTGTATTCTTGACACCTTTTTAATACCTTCAAGCTTGCTCAAATGTGTCACCATAAGTACTTAAATCATCCATATAGATCTCAACACAATCAGTAGTTATGTCAGAAAATATGTTAAGTACTACTCACTGAAAAGTTGTAGGTGCATTACATAATCCAAATGGTAAGATAGAGTAAGCAAATGTTCCCTATGGATAGGTGAATTTCATCTTATCCTAATCTTCTAGAGAGATTTGGATTTGATTATAGCCATTGAAACCATCTAGAAATGAGAAATATATTTTTCCTACCAAGTTATCTAGTACTTGATCAATGAATGGCAGAGGGAAGTGATCCTTTTTAGTGGTTTTATTAAGCTCTTTTTAATCTACATATACTCTCCATTTTCCCCCTTCTTTGGAACATAACTAGAGGTGACACCCACTGGCTATTAGAAATAGGATAAATAAATCCAACATTAAGAAGTATTTGTAACTCTTCTTTGATGATATCTTTTAATGTTGGGCTTACCTTCCTCTAAGGTTGTCTTACTGGTTTACATTTTGAGTCAATAAATATCCTATGTGTATAAAGACTAGGATCTAAACCCTTCATGTCAATATAGTCCCATGCAAAGGCTTGTTGACTATTTTGCAATAGTTTAATGAGACTTGTCATTTGAGATCTAGTAAGTGCATTATTGATATTCGGTTCTTTTCCTACAGAAATCTTTGTTTTCTTTACTTTGTCCATCATTAAAATCTCTACTATTAATGGAGATTTAATTTCATGGGGTAATAATGTATGAAGGTAATTAGGTGCTATAGGAGATTGAGGTGCATCACATTTAGGCAATACAATTTGAAAGGAGCCAGCAAGATTTTCAGAAGTAAACTCCTCAAAATCATATTGATTAGTAAGGATTGTTGCCAGTATATCATCTTCTTCCTAGTACACAAAAAATGGGTTTCTTTCTAGCATCATGAACTATTGAACAAAATTAACTTCTTGAGGATCATCATCAAGGTCTAGCCAAGAAACTTGGTCAAGATCTAGTTGAGGTTGTGCAGGAGAGTACAGAGTTAACTTCTTAGTGTTAGTACCATCTGATATTGTCATTTTTCCTAATTGACATGTGATGCATGCATCTACAGTAGCCAACCATGGTCTTCCTAAGATTAATGGATATCCTCCAAGGGTGCCTCTTAGTGACAGTGCTTGACAAAGTCTGAAGGAAAATCTATGGAATCTAGGGTTACAATAATATCTTCTATCATACCATCAAGTTTGACAGTTGAATTGTCTGCTAACTAAAGTATTATAAGAGTATCACTTAATACAATAATGCTAAGTCTTAACAAGACTTCTCTGGTCATGACATTAATTGATGATCCTAAATCAATTAAAACATTCTAAATTTGGATATCATTTATATGTATGGTAATCATAGGACTTCATGGATCAGAATACTTAGGAATCAGGGCTTTACTCAACATTAAATTAGAAATTTGTCCCAACACATGGACAATAGGAGGATCCATTTTCTTTCTACCAGATTGCTTGACACATGCTTCCTTTAAAGCTTTATTGTAAAGGGGAATCTCCTTAAGAATATCAAATAAGGGAATCTAGATAGTCATTTGCTTAAGTTGGTCTAGGAGATTAGATGCTATAGGATTCAGTTTAGATGGAGCTGTAGGCACTAACCTTTTTGAAAATGGAGGAGTAGGTGCTTGTATAGATGAGGAAATTGGAACATCAACTAGTGGACTTGCTGGAACATTTTTAGTATCAGCAACCTCATTTATTATAGGTCCTTTAGGTGCAAACAACTTGGTTCCAAACGTAAGGTGAATATCATTGATCTGCAAAGAATAAGCTTGGTGCGTATTGTTGGGATTTGGTGTTGGTTGAGTAGGAAGTTTTGGTTGCTTCTATGGGCTAGCATTGGCTATAGGAGGCAAAGGCATCAGAGATTGTTGCTAAGGCAAGGGCATCGAGGTTTGCTACTGAGGTAATTTGCTAGGCCCCCACTGAGGTGGTTGCTGCCAATTCCCTTGATATAAAGGTTGTTGATTAAATCCCCATGGAGGATATTGGTTATTTTGTTGAGGCCATTGAGTATTCTACTGAGGATACTAAGGTGGTTGATGGTAGGCTTGATTATACTAAGGTTTTTGGTTGGGCCAATTATTGTTCCAATTTTGTCCTTGAGGGATAGAATTTGGGGGAATATTGCCTTGCCACTGATTACTATTATAAATCATCTCTAAGAAACATAAATCACTTCTCTAGTATTTTCATCAATTTCTTTGAACTCAGTGGGCATTGGTTGTGTATTTACTACTACAATGGTCTTGCATGTGTAGTTCTTCTTCCTTTCTCTAAAATGAGTTCAAAATTCAATTATTATAGCATCTTCTTCATTCGTTTTCCTTTGAGCTTGCATGGTATCCAATTGAGTAGCGACATCATTAATGATATCTTGCTTGAAATTAGATAGTAAATTAGATAACTCCATCTTAGATACTCCTGACCCACCATTGGTCTTATGTGGTAGGCTCCTTAGTCCTCTACCTTTCTTCATAGTAGCTCTTGAATAGTTCTACTATATCTCCTTGATTTCATTCCAATTCTTTTGGGTAATATCTCCTCTAGCCATTAGGTCTAGGGCTTCCATGCTTTCTTCTTGTACACTTCTCAAAAACAAAATGCTTCTTAAATTCTTCATTTAGGTTATGTTGTGTATTCCATTGCACATTGAACAAGAATCTAGAAACATAATCTTCCAAGGTTTCACCATCTTTTTGTGACATTTTAAAAATTTCATCCCCCTTCATATCTTGACCTCTACAATATTCTTTATATTTTTGAAGAAAAAAATTACTCATGTTAGTCCACTTTGCTATAGCATTTGCACCCAACCCCATGAACCATCTTAGAGCAACCTCCTTCAGAGTAGAGGGAAACAACTTCAACTTGTAGGCATCAATTGTGTAGTCATAGCTCCTACAGAGAATGTCAAACTCAAAAAGAAAGGTTTCAAGGTCTTCTGAAAGAAGGCCATAGAATTTTGGAAGGGCAGTATTAGGTATGTTCTTTAAATTTTGATTCCCTTGCTAAGGTGGAATAGGAAAAGAAAAAGTAGGCACAACCATTCTTGGAGGAAGAGGTGGGGCTTGATAGATAACAATGGTTAATGGGTTATCTTAATATTCAGGTTCAACAAAAAGTTCATTCATGTGGAGAGATTCTTCCAAAGGTGAACGAGGTATTTTAGCTTGATTTTTAGCAAATGGATTTTCAAAAGGTTCATCTTCATCATTCTCACTTTGGGGTTCATCTAGGTCAGGTTGAACATCATGGAATGGTTCTTCCTAATTATCATGAGGAAGGAATCTCCCTAAGTGGTCTCATCTTCTATGCATAACATGCTTCTTTACTACTAAACTTTATTCTATGAAGAATAAAAATACAACTAGAAAGACTAGTTTGAATTAATGCCATCCTTGGCAACGGCGCCAAAAATGCTTGGCCAAAGAAAGAGATCAAAATCCTATAGCAATGGACTGCTTAACCCAAGATTGGACATCTCAAGTGGTTCTTATCCAACTCATTTATACTCATTTAATTTATCAACCAGAGACGTAAACTTGAAATGATGTTTGAAAAATATATGCTTCAAACTTATCTCAACTTAAGAACTACTCTACGAAAATGCAAGTGCTTAAACTATAGGAAATTTATGCTAAAGCTGATAATCAAATCTACTTTAACAAAGCATGAAAATATAGCTGAGAGTTACTTCAACTATCTATGCTACAAATGGTTCACTAATTCTACTTTCAGTGGCTAAAGGAATGGTAGAGTTTATTCTAGTTCTATGTATTGAAGATATATCCTATACTAACTAATTAGTTTACTTCCTATGTGGGACCCCATAGAGAAGTCAAGTAGAATAACTTAGAGATGAAAACTTAAAATGATCCTTTTATTCATGACAATGATAAAATGTACATACTAATGAGCAGTAAGATTGTATTCAATACTCAACAACTTCTTTTATTAAAATATGACTAAAAATTCAGCACCCTCGGAACACAAACTTCCAGTTATTTTTAAAACAAACTAGGAACAAAATTCCTAAATTTAAGACTCCATCAACTACCAAAAAAAATGATCGCATTGATTATTACAATATGCACATTAATTTTGGCACCAAATAGAATAGTAATTTAGGAGCTCACGACCCCTTAATTTCCTCCACTTAGGACTAGTCTATTAACGCGAGTAACCACTTTGACTCCTGCTTTCCTGAAAATAGGTACCAACTACTATGGATGAAATGGTTGAAATCTACCACTGTTTGCTCAAGCTTTTCACTCTAATTAACTAAGTTGACTTCACCTTAAGTCTACAAAATATTGGTACCTCCAAAGTAATAACATACATCAAGACTAATTCAAAACATGCTATCTAAATTAGTTTATCATATGTCGCATTGCTATAGGAGAACTACCCAACCTAGCTAAGGAAGAAAAAGCATCATTCTCACTATTTTGTAATTAAATGACATATCTTTTCATAGCATATTCATTTTGATCTAGAAAAGTAACTATGCACACATTTTTCTAAAATCATCATAAACATCGTGTTCTTAAACATCAAAGTCTTTTAGAGAGTTTGCATATTAAACTGAAAATGAAATGACAAAATAGACCATATTCTGGTCTCATCACTCAAGACCCCCCAAAAATTGAATACATCATGTATATACAAAGAATGATTTCCCCATAGGAAGAAAATAAGGAGACATGATATCCCCCCATAATGAAGAAGCTCCAATGTAGATGAAAAGTACCTGGCAAAATATAATCCAATGCCTACAAGAAGCATGTCTCTCCTTAGGAAGAGATAAATACATTTTAAAAAATGAAGAATCCACTCCATGTGAAAAGTGAGGAAGAATGAAGAAGGTCTCCATGTATGCATCTCTAAAGATGAAATAGATATCTCCAAGCTCAAAGATTTTATCACACCATCAAGCTGACCTATGAGATGTGAAAAATCAAGAGAACATGAAGAGTTGAGAAATCCAATTTCCAAAGAAGGTGAAGAAGTACCTCAAAGACAAACCTCCTCAGATGTATTAACCAAATTTTCATTATGAGACTCATTTGAAATAGCATCCAGGAATTTATCCCACACAACAAGATCTAAAGCATAAAGATCATCCTATTGAATAATAGAACTCATGTCTGAAGAAGTAGGAGGTGGAGGAGTAGGAAGTTCAACACTTGTCTCAAGAACAAAATGATTCAAATGTCCAATGTTCTTCTCACATGAATTATTCACCCTTGATAAAGGGTTGGGTACATCATGAATATCATCATTATTATTAAAAAAATTTGCAAAAGAATACAAGTGTGATGTATGATCAACAACTCCCATAGCTATGGCATCTCTAGTCTCCATGTCCCTAATATAGACATAATCAAGAGTGAACTCAACAATTTTACCTTGTGCCCCATGAGTAATTTGGTAAATGGAAAGGATATTAGTGGTTAAGGATGGTACACAAAGAACATCATTAAATGTACCCTTTCCCATAGGAATAGAACCTTTCCTACAAACCTCCATGTATGTATTATTACCCATCAATATAGGTGGAGAAGTACAAGGCTCAATAGAAGAAAACATATTGATAGAAGATGCCATATGATGTGAGGGACCTGAATCAAGAAGCCATTTACCTTGCTCAAGTTGTGTGGAAGCAATGAGTGCTTTTCCTTTACCTTTGGATGATGATGTAGATGTAGTAGCTACCTAATATTGAGAAGAAGGAGAAGATACTAATGTGGGCAACTAGATATTGTTCTTTTGAAGAATGTGAGTGAGTTCATAAATCTTCTTATGGAAACATTTATGCTCATTGTAATACCCCAAAATTGGCTCATTACCATGATACCAATTCTGGTCTATTTCTGATCAATCTTAAGTCCTATGTCACTAGGCAAATTCTTATTCTGCTACTCACTACTTGACTTAAATGTCAGATGCAGAAAACCCTAATCTACATTCACCATGCTTATTATTTAATTCATATAGTATTTACTCATATTAGTCACATTAAACCTATTGATTAATATTTTATTTAATTATTAAGTATTTATACTTTAATTAAATTAAATTATATCCTAAGGCTAATGTACTATGGAATTAAATTTATTTAATTTAATAAATATGCCTATTTTAATTAATTAAACAAAATTATTTAATTAAATGGAGAACTTACTTCTAATTAATTAAAACAAAGCTATTTAATTAAATGGGAAGTCATTCCTAATTAATTGAATGAAGTTATTTAATTAAAGTGCCTCTAATTAATTAAATAGAATTATTTAATTAAATGAAAAAGGTAATTATGAGAGCATATCTCATTTTATTAAATTAAATATCTCTCCAAAATCTCTCTTCAGTTCAAAAAGGAAATTTCCAGTTCACTGCTGATCAAATTAGAAGTGACCCAGATCACTTGCTTTTACACTGAATTCTATCTGAGTTGATTGACTCTTACACTCAAATCTGAGCCAGTTAACTCCCTTTGATTTGGGAATCTTCCTTTATGACTAAACTTCATCTTCAATCCTGACCGTTGATTGAAATCGATCTCAACCATTGATGGATTCCAGGAAAGTCTATTTAAGAGACCCTCATTTCCTCATTACAGAGGTTGGAATTTTCATAGTATTGAATTGTTGTTGAATTGAGCACTCACCTTATTTTCTAAATTTCCACATTGCTATCATTTTTAGATTCTCATCTAGCTTAGTAATGCATACATTTAGCTTAATGTTTTTTATTTCTTAGATTAATTTCTTGCACTTCATTTAGAGTAAATTTGCATTCATCTAGCTTAATTGCATTCATCAAACCCTTCATTCTTAGAGGGTCTGGTTGCTTACACCTTGAATTTGAGGATATTTAATAAGCAAAAAACCCTTTAGATAGGAGGCAATGGGTCACACTATCCAGTGTCTTGGGTAAACAATACCATGTTTATCCTAGGATGATTCCACAAGTAATGACCACGTTGAAGTGTCTGTGAGGTTCAGAGGCCCACAATTCACAGGTACATTTTTGGTGCCCACTGTGCCGCCAAGAAAATCAATTTCTCTGGCCTTCTCTGCATTTTTTATTAATTTTCAAGTTTTCTGTCCGTAAAGTTCCATACATATTCAGGGATCTGTAGCGAGACATTCCATTTTCGGGCGAGGAAACTGAACCTTCATGCGAGACATTCCATTTTCATGCGAGGATACTCAATGTTTGTGCAAAGAATCTTTTTAATTCGCATGAGAAAGTGCCTGAGCGTGCAAGTCTTCACGTGGACCTGTAAAAGACTTCACGTAACCCTTGCACAATTTTGTGCGAGACAATGAAAGATTTCGCGTGGGTCTGTACATAATTTTGTGTGAGTCTATGCAAGATCTCGTGCAAGTCTTGAAAGATTTCGCACGAAATTTTGCAACAGCAATACAGAAGACAGTTTTTTTCCAATTTTCCAAATAAAATAATGTAAAAAAAAAATTAATTTTTTTTTTTTAAATAAGAGTATAAAACAAATTTTGACGTTTGATGTTTCCATAAGTTTTAACATTTTCTAAGCTTTTTTAATGGTATAAAAAAGAACCAAAAAAGTTTAATTTTATTTTCCTATAGTTAAGCTTCCATTTTCACTAACGTGTTTTCTCTGAAGCATCTTCATTTTGGTTTTTCTAATTTTTTGTAGCCTAATAGTTGTCTATAGGATGTTTGACTAAGACTCTTTTAAACAAATTCTCAAAACACATACTAACAGTTTGCTTGCAGAACGCTGTCAAAGATACGTTTTTCGAAGACCAAATTTCAAACCCACAAAACATTATCTTCTTTTCTTGCTTTACAAACTAGATTAATTAGGGGTTTGTGAACCTCCTAGGGTTCAAGATGAAAGAATAGGGGATTATGCTCTTCACCACTTCGAGGTCACGACCAAGGGTGAATCAAAAACCTAGACACTTTCGAAAGATGGCATTCCAAAGAAGGCAAGCAACTTAGTGGTTCTCCAGTACTTGTTCTCTTCTATGATAAGATGGTGATTTTCTTTTAAGGGAATCCAAATCTTTAAGGAAGAATAAGTCTAGATTGATTAAGCTAAGTCGATAATTATCCTATTTTGTGTGTTTGGGTGAGAAAGTAAGGTAGAGGAGTATGCTCTTTCCCCTTGAGGGAAATCAGAAACTTTGACCCTTGCGATCAAACCACCAGTCTGAGTCAATCCTTTAGAAGGCCTGCTAGAGTGATCCAACCTCCGAGAACAACCCAAGTGAGCACACTCCTTTCATCGGAGATTCCAACTCACTATAATAAAGAAACTTTGAAGAGGGAAAGACTCCAAAGCCAAATTAATTTCCTCTCCTTTATTCTTGATATCGTATATCAAGGAGAGGCTATGTCTGTGCACTGGTCGGCATCAGCCCTTAGCTTGCTAAGCAAGTAGTGTGGACTTTTAGATGTTGGTGTGGGTTGCTGGCCTCAACTCCACTTGCGAAGCCACCAAGGATTAATTCAAACAAAAGCCAAGTAAAAACGTCCTAGTTAGAAGCTACCTGGTTCACCTCTAAAAGGAGGCATAATCTTTGTGCAAGGAGGGGGAAGAATCTCTCTTGTAGATCTCACCATAGGCATGCTACTGGATATTTGAAGGTGGTATACATGCTCATCCCCTACCACAAGGGCACTTGTTCAATGTATACTATTGAGTCCTTTGAATATACCAAAAACATGAGTGCCCTCTAGGGGGTGACATGGATGTGTGAGGTACACACGTGCATAAGATGTGGGACAAAGGTTTTTCCTTCTCGACCATTTTCTATTTCTAGGGATAAAGCGTGTTTGTTATTGAGTCCTAAACATGTCCAAACTTGCTCAAACAAATTGAAAGTCAAGACTCCCCTATCCCTTTGAGTTGCTTTTCCCTCAGTTGGATTGTATTCGACTACTACTTGCTTCCCATGTCTTGTTGAAAACACTTGCCTTTTTCAAAACCAAATGATGTTTAAACACTTGGAAATCAACCTTGCTATCTGTCTGAAATTCACCAAATGAATCAACAATCTACCCAAACCTATCTAAAATCTTCAAAGTCTTTTCAAAATCCAGTTCAGTTGTCAGTCTGGTTTCCATTTTTGTGTATAGTTTGCAAACTTTTGTGCAAATACTTATTGTCCTATCACTTCGTCATGCAACTTTTGTTCTGGTGCAAATAGTTGCACATCTCCATGCGAGATCTTTATGCTATCCAAGTTAACCTTGCACTACTTTGCATGGCCTAGAGCACATCCTCGTGTGAAATCTTTATGCTATCCTGAGTCTTTGCATGGCTCTATGTACTTTCTCATGTGCCTTTCAGAGGATCTTCACGTGAGATCTTGAGTTTGAACTATCAAGTTAGTCTATTAGAGCTATATGTGCTCTATAACAAGTCTATTTCTTGCATCAGTTTACTGCTTCTCTATCTAAAAATAGTCCCAAATAGTGGCATTCCGCTTAGCTAATGACTTGCGATCCATACTTTAACTAGTCTTGTCTCTCAGTTATCTTGCTCTTGTCCTTTAGTGCTTGTTGTACTCTATGTCATGATAGTCATAAGCTTTGGTTGTTCTAGCCTTCAAATCAGACTATTCGTACCTTAGTATACTGCACTCTTATCTTGCTTTTTTTTGAGACTAAGTTCTAGTGTGGTCCTTGTCTAAGCTTTTTCTTTTTGTCATTGTCTATGACTGTGGCAACTTGACTTATGTTCTAAAACTTGGCTGTCACTACTTGAAACATAGTACATCAAAATGGCTAACAACAAATGTGCTAAATCCAATATTCCTAGTGAGGGAGAAGGGATTCTAATTACAAACATGAAGAAACAAATTGAAATGATAAGTGGTCAACTTCAAAGACTAAAAGAGGAGGAAAACACATCATCAAAAAAATTCTCCTTGAGAGAAATTTTCCCTTTCTCCTATGACAACCAAAAATCACATTCTTGTGATCTTGTATCCAAGACATCTGAGAACACCTCACATATGCCCAAGAAATATAGGAATATTTTTGAAAAAAAATCTTGGAAACCTAAACCAAAGCGTGGTTTCACACCTTTGGGAAAATCTTATGAATTAACCTTGGAAGAACTTCTTGAAGAAAAACTCATTACTTTACCTAAGCTCACTTTGGTGGGAGTTTCCTTTATGAGTAACTATTGTGTCTATCATAGACATAATTTACATAAAACTTCCCATTGTAAGGAGCTGAAAAACAAGATCCAAGATCTCTTTGACAATGGTATAATTCAAAAATCTAAGCTCTCAACTACTAAAGATTCTACTCTCAAGAAGGATCAACCTCATGAAACCATGTCTAGTAAGGGTTCAAACATGACTTCTACTGCCTCCAACATACATCCACCTTCTAAATTGTCCAATCTTTCCAACCCATATTCACCAAAAGAACTCACTACTCCCCCAATTGACTATGTGTACCCTCAAGGACTACCTTTAAATGAAACTCAAGCTAATCTTGACTTAACTGCAAACCTCTCCCATACTACACAAAGCAAAGATCCAAAACCTCCATGTGTTGCTCCTCCTATTATCCCCAATCCAACCATTCCTCCATTGTCCCTTCAAGAGCCTGTTATGGAGACTCTAGAAATATATTCAAATACAAATTCAGATACTCCCTCATCCTTGGATTTGGTTTCATGTCAAGAGGACCACTTAAATGATGAAGAAACAAGTGTTGATCAAGGCCAAGATTCCTTCATCCCCTTTCAATTCTTCCAAGATCTCGTGCCTCCATCTCAAGAGCCACATAGTCCTCCATCTCCCATGTCATGCACCTCTACTAAGCAAGATCAAGATATTCCTTCCACCATCCTTAAGGAGATTACAAAATACCAAGAGAAGGATACTTTTCCTATGTTACCCAAAATTCCTTTTGAAGAGAAAAGTGTTCCCTCGCTCTCTTATTCTACCTCACTACATTCACTTACAAACTATGCTCAAGCTTTAAATACTCCTGTCAAAGCTATTGCTCCTATAATAGTTACTCATAAACCTATTGATGACTTTGATCATATTGCTCACTCTAAAGATGTTGATATCCATACTCATGGTTCATTCACATCTTCTAAATCTATCCTTGGTCCCTACCCATCTAAGCTAAAACCTTCAAGTCTTCCATCCATATTGGGACCTTATGTTCCTCTATATCCTATTGCCACTACTAGCTCATTACACATTCCTCCTACCCTACCCCAAGATCAACAAAGATACACATACTTGAACTCTTCACATCCACCTTTCCATCTAAACCACTCATATTGGCCTCATTCATCCTTAAATCCCAAGTCCTTTGGAAGCAATTTGGATGATCAACTCAAACACAAGTGCATGAATCCATCCTCAAAAGTTCACTATGTCTCCCCTAATCGACATGTGAATGTCAAGAAGAAAAATATGCAAAAGAGACTGCAAAGGTCCATTGTTCAAAGACCTCAACCAAAGAAAGTATGGGTTCTTAAATCTATAATTGAAGAAATGCATTCCAAAGAATATAATGAAAAATCAAAAGCTATATGGATTCCCAAGTCTCTTTTGAAGGACTTGAATATTGAAAATAAATCAAAGTTGACATTTAAGCTTCCAAAGGCTTCCACTCCATCTTCTTCCCAACATCTTCCTAGAAAGGTTTCAAAACCTTATACTCCACCTTCCTCCAAAATTATTCTACCACCTCATACATCTAAACTTCAATCTATTTCATCCATATTTCCTCCATCATTCCACTACCCTTCAAGGTGTGTCAATGTTGATCTTGCCCACTTTTTCTTCTACCCTTGCACATCCCTTTCAATACCCTATCCACTCCACCCTCTATCCTCCACCTTTTATCCTTCCATCCCATTTCTCTCATCCATAGCCTAAAACCATATCCTCCATATATCTTTTCTACTATCTCCCTTCCATTACCTTATCAGCATCTTTGAGTGTACCTTTCCATGGCCTTGGCTTATCATAACTTATCTTTCTTATAGGCATGATATATAACTTGAGAAAGGCTTGAATTCTTTCCAAAAACTCTAAAAATCCAAAAAAAAAAAAAAAGTGCCTTGGTGAAAACTTGGAAATAGGTGCCTTGGTAGCTGTTGGTGCTCAAAATTGCATGGTCAATTTTGAGCACCATTAAAAAAATTGAGCCCTATAAACGCTTTTAATGCCTATGTACCTGACTGTCCATCTGAGACCCCTAAGGTGTTTAATGCTTCTAGAACCTTTCGTTCAGCGTGCCTAAGCATTTTGTGAAGTTAAATTGAGTTTTTGAGTCATTTGGCAAAGTCCTGTTTCAAGCATTTGTCAAATTTGCAATTCTGCCTGTGTCAAATAGCGACCAGAGGCCCAGTTTGCATTTCAATATCTTTTACTCAAGAATGTGTCATAACTAAAAACTTTGGGAATGTCTAGTGTCAATACCTGAGAACCTATGTTTCAGATTTCAAGTTGTCTCGAGTCCATTTGACTAGGTTTCGAATCCCTCAAAGTTGGCAGTTTAATGATTTCATGCTAATACACTTTGCACATAATTCTGGGAAGCCCTGTTTGATGAGTAATAACTTTAGACCAGTTGACCAAAATGCTAAAATTCCTCTTGTGTTGCATTGTACATGTCAGAGACTTCCTATATTTCAATTTTTAAGTCTTGATGAATCTGTTTGATATGTTTTTGAACACGATTCCAAATGCAATTTGTAACCTTTAACTAGTGTCAGTATTTGCAGATTTATCAAGACCCCTGTTCGAGACGTTATAACTTGAGATCCATGATTGGTGAGATTGAATGGATTGCACCCCTATATTGTCCTCTAAAAATACTCTAAGTGTGTTAGTTTATAAACCTTGATGAATCCGTCTGCACACTTTTCCAGGGCCTTTTCATTCGTAAAAAACACTTTTCTGCTGTTGTCTCTTGTCTTGCAATTCTGAGTAGCCAACTTCAGACGTTTTCCATTTATGCCCTATTATTCATCATGATCCCAAATCATAGATCCATAATGTCCTCATAATAGAGAACTGATGCCCCAGTTTTTGTCTTCCCAAGTGTCCATTTGCCTAGTTTTCAAAGCCAGATCTGAACCCTGTTTATTGTTTTCTGACTTGTTTTCTTGCAGATAAATTTGAGAGGGCAACTTTGACGGTCAATATCTTTTAACTCGAGATTTTTCATGAGACGAGATTTGACAAGATGGAAGAATGTAGAACAAATATTCAGTGGGTCTTTTTTTGGAGCTCAATCGGGTGTTTGGATCAATTTTTAGGGACAGTCATTGGACCTCCTAGCACAAATTCGACAGTCAGTAGAAAGTGATAAAATGGGTTTTATTTGATTGTTCAGTGATAGAAATTTATTCAAATTAGTTCAAGATGGTTGATGGATCAATTCTCCATATCAGTTGTTCGAAAACAAAAAAAAAATTAGCCAGACCCACTTTTGGGCCCGACTGAATCTAGCAGGACTGATAGAGCACGAAGGAATTTAAAGATGTTTTTGAAAAAAGAATGATAATAGTCTTAATAATAAATGTGTATTATATATATGTCATTCTGTTGCAAAAGGAAGAATGTAGGGCAACATTTGATATACATTTATTATCATTCAGTAGGAGCATATGGTGTTGCACACAAGGGGAATCATTTTAATGCTGATTATAGAGTATACACTTTCTGAATACAATATATTTGTGGTTGTCTCCATCCACTTGATGTTGAAGATGAAATTTTTAAAATGAGAGAGAATGGTTTTTAAGCAGAGCATCTACGTGGCAAGAAAAACTTTATTATAGAGTTCCATACGAATGTAGGGAATTCATATGTAAAATGGTGAAGAATATAAACTCCACCTTGCCATCCACAATGTTGGATAGATGAAATCATAACAGCTATACATTGAAAGAGGAAGCAACACGCCAGCAAAGGAGGAGTGTAGAGTTTTGATAGAGGTAGAAAATCTGGTCAAATACAAGTCAAACATAGGCAAATGGTTAAGAAGAGTAACTTGTAGCCAATCATAGCCAGAACATACAATGAGAAAGGATACCTATGTGAGAGAAAAGGGAGCTACCAAGTCAGAGAAGAGCACCCTTTTTTGTTGATAAGAACAAAGACCCCAAGCCGCCTTGCAAGGAGGACAGACCATGCATTTAAAATGTTTCCCATGCCATCAGTCAAAGAATCACATCATTGAAAGGGTAGAACTATACACCATATAAACAAGGTAGGGATAGAAGCATCCAAGAAAGATGGAGATAAAGACCAAGCCGCCAAGTTTAGAGGAGTAGCCAAGGAAAAAGAAAGCGTTAGAAAAAGACAGTCTGTGCTAAAGTAGAACCTACCCACACATGAAAAAAGAAATAGCTACCAATTAAAATGTAGCTTGCGTGGAAGGAGTCCATGGCTTGAAGACTCAACACCAATAAAGAAAGAGAAAGCCATGGGAAGTAATGAAGATGCAGTAAGAAAAACATGGTCCTTTACACTGAATCACAGCCAAGACATGCGAATAAAGGCAAGGACAACACCAAAATATAGTTGTAGTCACACGTTCCACAAATGAGATCTCAATCCCACGCAGCCTGCCAAGTCAAAGGGAGAACTCATGCAGATTTGAAAGGAGTTTATGTAATTCAATTAAAGAAAGTAACGCCCAAGCCATGAGGAAAGTCTTAATAACAGAGTGCCTCACATTTTGAAGAAAAGATACCCACGGTTTTATAACACATTGGGCACAACACGCTAAGAGCAGATAGCATATAACATAAACTTGAAGGAGATGATGATAATAGAGGAATCTGCAATTTTTTAGAGAAAATCTATGCCTAAATACAGGGCAATCTGCATGAAGAAGGCGTATCTATGAAAGGAAGGCAGTCGGCAGATTAAAAGAAGAACCTATTAATGGAAGCCGCCAAAGGGAGTAGGAAAGCTGGCACATTGCAAAATGAGGAGTCTCGATTTAAAAGGCACAAGAAGCAGCCCGTCCATGGATTTACAGAGAGAAAAAGCCACCATTAGCCCAGATAGATGGTGCAGTGTAAAATTTGCATTTTAAATACAAAAACAAACACATTGCTTTTTGTCTTTATGAGAGGAGCCTTTTGAAAAGGCAATGCCCATGTTGTGGGGCTATGGAGGTGACATCAGCATAGGCAAAGAAAAAATTTGACCAAATGCGTAGGGATGATGATGTGGCGATGAGGGTCGAGATGTCGACACAGGGCAGAGATGGACGACGAGCGTAAAACAACAATATTAAGTTGCTCACTCATTAAGTAATGCGGGGAAGCAAATTTTTTCCACGTGGCAGTGGGTCTTGTGGATGATGAGATGGCATTGCAAGGTAGATTCAAGAAGTGACCAGATTGTGACACGTGTCACGATCCGACAGTAGGCGCTTCCCTACAAAAAGAAGTTGCGCGGTCATTAAAAAATACGGGAATGCAAATTTTTGCCATGTGGCACGGGCCCGCCCAATGATGATGTGGAATTTGAGGAGTAGTGGTTAGCCAATCAAAGGCTGCCACGTGGTAATGCAAATTCAAAACCAATCAAATATTGCCACATGGTAGTCCGTCAACTGAAGGTTGACCTCAGATTATAAGGCAAGGGCAATATTGAGGAATTAAAAATAATAATATTTTATTATTATTTTTGTTAAAGATTTGTTTACAAAATGATTTTTAATCATTTTAAATACACGTCGACCTTTTTAAATTCAAAAGGGTCATAGTTTAAGGTTTTAAACTTTAGACTCATTTAAATTTTTCAAAAAAATTAAATGTTAAGGATGCAAACCTAGGTTTTGTAACAGAGGAGCATTTTTCAAATCGACTTTCTAGGCATTTTTGAAAGGCAAAGTATGCCTTATCATATACCGCTGGAATCGTGGAAGTCTGAATTTTTCAATTCCAAGGTTAGTTTTTGCATAGGTAGCAGTCTATTCCTACTACATGAATTTTTCTCCCAGGTTTCCAATTTGCAACCGATTTCAGGTATCAGAGTTCAAAATTGTTTTCTAGCATGGAAATGACCTGGATGTGCATAAAAGATAGTAAAATGAAGTTGGGATATAATGGAACTAATTTCAAATTAGTTAAAGTTTGATTCCTCCAATATTTTCATGGGGCAAATCAGATATTTTGGTGACTCACACAGTTTTCATCATTTATAAAGGGATATTTTGCAAGTTTGTTATAGAAAATGATGAAACGAGATCAGATCAGAATGGGAGATGGAAGGAAGAAGATATTCAGTTACAGAGGATTGCATTTCAAATGGACACTTATCATCTTCATATCAGATCTGAGATTCTTTCCTTTGTTATATCTTTAATTCTTTCCAGGGGTTCCAGCCTTTTGGAGAAAAATCTTCACATTACTATGATACCAAGGTCTTGGATCTAGTTCCGGTTGCATTCCCATGACTATGACACCATTTTCCTTCAACAAATTTCTCTCATGTGAACAACAAGTGTAAAGATAATACAAATAGTTATGAGATGTTAGGTTGTTTCATGTTTTGATTTCATGCACCTGAATGTATATTTTCAAAGAAAATGAATACATATGAGCAATAGTTTCACTAGCTTCATTATGTTTCTTGTCTCCTGTCTTAGCAATCTATAAGTCTTATGTGGTTTTGGAACAAAGATCTGAGACCCATTTGCATCCCTTTTAGGTTGTATGTTTGATGTATTTTTCTGTTGGACCAAAGGGCCAAGTAAATGATTGATATGTTTAACAAGGTTGCTGGTTACTTGAGAAGGATATTTTGTAAGAATGAGATTTGAATGAACATTGATGTCTGAATCACAAGGTGATTAGATAGATCTAATGTCTAGGTATAAAAAATATGTCCTAATGTCACAAATGTATGTTTTCAATTCATGGAATTTCCCAATGGATTAGGCACTAATAAGAGATAGGATCATTAGGTTTTGCTACATGTTTAAGGATTTGTTGAACATCAACATCAATAATCAACATTTTTCCCTTTCATGTTGAAGAGCTATAAAAGTTTAAACCCTCACTTAGTTTATGAATAATATAGGTTTGCACCTAGCTATTGTAGAATCTGTGTTGTTTCATAAGCCACTAGGAGATATAAGGGGATTTCATTTGCTTAATAGATTCAGGGATATATTTTTCACTGGTACAATATCAATTGAATCTATAGGTATACTAGCCTAGGTTTTGCAGAGCCTGAAGAAGAGGAAGGGTCTAGCCTTATAGTTGGCCTGGTGTCTAAACGGGCATGTTGAAAATGGGAGTTAGCTGCCCCTAGATGTGTTTTGTTCTCATCAAGGTAATTAAAAGCTGGTAACATTTTCAAACACCAATAGTAGCAAAAGTAAAGAAAAATAAATCCGTCCTATGGTAAAAACCACTTCTTATGGCACCTTGGACAAGTACCATGATGAAAACCTGGTAAATACGCTTCATGCATAATTCTTCCATCCATGACATCCTATCATGATCTTTCTTATCCTTCAGATGTCCTCATTCATGAAGTCATTCACTCATAACCTCCATAACAAACTTTTCTATCCTATTCAATTAACCCTTTGGTCTTGATCAATGAAAGAAAGAAGAAAACTTAGTTCTTAGCAATCTCTTGACATGGTCATTTTCTTGGATTACTTACACAATACCCTTCATTACACCATGAGCTTATATTGTCATGTCCTTTTCCCTAGCTTGGGTAATCTTGTGAAGGCTTTCCTTGAGGGTAACATTCACCGCTTCATACTCCTGGCCTATCCATCTCCAGTTATCCACCAGCTTCTTACTACATCTCACCCTACACCTTCCTAGACATTGGAGAAAAATCAAGGTAATCCTTCTTGAGAGCTAGTAATCTCTGAAAAAAAATTAAAAATTAGAAAAACCCCTCAAAAAATTGTTACCCTAGTGAAAACCTAGCAATAGGCGCCTTGGTAACACCAAAAAAAAATTGAAAAATAAAAAAATACAAAAAAATTCAAAAAGAGAAAAATACAAAAAAATTGAAAAACAAGAAAAGTGCCATTGGTGAAAACCTGGAAACAGGCATCATGGTAACAAAAAAAGGAAATCTTGCCAAGAACGTGAAAACCTGGTAAATAGGCACCTCTTGTTCCCAATGCTCCATCCTACAATGCACCTTCAGGCTTTCTGTACAGTTGCTTTCATGCTTTTGCCTTCCTACTTTTCCTACTTTCTACTCATGTATCCATGGATTGAGTCTTGTCACAGCTTGGGGGTACTCCCCCTTTAGTGGCACTATTTTCAAGATTCTCCTCATAGAATCTCCTTCACGACAGTCACCAATGGTCCTCACTATCTCTACCTACTATCACTAGTGTCACTATTTTTGAGCTTCTCCTCATAGAATCTCCTTTGTGACAGTCACCAGTGTTCCTCACTGCATCTACCTACTGTCACTACTGTCACTATTTTTGAGCTTCTCCTCATAGAATCTCCTTCGTGATAGTCACCAGTGGTCCTCACTGTGTCTGCCTACTTTCACTACTGTCACTCTCTTTAAGATTCTCCTCATAGAATCTCTTTCGCAATAATTACTAGTTGTTTTAGCTGTGCATGTCTACTATTGCTTAGGTCATGTCTCCATATTCCTTTATGGAAGATCTCTCTTGCATCAGTCACCAGTCATCCTAGCTATGTCTATCTACTATCGATTAGTCCTCTTTAGGTTCTTCATCATGAAGTTTCCTCTTTGACCTCAGTCACTAGTCATTCTGACTACATCTGCCTGCTATCATCACCCTACTAAAGAGGCTTCTTTCAAACATGTTCTAAACATTGACACTTGAAATCAATCCTATAACACAAAAATGAACTCAAAATGATGAATTTGTGTGGAAATATTGAGCTTTTCTTTGCTTTCTTTTCTTTTTCTTTCTCATGTCTCCTCGAGAAACTTGATGATGTCCTTATCGACTAAAGAAGTAAGGACTGGGGGCATGATCTTTTTCTTTGTTTGTTGTTTGTGGTTTAGTTCCAAAACATCTAAAATATTCATGAAAGAGGGGTTTCCACTATAAGAGTCTCTATCTCATGTTGGATGGCCATGTGTACCTCAACTCCTCTTAATTGAACAATTTTTGAAATTTGGTGCTTCTCCTTGTCTTTTGAAGAGAATTCTTCATGCTATAGCAAATATCTAAAACTCGTCCTGCTAAGTGAACATATGGGTCATTTTGAGTACAAATTATGAATCTTGTCCTAGGTTACAGATGCAAAGGCTATTGTGGACATACTACTTAATGATTGCTTAGCATAAGAATGATCTTCCACATGTCTGGCATGTTTGCATGCAAGCAACATTCAGGTCATCCTAGCGTTTATGCTATAATGCTTATGTTAACTTGAAACATTAAAAGGGACAAATGTTCTAGTCATTTTGGCTTCTTGTGCCTCGAATGCTTACATTTAATCCTAACAAACCTATAACATATGTTCTATTCATATTCCCATGATTGCAATGTCAGTGGGAATTGTATAACATACGAGCTTTGTTCTATGTCCAGTGATGATAAATTGTCGAGGCTTAGTAACTAGACCTAGGGTTGCATTTAACATAGTCTTGCATTGCATACTTCACTTCCATAAGCATGCGATTCAATTGCAAATCTAATTTCACCTTCTCTGATGAGGGATTTCTAATCTCTTCAAAGAATCATGTTCTTTCATGAACTACACAAATGATTGATTAATCACCCTCTAAAGGTGCACACCTGTAAAGGTGTGCTCCATCCCAGGCCTATAGAAGCTTGGTACCCCCTCCTTCCTATTGTGGTGTCCACAACAAATGCTGCATTCCTCACTAAGAATGGGGACCCCCTACTTTTTTCAACTCCCAAACTCACAGTTCGAGAGTCAGGAGAAGAAAATTTTGTTAGAGCTAGATTTTAGAGTTAAAAAAATCAAAAAAGCATTAAAAGATTAAAAAAAATTGAAATACAAATTTCAAAAAAAAAAATCATGTGATATGCATGCACGCGGTTGGAATGTGCAACGTGCACCAACGCGCATGCCTGGCTAGATAGGGAAGGGCTATTAGACTCCCCCTTTGTTTTTTTTTCTCACTTTATGCATGCGTTTTGGGAGCTTCTACCAAAGGTGTGACTGCAACTTCATTTTTTTCTTACATGGCACACATTGTTCCCATACATGGTACTACTCTCACTTGATGTATGCCATGCATATACTTGGCACCAAGCATAAAGATCATGCCATTCGTAATTTTTTCTTTGGCGCCACTTACATTTGGCACGTCCTATGCCTATACATGGTGCCCCACACATGGCATCACTCCCACTTTTTGCTTTCGTGCTGCTCATACATTACGCACACTATGCCCATACATGGTGCTGCCCTCACTTGGCCTGTGTCATGCTTATACTTGGCATTGTGCATAAACTTTGTGTCACTCATACTTTTTTCTTTGGTGCCACTTACATTCAGTGTGCATCGTTCCTATACATGCTGCCCCACACATGGTGCCGCTCCCACTTTTTGAATTGGAGTTGCTCATACATGGTGCATGCCATGCCCATAAATGGTGTTGCCCATACATTTTGCATGCACCACGCCCATAAATGGAACCCCATACATGATGCCCCATACATGGTGCCACTTAAACTTTAGGCTTTGGCACCACTCATACATGGCAAATGTTGCACCCATAAATGGCACTGCTTACACATGGCATGCACTGCCCATAAACATCACATTGCTCTCACACTTGGCACGTTGCACACTCATGCGTGGTGTTGTGCCCCAAAACCCTAAGCACTCAAGCTAGGGACCACCACATGCATGTAGCCTAGGCCCTTCCCACATGTGCCTTTTTCTTTCATTTTTGCAAATTTTATGTTTTAAAATATATATATATATATAGAAATAATGTTTTAAAAAAAAATAAAAAAATAAAAATATATTTTTATTTTTTTTAAATAAAAAAGGGAGATAAAAATAAAAATAAATGCATGTCCAAAGGGGACTTTTTTTAACAAATTTTTATGTTTATTTTTTTTTCTTTATGCTAATTATGACTGATAAACACTTTTCTCACAATGCGCAGGTAACTAGATGTTGTCCACATCTAGAACAACACCCAAACCTATAGTATTTAAGTTCCAAGGCATACCTTCAAAATTAAGATTTCATGATGACTATGTTGAGATCAAAGATACCGACCTTGGACACATAGATTTAGGAGATTTCTTGAGAATTTGCAACAAGCCAATAGAGAGGTTAGCCTTGGTATCTGCATTGATCCATTCCAGATTAGTGAGTGCAACATCACATCCTGTGTCAGTGCAATCAGCTGAACTAATCATGTCCCTGTCACAACACTTTGTGCTTAATGAGAGGGTGGTCAAGAGCATCATAGGGGAAGTGGTATTGGATTTGTGACCTAATAACATTGAGAAAGTTTTCCACCTACCAAAAGTAAACTAGTTCATCTGACTTTCCTATGAAGCGGCTGAGAGATGGTACAAGGAGCATCAACAAGAGGCCATTGAAATTATACAATCCTTGTACCTCATTAAGAAGCCTCCTTGGGGAAAGATAACCAGTAAAGTGGATATGACTCGAGGATACATGAAGGATGACATTAGATATTCTATCATTCTCCTAAGTAGATTCATGGGCTTACCTATAGTAGGTCATCTCACTACATTCATGGTCAACTTCATTGAGACCATCAAACATGCAAGGATACCATTGGATTGGGCCACTATACTAAGCAAAAACTTGTGTGAGCAACTAAGGATGGTGAAGGACAAGAAGAAGTTTTATGACTTCTTATATGGTGTACCTACTTGTAGAGAAGGCAATGAACTATCCTAGTTTGTACAAGAAAAGTAGTAGGTAGGACCCCAATGCCTGGCCATACACAATCTACCCTCAGTTGGTGAACAAAAAGCTCTCAGAAAAGAGCAATCTATATAGAATCGTGAATGATGCATTTATCTTTATGATCATCTAATTCATTGAGGGAGACTATGGGAAGGTTATCTAATGAAGCTAAAGCACAGATCACAGCTCTTAGAGCCTTATTCATTTAGTTCAAGACATTCACATATCTTCAGGTAGGTGGTGCATCCATCAATCCTAAGAAGCTTCCAAGATACCCAAGTGACAAGTTGGTACTATTGGAGATCTCTACACAAATTGAGTCAACCTATGAGAAGATAAAGAGGCAATGGAGGCCCTACTAGGAATGGCCATTGGTCATTGGGCCGTATCAGGTGAGGCTAAAATAGGATATTCCAACCTTTGAGTGGGAATGGGAGAACTATCCTCTTGAATAATACAACTCTCCTTGGCCATACTTTGACAATGTTCGTAAAGTGGAAACAGTAGTAGGAAAGGAATTCCATCATGAGGATGCATTGAAGATCATTGGATGAATGCCACAAAAAACTATGATGTCTGCATCAGGGACTATTATAGGATGACTTTGTATCTAACAAAAAAGACTCTCCATTTGAATATCCCTAATGAGATAAGGCTACAAGACTCTAAAGAATTACTGGATCCCCTGTTCAATGTAGACAAAGTTGGTGAAAGACCCATTCTGAATGCAGAGGTTGATAGAGAGGAAGGAGATGACATCAATCATAGAGTGAGACATGTCATTAGAATGACAAAGGATTGGATCAAGAAACCTTTTCCACTTGATCCAATTCCTTATACTGTAATCTTCCATGCACATGCTCACCCAAAAATGGGTGAAGAAAGGAAAGTCATAGTTTCTATCTTTGTGCTCTAGTCTCTTATTAGGCTAGAGATAGTCTACCAACTTGATTGCCTAGTTGGATATTATCACCCTCCAAAAAGGAAGAGAAAGAGAAAGAGAACCTCTCCTCAGAGGATACAAAGAGAATAGGTTGTAGAACATGTGTCTTCCTAGTAGTATGAATAGAGCTCACAAGAGTCCCAAGGTATTGGAGCTACTCAAATCCAAGATTAACCTAAGTTGCCTCCTATTGTGTCAAACCAACTAGAAGAGGGAGAAATTCTAGAAGCCTCCATTCCTCTTGTACAAGAAAAGTGCCCTTCTCCTTCCATCCCCAAGAAACTTAAGTAGATCATGATTAAGATGAAGAAAAGGAAAAGGATTAGTAGAAGACTAGTACCTAATCCATCTATTCCTAAAACTATTCTGATGGAAGAAGATGAGGAAGAAACAAAATTAGAAGAGGAGGAGGAACAAGTACCCCTACAAAGATGAACTCAGTTAGCAAAAGTTGCAAAGTTGGAAAGAAGAAAGAGTGCCATGGGTAGCTTGCCATCCACTCAAGCATAACCATTAGAACTCTCTTCTTTGGAAGATGAAGTGTAGTAGTGGGTGAATGAGCAAAGGGAAGGAGGTAAGGATGTTTTCTCCATGAAAATTTTTTATTTCATGACCGTGGGTATAGAGTTGATTGGAGATAAGATTAGAGACACCCCTATAGGTGAACTCCAATAGAAAGACTAGACATATATGTTGTGAGATACACAAGGTCCTGGTCTTACTCCTCCATCTCCACCATAGATTACAGTGGTAGATAAGGGTTCAGTAGCTCCTCCACCTTTGAGTTCAGAAGAGGAACAAGTTCAAAAGGAACCATCACTACAAGAACAACTAGAGCCAAGGGCTACTAATGAAGTATCAAAGGAGGGACATATAGTAGAATATTTTCAACAACCTTCTAGTGATGTTGAGGAGCAGGCTACAAGATCTACAAAGACTGAAGCTACCAAAGGAGACTCCTCACAACAAGAGACGTCTCCAAGAAAGAGTGATAAAGGGAAGGAGGTAGTCGAACACACCCCTTTGTCATCAAGAGCCAAGGTTGTAAAGAAACACATCCTGAGATGATCCTAAAAGGAGATAATGAGAATTTCTAAGCCTTAGTTCCATGCTTCATAGGATGATATTTCTGATATTACAGAGATCTTGAACAAACCTGAGTCTCCATTACATGATGCAATGCCATTTGCATTTGTCACTACCATACGAAACTAGGATTTATTTGTACAAGTGGATCTCCCTCTTGAAGGTAAAGATGTAGAAGCCATTAGCCTTGAGGATTATGAAGTAAAGGATGTTATGTTGGGAAAGCCTACACAGGATTCAACCTGATAGATGATGACTATGGGAGTCAAAGAGGTTCTCAGGCACATGGAGCAAGATGAGATTGAACTTTGAACACTTCAAGGGCAAGTGGAGATCCTAAAAGGATATTTAGCTAAAGTTGTTGGTCCTCTTGATCCTAAGTGCCCTGAGAAGACTCTAAATACCATTCTTAGAGAAGAGGAAGGTGTACGGCTCAATCCATTTTTGAAAGCTTGTCAAGAATGGCAAGAAAGCCTTGAGGATAGAGGTGTTACTATGATCATAGGGAGTTTGAAATTATTGCATGCTATGTAAGAGAACATGAATAAGATTGTAGAAATTTGGAGGTAGGACTTCAATATCATGGATGAGGTACAGGCATGGAGCAAGGATTTGCAAACTCTACAAGCCATAAAAGGGCAAAGGTACTGCACTTTGATCGATCTATATATCGAAGAAGAGCTAGACACGATTGATGATTAGATAGATAAGATAGTGGATGGCAATAAAGTAATGGAAACAATACATGAGAAGATCCATCAGCTCAAGGACCAAGCCCGTGAGAAAATTTTGGAAGCTGAAAAGTTGTACAGTGATGCATGCTTTGACATTTTTGAAGATGAAGAATGAGAGAAGCTACTGCTAGTTGAGGTAGTAATGGAGAATTTCAAAAAGCTATTAGAGGAAGCATCCAGTGATGAAGATGTCAGGCAAGCCTTCAGGATAGAAGAAGCACTATTGGAGTTGGACACCAAACTCAAAGACTTTACAGAGACTTGAATTAAGGTGGAAAACTATAGAAAGAAGGTAAAGGATAAATATGAGGCTTTAGATCTTCTAGATGTAGGTAAAATTATTGAGATGATAGAGAAATTCAAGGGAAAACATCCAAACATAGATTTGGGATAAAGAAGAACAAAACCTAGATGCCAGAATTTCAATTTTGACACTTACTAAAATTTTAAGATTTTGACCCTATTAAGGTCTATAGCTTTTAATTTTTATGTAGCTCTATAGATCAGTAGGTCCGTAGGTACATAGGTCCATAGCTCTACAATTCAGAAGTGTGCCAACATTTGACTACCAATTCCAAAAATAGCACTTTCCATCATCAGGAATGCATTCTGATGGTAGTTTAACTTCGACAAACACCTAGTGAAGGACCAGCTTCTATTTTTGGTGCCTTCATGCACTTCCACTTCTATTGATGGCTTCCTCCTACTTTCTCTCTCATGCTTTCACTATTTTGGACATGTAAAGGGATCATGCATCCAATTAATGAATAAAATATGGATGGAGTTCCTCTAAGCACCAGATTAATTGTTAGTCTATATATATTTAGTTTCTTTTAATATTTTAAAAGAATTTTATTGTATGAAGATATCTCTCACTCTCAACACAAATTGAGGAGATAATTTCTTATAAATACCCCATTTTACAATGTAACAAGGGCCGCTATTATTATGCAATAAAATTATGCTTTTGGTGCTCACATTTGGAGTGTAGTCATTCTTTCCTGAATGTGTCATGGTTTTGTGAATCTTCTTCATGAGATTGTGATTGAGCCAAAGGTTTATTGCATTGTTTCTAGTTGTGTGATCTTTTAGTTCTAGTGTTTGCTATAGATTTTATGAATTTTTCTAATGTAACAAGTTTGAGAAGAGATCGCCAAATATTGCCTACATAGCCTTTTGTCTTGCATGAACACACTTTTTGTGGCCTTTTGATTTGATGAAAGGTGAATATCATATGATTTTTAAAGTTTCTCACTAACGATTACATCAGTGGATTCTAGGAAGTGTTGCTCCTATTTTCATTAGTTTCCTATCAATTTTTTCAAAATTTTAACTCACAGCATGTTGTTCTCTATAGCTTATGTCCATTTAGGATTTCAATTTCATGTTATTTCCTTTCAGTTTTGTTATTTTCTTTGCTAACCCTTTGTTAGAATAGGAACTCATTTTAGTTGCACTATTAGATTGTATTCATTAAAAAACCAAAAAATATAAAAATATTATTCTTTTGTGTGTTATTTTGAGATAGCAAACAAGTTTACTTGATTCTGATATCATAATAGAACCAGCAAAGGCCTCCTCATGAATAATCATATTTATCTTCAATTGAGTAGATTTTGGTACGTCACAAGACAAATACTGAACCTTGGAATTGATCCCAAAAAATTATCTTTTCAAGAGAGGAATTGTGCAATGGATTCCTACCATTGACCTCTTGTAAAATGACCACCCAATAGAACTGGTGCTAGAAGGAGGGCCCCTATTGACTCCCAGAAAGGAAGAAAATTTATTGAAGTTTCAAAATTTTGAACTTCTACAATAATCTGTGCTTCACAAAAGTTCAAAAAAAATTCTTGAGTTTTTGACAAATTTAGGTGTGTAGTTACGCAGGTCCGCAAGTTCGCAACTTTGCAGGTGTACAGGTGCACAAAACTCTATGTTGCACAAAATTCAGAGAAGTGAGAAAGTTTACTTCTACAAAGAGGTGCACTTTTTCCAGAATTGATGCAAGCTAGAGGATATTGATTAAAAATCCCCATTTTAGTGAGCATTAAGGTCTACACCAAGTACACATGAGTTTCTCAAGCTTACTCACTTTTTTGAACCACATAGTGACAAGGGAACATCCTGAGTTCAACCACTTCCATTTTAACTTTCATCTTCTTCTTCAACTCGACCTCCACTCCACCCACCTAGTGGACCACCACATGTTCCAATAGCTACTCCTCAACAACCACTATTAGGTCTGCCAAACCGTCTTATGGCCTTTTTTGCAAACACCATGGATTCACCAATAAACTTGAGAGGTGCACTACATGACCTCCCTAAGAATCCTAAAAAAAAATTCCCTAGATTCATCTATGGTGAAACTTGAACTGTTGAAGATCATGTCAAGGTATTCAAGGAAATTTGCAATCACAAGCAAGTTGCTAATGAGGATGTGGTTCTTCATTTATTTCCCTACTCTTTGGGAGAAATTACCTTCAATTGGTATGTCAATTTACCACCCAAATGCATTGGAGATTGGGATACATTCAAAAAAATATTCTTGGAACAATTCAAAACATTCATCAATCCAACTGTGATACATCAACAATTCATATCAATCAAAAGTGACCCAACTGAGATAGTCTCCCATTTCAACCATCACTTTCATATGGCCTACCACAAGTTGGAAATTCCATACACCATACCAGTTGAAGTCACTATTTAGATTTATCTAAATGCTATGGATCCTCTTACTGTGATCTTTTTGAGAAGACTTCCTGGAATAAATATTTCCATATTGGATAAAGTCTTTGCAGAAGCAATCACATTCATGAAGGAAGCCAATCCTAATGGAGGAGGAATGATGCTTCCAGCACAAGTAGTCCCTACAATACCAACATACCCCATGGGAGCACCCACCATGCATAGACAGTTCATACCTATGAACCCAGTTCCATTATAGTGGGCACCCACTCTACAAACTCAAGTAATAACATATCCAGGGTATGAGCCTCCAAAAATAGATTTCTTTGAATAGAAAGCAATGGTTCTTGTGGAAATGGATAACAATCTTATTTTGAAAGTTGGTCAAATGAAGAAGACTATGTCACAGATGAACAATAAATTGGCATGTCTTAGATTATCACAAGGAAAAGTTTAAAACTTCCAAAGAAATAATGTTGGCCCCTACAAGAACAATTTTGGTCAGAATTACAACAGGAATTTCAATGAGAATAACAACAACAATGCAGGAAATAATGGCGAAGGAAACAACTTCAATCCTCATAATTACAACAATGGCTTCCAAAGGAAAAATCAATAATGGAACACTCATCCCAATAATAGAAGCATTCTTGTTGATAACAAGAACAACAACGTGCAATATTTTGATATCAATTAGTATGATGATAGCCAAAATATGCCTAACAATGATGGTTCATACTACAATGGTAATCAGGAGGTGAATCAAAATTCACACATAAATGAAAATCCTCCTCTTTTTCAATCTAATGCTATGCTATTGGCATCTTATGATTCTATATAGAATCCACAAGTGGAACAACCAGAAAATGAGGAATTCTCATTCCCATTTATTCAGGAACCTAGTATTTAGCATGCTGAGATGTTTTCTTTTCGCAATGACAATCGAAATACATACAATCTCAAAAATAGTAAAGACCCCTTGACAGATGGGATTCCTCTTGGTTTACAACCAACTCGACCTGATCCAAGGGCAAGTAAAAATCCACCACTGGTAAGGCAAGTTCAAGGAGGACAATGGAATCAAAATTAAGTGAATGTACCAATAATACTAAAGAATCCAGCTTGGTCTACTGAAAAGTACAATGTGGTAGAGGATTTGAAAAAGAATAAAGCCAATATGTCCATGTTTGACATGTTATAGAATTGTCCACAAAAATGAGAAGCACTTATGAAGACATTGGATAATACAAAGGTTTGCCATAATATGAATTTTGTCCCTCAAAAGACAATGTTGCAACAAGTAAATGCTATAGAAGCGATGCCCACTATGTTCAAAGATAAAGTTGAAGTACCCCTATTTTTGCTAAGCATAAGGATATATGGGAAGAATATTCACAATTGCCTCATTGATTTGGGAGCTTCATATAATGTAATGCCATTATCAATAGCTCAAAGGCTAGGAGCTAGTCCTCAACCCTATAATTGAGTGGTGATACAGTTAGATAAAACAGAGGTGAAAGATAAAATTGATAGTGTACCCTTAGATTCAAGATGTTCTCAACATACATGTGGTTGATATCCTGAAAACATATGGATTACTTCTAAGCAAAGAATGGATGAAATATCTAAGAGGATGGTTTTCTATAGACTTCACTCAATTGTGGTTGCCATGAAAAGGATTGAACAATCAAATCAAGATAGATGTTGAGCCCAAATTGAAAACAATGATCACAAATTACAATGCCTTAAATGAAATAGCATTTTTACAATTAGATTTGGGTTCATAAAAAGTGATGTTGTTGGATATGGTCCCAGCCAATTCATCTCATGATCACAATAAAGAACCTAAGGTGCTAGTGCCCAAAAGTGAAATCGTGACACAGTTCATAGATAGTATGGTGACTAATTTACAATGTTTAGGAGAGGAAGTTGATCCTAGCATCCTCCTCCTTCCAAGATTTTATTGGTTACACAGAGTTAGTCACTCATAATTTGAATGCTCATGATGTCAAGAAGTAGTTGTGAAGGTACTGACACACATAATGGAAAACAAGGGTAAAAAGACCTCAACAGATGAACTCGTAGAAAGTCAAAATTTTGTGAACTCATCCCACCTTATTGAAAAGACTAAAGAGGAAAGAAAAGATCTAAATGTGTCATACAATGATACCTCTTCAGATGGTGGAGGTTTTTCTTCTCGTCCTCCAGGGATGATCAAAGTCCAAAGAAGAAGATGATATGTGAAAGGTAAGGGATGGACTTCATTAGTCATTCATCCTAAACCTAAAGTTAAGGAAATCAAAGAATTGATAGGAGAAATTCAAGATAAACAAGAAAAACACACACTTCCTCTATCTATAGATTATGAAGGGGACTCATCAAGTCCTACACAAGGAAAGTTACAATGGGTTCCTAAGAAACAGTCATTCAAGGCTCAAGTGAAAGAGAAATTAAGGAAAAATAAGCATAAAGTCAAAAAACCAAAGGAAAATGCAATTTGGACACTCTAATTTGATGGATCTAGGTGCAAGATGGGAGTCGATGCAAGTATTGAATTGGTCAACCCAAAAGGTAGGTCTTTCTATGTCACATATAGATTATAGTTTAGATGCACTAAAAATGTTTTAGAATATGAGGCGTTAATCTGAGGACTCCTCTTTGCACTAGAGAAAGGAGTCACAGCTCTTAAAATCAAAGGGGATTCCTAATTGGTCATACAACAAGTAAAATCCATATACTCTTGCAATGATAAAATATTACTTATAGGAAAAGGGTATGGGATATATTGGATGACTTTGAAGCCTTAAACATCAAGTCCATTCCAAGAAAAAAGAACATGGTAACAGATGGTCTCGCCATCTCAGCTAGTGCATTGCATCAAGTTGAAATAACCAAGTTGAAAAGATTTTCAGTAGAATTTTTTGCTATTCCATCCATCCCTAACAATACCACCAACTTTTAGGTCTTTCAAGATGATCAACATATACTTGATTTTATCATGTGTAGTCACTATTGTGAGGGACAAGAAATTGATGATACACCAGATGAAAGACCTAAAGATGATGGACTTGAAGATGAAGATGGTTGAACTTGAATGTATCTTTGATCGTGATGAATCAGCACTCAATAGAAGGGAAACCCAAGAAAAGGGAATTGAAGAATGTGACTCGTACAATTTGGGTACTGATGAAGAGCCAAGAATGGTACAAATAGGAAAAGTGTGCAACTCATAAGAAATGGAAGACATGCTTAAATTACTCACCAAGTATAATGATGTCATTGATTGGATCTATGAAGAGTTAAAGACTTATGACCCTAAGATTATCACGCATGATATCTGGCTAAAGCCTGATGTTAAACCATTCTAACAAAGAAAAAGACCGGTGAATCCTCTCATTGAATCACTGATCATGAAAGAAGTAAAGAAGCTACTAGATGCTAAGATCATATTTTCCATCTACCATTCCAAATGGGTGGAAAATTTGGTTCCCATGCAGAAGAAGATAGGAGAGATTCATCTTTGTGTTGACTTTCATAACTTGAATCTAGCATCTCAAATGGATAACTATCCTCTACCCTCTCTGGATGAGGTATTGCAAATTGTTAATGGTTCAAAAATGATGTCATTCTTGGATGGTTACTCAGGATATAACCAGGTGATGGTTGATGAAGAAGATTGCTTAAAGATGGCTTTCAAAATGAAGTGGGGAACTTTCACCTACAAAAGGATGCCCTTTGGACTAATTAATGTAGGAGCTACATTTCAACAAGTGATGGATGAAGCCTTCAAAGGATTTATTAATAGATGTATAGTCATCTACATGGATGACTTAACTATCTTTTCAAAAGATCAAAGTACCCACATTGCTGATCTAAGGTAGGTATTCAATAGATGTCATAAATATGGCATATCTCTCAATCGTAAGAAATGTTTGTTTGGTGTTACTAAAGGAAAGCTCCTGGGACATGTTATTTCTAAAGCTAGAATCTCCATTGATTCAGATAGAGTCAAATCCATTTTGAAGTTAGCACCTCCACACAAATAGAAGGAATTGAAGTCTTTCTTTGGAAAGATAAACTTTGTGCAAAAATTCATTAGTGGATTTGCTGAGATAGTTCATCCTCTTAATGATTTACTCAAAAAGGGGGCTAATACAGAATGGGTGCCTAAAATAAAGAATTCATTTGAAGATATCAAGGTTTCCATTTCAACAGCTCCAGTTTTGGTGAGTCTAGATTAAGAGTTACCTTTCAAGATTTATTCCTTTGCTTCTGAACATTCTTGTGCAGGGATCTTGACACAGAAAAGGGAAAACAAAGATGAGAGACCAATTGCTTTTATGAGTTGTCCTTTGAAGAATGTAGAGTGGAAATATTCAAACTTGACAAATAGTCCTTTGTGTTGATCAAGGTAGTAAAGAAGTTTCATCATTAAATACTAAGAAGTAAAGTGTATGCAATTGTACCTGATCCAGTAGTAAAGATGCTTTTGATGCAAAATGAACTTGGTGAAAGGAGAGGAAAATGGATGGCCATACTTCAAGAATTTGATCTTGAAATTCAATATATGAGATTAGTTAGAGGTCATGGGGTGTCAAAGATGATAGTTAATAACCGAGATGGAAATGAAGAGTAATTCAAGTTTGACAATGAAACAGATAAGGATGATCAAAAGAAGATGGTTGTATCAAAAATTGACATTAATTAGGGAGTTGTGACAATTTTTGGTATCAATACATTGTTTATTATCTCCTATATGATCAATGCCCCAAGTGGATGAACAGTTCACATTGTAGGGGACTTAAAATGAAGTTTGAATCTTATATGTTGCATGACAACAATTTTTACAAAAGAAAATATGAAGGGATTTATCTGAAGTGTTTAGTCCATGAGGAGGAAAAAGAGGTCTTGGAACACTTTCATGATAAGTATAGTATAGGACATGGTTCGGCAGAAGCAATGGCCCACATGATTCTCAGATTGGATTATTTTTGGCCCTCGATATTCAAAGTTACTTTCAAGCATGTATGCTCTTGTCATATCTGTCAAACCAGTCCCAATAGGGAAAGAAATATGGAAATGCCCTTACAACTTGTGTATGAGATATGCCCCTTTGCAAAGTGGGGGCTAGATTTTATTGGTCCAGTCAATCCACCATCATCAACTAGACATGCATTTATTCTCATAGCTATGGATTACTACACATGATGGATGGAAGTAGAAACATGTTGGAAATATTTAGGATAAGATAGGTTACTGAGAGGGGAGGGGTGAATTAGTAACTTATAAAACTTTCAAACAATTTAGCATTTTAACCATTCACCATTCATTCATCTAATCTACTACATAACTGAAAGAACAAACATTCATTGCACATGTACACAGAGATTTGGTGACCTAGAAACCTTCCAAATAGAAAGTAAAACTAGGGTGGGGATGATGCCCACAAAACTTCAATATTGTAGTATAAAGTTGGCCTATTAAGGCTTACAATGATCACTTCTGGTGATTTTCGCTATTAGGAGCAAGTAGGACTGCTAGATCCACCTTGTCAGAGGATTTACAAACATACAATAAAGTATGCACTCTGTTAGGAGATTCATAGAAAGACTATTAAGTCTACCTTGTTAAAGGATTTATAAACTAATTCACCTATTAGGATGAAGCAATGGATCTGCTTACAACTATTTTCTAATAAGATCCTTTTTGCATTGATCACCTGATGTGATAGATATAACTTTTCTGGTCCTATGTTGACCTTGTTGAATCCCTTTCATTTTGCTACTGATTTGCAATTCCTTCTTTCCATGCAAATATCAATCTCTTCATTTTTATATCTTTTTCACACCCCTCATATATATCATACTAAAAATGATATCATATATTACATATATACCATTTCATTATTTACAACTACAAGGTCAGCCAAAATATAAGTGAACAAAACATTACTGAGTCGGCCAAATAGTAGAAAACTCGAGTTCCTCAAGCTGATTCGGTGACCTTCTAATACTCGGCATCCACTACATTACTCGACATCATCATGTACTCGATAGAAGTAGAGGCTCAATTCATACTAACCACACAACAGTGGTTGGAACTTGGTAACCATTGGTGACTCGGTAGATATAGTGCCACTCGGTAGAAACTAACTTCTTCGTTTACCTTGCTTTGCTCGGTGAACACTGAGTTCTTCATTTACCTTGCTTTTCTCAGTGAACATCGAGTGCTTCATTTACCTTGATACACTTAGTGAACACTAAGTTCTTCATTTACCTTGCTTTGCTCGATGAACACTAAGTTCTTCATTTACCTTGCTTTGCTTAGTGAACACTGCGTTCTTCATTTACCTTTCTTTGCTCAGTGAACATTGCGTTCTTCATTTACCTTTCTTTGCTCAGTGAGAACTGTTTACCTGCTGAACTTATAAGGTAACCACTAAATGCTTAGTATACACTATAGACTAAGTGATGAGCTAGATAAGCATTCAGAATTGAATAAGTGTTTACACTAATGACAAATATATCATAATTCCAACAATCTCCCCCTTTGGCATTAGTGACAAAAACACTTATGAGCCAAAACTTATGTGCAAACTTTGACGTATTGATTTACATATATCTCCCCCATACAATATGCACAAAGTATTTACAAATATCTCTATCTTTACACAAGGCTTCCTTGTTTACATGTATCTCCATCTCTTTTCTCTATCTCTTCTTTGGTACTCTATCTCCCCCTTTTTGACAATAATGCCAAAATAAACAATATGTATTTACATAGAAACACCAAAATGAGAGATAAACTTAGAATGTACCTTGAGAATAAGAGCCAAATTCTTATCCCAATTTTTTTGCAAAATTTTGCAGGTGGAGAGTGCTATCTGAACTTCAGCTGAAAGTTCAATCACATGATCTGCAGCTGAAAAATTGTTGTCATGGATCAATTTTTTAGAGTATACAATTTGTTCCGATATTGTGTCCATGACAAGAAGGATCATATTCTAAATGTCAATCAAGGTAGATCTGATCCTTGCTTCCTCTCTCAACAATTCTGCCTACTTTTTTGACAAAAATCTGATTTGGAGATGACGAGATGAACTTTAATTGGGGTCAAGTTACAGCATTTAGGCACTGACCTTCATATCCTCATCAATTTTACTTAATTTTTCTTTGATATCCTTTGTATACTTGGTAACATCACAAAGTTTGGCAAAAAGTGAAGTTACATTATTAAAATAATTTTCAAGATTGATCAAAATTGTGGACAATTCTACCTATTTTATTGCAATGTGCTCAAGCACTTTATTATCAAATTTTCTTTTAGCCTTTTCAATCAATTTTTCTTCACCAGAGGTGTCCTCATTGAATTTATATAGCCTCTTCTAACTGAATCAAAATTTGTTGAGTAGAATCTACTTCAACACCTATAGCTTTTGTAATTATATTCCTGGCATTCTCAATTATTCTGTACTCCTTATCCCTTTCAAACCTTAACTACTTCTGTGTAGCCTTCATCTCTATTAATTGACTAGCATACCTCATCTCTTCAATGGTAGCATTTTCATAGTCAATTTTTGGAATCACTATCTCTATGTCTAAGTCAATATCTTCAAGAATTTCCTTTCCAGTGATCAGAAGTCTTAATGGTTGCTTTTGTTTGACTTCTGTGATGACTGGTTTGACCTTAGGAATGGACACAATAGTGGAGATGGAAGGACTAGCAGTGAAAATTGGGATAGGACTTGAGGATTGAGTGCCAATAGGAGTATTTACTAGATCAAAAATTAAATTACTTCCCAAAAATGATGATACACTCGGTAATGCAGTATTTGAACTAACTAGATTTGAAGTAGATGCACATAATGCTGAAAAAATTGTAGAACAAGCTAGAATAAAAATTGTATAACTTACTATTACACTGGTTAGTGATGATGGAGTTGAGGAGACTAGCTCGGTGGATGAAGAAGTAACAGTCAGCTCGGTAGATGAAGTGTTTGGCACATCTATCTCAGATACCTGGAGCTGGGAGGAGGTCAGTGAAGATTGAGCAATTGATGTGGCAATTGTGCTCACAATCTCACTTGTAGAAGCTATCTCCTTAGTGGATGAAATAGTTTTTGGTGGAGAGTGAGGAAGGGATGCAATCACTGCTGCTACAATTTTTACTAGATCATCTTCCTCTTTAGTTTCTTCCTTCATTTCTTCTTCCTCCTTGTCTTCTTCCATTAATGCATGTAGCTCTCCTGGTGAGACTGTGATGGATGGAGTGCCATCAATATCATCATTGTCACTGCTTTCATCATCCTTTATTTCCACTAGGTCTTCACTGGGCTTATGCAAATGATAGATGTTTTTCCACATGTTTGTAGCATCATTTACAACATGCTCAATGTCTTTAATCAAAATTAAACATGTGTGAAATCTTATCATGATCTTAACTTCATGGTTTTTCATTGCAATTTTTACTTCTGCTCCAGTGAGACTTGGTTGAAGATTCTTTAGGGATTTCTCATAGATGTCTTTTACCATTTGGGTGGTTGATTCCCATCTCGATTGCAATCTCTCCAATAGTTCTTTTGAGATTTAGGAGGCAAGTTAGTCTGGGGAGTATTTCCATTTTCCCATCTTGCTGAGTACCAGTTCCTCTATCTGCATTTTCTCAGCATCTATTCTAGTTTCAAATTTTGATGCCTTGAAATTTGTGATGCCTGCTCCTTCTTCCAATTTTTTAAGCCTTTGCTCAAATGTGGGTGCAGGCTTGACTAGTATAGGTTCCTACTTACCTTTTCTGGTTCTTCTTGTGAATACTACAGTAGGCTTCTTCTTAGGTTTGGTAATTATTACCTTACCTTTCTTCTTCGAAGGTTCTTCTTCAGTTTCTTGTTCTTCTTTTTCTTCTTCTTCTCCTTCTTCTTCATCATCTCCTTCATCTTCACCTTTACCTTCTATTAGAATAAGAGGGCCAGATGCAGTTTTCAATTTTGTATCTTCCTCTTACCTTTTCTTATGGCCTATGGTAGCTTGATTTCAAGCTCAATTCTAGCCTTTGCTTCATCATAGGTTCCAAAAATATGTTGCCTTGGGTCTACTGGCTCATTTACCAATGCTTCTATGATGTCTCTAGCTTCATCAATATTTACCTCATAAGGAAGAGGTTTTACCCATGCAACTCAGGGTCTGACTGCTTGAATGTACACCTTGTCACAGTCAACCATGAAGCATACATCATCTTTGTAATCCTTAACAAGCTTAGGAGGAATCCTGAACCTATTATTCATCCTGTCCTTGAAGTCTTCAAAATAATTATCCATAATGCTATCAAAATTTTCACCCATCTCTACTACGAACTCATTTATTTGATACAAAATTGGAATGTCTTTTCTCCATATGATAATTCCTTTAGATGGGAAGAATTTTTGAATGTAGAAAAATAAAAAAATCAACAGAGAATCAAATTTACAAGATTTATTCTTGGAAGTCCTTATATTATCCATATTTTTATTCAATTGTTTCAACAATACCTCAGACAGATCAAATTCAAGGTTTTTCTTTACAATCTTGAGGGCCAAATCCATAGCTTCACAAGGTACACTATTCAATATACTAGAACTATATAATTTATATGCAATTACATGAATTCCAAATCTTAGTTTGACATTAGATATAGTGTTTACCTTCAAACCTCTACCATCCCACTTGGCTAGGGTTTTCTTTTGTAGCTCCTCTCGACCTAGGGTTTTGGTGGCTTTTACTTTATTGAGCATAGGGAGACCCGTGACTTTATGAATCATCTTCTTTGTTATTAGCACTGGCTTCGCTAACCATAATTGTCCATTATGCACCCAACTCAAGATATACCTAATCCATTTGGTTTGGAAGTTTCTAGGCATATGCGAGATATGAGTCAAGCCTTTGGTTTCAAGATGCTTGAACTTAGGTTTCAAAAAGCCATCTACACTCATTTCACCTAGGGCACTGTCCATCTCTAGGTTTCTAATTTCTTGAATAGAACATTTGAAATGAGTACGAGTATCATTGATAAGAAGTACCTTAGGAGGTATTTTTGATTGAGCTCCAGTAGGGTCGAGTGATTCTGCAACAGCCAGAACAATCTTGAAGTTGGGTGCTTTCCATTATGTACCCTTTATCAACATTTTTGAACCTCTTTTTGCCTTGGTGCTACTGGTGCTTGTGGATTCCATAGCTGCTCGGTAAGTAAAAGAAAATCTTGAACAAATTCTTCACTTGAAATCACCTAGAATTTTCTCTAGATTCACTGGAGATCTTTTAGCTCTGAGTATTCTTAAGTCACAGTGAAAAATGAAATCAAATTCTGCCCTTTTGATGGAAATACTATCATTAATGGTCAGTACGAAGGTAGATGAGATGACATAGTGCTTGCCAATCTGTCATTGATTTACTCGGTAAAACCTTGCAACTCGGTGTTCAAACAAAATCTTTGATACTCCCGACCTAGCTCGGTAAAGTATTTAACAAACCTTGCTTGGTAGATGCAACACGATGAATGATAACTTTTCTTTGGTCCTTGTATCTGAAATACTGATTTCAACTATTTGTACTCTTTTACACTAAAACTATTTAAGATATGGCTAGAGGACGTAATTCTTGATTCTTCTTAAATCTAATTGGAAATGGTGGAGTCACCCATTTCTTGAGTGATATGGCCATCATTTGAACTATCTTTCTTGGTAGATTTAGGAATCCGTTGTTGTCTCATCTGCTTTTGAATGTTATCAGATTTAGCTTTCTTTTTATCTTCAATTCTTCTAGTTTTCATGCAATTCTTGGCTATATGACCAAGTTCAGTACATGTGTAACATCTTATAGTTGTATCCTTCTTTCTTAGGTGATGTCTTGCATAGTTTATCCCAATGTGTTCATATTCTCCACAATAGTGACACCTACACCAAGTATTGTAGTCCCAACCAAATATTGCTGTGATAATTTGTTCTGCTAGATTGAATGTTTTTTATTCACATTTACATACCTTGTGACCTTGTTTCTTGCATTTGTGACATTTGCCTTCAAATTTTGGTTTCTCTTTGCATTTATTAGCTTTGTGACCATGTTGATTGCAGTTGAAGCATTTTCCATTGAATTTTCCTTTCCATTACTTCAACATTTGTTTGATGTATGACCTATCTTGCCACAGTGATTGCAAGTGGGTTTTTTATTCCCTTGGGCACCTTGTTTGGAGGATTCTCCTTCTTCGTTGTATCCAAGACCGGTTTTACCTTTTTTTCTATGAAGATTCTACTCATTTTGTTGATTCAATTGGTTCATGTTTGTTTGAGATTTCATCATTCTTTCATTGACTCGCCTTTCAGTGATCAAGTCATTTTCCAAACTTTCATTGATTTGTCTCTCAAATCTTAGATCACTTTGTAAGCTTGCATTGATTTGTCTTTTAGTGATTAAATCATTTCTCAAAATTTCATTCTCAGATCTTAGATTCAAAATTTCTTCATTTGCATTAGATAGTTGACCTACAAGATTTTCATGCTGAAGGAATTGATTATTTCTTACCTCTAAGTCTTCATTTGCTTTGTTTCTCTATTCCAAAGCTTCACATAGCCTGATTGATTGGATTTCTTTTTCTCTTTTAAGCTTCCTTACTTCTTCCTGCAGAGAACCATTCTTTGCTAGGAGTTCCGTGATTGCTTCATTAGCTTCATTTGAACTGCTTGATGGTAAAAGGTCTTCAATCTTTTCTTCAACATACTGATGATCATTCATTTGTCTTGCAAGTTCCTTCCTTCTTTTTAGAGATTGAGAAAGATGCTCCTTTGCTTCTTTGAGTTGAGCAATGGCCATTTCCAGATCTAGCTTTTCATTTTCAATAGATTTTTCAAGTCTGAATATCTCCATTGTCCTTGATCTTTTCTCAAGCTATCAAACTTTATCCTAAGAACCACAAATCTCTGATACCAATTGTTGGAAATATTCAGGATAAGACAGGTTACTGAGAGGGGAGGGGTGAATTAGTAACTTATAAAACTTTCAAACAATTCAGCATTTTAACCATTCACCATTCTTTCATCTAATCTACTGCATAACTGAAAGAACAAACATTTAAAAGGCATCCTTAACTTGTCGAGGTCATAACTTTTGACCTAGAGCTCATAATTCAAAACCATTTACACTCTTGGAAAGAAGAACTGAAGATCTAATTTTAGTCCCTAAAATAGAAAGCCTTTGTCTACCCAATTTTAGTGACTAATGAAAGTTTTGATTTGAAATTTTAAGCAGAAGACCTCTAAAAAAACTAATTAAAAATGCCTAGAAAATCTTGTTAAAAAATATGAAAAAGTTTCAAACATTTGATCATTTTGGATAATCTTGATCACCTGGTCTTTGACCTAGAAGGATTAGGCAATTGGAGAAAGAGAATATCAAAGATACAAAGGTTGGACACATGAACTAGAATAGGTTCCTAATCAAAAGAAATTATTAATGACAACATTCAACACATATTCCTTGGGATTTCAGATAGAAGAAGTAGAAAGAGTTCAAGTGTACGAAAGTGTTTGGCTATAAATAGGGTATAAATCATCAAAAGGAGAAAACTAAGTATAGTAAATTGCTCCTAGACCTCATCTGATAAAAACCTAGAAATCATTTTCAAAACTAAGAACTTTGATTTTTTGGTGAATTGAGCACCTTGCATGAATAGCTTCTGAGGTGTGCAAGCTTCCAAGGTGTGCTAGGTGCACTACTTCTGAGGTACACCACTTCCTAGGTGTGCTTCTTCTAAGGTGTATTGGATTTTTTTGAAGAAGTTAGAGGTACACCAATAGTTAACTACCAATTCCAAATTTAGAGCTTTCCATCCACTGGAAATGCATTCTAATAGCAATCTACCTCCTACAAACATCCAGTGAAGGTTGAGCTTCTATTTTTGGCACCTCTAGAGACTCCTACATCACCTGATAGCTTCTTTCTTCTTATTTTCTCATGCTTTATTTATTTAAAGACATGTAAAGTCTCACACATCCATTAAATAATATAAATAAGGATGGAGTCCTACTTAGCACCAGTTAGAGAGTTAGTTTGTACATAAATAGATTTTTTTATTAGTTTAGAAGCATATGTTTGCATAAAGAGATCTCTCACTCTCAACACAAATGGAGGAGATTATTTCTTATAAATATAGGAATGTAACATGTATTTTGGTTTTTCATTATTTTGATGCAATAATATATGCTATTGGTGCTCTCATTTAGAGTGTAGTAATTCTTGCCTAAGTGTGTTATATTTTGTGAATGTATGTTCATCGAATGTAATGAATCCAATAGTTTTATTGTGTTATTTTGATTGAGTGATCATTTAATTTTGGTGCTTACTATGGGTTTACAAATTCTACCAATGTACTTAGTTCAAGAAGAGGTCACCCTATTGTCTCTACATAGACTTTTGTCTCACATGAGTGCACTTTCTATGGCTTGTGATCTTATAAAAAGTGAAACATCTTATGGTTATTGAATTCCCATTGATGATTGCATCAATGGAATTAACGAAGCACTACTCCTATTTTCATTGGTTATCTATCAATCTTTTCAAAGGCTTAAATCACAGACGTGTTGTTTCCATAGCTTATGTCCATTAGGGATTTACTTTTCAAGTCATTTGCTTAAACTTTTTGTTACACTATCTTCATTATTTACTTTGATAACTCCTAGTTAAATTAGGAATTCATATAGTTGTATTGTTAGATTTCATTCATTTAAAAATAGAAAATACCAAAAACATATCTCTTTTGTGGTTAATTTTGAAACAACAAGAAGATTGACCATTTGATCCAAAATTGGTTCGAACTAGCAAAGGCCTCCTTATGAACAATCACATTTATCTTCAACTGAGCAGATTCTAGTAGGTTGCAAGATCACCCGAAACCTTGGAGTTGATCCTAGATTATCTTTTCAAGAAAGGAGTTTGAAAGGATTCCTATCATTAAGCATCATGCAAAATGATAGCTCAACACCTATCTTGAACATCATTAGTGTCAAGTGCATTATATATATATATATATATATATATATATATATATATATATATATATATATATATATATTCAACAAATAACTTAGCACATATGCATAACTATTGAGTACATGCATATACGTTTATTCACAATAAATTTCATAATATAAACTTAATGCATGGGTTCTTAATATGATACTCCATAGCTCTCAAGGCCAAAGTTAATGGCAAAAAGTGTGACATTGTCAACTTCAGAAATTTCAGCCCTCAATAAGCCCTATAAAATAGTAAAGAGAATTATTATAAATAAGAGATAATGTTGTAAATGGAAAGAAGAAACAAGAAGGACATGAAGGTCATTGAATATTTTATTATTCATTCTTCATAATAAGAATTTTTTTGTATATCCTAGCATAAGGGATTTGATAACAATGAGTTGATTCTTGCATTGGGGATTGAAGGAACCAAGCCGATGGTTCAAATATGTTTAATGGAGCTCAGACAAAGTGTGGAAAAAATTGGAAGGATATTTTAAAGATAGGAAAAGAGGCCTAATTGGGGCTCAAAAAGGCTACAAGGCCTACATGTAAAAAAAAAAAAAAAGAGATCAAAAAGGAAAAGAGAGATAGGAAAGAACTTTTGACACTTTGTCAAGTAATACAAGTGTAGATTCATGACCCACACTTCTGAAGGACATCCTATCTGGTATGGAAGTTGATTTTTTTTAAAGATATAAAGGAGAATAATGGAGAAACAAGTTGCATTGGGAACTTGGTAGAACATCCTTAAGGGGAATATTGTGAATCGGTCTTCTTAATCTCTATAAAGAGAGCCTTAAAGGAGGAAGGAGGAATATGATAGGTTGTTTTTGGTTTTAATGATGGAAGAGGGGGGATGGAATAAAATATCTTGGAATAATGATTTGAATATGGGATGGTAGGTTTGTAAGTGTGATTGAATTTTGTACCAATATTTTTGGATGAAGAGCCTTTGTATGTGTAGCAAAGACCATGAGATCGTGGATTCGCTTTTACATTGTTGAGCTCCATGTTATGTGCTACTAAACCTGTACCTTGATAATTATATTTCTTGACCATTCAAAATAAGTTAGGATATTTCTTATTTGGAGAAAATATGAGAGACCATTATTGAGTGGGCTACAAAAAAGGAATATTGAATTCATTTATTTTGCTACAAGTGGTACACCATGGGTGAATGTAAGTAAACCAAGGGGATAGAGTGAAAATGGTAGAATATTTTGGATTGGTAGTAATAAAGGAACATGAAGTGGGAGAGATGGAAGGATATAATCTTGATTTGGATGGAGGGAGTATGACATCTATTGATATGGAGTAGGTATAATGGTAGGATATTGATATGGAGAAGATTATGACTATTCTTTAGATGGAGTGGATGATAGATTTGGATAATGTCAAGAGATAAGTGGGATAGTAGTATCTTGAGATGGAATAGGTACAATGGTAGGATCTTGATTTATGCCAATAGATATTTCAACATGCTCTAGGAAAAGATCTTGATAGGATTGATTTGGAGTAAATGGTGTGATAGGAGATGTTTGGATGGTCTTGTCAAATTGGGTCAATGGATAGATGGTAGGTTCTTTGATGGGGATGGTTATCTAGAGGATGGACTTGTGAAGTTCATTAGATGGATTATTGGTAATGCTAGGAGAAGGATATGTGGATGGGAATTGGATGGTTGCAATGATGGTAGGACATGGAAGGAGATCTATAAGTGGGGTTTCAATAATGGTAGGAAATGGAGAGGGATCTATATGTGAGGTAGATGAAAGAGGGATGATAGTTATGAGAGACAAAAGAGAAATTATGGGTGTAGGAGATCAAAAGGTTTAAGCACTAGCAACTTAACATGATGTAATTAGATGACACATGACTTGTCAAATTTAGGAGATGGATTTTCTATAATCTTCCTTGTAAAACTCCTTGGAGACTTGGGTGTTAGTGGATGAGGTGGAGGGCAGATGTAGGTGGTGGAAAGCTATATAAAAGTAAACAATATCTTAAGGCATATGATGGATGGAAGGCTTCAATACAAGTAAATTAGAACATTTTAAGGAAAATAATGGCATATTGCAATAACGGGCTATGTGAGGCTTCAAATTCCAAAGTGTCTTGGCAAGGAACCTTACATCAAATAGGGATGGATAATGTAATGACAATTAAGAACCAACATTTAGGGAGAATTGTAATATTAGTGTCATAGGAATTGAGAAATAATATTTAAAAGCCAATGTATTATTTTACTTTTAAGAATATTTAAAAATGTTACCTTTGGTGTTCCTTTTGCTAGCCTCACATCTCTAGAAGAATGAGTATTGTGTGGTGTTCTCATACCATTTGCAGCACCTTGCATTGCATATTTCTCACATATCAATCTAGTGTATTCTATTAAATAAAAAATTGTTTACTTTTATGATATTTGGATGATTAATCAATAACATGTTAAAACTTAAATGAATAAACCTATGTCCCCTCTCCACTAAATACCATTGTCATCAAATCATCTATGAGCATAAAATCCTTAGCTTTAGATGCATAAAAAGTCCTATTGCAATATATACATGAATAAGATAATAATCCATCCTCACTCACCTTAGTATATATCCTATCACATATACAATGACAACTAAAATACACATGTTGATGGGGCCCCAATGACTATAATGATGCACATGATGATGATGTAGATGGGAAAAGTAGGGATTCCATTAGTGGTGTAGGTGATGATGATGGTGCTACCACAACATGCAATGACCCTAATAGTGCATCTAATGATGGTGATGATCCATCAACTCTACTAGCTAACTATGTTCCATACTAAACAATGGCATTAGTAAATTTATGTAGTTGCATAAAGGGTTTATAAATCAATAAACTCCTTTATGATTGTTGTGACCACAACATGAGACATGGTTCTTCATGTTTTACATCTCCTCTCATGTACTTATACCACCCTACATGGACTTGGTCTATCATGTGTAGAGCCTTTTCCTCTACCCTAGAACTCATAGATGTCAAAGTAATTTGGCTTCTTTCCAATGATGATTTCATAATATGCCTTTCTCAAAAAATATAAAGGTGCCTCATAATTTTTTCACAGTGGTAGATGAAACACCATATACCACCTATCGAAGAAAGCCAACTCCATCATAGCTTGAGTGAATCAATGAATAGGAAAAAAAAATGTTTCTAATAGGGAGTTGCTAGAATTAGGATCACACCTATCCCTACATGAACCCCATTTTGTAACCTCCCTAGACACCTTAGTTTCACTTTTGGCCCTTTTTTTTAATGTATTTGCTAGGGTTGAGTGGTGACCAAGGCTAGCTGACCTCAACCTATTAACAATTTGGAAAATGTGAGAGGTATTTTATATAAGGTAGTTGATGAGGTCCTCTTTTGTAGCATTTATGTGATCTAATGGGATGCACAAAGGGTTTACAGGTGGTCATGGTTGTTAAAGGGAACATTTTGTGGACATTTTTGTACTTGTATTACAACAAGTGAAGGTTTTTGTGGCTATGTCATAGCAGGTGGAGGTTTTCTGGTTATTCCATAGTAAATGGAGGGTTTTGTGCTTTGGGGTGGTTGGATAGTATAATGACTCTGTATTTAAGGATTGGACATCCTTTTTACATTGACTCTGCATCTAATTAGTGCCAAGTAATATACTAGAATAACACACTAAACTCATTAAATTATTGACTAAGGACGTAAACTTGAAATGATGCCCGTAAAGTATATGCTTTAATTCATCTAATATGTCATTGAGATCTTGCAACAAGAATGTTGAAAGAAACACTAAACTAGGAAATGAAATAAGAATCTACTCTAGTATTCAAAAATGAGGCTACAAGCATGAAATTGGGCTATTTACTTATGCTAGAAGAAACAACCAAAAATTTCGTTACTATATGGTTGTAGGAGCAACAGAGTTTTGAAATGCTACTATTTTATGGAAATGGAAGGGTAATTCCTACCTATCTACAAACAAAATTCACCTCCTATGTGGGCCCATATAAAAGAATGAATAAATAAAAACTAATAGATTAAAAATTGTAAGTATTAGTTTATTCATAAGCAACTCATAAGTACACATTGAAACAACATAATTGTATTTATCACTACTACTAGATCACAAAAGAGTTCCTATTGAATAATCAAACTCATGTATCTAAACTCTAGTTTATTTATAATATCAACATAATTAAAACTCCTAAGATCTAGGATCCTCCAACACTAAGGATATGATACATATCATCATTTAATACATGAATAGGTTGGCCTTCATTTGCACATAAATTCAAGAGTTTGTGGCTTCTAGATCCACTTCTATAATGATTTGGTAATCTCTTTGACTCAACCTGTAATAATAATTGATAACTAAAAGGTCATGGGATCATTATGAACTCAAAAAACTCAACCATTTCCTTATCAACACTTTATCTTTTAATGTTGACTTCTTCTTCATTGTTGACTTACTATTTCCCTACAAAATATTAGTGTGCACAAGCAAAAAATTGCAATACATATCCAAGATAAAATTCATAATAAGTTTTCTCACATTAGCTTTCCTCTTATCACATGGCTATAGGAAGAACTACCCAATTAATACAAGATGGAAAGATACATCATTCCCTTCTATGTAACCATATAATATATAGCATATTAATCCAATCTCAGGAATGTCAAAGTGCACACATATAACATTATAATTATAAATAGTCTGAATAAGTTCATCAAAAAATTGTAAAGTTATCAATTCTTAACCATATAAAGAATATGCAAAATGTGAACTAAATAGGTCTTACATTGGCCTCATCATTTTTCCCCAACTTTTCCTTTTGTTGGTCCTCCAACAAACATGAAGTTCTTCACCCTAGCTAACATTCTATAATCTGCAACAGTCTTCTATCTTGTACCTCCTTCTACAAAGCTCCAATAAAATCCCTTTGTGTCTCTGTACTCTTCTCATCTTCTCACATCCTTTTCCATATCATAATCATTTAGATTTTTAGCATTAGCCAGCAAAGGAGAAATGAGCATATGTGGCTGGAAGGTAAGAGGAATCTAGGAAATCTGTTGCACCATGCCTAACATTATTTATTAAGGAAATCTTATGTTAGCCAAAATGAAGTTAAGGGGTAAATGTGGCTCCCTTTTTCTGAGATCCTCTATCATACTAACCCATCATCATTGTATTTCCTTCATAGCCTCAGGAAACTCTGTTATAAATATTTTATCATATCCATCAAACGTTGCATCCCTGAGGGGATAAATTGCATTACTTCTTGCATTCAATGGGAAAATCTTTAACCAATCATAATAAAAAGTTTTAGGATTTTTAGCTTCAGGCCTTAGGTGTAGAGGAATCTCTTCCTCTACTTCCCTATAAGAATTAGCCTATATTTCCCTACTGATTTCATTTTGGATCAGTGGCATAAGGGCTCTTAATTGAATATCCCCAACATACAACAAGGGAATAAGGTAGTGGCCTTCTCATAATTTCATCCATGTGTGGTGCAATTTTCATTATCTATATGGAAAATGCATACATTTCTATCCATTCTCTATTGTCAAGTACTATAAGGTTATGTAGGAAGAATTCACACAAGAAAATTTGTATTGCTGCAAGAGAACTATGGAAGGATTTTGAAAACTCAAGGGCTAAAACTAAGGATGGAGATTTTTCTCTGATTACACAAGTCATATGATAATCTAGGAACTATTCTTTTAGGAATAGTGCATATACGGGGGATGGAGAAGGATTACTCATAAGGTCAGGTATCATTGAGGTTGCCTTGGTAAGCTTAGTTTGTAATTGCTCTATTTCTTCCTCCTTTTACAAAAGATCCTAATAATGACTATCAATAACTTGATTTAACCTCTTCTACTACTACCTCCATTTTTCTCGTTCCAAAATTAACTGATTGGACAATTGAAAGATAACATAGAGTAATGACATAAAATGAGAGGCACCTGGCTTGGTATTCATGTTAGGAACAACAATCTCATTTTGAACTAGAATTTTAACTCCTACAGGGTGTTTCTCCCCTACTATCATCTTCTCAAGTTTATCAAACTATTGAGTGACTAAGGCTAGTGCATCTAAGCCTTGTTTGAGTATTTGTTCTGCCACTTCATTTACAAAACTCATGTTAACCCCAAAATTTGTTTCAGAAAACTTTCCTCTTGATGCTATAGGAGGTAACTCTATAACATCTTCTTCCATAAGGAAGTCTCCTTCTAACATATTATCATTTTCTAAGTTCATAGAATCATTAAATGACTTAGGCTCATGAGAAGATGAACCCATCCTCTGAAATATAAATTTCTATTTATCAAAACCAGAATCATTTTCAATTACTATTCATTCTTTACTCTATTTATCTGCAAGGGGTTTCTCTATTTCAACCTCAAGTGGTAAATCAAACATACTTTGTTGAGGACTCATAGGTTCATATACCTCTTGCTTAAGTGGCTTATCTGCAAAAAAAAATTGTTTCCCCCTAGGGCTTCACCTTACCAGCATCTCCTCTATTTTTATAGACTTATTTCACTTCCTAGGAACATCTTCCTTTATCTTTTAACAAGAACTAGAGGGCATTTCACTTTCTTTTTGTTTCATTTTCATAGAAGCCCTAGTTTTTGTAGAAGAAGGTGTAGTCCTTTCTTCAAAAAATCTTATGTTCTATTGGTGTTTTAAAACTAGTAAACAACAAAGTTTAATACCAAATTGATATTACTCATATAACCTAAGGATTAGCCAATTCTTATTAACAATTACATGTGTAAATCAGTTAGACCCAACTTCAACAAAACCAAGGGTGATTTTTTACTCTTTAGGCTCTGCAAAACTAGGGTGGGTATACCTAGGGATTATTCAAGACTAGAAGCTACTATATGAGAATTAGTTTCATTTTGGTTCTCATCTCATATCCTCAATACATGCATGATCCTAACATTTTGAATAAACATATCCCATATAACAGATTTGGTCAAAATTCTTCTATAGATTTGCAAGTGTTTCCAGCAATAGTGGCTAACTAAGGCTAAAACATTCCATGCAAACAAGTGCTGACCATCAATTAAAATCTTTCAGAAATGTAAATTAAAGCTGATTGTGATTTTAGATTTGATTCTTCTTCATTATATACATATTCTGTAGACTGAGTAAATTTGATCAGTGCCTATTCCATTGGGGTTCAGAGTCTACTCCAATTTTTTGGATCTAATATGTTGCTTTACAACAAGAATTATCAGCAATTCCACTAAATTTCATGCTTACATACACCCTTCCTATTACCATGAAAATCCCATAAAATTCATCAAAAGAATTTACTTAATTCATTAAATTAATAGTAGTAATGAATTGATATACAACCTAAATGAATTGCATTCAATTGAGCAAGCTTTACTCACACAATCTCAAAATAACCAAGTAATAGCTAAGGAGGCAAAATTCAATAAAAACTGATATGGGGATAGCTTAAAACTTGTATTAATTTTCTTTGAAAATTGTATACAATTGTAGTAAACTCAGAATGACCTTAGAAAGAGACATAAAGATCATTCCATATTGATGTATTCTCAGAAAATATGTAGAGAAAATACATTATAAAGTTTTTGCTCAAAGAATGGACCGAAAACATCTAAGTGTAATACTAAAATGCATTAGAAATTGGACCATCTTCTAGCCCTGGAATCTCACTTATATAATGTGAGATGCAACAAGCTTCAGGCATAGAGAACTAAGAGGTGTTTATTACAAAAGATATTTACATACACCTATCACAAAAAGACAAAATTTCAAGAAATAGGAAAGTAACATCATATTATTCTTGGTAGGCCCCTTTTTCTATTACATCCTCACATGATGGGAATTTTTTGATTGGTCTGTATTCATTCTAAGTCCTCGGCATATGCGGCTACTAGACTTGCCAATGATGTGTTAGGCTCTGATTCACATAGCTTCACCTCAACTCTACCATTTTCACTCATATCATCATGTGTTATCAAGGTGATAGTTACTCTTGATCCTATGTTTATTGAGTCATCTAACTGATCCATTACATTTTTTGATGAGATGACTGCCCTTCTTATTTTACAGGTATTGATGGAGGTGGATTAGTGATTTGTAATTCATCTTCATACATCTCATCATCATCACTTTCAACTTCTTCTAGTTGCTCACTAGAAGCAATATCCTCCATCCACTTGTCAAAAAGTGCATCATCTAGCCAGTTAAAATTTAGAATATCTTGTTGTTACTTGATAACATATTCCACTTCCCTATCAATATCAACAAATTCTTATTTCAAAGAATCAAAGAATATTTGGGCTTTCACTATTTCTTCAGTTGTGGTAGCCCACCATGCATGCCCTATTTTATTGATAATTGTATTCATCCTTAAACAAAATAAATCATCAAGTTCCTTAGCCCATTCATCTTTGTTTTTCAAATTATTTCTTCTATCTAGGGCATGAGGAAACAAACTAAACTTTTGGCTCTTATACTTGTTCAAATAGCCAACTATTATTCTCTGCAGATGAATTCTCTTATTATAAAAATCATGAAGATCAAAAACAATATCAAAAGTCTTTTCAATTTGATCATATGAGACTTTTATGATAGAATAACATAAAAATGTTATTTCTTTCCTCCTTCTTACCAATTTATTCACAATAGGCCTCAGAGCCTGATCACTTGCTTTCAATTCTTCCTAGATGCTTATCACTCTAGCCAACTGATCATACACTAATGGCCATTCAATTTTGTCCTCCAAATATGTGAGAGCCTTTCTCAATTTATCTTCATATTTTATATTCAACTCCACATTTAAGGCCCATAGCTTGTTCTTTTCTTCTTCAAAGTCTTCAGTAGTGTAATATTGTGGCCTCTATGGGGTATCTGGCATCTCTATAAGAGAAGTGGATTTAAAAGCCTCCACTGGGGGATGGGGATATGTTATTCTTGGTCTTGTAGACCTCCCCATTAATTTTTTTTCAAGTTCAATCCTTTTTTGAACTTCCTTATTATAAGCCTCTAGGATACTTTCATATTTACTCTACAACTCAAACATGGCCCTTTCTTCCCTTTTAGTAATGGCCAAAAGAAATTGAGATGAATCTACATTCTAGTGTGTAGCCTACACATGAGAGGTGTTAGCCACTCTTCTTACAACTATATTTCCCATCAAACCAAAATCATCTAGTTGTGCTGAGGTGGCTCTTGACCCCTTCCTTAAAGACCATACAACCAAAGCAACCTAGTCCTCACTGAATGTAGTACCTATGAATTCCTTCTTATTTGGATCTTGGAAATCTAACTTATTTGAAATATAATTAAAAATCAATACATCTACAATATCCCAATTAGGTAATAATAATATATTGGAAGCCTTTACCATTTTCCTCCCCTCTTCAAGGGTTATGTTTTGGAATGCTTTAATCATTTGTTCCTTTATCTAATTTTGTAGGGTTGCCTCCTCTAGTTTAGGATGCTCTATCCTCAACTAGTTGCATCTTTCTTCAAATTTATTCATGTTGGCTCTCCATGCAAATTGGAAAAAAGCCCTAGATTTAACAAAATTATCATCTAATAAGAATTGTTGACTTGCTTGTTCCAGTACAAGATCTAATTCCCTTCCTCTATAATCTGCAATTGTCAACTCAAAACTTGGTGCTGGAGGCTCCTAGAGGTCTCCTTCATTTATTTCTAACTGTGTAACAAAAATTCCCCCTTGTGATCCCAATTGTTCAATTTTCTCTTTAGTGAGTTGTTTCTCTTCAATTCTCATAGGGGTCTGTGAGGGTGAATATTCCTCAACATGAAGATCCTCTTCCCTTATTATTTTTCTCCTTTTAGGGAGGGTTCAGAAGGCCTCTCTTCCATGACATCACTAGTGGACTCAACTATTTGTTTGACTTTGTCTATAGTGGTCCCTTTATTTTGAATAACAGTATACCCTAGCCTTTTCTAGACAGTTAATTGACCTACCCCTATATTGGGAGTAAAACCAAATCTCCTCATTACTTCCCTAGCCTTATCTGGGTAAAATCTAATAAAGAATTACTTATTTTCATTCATTGCCTCCATTATTTCAAAAAAAGTATTCATAAGTTTATTTATCTTGTCTACATTTGTAACAGCATTGTCCAAAGGACTATAGCTTGCATCAAAACAATGAATGAAATCCAAAACTTTAGAGAAGACTCTCCATTTTTCCTTTCTAGTCTCATGTTCTTGCAAGTACTCACTTCTTATTATATCTTCAAGAAAATAGAATTCATGCTCAATTTTTCCAAGCTTAATTCTATATCTCAAAGCCAAATTATAAAATCCCTCAAAATCACAAAAATGAGGGTGAGAAATAGCCATCTTGTAAGGATCCAAATTTTTGTTCAAAGAGAGCCAACCCCCTTTTGTGATTACAAAATGATGGGCCACTATGCAAGTGGGGAAAATTGACCCTATTGATCTTTTCAACAAAAAGGTTTCCTCTACTCCCAACTACCACAAAAATTCAGCTACTCCTACCTTCAAGGGCACTTGGTAAGGTAATACATGAGGAATTCCTTTAAAACCATAAATTCTAAATATAGTAGAAATAGAGTATGGGATGATATCTCTACAATTATGTGAGACTTTCAAGCCACTGGGGTTTTCTATAGGCCTAATGAGACCCATTAGTGCCTTGGGGATTCTGGGATTGTCACTCAGTAAGAGGCATCTCAGCTTGGAAGGGAAATACCTATCAAATTTGACAAAACTAGCATTCTTTGCATCCCAAGTCATATTCGCACTCCATAATTGGACTGGTAGTGCTTCTCCATTTTCTTCTCTGTTTAACTCCATTTCTTTACCAAAATATGTAGCTCCCTTAAACAAAAACATATGCATCAACAAAGAATAATGGCCAAAAGTTTTTTCCACCTTGCCCTTGGCAATTCCAATCAATCCATTGTGAATTTCCTCAGCTAAGTAAGCAGCAAAATCAAAAATTATGTCCACACCAAAAGATGAAATCTAAATAACTATATACATGAAATCCACAGGCATAAATTCCCCTTCATCTCTCCCAAAAACTTTGCACAGGGTCCTATGTATCTCTACAGCCCTAATGTTGAAGTTTGCCCTTTTGAAAGGTTCCCTAGAGACTATTTTTATCACTAGTAGAGTTCCAATTTTACCTATATGTGCCTTCAGTGCACCTTTCCTAATGGAATCCTTCTTGGATATGTATTCCTTTTCTAACCCTTCCAAATAAATGGGCACATGGTAATCAGTGAGAGGCCCTAAACCAAAAATTTCCCTAATTTCATCTGGGCTGACTATAATTAGGACCTGACCATTAGTTCTTCTCACTACTCTAATGGCTTCATCATAGTTCTTTGTCATAGCTTCAAGAAGATCATAATCCATAAAAACACTAGGAACCACCAGCTTCCCTAAATCAAAATTCTAGATATTGGCATGTGGGGCAAAAAGGTTCCTTTCTGAAAACCATTTTTTAAAAAAATCTAGAATAGTTTGAGAGGTACTGGCATCCTAGACCCAATTACCCTTGTCATACAATCCATCTTCTATTCTTAACCTAGGGTTTAATGAAGTAAGTTTCTTAACTTGCACAGTTTTAGTGTTGGAATTGGGGAGCAGCTCAAGTAAATCATTTTGGACATTCCTATCCAAATAATTCTCCTGACCAGAAAATCCCTTCTTTGGAGGCATTTTGGATTGTAACTTGTAGAATTGAGACACTACAGAGATTATGATATAATTACTTACTTGAATCTTTTCTCATTCCTTTTTGTAATTCTTTAGTATGTTTGCAAACAATGGAATTCTTCTTCAAACTCTTGTTAGGCTCAACATAATCTTCTCAAAAATGGTTTCTATTCAGGAAAAGCTTGAAATCTTTGTTCACATGGGATGAAACTGAGAAAATATTTTGTATTATACTCTATTTTTCTTTTGCATGTGAAGCTTTCATTCCTCATAAATGCATAGAGTAGAAAGAACAGAATGGCATCATCTTTCCTTTTAAATTTGTGTCATTGAACTTTGAAAAATCCTATGATCCAGGGATAAAAATAGGGCTACCTCATCTTTCTTCTTAACATGCTAGTAGTCAAACCAATGAAATGCCTCCATTTGTACATTTCTTTCATTGCTGGCATTTCAGTTTGGACCCACTGATGAATGGGGACATGTGTCATCAAATCGCTACCTCACTATACATAACATTCGAGCATCTTGCTATAGCAAAGTAGCGACATCCATTAATTCTACTTTGATCATGTGGAGGACATTGGATACATCACTTAAGAGAAATATGGTGGGTCCCTTATTCACTACCTCACTATACATAACCTTCGAGCAACTCATCATAGTGAGATAGCGACAACCATAGATTTGAGATCAATCTCAAGGCATGGAAACTAAATGAATTAGGCAAGATGTGGTGGGTCCCTTATTTTCTATGTCACATAGAGTAAAAAGTGCACATCTTTCCATAGCGAGGTAGCGATAATCATTGATTGAAGCTTGATCTGACGATCAAAATCCTTTATATGTTTTATGAATGGGGCATGGGTCCAGGTTATTGATGACATGAGAAAATCCTACACAATTGGCATATAAAACCATATTCTAATCCTAGTCACATTTCCATGTTGCTTGGGTCCCACCATGTGTTCATTTCATAGTAGCTCACTATGTCGCTAACAACAAGATGCATAATTTTTATGATAGTGACATAGTGAGATTTGGTGTCTTATCAAAACTTGGCACTGAAAAAATAAAGACAGGTCAAGTCATAATTGCCCTCCTTAATGCTTCCGCCACATAAATAAAATTGTTACTCACCACACCACTTGGAAATATTTATGGTCACTAGGAAATTTGGAGGCCATCATGTCATGTATTTCTTGGCTATTTTCTATGTCACTACTGGTAGGGTGCTTATTTTTTCTGACAATGGCATAGTGAATCATCGAAGAAACCATATTTCGGTGACTTATTTTGCCCCCCTTTTACTTGGTTCCTTTTTCTGCTCTGACAACACTAACAAAGTGCACGTGACTAAAACTTCAAATGCAATACAATCTCTGATCATTGCACCTCCATTTTACGGCCTCATCCTTTAATTTTATGGTAGTCGTTATGTTGCATAGGTTAAAACACCTGCATCTTTCTATAGTGAAGTAGCAATTGCCATAGATCTTATCAGAATCAAATGGTGAGGAATATAAGAGAAAAAGGCCACTTGGAGGCGTGCAAAATTTGAAATGAATACAAAATATTCGCAAAAATTTTAAAAATATTTTGTACCCAAAAAATTTAAAAGGAATGAGACATAGGGTTTAACAAATGTTTTCAAAGGCTAACAAATATAGAGGACCAAAGACCAGAAACCCTATTCACCATTAATGGATTCAATTCTAATTTTTTGTACCTAGGTTAGGGAAATTTAATCATGGCAAAAATTAGACCAGCATTTTCTTCTTTCCTTTAGTCTAGTTTGACCTAGATGTGGAGGCTCTGGGGGAACTCTTGAGGTTTTTATGCTTAGAGCTTCTAGATTTCCCAAAGGACGGTGTTGATTCCATTTCCTTAATTATCTTCTTAACCCCATGTTCAATATGAACCCATTTTCCTACTTTCTTCCCTATAGGACTTAGGGTATGGTTTTCAAATTTCCCTAAAAGAAAGTATTCCCATGACATGTCTATTTTTTCACTTAATGCTTTTTCCACAATTAAATTAATTAGATAGAGATGAGAAATAATGTTAATCTTTCCTTATTGTATGAGTGAAGCTCTTTTCTTTAAAATATGAAATAAGAAATTGGGAAAATTTACTTGCCTATTATCATGCCTCAAACAACTTAGAAGCTAGAAATGAATAGAATGTAGAAATATTTTCCACCCTTCAGAGGTAATATATTTTTTGATATATAGTGCACAATTCCTGTAAGGGTCTAGTAATGACAATATCTGTGTACCTTGTTTCTTGTCAACATCTAATGGTGGGTCTTAATGCAATATAAACTAAGCTCTAGCTAATGTAGGGTCAAAATGCTCTAAAAATTCCTCACCTTCCCATAGAAATCCCATAAATTTTGCTATTATTTCCTCCATGAAGGGCACCCTTAACCCCTTGACAATGGCTACATTATTTCTTAATGAACTTAAAAATTGAGTAGCCACTTCATTATCCCAGTTGTAAGCCTTTGAAAGTACTCAAGCCAGCCTTTGGCTTGAAAAATCAGTTTGCATGCCTTATCTCTTAACAAAAAATTATGTGTTGTAGGTTCATGTCAAAGCAAAACTCCTCCCATCTTGTTAGGATAGAAAACACATAGATAAAGAATTTCACAATGACAAATGAATTTCAAGAGCACAACAAGGGTTTGTAGTAGAGAAAAAAATTAAAATGAAGACAAAAAAGCAAAAATCACAGGAGAAGATGAAAAAGATAGAGAAGTTAACCTATTATTGAAAAATAATTACAAATCTTAACATATCTTGAGTTCATTTTCCATAATTATCTCCTCAGACTTCACATACCAGTCACCTTAGCAAATATGTGTGAAATAAATAATTTTCTTAAAACTGTCATGTCATAGGAAAAGTTGGATATGTGGAAAGATTTGTGAAGACTTGGAAAAATAAATAGCATATACAAAAATGGTCACAAAAAAATGAAAATAATAAACCTTCCCACCCAACTTAATTGAGCAATTGGTCCCACTATTGCACATATGACAAGAGTGCTACTAATAAAGTAAAACAAATGATGAATATGTATCATGGATAGTATGTACAAACTTGGCAAAGTGTTGACAACAACATAATGTTGTCATCTTGTGGTGAAAAATGATGAGGTGGTAAGATGAAATGAGAGAAATTATGAGGTGGAATTTATTATGAAGAATGTACTTTATGAAAAGAAAGTATTTATTATGAAATGATGCGAACTTTTAAAGAGAAGAATGATTATCAACAAAAGGCTCAAGTCCAGATGCTATAGGAGACTCTTCAACATCATTGGATTGAAACTATTGTAGGAACTCTTGTTTTCTTTGAGGTTTATGATAAATCTTAAGCCTTTGTCAATGCATGAGAAATTTGAAGCACACAGGATCAATAGATGACATTGAACTGCATCATTTGGAAAGATAGAAATAATCTCATAAGGCCCTAACCACCTTGTTTGAAATTTTCTAGGTGTATACTAATATCTAGAATCATAAAGAAGGGCCTAGTCACCAATTGCAAATTGCTTATCTTTTATAAACTTTTCATGTCATTGTTTCTATTTTTATTGCACCATCTCTATATTATGCAAAGTAGATTTGCTCCATTCATCTAATCCATTAACTATTAAAATTTTCTCTTGTTGGGCAGTAGTAAGATCCAAATTTAATTCCAATGTTGTCATCAATGTCTTGTGCTCAAATTCTAGAGGCATCATAGCAAACTTTTCATAGACAAGTTAAAAAGGAGTGAATCTAGTGGCAGTTTTCATGTAGTTCTGTAAGCCCATAGTGCTTCAGGAAGTTTTGTAGCCCAATCCTTTTTATGAATTGATATTATTTTGGTAAGGATTGCTTCAAGATCTCTATTAGTGTCCTCCACTTAGCCATTAGCTTGTAGATTTTAGGGAGAATAGTTTCCATGTCAAATTTTTAATTCCTCCATCAAAGTAGCTATAAGATTTCAAGTGAATTGAGGGCCTTGGTTAGATACCAATTCTTGTGGAACACCAAATCTAGTAAAAATAGATTCATATAAAAAAATTGGCAACATTTTTATCCCTGGGATGCTTCAATGGTTTGGCTTCTACCCACTTGGTGATGTAATTAGTATACACCAAAATTTAAGATTTACCTTGTGAAGCAGGTCCAAAAAAGTCAATTCCCCATTTGTCAAAGGGTGTTACAAAAACTTGTGGTTGTAGGGGTATCTCATATGATTTTGTAGTCCTTCCTATGCATTGCCATTTATCACATTTCCTAGTGTACCAAGTTGCATCTTTGTGAAGTGTTGGCCAGTAGTATCTTGTAGTCAATATTTTGAAGGCTATTCTTTTAGTATAAAATGACCTCCATGTGGTTCATCATGACATGCCCAAAGAATTTCATATGTTTCATCTGCCCTAACACATCTACGCATTACTTGATTAGGACCAGTGTAGAAAACAAATCCAGCTATCCAAGAGAAATTAAAACTTTTCTCTGCTAACAATTTTCTCTATTTGGGATAAAAATGAGTTGGTGTCCTCCCTCTGGTTAGATGATTTGTAATATCAACATACCATAGATTTTGTGCCGATAGTAATAAAATATCCTCATTAGGAAAATTTCCATCAATGATTGCAAGATCCTAAGGGACATGTAATCAAGTTAGGAAGTCAACTACTACATTGGCTTTGCCTAGTTTGTCCACAATGGTGATATCAAATTCTTGCATAAGTAGGAGCCATCTAGCTAGTCTACCTGATATGGTAGGTTTATTAATTATATATTTAATAGTTGAATGGTTAGTATGGAAAAATATTTCATAACTAGTAATATAATGTCTTAATTTATTTAGTGCATAAATGATTGCAACTCCTTTTCTATTATAGTATAATTAAGTTCAACTCCCTACAATTTTTTACTAATGAAATAAATGGCATGTTCCACCACTCCTTCCTTTTTTCCTAGCACTGCCCTTATGGCATAGTTGGAGGCATCAGTGTGAATATAAAATGGCAATCCCCAATTGGGACCTCTCAATATGAGTGTTGTTGTAAGTACATCTTTAAGTTGCAAGAAAGACTTGTCACAATCAGAACCCCAAGAGAAGTCAAAGTCCTTTTTCAATAAGTTGTAGAGAGCTATGGAAATTTGACTAAAATCTTTGATAAACCTTCTATAATAACCAACATGCCCAAAAAAGCTTCTCACATCCTTTTTCTTATCAACAGTAGAAAAAGTATTGATTACTTCAATTTTTTATGGATCCACCTTAATGCCTTCTAATGAAATAAAGTGATCCAAGACAATGCCTTTATCCATCATCATAAAACACTATTCACTATTGAGAGAAAGATTGTACTCCTAGCATCTTTTGAGGACTTTTTCCAAATTCATTTTAGCTTCTTCAAAAGTGGTCCCATAGGCAATAAAATCATCCATGTATATTTCCATGCATTCAATAGATATATTAGAAAAAATACTAATAGTAGCTCTCTAGAATGTAGCTAGAGCATTACATAAGCCAAAAGGTAAGACTTGTTATGAAAAGGTTCCCCATGGGCATGTGAAAGTGGTTTTCTCCTAATCTTCTGGGGCTATTTAGATCTAATTATAGCCACTAAAACTATCTAAGAAAGAGAAATACTTTTTGCCAGCTAAATTGGCAAGGACTTGGTCAATAAATGACAATGGAAAGTGATCTTTTTGTGGCTAAATTTAGTTCTCTATAATCTACACAAAATCTCCATTTTTTACCTTTCTTTGATACAATGACTAGGGAGGAAACCCATTGACTATCAGAGATTGGGTAGATAAAAACAACATTTAACATTTTTTGCAATTCAGTTTTGACTATGTCTCTTAAGATAGTATTAACCCTTCTCTAAGGTTGTCTACTAGGCTTATACTTTGGACTAATGTAAATTCTATGAGTGCAAAGCTCAGGATCTAGTCCCTTCATGTCTATGTAATTCCAAGAAAATTCTTGTTGATTCTCTTCCAACAACTTTAATATATGCCCCTAATGTGTAGGGGATAGAGCATTACTAATATTCAATTATCTTCTTGGACTCACTACAACCCTTCTTACTTTTTCCATCATGGATCTTTGAGAAATTGGACTTGAATTTATCTCATGTGGGAGTAATAAATGTAGGAATTGGGAGGACACTGAATATTGAGGTGCATTTGGAGGTTGTTGAATAGTCTCCAAGGTATAGTCCTATTGTGAACATAATTAAGAACTGACTCTATATTCATTTGTGATAATTGATGAGATAAATTTTTAATCTTCTTGAGGAATTAAAAATAGATCTCTATTTATCACCATAAGCTAATTGAGTGAATTAAGTTCTAGTTCCTTGTCTCCTAGATTAGGCCAAATTGGTTTATTATCTTGCAACAAAGGTTGAGCAAGGGAGTATAGGGTCAAGTTCTTAGTGTGCATCCCATTAGATATTTCCATCTTTCCATATCTACAAGCTATATAGGCATCTAGAGTAACTAACCATGGTCTCCCTAAAATGAGAGGATACCCACCCATACTTTCCTTTGGGGAAAGCACAACAAATTCCATAGGATATTCCCAAGAATTTAGTGAAACTAACATCCTCTATCATTCCATTTGGTTTAATAGTTGAACTATCAATGAGGTATAGAATGGTTGATGTTTCTCTAAGGCCAATAATGTACAAGTGAGATAAGACTTATTTTTTCATTACACTAATAGATTTTCCTAAATCAACTAGGGCATTCTACACTTGAATTCCATCAATAGTGATAGTAACTAAAGGACTCCCCAAGTCAAAATATTTAGGTACTAACAACTTTTCTAACATAAGGTCTGAGAATTGTCCTACAATAGGGATAGTTTTAGGATCTTTCTTTTTCTCCCTAGCTATTCTATGCAAGCTTCTTTGATGGCCTTATTGTAAATAGGAACTTCTTTTATAACATCTAATAATGGTATCTTCATAGTCAATTACTTCATTTGGTTAACCAAATTTGTCACACATTGGTCACTAATACATTATAGGTCAATTTTTGACCTTTTATTTTGACCAAGCCCTTAATTGGCTTGTTGAATATTATTTCCTTTCTTTTTATGCCTGAGTTGGTCAAAATTTTGACCAAATTAGGTTTTCCCAATTTGTTCGAAATGTAACACCTCCTCAAGGAACCCAAAAGAACTTAACCTAAAGTTTCACTAAGTTTCTCAAACTTTTTTTTTGAAAGATAATAAAAGCAATAGATAAAATATAGTGGAAGAATAACTCACATACATACAACCATCACAAACATATTACATCTCCTAAGGGTCCCATGATGTTGACTCACATTTAAGTTTTTATTAATACTAAATCCAATACATAAAAAATCCACATCATGTAATAATCACAAGTACAAATCCATGTAAAGAATATACAATTAAATAAGATGCCACTTGGCATAAACAGAATGCATAATCATCCATTGTACAAGTCACAAGGTATAATAATATCAAAGAATATACATCATAAAATAAATTACATCATCTCATAAGATATATGAAATAAAATACAATACAATAGAGTATAACCATCAATCATAGTACACAAGAACAAAATGAGAGGTAGTATAGAACATGGAACTCTAGTAACGGCATTGAACTATTGGATATGATTTGTAAAATAAAAATGCACTACCACCTGACCTCATGGAACCTAAATGGCTCACTCCCACCACACTAAGAAGATAAACTCAAGTCCCATATGGATATCAAAACACAAGTCTTAACCAACATCTAGGTCAAGGAAATACCTAAAAGAAAACTATCTCAAATGGTACCAAGACACAAGTAACATTGAAACCAAGAGGTAAAAAAGACATGTACAAAATCTACTATGCAAGTGGGAAAGTGTCATCGCATGAGCCAACTCTAAGGTTACCCTAGTAGCCTCTCTAGACTCTAGCCCCCTAGAGCCTTTATGCAGCACCAGTATCCTTTTGTATAGACAAGGAATACTAATGAAGAAAGGTCACAACCAAGCATCATCTCTACTCCCATCTTAGCCTATACTAGCGCTTGAGACATGGGAAAGGAAAAACAAAAATTCTTATTAACTCCTTTTAACCCATTTAATGAAATTTTATCACTTATTAAAACAACTTACAATGGGTTACCTAGGCAACCACTCTAGGCTCTAACCTGCATTCCAAGAAACTTCCCAATATACACATAGATTACCTACCCTAGGCTCATAAATAGTACAAATCATAAAATCATAGTTTTCACCTTAGCCCTTTACAAGTGACTGGAAAGCACCTATAGATAAAACACAGTAATCACCTCAGTCCTATACAAGAAACTAGAAAGAACCACAAGAAAAAATGCAATAATCATCTCAGTCCTATACAAGCAACTAGAAAGCACTAGAAGATAACTGATTGAAAGCTCAAAGGTTACAACATGAAAAGTCACACCATTCACCTCAGCTCTACACAAGAAAACTGGAAAGCATTAACAACCAATAGACCAAACTCATCATAGAAGAAATGTGACACATAATCATGGTTAGGTATAAAAGATTTGTTAAACCTAAAACCCACATGAAATACAACATACATCGTATAAATTACATAACAATGTCACTTTCATAACTCATTAGGTTTTGAAAACACAAAAGTTTAATTTACACTAAAGGTTTCAATTTTTCATTTTCATTTTCAAGTATAATAGTTTGACAAGGATTTAGTTTCCATTTCTCTAGTTGCCACATTCACTAAGGTTTCCAAGTTCACAAGAATCTCAGAAGATTCATTAATCCATAAAATGTTGTTTAAAATTCAAACCCCATTTTCAATTATCAAATTTATTTTCCAATATGTCTTAATAATAAAATTCTTAAATTTACATATTATTAAAAATTCACAATAATCAATTAATTTATTAATGATAATAATTATTCATTTATTAATAATTTATACTAATAAAATACTAATTTAATAACATTTATAATATTTAATAGTAATATATTTAATAAAAAAATTGATAGGTGACATTATTGGTATTATATTGATATTAAAGAGAGAGATTGCAATTTTTGAGGTATGGACATATACCTTACTACCATATATCTACCCATCCCAAGGCCATACATTTAACATTACAAAAAACTGTAGAGTATTAACACCCTACCAAAAGCATAGACCGCCTAGACCAAATACAAAACACCAGAGACAAAACAAAACAAAAAGATGTCTGCATGCTAACGTCATTGTCTCCACCATCATCTTATTGCTACTCCTTAAACTAGTGCACTACCTCTTTGCATGTGAATTTTGATGTAGAGAAATTTTCCAACATAGAAATCCCCTACCTTACCTGGCAATGCTTGCTACTACCATCCCCCTCCTTGTCAAGTAGTGAGGCATCCACCTAGACAACCTTTTTTGTGGAAGCTCCCCACTCTTGCTAATTTTTCTTCACAAGTTGACGGCTCAATGGTTTCCCTAGAGTGAGCATGCTCTTCCTCAATGTAGCCTTAATGAAGCCTCACTTTCTCTTATCCAACATCTAAATTTGTCAAAGAAAAAAATCCATAATCTTTCTCCAACCCTGCTCTACCTTTTAGAAATGTGTTGGTCTGACTTTTTGTGTAGTAAAAGTTTTCAGTTAAATCATAGAAAAGTCAAATGTTCTATGCCTAAGTGAAGCATAGGGTTTTGGATAAACCATCCATAAGAAATAATTTTCATATAAACCCTATATCATCTCTATTCATAAATTGTCGGGCGCGAAATTTTGAATTTTCAAAAGAGACGAATATGATGTCATATTCCTTTTCCTTTCTCCCGGGTTACCTTTCTTCCTATTTGTCCCAATCGTCGGATCTGATTAGATCTACCGTTGGCGTTACCTTGCTATGATGAGTTGCATGCTTATTAAGTATAGCGAGATAATGAGTATTGAGTATTTTAAGCGGTGGGACCGTAAAGTGAAGATGCGGCGATCGGAGATTTGCTTATTAAATGATTTATTGTGCAAGTAGACTTTGCAATTCACCATCCAAAAAAGGATAGGGACCCACTAGAATATCTGACATCAGAGCCAGAATGTTGGTTTTTCCAGACGTTTCGCCACCTTGCTATTGGAAAATTCAGACACTTCACCGTTAGCGAAGTAGCGAGGCCACGTGAAAATCTGAAAATGATGACATTGCATCTTGCTTGTATCATAATTACACCAGGTGGCATGACCAGTCATAAATACCGTTGTCAAAATCAGTTTTAGTTAACAGAAGTAATTACTAGCTAACCCTTGCATTCTCTAGCACGGAATCCTTTTAAGTGCTAGAGCTCGCTACCTCGCTATCGGAAAATTCAGGTGCTTCACCGTTAGCGAGTTAGCGAGGCCCCATAAAATGGTAAAAGATTGGCAAGATCTTTGATGACGTGGAATGACAGATGACTATGATAAATTTTGACATGTGCCAACTATGCAGAGATCCTATTCTCATTAATACCTATCTGACTGAATGTACAAAAAATCTTGAATGTCAGCTTGAAGTGGATCAACGGAGCTCGCTACCTCGCTATGACAAGTTGCATGGGAGATAATTATAGTGACATAGCAAATATAAATCAGGAGATCTTGTGTTTCTTCTTCACCTTTGATTTGGTAAGTGATCAATGGTTGTCGTCTCCTCGCTATGAAGAGTTGCAAGGGAGATAATTATAGCAACATAGCGAGTTGAGCCCGCCGCCTTCTTTCTTAAGAAGCCCTGTAGTGTATCTTTCGATCATTTCTTGATCTGATCAACGATTGTCGCCGCTTCGCCATGGTAAGGTGCTTGTTCTTTATGCATAACGAAGTAGCGACATGCTGACATGTGCTCTCCATCGTCAGTGGGTCCAAATATAAGTGCCATCAAAAGAAAGAATTCTGTACGTGGCAAGTTCTCATTGGGTAAAATAACTGACATGGCAAATATAACTCCTAGTTGTTCTCTCTGTACCGCATGATCGTAGGATCTTTGAAGATCGACGGTGCAGTTTTAAATGAAAAATGTAGTGCCACTCTCTGTATTAATTAGACAAGAAAGCTTCATCCACGAGGAAAAATAGAGTATAATACACAGAGATTTCATCAGTTTCATTTCACGCGAGAAAATATTTGGAGCCATTCTTGTGCAGAAGCCATTACTGAAAGAAAAGTGTGCCAAGGTTTGATAAAAAATTGTCAAGTTGTCTGTTCGCGGAAAATTTGCAGGAATACAGAGGAGAATTGAGACAGAATTCAAGTAAAACTACCATCATCTTCGTGAGCTTTTAAGTTTTAAAAAGATAGCCCAAGATGCCTCCGAAGAAGGGATTTACAGGTGCAATAAACTACTTGGATAGAAATGTGCATGATGATTTGCTTGAGTCACTTCCTGAGTCTACTGTAGAAACGGTGCAAGTTAAGAGGTTAACCTCACTGAACCCTAGGCTAAGGATAGCTGATGGATTGTATGATAAGGGTAATTGGTTCCGGGATGCTCAAACTTCTCAAACTAGTTTGAGTTTATTCAAAAAATGGTTTGCGGAAAGGAAGTTATATGCCCCTCATGCCAATATATGGAATTTTGATCTTGGAAAGCTTGTTGTCCCCAGCGTGTTTATGGATTTTGACCTGCTTGAAGCTATAGCAAAAAAATATGACCAAGCCACTAAGGTAGTGAGAAGAATGGATGGTGAGGCTTTAGTTACCATCAGTCTCGAGGAGATTAGGAAGGTTTTCAGTCTGGGACCTCTCACCATGTATCATGTGCCCATTAATTTGATAGAGTTAGAAAAAGAATATATATCCAAGAGGGATGTAGTTAGACAGGGTGCACTGAAAGCCCACATAGGCCAGATTGGAGGCCTCCCAACCATAACATCATCTTCTAAAGAACCATTCAAGAAATCATGCTTTAATGCCAGGGCAGTAGAGATATATAGGACCCTGTGTAGAGTCTTCGGAGAGGGCGAAGAAGATTTTATTCCGGTGAGCTTCATGTATATGATCACCCAAATCTCCTCTTTTGGTGTGGAAATAATTTTTGATTTTGCATCTTACTTGGGAAATGAGATTCACCAGGGATTGGTGGGGATTGCAAAGGGCAAGGTGGAAAAGGTTTGGGGTCAGTACTCCTTATTGATGCATATGTTTCTTTTTAAAGGGGCCACTTATTTTGGTAAAGAAATGGTTTTAAATAGAGAACAAGAGGGGGAGGCACTACCAGTCCAATTATGGAGTGCAGACATGACTTGGGAAGCAAAAAATGCTAGCTTCGTTAGATTTGATAGGTACTTTGCCTCCAAACTAAGATGCCTCATATTGAGTGATAATCCCAGAATCCCTAAGGCGTTAATGCACCTTGTTAGGCCTATGGACAAACTCCATAATCTAAAAGTTTCACATAATTGGGGAGATATTATCCCATATTCAGTCTCAACGGTCATCAGGGTCTATGGATTCAAAGGAACACCCCATGTGCTACCCTATCAGGTACCTTTAAAGGTAGGGATAGCTGAATTTTTGTGGCAGTTGGGAGGAGTGGAGGAGGCCTTTTTGCACAAAAGGGGGACAGGATCAATTTTTCCTACTTGTACTATAGCCCACCAGTTTGTGATAACTAAAGAAGGGTGGGTCTTTCTCCACAAAATTTTGGATCAATATAAGATGGCAGTGTCTCATTCTCATTTTTGTGATACAAAAGGTTTCTTTAACTCTGCTCTTAGATTTAGAATCAAGCTTCATCCAGTTCAGCATGAATTCTATTTTCCTGAAGATATAATAATAAATGAATATTCTCTCCATGAGCAAGAAATAAAGAAAGAAAAATGGAGAGTCTATTCAAAAGTTTTGGAATTCATTAATTGTTTTGAAAAAGATTACAGTCCTCTTAGTAATGCTGCAACCAATGCAGATAAAATAAATAAGCTCATGAGTACTTTCTCTGAGATAATGGAAGTAATGAATGAGAAGAAACAGCATTTTATTAATTCTTTCCCAGATAAAGCCAGAGAAGTTATGAGAAAATTGGGTTTCACCCCCAACATTGGAATGGGTCCACTGGTGGTACGAAAGAAGACAGGATATACTATTGTTCGATAGCAGGTGCCCATTGTACATAAAGAAAAATAGATAGTTGAATCCACCAGTACTGTCCTGGAAGAAAGACCCCCTGAACCTTCTCCCAAAAGAAGAAGAATAATAAGGGAGGAAGAATCCCCTGATGAAAGTTACTCATCTTCTCAAACCCCAATAAGAATTGAGGAAGAACAGCTCACCAATGAGCAATTCGAACAAATGGGGTCACAAGGAGAAATTTTTGTTACACAAGCAGAAATTGATGAAGGGAACCCCCAGGAACCTCCTATGCCAAGTTTTGAATTAACTATAGCAGATTTCAAAGGAAGGGAATTGGACCCTATTTTGGAACAAGCCAGTCAACATTTTTTGTCTGATAACAATTTTGTAAGATCTAGGGCTTTCCATCAGTTTGCGTGGAGGGTAAACATACACATTTTTGAGCAAAGGTGTAAGAATATGAAAACAGAACATCCAGAAATGGATGAGACCTCCATTCAAAATCAAATAAAGGAACAAATGGTGCAAGAGTTCCAAAATATAACCCCTGATGAGGGAAGACAGATGGTAAAAAATGCTAATGTTTTATTATTGCCCAATTGGGATATTGCTGACGCATTAATTTTTAATTCTGTTTCAAATAATTTAGGACTCCAGGATCCAAATAAAGAGGAATTCTTGGGTACATCATTCAGCAATGATCAATTTGCCCTTGTTATGTGGTCCCTGAGAAGAGGATCCAGAACTACTTCATCACAGCCTGATGATTCAGGACTAACAGGGAGTATCATTGTAAGGAGAGTTGCTGATACTTCAAATGTACAGGCAGCCCACATGAATGTGGATTATTCTAAATTTGCCTTGGCTACTGCAGAAAGAGAAGAGAGGGAAATGATTGATATGCATAATAAATATGAAATAGTGGTGGATGCTTATAACCAAGAGGTAAAAAGGAGAATTGAGTTGGAAAATAGGGTATCTCAATTAGAGAAGGTACTTGGAAAGAGGAAAGTGGGAGAATCCAGTGCACTGAGAATTGCATATCCTCCACAGTCATCTGTGGGATTAACCCCTATTATTGAGATACCTGACACCCCTGAAAGACCCTAATTCTATACTGCAGAGGAATTTGAAGCAGAAAAAACCAAATTACATGAGTGGCAGATAGAATTTAGAAATCAGCAGGAAGAGAAATGGAGGCAGGGTGTGACATATTTGAGGGATAAAATACAATGGTCAACTTTTTATGATCAGTTGACAAGGATTGTAACCCTCATGGATGAGTTGAATAAAGAAAAGGATGGACTAGATTCTCTTGCACAGAAATGGAGACAGAGAAATAATGATGTTACAATCATATGTATATCTACAGTCCAAATGCCTTATCATCAGGTTGAAAGGATTTGTGATTTATTGAATCAATTAGATAATTTTGAGAATAAAAGAGATTCTTTACAGAGAAAATTGATACTCTTTTTTTCAAAATATCTTGCTAAAAAATTCACCCTATTTCCTTGTGCTTTAGAATCTGTTGATACAGTAAAGGAAAAAGAAAAATGGAAAAAGCAAATGGATGAATTATTCGATAACAGAATAATAAACATCATCGGTGAGACTGGCCATTGGTTTTGGGCAAAGACAAATGAGGAGCTGGTAAAAGTACAATTATATTATGCTGCTATGAGAAAAGAATTCGATGATTTAGAGGAAAATGCCAATTCTTTAATAAAGATACAAAGAGAAACCCTAAGTTTTGATTGGCCAGATGATGATACTTTTAATAGATGGAAAAATCAGTTTAGTGAGCAGATGTCAGGAGACGATGACGAAGAAGATGTAAGAGTAATAGTTACTTTTGTAATCAGCAATGATGACATAGAAAATCCCCAGGTTAAAGTGAGTTTGCAGGTAACAGAAGATGATACATCACTTACAGACCTTATGGGTATGTACTCTGAAGATGAAGAATGATTGTAAGATCAGATCACAACAACCAAGAAGCATAACAGAAAGGGACCCGCCAAGAATTGTTGTTGTAATTAACCTTTCTGTTATTTTTGTTTTTGTCTTTCTAAAGAACGACACCTGTCACCTTCTTTAGCCTAAAGCTTGTTGCATCTCACACTATTTAAGTGAGATCCCAAGGCTAAAGAATGGTCCGAATTTTGTTTTTTACTAAGTATTGTGCTTAGTTCTGTTTTTGGTCCAAACATTTTTGAAAAGGAAGTTTGTAGTATACTTTTCTGTCAAAATTTTTGAGATATAGATGAATGTAGAAAGAACTGTGCTTCTTCTCTGAAGGTCTTTCTGGGTCTATTGTAAAGGATATACCATTTTCAAAGGAAATGAATACAAATTATGAACTGTCCCCATATCTGTTCTTTCTGAATTTTGTCTCCTTTTAAATACTTAGCTACCTTGATGTTGTGTGAGTAAAAGCTTATGCAATTGATTGCAATATAGTAAGGTTGTACATCCATTTGTTATTGCTATTAATTCAATGGATTAAATAAAGGCTCTGATGAATGTGATGAGGTTGCTTAGGTGTTAAAAGGATTTTTGAATGATAAATTCTGGTAAGAATTGCTGATAAGAATTTGTTGCAAAGCAACAAATTAGATCTAAGAATTTACTTGACTCTGAATCCCCAATGGATTAGGCACTGATCGAAAGTATTTTAGCCAAAAGAGAAGTATATTATGACTATTTTTTTCAAAGTACATCATAAAATCAATTTTTACTTATATTTCCTGTAAGATATTTAAAGTTGGCCAGCACTTGCCTGCATGGATTGTTTTAGCTTCATTTAGCCATTGCTGTTGGAAACATCTGCAGAGCTATAGAAGATTTCTTGGCCATATCTATTCAAGGGATGTGTTTATCAATTCGGTAAGATTTACGTATATGTTTTAAGATTTAGAGATGAGAATCAGAATGAAACTAAGAATAATTCTCATACAATTGTTCCATCTTTGAACCATCCCCGGGTACACCCGCCTTGGTTTTTACAGAGCCAAAAGAGTAGAAAACCGTCTAAGGTTTTGTTGGAGTTGGGTCCTAGTACTTTGCATATGCAAGTGATAATGAGAATTGGTTATTCTTTAGGTTGTGTATGTACTAATATCTAGGTATTAAGCCTTTTGTCGCTTAGTAGTTTTAGCACTGTTTTAACATCATAATAAAACACTAACAAAATGTACTCCTTGTGAATTTGCAAAGGACTACACTACTAGTGGTTGAACAGATGATTCCCCACCATCAAAATTTAGTCTTCAAGGCTACTCTCCCATCTCTAGGCCCACACCCAAGACAGCTCATTCAATTATATCTTCCAACCCCAAAAGTCACTGCATATCTACACAAGATGCGACTACATAGTGAACCTCCTCCTTTGTTTCACACACCATTAGTGATAGTGCCAAAAATAGAGATGTCACGTCTAGGTTCGATCATTGCTTCCAATATGCATCTAGGTACTTTGGCCCAAATATATGTTGAACTCCCTCCAAGAAATTTGGACCAACAAAAATAAATATGATCTTAAGGTGACGAGCAGTGATCTTTCCTTCATAAGTCTATGTTTGATTCTTAGAACCCAAAGTAATATTTTCCTCCATTTCTATCACCTTTGAAAAAATTTGAATTTGGCTTGTCTTCTACCTAAATTTAACTTGCTTGGAACTCTCTAAAAACAAGCAATCACTGGAGTGCCAAGAAATGATTACATAAGCTAATATGCACAGAGGATTAGAATCTCTACATTTTGTAAAATGATAAATGCCATCAGGAGTAGGAGTCATGATGCCTTCCCAAGGAAATCAGCCAAGATGTAAAGGTTTTTATTTGTAAAGTTGGCCAAGGAAAATAAAATTCTTTCTTTAGTCTAATACAAGGTGTCTAAGGTCCTCAAAATTTCATTATGAGTTCCCATTGTTGTCTTTATGCCCATGTTATCCAACATGTCTACCACCCTATTCACTTCTCGAAATGTATGGGAAACATTGAAGTCTTCAAATTCAATTAGCAATCCTTTGATCTACTGAATATATTTATCGAGGTGCCAAGCCTCCCTCTTCCCTTTCTTTATGTCATTTATGATTATCTTTGAATCCCCTTCCAAATGGACTCTTCTAATGCCCAGTTTAGATCCTAAGACAAGAGCCTATTTTGCTATATAACATTCAGCCACATTATATGTGCCATCATGCAAATGTTTTCCCATGAAGGTGAGAGTATTTCCCTTGTAATCTGTTGCTATACAACCACACCCCGAGACCCTTGGGTTTCCCCTAGTCGCTCCGTCAAAGTTAATTTTAACCCATCCTTCTTCTGGTGGTGTCTAGCAAACCTTTACCCTTTTTTGAATAGGTTTAACCCTACCAAGCCCATAAATGGGCCAACAATATATTTAATAACTATTAAAATTAAATACTATCAAAATAATATTATAAAATTAACTATATTAAAATATTTATTAAATTATAAAATTTAATAATTTTAAATTATAATATATATATATATATATATATATATATATATATATATATATATATATATATATATATATATATATATATATATATATATATATATATATATATATATATATATATATATATATATATATATAACATAATTTTAAAAATGTGTTTTAAGGCTCGTCAGCCTTTGGAATTGTTGTTGCAGCACTGCTACTTCAGCGGCAGTTGCAGCTACTATGCAACCTGTATGCACATCACAGGGGGGAGAAGGGGAGAAGGAGGGAGGTGGGGGTGGTGGCCTACCTCCCCATAAAAATATTTTAAAAATTAATTAAAATCATACACAACCCTCCCCCCAAACAAAATCAAATTTCATTTTTAAATTTTTTTTTTTTGTTATTAAATAAAAAATTTAAAACAAAGTGCCCCCTTCCATTTTAAATTTCCACAGTCTAAATTTGCTTGGTAATGTTCAATAGCATGTTTTTATATATGTATATAAAATTATCGCAGTAAATTTATTTACTATGGTAATTTTATATATAATATATATTTTTAAATCAATTTGCATACAATATCTAATAGGGAAAGGAAAAAGGAAAAAAAAATTTTAACAATTCTATGTATGTATTATTTCTCAAACCCCATCCCGAATCCTAAGAAAATGATTATGAATCTATAAATTCTACCAAACAAGGGTTTCAACCCAATTTAATTCTATAAATAATTCCATCAATCATGAAGTAGATAGATATTTCAAAGAACAAATCTACTGCGTAAAACCCATAAAATCCTACTTGGATATAATGCTAAACAACTGACACATGGAGTTTCAAGCAATTTCCCTTTATTTCAAAAACCCCCTCTTAGAAATTTGCTCCTCCAAATCTCAATTATGGAGAAATGAACTCTGATTTCCTAATGAAGAGCTTTCCCCTAAATTAGGGCTTCAATTGTGCAATCACACAAAACCCCCTTTTTCCTTAATTACATTATTATTTTAATTTCATGCACAAGCTTTTTGCAGTTAATAAAAATAATCTTTATTAATCAATTTATTTCTTTATTTAATTAATTCTTGAGACATTTTTGATAAAAAATATTTATTGACTTAAATAATAATAATATTTAGAGTTTATTATAAAAATGAAACTCCTAAATATATTACTATTAAATTAAATAAATATGATTATGCCAAAATTAGAATTTTAACTATATCTTTAAATTTAATTCTTTTATTCAATTAATTAAATATTGCATTTTTTCTATAATTTTTTTATTAAATTAAATCATTAAATTATCCTTTAATATGATTTAATTATAACTTAAAATCACAACAAACCCACAAAACCAAATATGAAAACTCAACTAAAGGACAAAGCATAGATTCAAACTCCAGGGTCAAAATCATGAATTCACGTCACTTGACGAATTCAGATCTTAAACAACTCAAATACTTGTCCTACTTTCTAGGACAATTGGCTTAGGTTATAGTTTGGAAACAAGAATTATCTTCCAACTTTTACCATTGAGATACTGCATTAGGGCATGCTCATGTTGGCAATTCAAGGAAGTCAATGCTCAGTACCTACAATCTACATAAAATCCATGCATGTACATACGCATATAATCTAAACTAAATAGGCAATGGTGGGGAGTGGTACATCATGTAGATCCTGACTAGTAGATGACTATGACTCCCTCTCTCAACCACATCATGAATGTCAATCATAAAGTAAAATAGACAAGTACACCATATACATGCAAGTATAGGGTAAGTAATCATAGAACTACATATAAATAATTCATCTATCTATTGTCATGAAAATATTGAAAGTCACTAAATGAAAATATATATCATTGTTGAAATAATCATGAACACATGAAATAACTAACTCAACTCATAAATCAATTGAATATGAAATACATCTAATCTAATCCGGTAACCAAGTACCACTAATCATAAAACATAATCATAAACTAGCCTAAAAGAATTTGGCAATACAATATGAAAAGTAAACTAGAAGTAGACATTACATCCACTCCCCCTAGACTTAGGATTACTCCTATAAGCCTACAAGAAAGATAAAACTAAAGCACTCATTGTGTGGGTCCCATTTAACCCTTTTTCCCTATAGGAGGATAAGATTCCATTGAAAACATGCAAGCAAGAACAACAAAAATGTTCATAAAATCAACAAAGGAATACCACCTTAAAGCACAACCATAAAAAAACATGTCTAAAATCTAACTCAATAGTTATTCAAGTTTTGTCTTTTTCTATGTTTCAAGAAATTGAGTCTGAAGTTCAAAGCATTCAAGTTGTAATACATAGATAACACTATTTAATTTTCATTTTAGTTTAACTAGTTCAAGTGTTAAAATTTGTAATAAATACATATAATCATTTAAGTTTTATTTCAATTAACTAGTTTGGTTTGTCAACTAGTGACATTCCAATATACCCAGAGCTCCCAATGTAGAAACTCAGGCTCTGATACCAAATGTAATGCCCTGCTAGGGAACCCAAAAGAAATTAACCTAAAGTTTCACTAATTTTTTCAAACATTTTATTTTGAAAGATAATAACAACAATAGATAAAATATATCGGAAGCATAACTCACATACATACAACCATCATATACAGATTACATCTCCTAAGGGTCCTATGACATTGATCACATTTAAGTTTTTATTAATATTAAATCTAATACATAACAAATCCACATCATGGAATAATCACAAGTACAAATCCATTTAAAGAATATATAATTACATAAGATGCCACTTGGCATAAATAGAATGCATAATCATCTAGTATAGAAGTCACAGGGTATGAAAACCTCAAAGAATATACATCATAAAATAAATTGCATCATCTCATAATATCTATGAAATAAATTACAATACAATAGAGTATAACCATCCATCATAGTACACAAGAACAAAATGAAAGGTAATACAAAATAGGGAACTCCAACAATAGCATTAAACTGTTGGATCTCAATGGTAAAAGAAAAATGCACTACCACCCAATCTTGTGGAACCTAAATGGCCCACTCTCACTATACAGAGGAGATAAACTCAAGTCCCATATGAATATCAAAACAAAAGTTGTAACCAAAATTTAGGTCAAGGAAACACCTGAAAGAAACCTATCTCAAAGGGTACCAAGACATAAGTAACATCTAAACCCAAAGGCAACAAAGACACGCAGGAAATCTACTATGTAAGTGGGCAAGTGTCATCACATGACTCAATTCTAAAGTTACCGTAGTAGCCTCTCTAGACTCTGTCCCCCTAGTGTCTCTATGTGGCACTAGTATCCTTTCATATAGACAAGGCATACTAATAAAAGCAAGGTCACAACCAAGCATCCTCTCTACTCCCATCCTAGCCTATACTAGCACTTAAGGCATGAGTGAGGAAAAAAAAAAACTCTTATTAATTTCTTTTAAACCCATTTAATGAAATTTTATCACTTATTAAAATAACTTACAATGGGTTACCTAGACAACCACTCTAGGCTCTGGCCTCCATTACAAGCCACTTCCCAATGTACACATAGATTACCTACCCTAGGCTCATAAAAAGTACAAATCATAAAATCATAGTTTTCACCTCAACCCTTTACAAGCAACTAGAAAGAACTTATAGATAAAATACGGTAATCACCTTAGTCCTATACAAGCAATTGGAAAGCACTAAAAGATAACTAATTGAAAGCTCAAAGGTTACAACAAGAAAAGTCACACCATTCACCTCAGTTCTACACAACAAAATTGGAAAGCATTAACAACCAACAAATCAAACTCATCATAGAAGATATGTGACACATCATCATGGTCAGGTATAAAAGATTGTATACATAACATCATCACAGAACAAAGCTCAAGCCTCTGGTAAACATCATGATTTGGTCAAAGTACTAAGTCAAACCTAGAACCCACATGAAATACAACATACATCGTATAAAGTACATAACAATGTCACTTTCATAACTCATTAGGTTTTGAAAACACAAAAGTTCAATTTATACTAAAGGTTTCAACTTTTCATTTTCATTTTCAATTATAATAGTTTGACAGGGATTTAGTTTCCATTTCTCTAGTTGCCATATTCACTAAGGTTTCTAATTTCACAAGAATCTCAAAAGACTCAACAATCCATAAAAAGTTGTTTAAAATTAAAACCCCATTTTGAATTATCAAATTTATTTTCCAATGTCTTAATAATAAAATTCTTCAATTTACATATTATTAAAAACTCACAATAATCAATTTATTTATTAATGATAATAAATATTGATTTATTAATAATGTATACTAAATCATTTATAAAATAATTACTATTCTACTAATAAAATACTAATTTAATAACATTTATAATATTTAATAATAATATATTTAATAATTATTAATTTTAAATATTATCAAAATAATAATATAAAATTAACTATATCAAAACATTTATTAAATTTAATAATTTAATAATTTTAAATTATTAAAAACTATATATATAAAAACATAATAATAAAATGCATTTTAAGGCTCGTTGGCCTTTGGCATTGCTATCGCGACAGTGTCGCTACTACAGCAACAGCAGTTGCCATGCACCATGTACACACATCACTGGGGAGAGAAGGGGAGGAGGAGGGAGGTGGGGTGGTCACCCACCTCCCCATAACAATACTTAAAAAAATTAATTACAATCATAAATAGCACCCCCAAACGAAATCAAATTTCATTTTTTAATATTTATTTATTTTTATTTTTATTAAATGAAAACATTAAAACAAAGCACCCCCTTCTATTTCAAATTTGCATAGTCTGAATTTGCATGGTAATGTTCATCAACATGTTTTAATATATGTATATAAAATTATCATAGTAAATTTATTTACCATGGTAATTTTATATATAATATATACTTTTTAATCAATTTACATACAAGATCTAATAAGGCAATGAACAAGGAACATACAATTTTAACAATTCCATTTATGTATTCTTTCTCAAACCCCATCCCAAATCCCAAGAAAACAATTACGAATCTATAAATTCTACCAAACAAGGGTTTCATTTCCTCCATTCATTCACAGAAGCTTTTGAAAAACTATGAACAAAAAAACCAAAAAAAAGGGTTTCAACCCAATTGAATTCTAAAAACAATTCCATCAATCATGAATTAGAAAAAAAATTCAAAGAATGAATCTACTACATAAAACCCATAAGATCCTACCTGGATCTGATGCTAAACAATGGATGCACAGAGCTCGCAAGCAATTTCCCTTTATTTCAAAAAGTCCATTCTCGAAAATTCGTTCCTCCAAATCTTGATAATGGGAAAAATGAACTATGATTTCCTAATAAAGAGCTTTTCCCCAAATTAAGGCTTTGATTGTGCAATGACGTGAAACCTCCTTTTCCTTAATTACTTTATTATTTTAATTTCGTGCACAATTTTTTTGTAGTTAATTAAAATAATCTTTATTAATTAATTTATTTCTTTATTTAATTATTTCTCAAGACTTTTTTGGTAAAATATGTATTAACTTAAATAATAATATTATTGAGAGTTTACTACAAAAATAAAACTCCTAAATATGTTATTATTAAATTAAATAAATATGATTATGCCAAAATTAGAAATTTAATTATATCTTTAAATTTAATTCTTTTATTTAATTAATTAAATATTGTATTTTCTTTATAAAATTTTCATTAAATTATCCTTTAATTTTATTTAATTATAACTGAAAATTGCAATAGACCCACAAAACCAAATATGAAAACTCAACTGAAGGACAAAGCATAGATTCAAATTCTAGGGTCAAAATTATGAATTCATGTAACTTGGCGAATTTGGACGCTAAACAACTCAAATACTTGTCCTACTTTCTAGGAAAATTGGCTTAGGTTAGGGTGTGGAATCAAGAATTATTTCCCCACTTTTACCATTGAAATATTGTGATGGGGCACGCTCATCCTTGCAATTCAAGGAAGTTAATGCTTGGTACCTACAATATGCATAAAATCCATGCATGTGCATACACATATAATCTAAACTAAATAGGAAATGATAGGGAGTAGTGCATCATGTAGTTTCCAACTAGCAAGTGACTATGACTCGCTCCCTCAACCACATTAGGAGCGTCAATCATAAAGTAAAAAAAACAAGTACACCATACATATGAAAGTATGGGGAAGTAACCATAGAATTGCATATAAATAATCCATCTATTTATCATCATGAAATAACTAAAAGTCACTAAATGAACATATATATCATTATCAAAATAATCATGAACACATGAAATAACTAAGTAACTCAACTCATAAATCAACTGAATATGAAATATATTTAATCAAATTTGGTAACCAAGTATCACTAATCATAAAACTAGCCTAAAAGAATTTGACAATACAATCTAAAAAGTAAACTAGGGGTAGGCATTATACAAAATTTCAACAAAATCAGGTTCATAATCAAAAAAATGAAAAAATTTCCATCACATGATCAATTTAGCCAGAGGAGGTTGGATGTGATCTGAGTGCACGAGAGCCATTTGAGGTAAGAGTATTTTGCATCAATCCATTTTCATTTAGGATTTTTTTTTTGGATCCATACATTGCTAACTTCTCAAGATCCCTAAATTTCCCCACATTTTTTAATACCAACCAAAGTAAAATTTAGGCACTCTCCAAAAAAATCAGACAAGGTTTCTTTTCCTCATTCCACGTTAATCACCTAATGGCTAGAGCACACTGATTAATGTCAAGTTCTTAGTGTACTACTTTTAATGCATATGAGCTAGTGCAAATCACAATTATGTTACTTGTATTAAATGGTGTAAATCATAATGAACAATAATTATGGTGAAGGTGTTTCATATATGAAATGAACTTGGCTAGGTTTGTATCTCAATGGTTTTGACATGCATGGAAGATAATTTAAACCTAACAACCATCTAATGTTTTCCACCACTTTTTCACTAAATTGTTAATATTGATGCTATTGACATATTTTTCATGTGTCCTACCTTGTCATAGTTTTTTCATTGTTCATTATCCATGAATTTTATTGGTGCAATGACCTCATAGTTGTGTTAAGGCCCCTTAAACCTAGATCCTTGTATTCCCCTTATATGGTTGCTTACATTTGCATTTGTCCACATTTGGAAGGAATCTATGAGAAGTTTGACAAGTTATTTATATGAAAATTTTCATGGAGGAATTGACCGCATAAATCATCCAACCGATACTTGAAAACCTTTATTGGCAGTGCACACTTTGATGCTTGACCACACTTGCTATTATTTGCATAGTTGTGACCCTTTTTCTTAATACTTCAAATCATTTTTTCTTGTTTTAATGCACGACTATGACAATCATGTCTATGGAGTCTTAATTTCTAAACATCATGGGGGATTATGGAGTCTTAATGAGTCTGTATGTGCCTTTTTATTTATTCTAGTAATGTTCTACCCTTGTTATGTACTTATAGGGACAACTTCACCCATGGTCTCAACTAAGTAGCCAAACCCCAATGTCAAATAAATTTACTTATACTATTTTATTAAAACAATAAGAAAACAATAAAACTCACTCAACCCATGCTAAGTGACTTACCTTAGTGCTTTCAATACTTTAATTATCAGTCTATCAAATTTACTTAAATTGAATGACTTAAAGTGCTTTTGAAACCAGCATGTTATGTTTTTATCTTCTATTAGTAAATTGGACTCATTAAGCATATATTATCTAAATGATATAAATGCATTCAATTTCACAAAACTTTGCATTTATCTCATTTTGAGATAGTTGGAATATTGTATTGTCTATTTTATGTAATTCTTGATACCCGCAATGATGTTACATGCAAGATTGTTGGCTAGGCTGATTGAGACAAGTTGGACCTAAATCATCATATTGTGTTCATATTAGAGAAGAAATTTGATCTATTTATTGAGCTGTGATTTTGCACGATGCTTAAAGGAAAGAATCCTTTCAAACTCCTCTCTTGAAAAGTCAATCTTGGGGATCAACTCCAAGGTTCCAGGTGATCTTGTGACATACTAGAATCCACTCAGTTGAAGATAAATGTGTTTGTTCATGAGGAGGCCTTTACTGGTTCTAATAACTTTGGATAAGATGTTGAATCTTTTTGCTACTTCAAAATAGAACACGCAAAAAGAACTGTCTTTGTATTTTGTTGTTTTTCAATGAATGCAATCTAACAATGCAACTAATATGAATTCCTATTTTAACAATGGGTTAGTAAATAAAATAATGAAGATAAGGTAACAATAAGTTTAAGAAAATAACATGGAAATAAAATCCTAAGGGACAGAAGCTATGGGAAACAATGCATCTACGAGTTAAGCTTTCGAAGAAATTGGTAGGTAACATAGGAGCAGTGCTTCCTCAATTCCACTGATGAAATCATTGGTGGGAATTTAGAAATCATAAGATATTTCACTTTTCATCAAATTTCAAGGCCATAAAAAGTGTGCTCATGTGAGACAAAAAGCTATGTAGGAACAAATGGTTGATCTCTTCTCGAACTAGATATGTTAGTAGAATTCATAAAACTGTAGCAAACACCAGAATTAAAAGATTGCACAACCAAAAACAATGCAATAAGCTTTTGGTTCAATCACAATACCATGAACATACATTCACAAAAATATGACACACTTAGGCAAGAATCACTACACTCCAAATGCGAGCACCAAAAGCATATATTATTGTAAAATAATAGTGGCCTTGATTACATATTACAATCCTGTATTTATAAGAAATCATCTCCTCAATTTTTGTTGAGAGTGAGAGATATCTTAATGTAATCACATGATTCTAATTTAATAAAAAAAACTAATTATATACAAACTAACAATCTAACTAGTGCTTAGTAGGACTCCATCCATTTTTATATCATTAATTGGATGCATGAACCTTTACATGTCATAAAAAAATAAATTATGAGAGAAAAAGAAGAAGAGAGCCATGAGTTGATATAGAAGTGTCTAGAAGTGTCAAAAATTGAATTTCAACCTTCACTGGGCATCTATCAGAGTTAAACTATTGTTAGAATGTGTTTCCAATGCATGGAAAGCTCCAAATTTAGAACTGGTAGTTAACTATTGGCGCACCTCTAAAAAAGTGCACCTCTAAAGAAGTGCATCAGGCACACCTATGCACCTATAACTCATCCAAAATTCTTCCAACACATTATTTCTAAAAATCACACCTAGTGCACCAATGAAATAGCACACCTCAAGGGTCCAAAATTGCAAAATTTCATTCCATCAAAAATGAAATTCAGGCTTTTGGGTTTTGTTCCACTTCATACCAGAGCTATGTCTAGGTGCTTGCCCTTGAATTTATCTATTATTTTATTGATCTTTTCTATATATAGTAAATATAAGGAAGTATATTTATCTTTGACCTTATACCTATAATTATCTATCTCTATACATATTTCAGCAAAATCCTCGAGTTTAGTATCCAGCTCTAGCAAAGCTTCTTCTGTCCTAAATGCCTGCCAAATATCTTCATCATTAGAAACTTCATCAAAAATATTCCTAAATATTTGAACTACCACCTCTATAGGTATCAACTTCTCCCATGCATCATCTTCAAAAATGTCCAGACATGCATCACTATAATGTTTCTCAGCTTCCAAAATTTACTCTCGAGCTTGGTCCTTGAGTCGACAGATCTCTACATCTAATGATTCCATTACTTTATTGCTATCTATTATCTTCTCAATCTAATAATCTATTAAATCTAACTCCTCTTTTGTATATACATCCATAAGCATCTTATACCTTTCGCCTTTTATCACCAATAATACATGTAGATCCATTCCCCAGGTATATACCTCATCCATAAGACTAAAATCTTGATTCAAAATTGCTACCATTTTATCCACATTCTCCTACATGACATGTAGCAGCTTAATATTCCCTTGGATGATAAGTACACCTTTCTCCTCAAAACTTTCCCATTATTTCTGATAGGCATTCAAAAATGGATCCAATCTTACCGCCCCTTATTTCTCCTTTCAATTGTTGCATTTAGAGTCTTCTTGGGGTTGGCAAGGTCCAATGGGCCAACAACTTTTCTCAAATATCCTTTAAGAATTTTATTCTAGTGTTGAAGTGTTATTAATTCTGCCCCATCCTATTCCAAGCTCTTGAAAAGTTCCTTCATCCCTATAGTAAACATCATCTTGGTTGTTTCTAAGGTTGGCTTCCCAACCATAACCTCTTGGATCTGATAATCCCTAGGAGTTAGTTCTTCAAAATTTGATTTTAGAGGAGGGATAGCTACATGAGTAAAAAAAATCTTGGCTTTGATCACTCATGATGAAGGCTAATGATCTTGCATCCTTTGGTGGTGAATCAAGCTTCCTCAAAACTTCTATCAATTCCATCTTATCCTCCTCCCTAGTGGTGAACTATTGCTTATTGTTTCTTATTACCTTTTTTCTAAGCCACCTTGGAATATTTTGCATCAGGGATTTTCCTTTAGAAGATGAAGGAGTTTGCTCTACTATGCTCTTGCCCTTATCACTCCTCTCTGAGGTCTTTTCCCTTTGTGAAGGTTCCCCTTCTATAGTCATTGTATCAGTGGAGCCTACAGTTCTCACCTTAGTGTCCTAGGAAGTTTGTTGTGGTTGTTCAATTTCCCCTCCTTCTTTTGACACTTCTTTGATGGATACTTATTGGGGTTCCTCTCCTTGTTTTGCTTGAACCTATTCAATTTATGTCCCTAGAGGAAGAGGGGTGGCTGATCCCTTGTCAACTCAAAATGTAACTTGCAACTGGGATGTGGGAACCATTATGAGTCTTATGACTCGGGAGTCATCTGGGTCCAATCCTCCTATTGAGGTTGATTGGTGGGCATGTCTCTAATCTTTTCCCCTACCAACTCAGTACCTATAGGCATAAATTCAAAATCTAACATCTTAAAGGTATCAGTACCGTCCACATCCTTTTCATCTATCCACTATTGAACCCTATCATTTGCTGACAAGACTTGTCTAGAAATCTCTAGGAGAACAAGTCTATCATTGGGATACCTAGGGAGCTTTTTAGGGTTAATAGTGGTACTAGCTACCCTCAAATATGTAAAATTTTGGAATTGGATATAGTATGCTCTAAGTAATGACATTTGTGCCACTACATCATCTGATAATCTCTTCACATAATCCCCTTCTATGAATCAAATTATAACAAAAATGAAGGCATCATTAACAATTCTATATTATTTTCTCTTCTCTAAGAGCCTCTTCATTACCAACTAGGGATAGATGATATATGGCCATGCATTAGGATCTTGCATGCTACCCCTCTTATATAGCCTTGGATAGTCTGTCACCCTCATGGCCAACAAGTACACCAAATACAATGTCATATAAAACTTCTTGTCATTCTTAGCTACCACCATCTACTTACACAAATTCTAATTGAGAGTAGAAGACCATTCTAGTGGAATCTCCACTTTCTTAATTGTCTCAATAAAATGCACCATAAAGATGTTTAGATGCCTAGCGACCGATAGACCCATAACTCTACTTAGAAGTATGATCAATTATTTGATGTCTTCTATCATATACCCTCTATTCATATCCATTTTTCTAGTCTTCTTTCCCAAAGGATTCTTATCTACAAGGTAGGATGATTGAATGATCTCAAAGGCCTCCTTGATATGTTCTTGATACCACCTTTCTGCCTATTCATAGGTGAGCTTGATGAATTGATCTACTTGTGGGAGATGAAATACGTTCTCAATATTCGTTGGTCACAGATTAGGGACAATCTCCCTCATTATGCTCTTCACAATCCTCTCATCAACAGCAAAGTGTTGTGCAAGTGTCAAAATGAGCTCTGAAGATTGTACTGACACTGGGTGTGAAGCTGCATTAACAAGTCCTAATCTAATGAGTGCAAAGACCATTTGCAAACTCTCAGTGAGTTTGTTACATATCTTCATAAATTCTCCCAAATTAGTGTGTCCTAAATTAATATCTCTAATCTTCAAGTTGTCATCTTAAAACTTTGACTTCGTCAGAATGCCTTGGAACTTAAAGACCATAGGTTTTGGTGCATGAGTGGAATTGAGGAAGCATTGCTCTTATTTTCATTGGTTACCCCCCATGTTGTTTCCCATAGCTTATGTTTGTTAGGATTTTATTTCCATGTTATTTACTCAAACTTCTTGTTACCCTATCTTCATTATTTTCTTTACTAACCCCTTGTTAAAATAGGAATTCATATTAGTTGCATTGTTATATTGCATTCATTGAAAAACAAAAAAAATACAAAAACATAGTTCTTTTTGCATGTTTTATTTTTAAGCAATGAACAAATTCAACATCTTATTTGAAGTTACTAGAACTAGAAAAGGCCTCCTTGTGAGAAAACACATTTATCTTCAACTAAGTGGATTCTAGTAGGTTGCAAGATCACCTAGAACCTTGGCGTTGATCCCCAAGATTGACTTTTCAAGAGAGGAGTTTGAAAGGATTCATGTCGTTAAGCATTGTGCAAAATAACAGCACAATAGAAGTGGTGCTAGAAGGAGGGCCCAATTTTTAGAATAGAAGAAAAATTTGCCAAAACTTCAAAATTCTACACTTTTTGCAAGTTCAAAAAAATTTCCAAGTTTCCAAGAAATTCAGGTGTGCTAAGTGCGCTGGTGCACTAAATTCTAAGGTGCACTTTATTTTGTGAGAAAGTTAATACTGTTGATTAATATGGTTGATCATAATAACATCAAAGAATGTTGTCAATGTTATTAAGATGGTTTGATGATGTGATCTAACATTGAGGGACTTGACAATATCCATGATCGAATTACAAGAATGATGATTTTCCTAGCACTAAGAGCCATGACAGTGCTAAGGTCAAATTGATAAGTTTGATAGATTGATAGGTTTCTGAGGCACTAAAAGCCACAAAAATGCCTATGATTGGACAAATGATGATAGATTCAAGATTTTTGAAATGTTTCAGGTTGATTAAGACTGCTTCTAGGTGATTTTGGGTATATTTGGGGTGATTTTAGGTTGATTTGATATGATTTTTTATGATATTGGAATGGTTCTAAAATGATTTGCAATTGATGTGAAAGAGGATATGAATGATGATAGACACTATTGAGATATGATCAAGTTGGACAAAAATATTAGAGTTAGTGGAATGAGAAAATGGGATGAATTAGTATGAAAATTTGATGAAATCGTAGATGTAGACCATTTTTTAGCATCTACATTTTGCTCCTCTTTGATACAATGTGATTTAGAGCTTTTTGTTAAAGAACACTAATGAAAAATTCATAAAAGTATGCCCCAATAATGGTGGTATATATTTGTGCCCCTTGATAAATTTACCATCATAGGCATATGATAGGTCAATTTCATCAACAATGAGAAGAAAAAACCATAGCAACTGACAAATCACAAATCGGAGCTAAAATATGAAATTTATGGGCTCCGAAATGCAAAAAGGCATCACAACTAACATAGAAAGAGCCTCTTGAACATCTATCTAGGTAGAAAAAAACTATAAAACATCTTGGAGATTATTTTGAAAGTCATTTTCACCCTCACATTTGGTAGGAAAGGGCTTTGGAGCAAGCAGAATGGACTGATTACCCAGGCAGCAACATTGTGGCAAACAAGTGCCTACCTTCTTATGACGAGTAGATGTAGGACCTCTAGTGATTACATAGAGGCCTTCCTTGTGGTTTTTATTCTTTTTTTATGCTTTTTCATACTTTTCCATGCTTTTCTATGCTTTCTAGGCACTAAGCAGTCAGTCGACGATCAAACGAGGGTCCTGGGGCCAATTTGGGGCATCAAAATGCCCTAATTGCACCCAAAATGCAGCCAAATATGAAATGGGTGCACTTGGCATGCCCAAGTGTGCACTAAGAACACTTGGCATGACCAATTGCACCCTGGGTGTAGTTGGGAGCCCCAACTGCACTCTAAAATGCTCCAGGGCTCTAAACAGGGTTTAGATGAGCCCGAATCGACTTGAAACTTGGGATACACTAGCAAGACCCTAGCATGATGTCAAAAAAAGGTTGAGACTCAGTAAAAGTTGGTCAAAGTGGTCAAATTTGGTCAAACTTGGGGTAGATGTAAGTCAAACTTAGGCAGATGCTAATAGAGAGTGATGCAAAGGCTCGAAATGGCCTGAAACTTGGACCATATGTTCAAAACCCTAGGAAGAGTTGAAAAAATAGGTCAACTTAGACCAAAATTGTTAGAAAAAAGTCAAACCTAGCCAAAACTAGCTCAGATGGAGCAAAAAGCTGATAGAGGGATAGGCACATGGTCAAAATGATGCAAATGAGCTTGAAATGACCCAAAATTTGGTAGACATGCTCAAAACCCCAGAGAGAGTTCAAAACATGAGTCAACTCAGTCAATAATTCTTGGGAAAGAGTTAAACTTAGGAAAACTAGAGTCAAACTAGGTCAAAATTTGGTAAAAAAGTAGGTCAAACTAGATACAAAGCTATAGAAGGTTGACATAGGTTATATGGTTATGCAGGAGGATTTTCCCCTATTGTAGATGAGGGGAAATAGGCCTCAAAGCCTGATGTTACATAATTAAATGACTATAAGTGAGTGAGGGATCTTGGTTGGTCTTGGTTTAGATCATATCACATTTATGTTAGAGGTGAGAGGTCACAAAGCCCTTCTAACAGCATTGACAGGGAGATGGCATTCAGAGACTAGTTCATTCTATATGCCAATGGGGGAGGCTACTATGACCTTGGAAGATGTATGGTGCATCCTTAAGATTCTAATTCATAGAGAGTTAGTTATGTATGACCTATCTACTAGGTGAGTGGCACTATGCCAGTTATTCGGATGTGGAGATGCAGAGCTGGGGATCTGAGATTATGAGATTGGATGGAACCTATTGGTGGCATGCCATGAGCGGTTGATAGTTTTGATCTACTAGGTTATTGATGGACTACTAATACCTAATAGGCATGGACATGGATTCCCTATCGGATGGGCTTAGTTTCTAGAGAGGATGATCATGGAGGGGACTATGTTTTCCTGGGGCCCATGCATGTTTGGGATGTTGTACTATTATCTACATCAGGAAGCATATAGAGGTGGGCTGACCTTTAGTACTAGAGGTACACTATTACAAATCTAGGCATATGAGCACATTACAATATTTAGAGCACTTGTAGAGAGGGAGCTAGTAGAGGACATGTATTCACATAGTTATAGAGGCATACTAGCATGAGGACTGCTAGGGTACGTGAGATACTTTGAGCATCAGTTAGATACTATGACATAGTTTATCTGGAGACCCTACAGAGATCACCCAGGTGGAATGATGATGAGATTCACTTACCATACTATAGATAGGAGTGCTACCTCATAGGGTACATAGTGATTGGTCACCTAGTAATTGAGATGTACCTATTAGAGTAGATATGCAAATAGTTAGAGAGATACAAAATGTGCCGACAAGTCTAGCATTATTTGCATGGTCTAGAGCAAAGGTTTGGGAGTGGGGAACACCTATTAGGACATAGGTGGATTACACACAGTTAGAGGAGTTACAGCTAAGGGTATGGGGAGCAGCAGTAGATGTAGTGGATGTAGGCATGATGGTGGAATATGATAGATGGTTTGTGTAGTATCATTTGAGGCCCTTGACAAATTCAGCAGTACCAGTGCCATGAGCAAGATCATAGGCAGAGCATGATGAGGAGGATGATAAGGAGGAGGGTGGGGGAGATGATGAGGAGGGAGGGGATGATGATGATTGGGAGGAGGAAGATGAGGATGATGATGGAGACGAGGGAGATGAAGACAATGATGGGGAAGAGGAAGATGAGGATGATGATGGGGAGGAGGGGGGATGGAGAGGATGTGGAGGTGGGTGATGATGAGGGAGATGATGATGATGGAGATGATGTTAAGGAGGGTGGGGATAGTGGGGGTTTCAGTGGTGATGAGGATGACATAGGTGTGGATGTGGTGGCAATAGACATCGAGGAGGATCTGGTGGATTACACTAGGGGGACACTAGTACTAGTACAGGTAGGACCTAGCCAGTTAGAGCTTATAGAGGTGATCAAAGGTCTTTGGAGTTAGTTAGAATGGGTTGTAGTAGAGAGGGATGATCAGGCTATGATAGAGAGGGATGTTGTAGTGCGTAGGGTAGAGAGGGTAGTGCAAGAGTCCTAGGATTTCATTAGCAACATCAAAGATTCAAAATTTTGAGAGATGGCTATGATGATGATTAGGGCACATATGGAGACATAGTATTGGAGGGATCAGTATGAGATGGTAGTGCCACTGAGGTAGAGGGTAGAGAGCTTTTGTGCATTGAGATCTCGCTCGTAGTGGATACAGAGGACATAGAGAAGTGCAGGGGTGATGAGACTAATGAGGCCACCATAGAAAATAAAGGGATCATGTTTGAGGCTAGACAAAGGCCATGAGGCTAGGGATAGCATAGGTTGACACAGACATGCCCATATACAAAGGGGCTTTTTGTTTTGGTTTTTTGGTTTTTTGTTATGCTCTTGCATGGTTCATGCCCATGGGTAATTATTATTGATGTAAACCATGATCACATACTCTAATACTTTTTTGAGATATTTATGAGATACAACTATGTTGTGATGACTATATGAGATGGCTTATGCATTTTTTTATATGTTTTATATGGATGCATTTATGCTTTTTGATGTGAACTTTTATATGATGACATCATGTGTTGGTTTATCACATGTTATGCTTAGGAAATGACATCTTTATTGTTTCCACATGTTGTTCTCATGAATGAATGCCTAATGAAATGTAAACAATACGGAGTATATGCAAATAAAATATAAAATGATATGGAATGATTGCAAATGAAATATGAAATAACATAAATGTCATGTTTATGTAAAGATGTATTTCTTTGGATTAATCTAGACTTTTGACATACCCCAAATTCTTAAAGGTACATTTTAATAGACATAAAATAAAATTGACCATGAACCATCCCAACCACTCTCATAGATTAGTTTATATCATTGAGTGGCATAGGAATATGATCAAAGAAAAATAAAGAAAAAATAAATCACTCACTAAATAGTGTGAGGCAATAGCTATTCTTGTGCATTATTACTTGCCTTTTAGTGTTTTGGGTCTTTAGATAGTGTTTGACAGGTTGATCATGTGATAGTTTTGCTTTTGGATTCAATTAGTAGGTTCATAGTGACATGTTGGATTAATTGTTGGTTCACATTTCTTAGATAGGTGTGATTATCATTGAAGTGTAGTGCTTTGACTTTTAGTTTCCAGAACTGCAAGTGTTTATGCAAAAGGAGTGATTCTCCACAGTGACTATTTATAAGGTTTATTACAAATTTTTTATGGGTTTTGTGATTTGTAGGGTTTTTTGAGGATATTCGATGTTTTTATGTTACCCATTTCTTCTAGACATTTTATGACTTTTAGGATTTACTTTAGGATTTTTTATGATGTTTAGGGATTTTTTCGATACATTTTACAATTTTTAATGATTATTTCAAGATGTTCTATAATTTTTCAAGACATTTTATGATTTTTTTATGATTATTTCAGGACATTTTTTTAGTTTTTAGGGATTTTATCATGACATTTTTTGATTTTTTCTATGATTATTTTAGGATCATAAAAGCATACACAAGTGTTAGCTCCAACATGATATGCGATAAGTTCGATGGATAAAAAGTGCTTAGGGTTATGCCCCTAGCTCAAGTTCAAACTCATGCACTATGTAGGTAATATGCCCCTAGACAAGACACGGACTATGTACAAAGGAAAATGACAACGTATGTACAGACTAGTGATGCTTAGGTAAGATAACAATGGACATTAAGTAGTTCATTGGCCATGATCAAGGACTAGGCTTGTCTTGCAATATGAAGGATATGATAAAGGAATGACAAAAGGGGGAAAAACTAGATGGAATCCCAATAGATGGAGGAGCAACAACTGATTACACATGGTGCCTGTTTCCCAAGTTTTCACTTTTGGATGACATTTTTGTCTTGACTCAAATTTTCATCCCAAATATCTATTTGCCAAGTTTTCATCAACATATCCTTTTTTTTAGGACCTTTTTCACTTTTTTTATTTTTTCATGACTTTGCTATTTTCCTGATAATTTTTAGGACTTTTAGACAGAATCAAATATAGTACTTGTGAAGATGAATTTTGTTGATGGACATGGGCAGTGGATCACCCTTTAGAGTTGCAAGCTAATATACCCCAGAACCAAATGATGTAGTAACTACATAAGGTCCTTCCCAATTTGGTTCAAATTTTCCTGGTTTCTGTCTATGCTATTGAGTCTTGTAGTTCATTTTCAAGACTAGATAACCAACCTCAGAATGAAGACCTCAAAGTTTCTTATTATAGCTTCATATGAGTCAATTTTGGTAAGCTTTTAGATGTGTTAGGGTGGCTCATCTGCATTCATCAAGCATTTCTAGTTCATGGAGTCTAGATATTCGATAGTTTTCATCATCAACAAAATCTTGTAGGGATGCTCTCAATGAAGGAATTTCAACTTCAATGGGAAATATGGCTTTAGTACCACAGACAAGAGAGTATGGTGTTGTGCCAGTGGGAGCATGCACACTTGTTTAGTAGGCCCAAAGAGCTAGATTTAGTTGCAAGTGCCAGTCTCGACCAAAATCATTAATAGTCTTTTGGAGAATCTTAACAATGGTCTTATTAGATGCTTTTGCTTGGCCATTTCCCTATGGATGGTAAATACTAGAAAATCCATAATATATGTTGTACTTCTCATAGAGCTTATCCACATTTTTTTTTAAAATGAACTACCATGGTTAGTAATAATAGCCAAGGGGACTCCATACCAACATATGATGTAGTTCAAAATAAACCTTGAAATTTGCTTTCCATTGGTGAAAGTCAAAGGGATGACTTCAACACACTTGGTACAATATTTTGTTTCTATGATGATGAACTTATGACCATTAGAGGAAGGAGGAGAAATAGCTCCAATAATATCAAATGCCAATGGTGAAAAGGGCCATGGAGATATGAATAACTGTAATTCTTGTGTTGGTGCATGGATCAGATTGCTATGTATCTGGCACTTATGACATGTTTTGGAAAAACCATGGGCATCTTGTTCCATGATGGGCCAATAATATCTAGCTCTGATAAGTTTCTTAGCTAGACTCTGACCATTAAAATGACCTCCACATATACCTTTGTTAACCTCATGTAAGGAATTTTCAGCTTCTTGTGAGTCAAGGCATCTGAGAAGGGTTTGGTTAAAGGATCTCCTATAAAGAGTGCAACTAATAATGACATATCTAGTGGCTTGGTGGATAAAGGCTTGGCATTCATTTTTGGATAAGTCAGGTGGTAGGATTTGGGTGTGTAGGTAATTGTAATTGTCTTGATGCCAGAGACAATTGGGACTAACAAGTTTGCACACAAACTCAGATTGAGAGAGATCAAATGTTGGAATCATAAGTTGCTCAACAAGGAACTCACAATGTTCCATTTTTTTGAGGCATATCAATCATAGAAGTGATGGCAACCATAGCATCAACTTGCTTTTTGTGTATTCTTGATAGCTGACGAAAAGAGATAGTGACAAATTTAGACTTAAGAAAGTCTACCATCTTCTTGTAAGGCATTAACTTATCATCTTTGGTTTCATAGTCATTATTGACTTGGTGGATGACTAACTGGGAATCACCAAAAACTTGTAAATGTTAAATGTTCCGTTAGATAGCTATCTTGAGTCCTATGATCATTGCCTCATACTCTACTATGTTGTTTGTACAATTGAATGCTATCTAATATGACTTAGGGATTATGTTGCCTTGGGGAGTGATAAACATAATTCTAGCTCCTAAATCATTTCTTGTGTGTGATCCATCAAAGTAAAGCTTCCATTCATTAGCTATATCCATGTTAAATATGGGTTCATCTAGAAAGTCTATCAACATGGGATGATCATCTATCATGCGTGCTCCTACTAGTTGATCTACTATCACTTGCCCTTTTATTGTCTTTCTCTCTACATATTCTATGTCAAATTTGCTAAGGATCATAACCCATTTGGCTAAGTGCCCTATAAGAGCGGCCTTACTTAGGAGATACTTTAGTGGGTCAATCTTGGAGACAAGCATTATTTTCTGATGGAACATGTAATTTATAGTGAATTTTTAGAGCAATATCAGAGAAAATAGAGAAGAGTCAACCTTTACAAAGATTACAAAATTTTCCTTTATAGTTCAAGCATAACTAAGATATTTTCTAACTAGAGTTAGTCCACAATCACTACCTTAAATGATTACAAAGAACAATCAGATAGATCTGGAGAAAATCTTATCCTAGCATAGATTCAAATGCAATAAAATCTAATATTTTGCCAAAAAACAAAGCCTTGAGAAGGTAGAATGGTGCCATTAAGTCACTCTAACCAAGTAGATGGATAAAACTAGAGATGGTGGAGAGTTTCCTTCATTTACCAGGCATGGCATTTATTGGAGAGTGGATGGAACTGATCATGCAAGAAAAATTCTCTTCCCTTTATTTTTGGCTCATGTGTCAGCAAGGTCAATAGGTCAACCAAGTTCTACAACCAAGAAGCACTAGGTGGACTAGTATCCTTCTAGTTTTTTGCTACCTTGCAAGGTCTTCACTGATTTGAGCACATAACCTGCTAACTGTGCCATCCTTCCAACTTAACTGCTGACTGTTCAAGAAGTCATGACTTAACTATGATGTTACCATTTTGTTACCACCTGAGCCCATAAGGACATGTGTCCATTTTTTATTTTCTCACTTTGCTTAATTTTTGAGAAAGTCCATAATGCGGGCAAGCAATGATTGTTGATTACCAAATGATCGATGATCACGAAAGACCCTAGTTACTACTGCACTTGTTCCTTAAAACATTTGGACTCACAGACTACTTAGCATCCACCTTAGCATGACTTGGTATCCAACTAGCACTACCTTTTAGCCTTGGCAACTCACATGGAAGGACGGACCCACCAGTCCACATGTCACAATGTCGCTTACTCGCATTGTCAAAAAGTCTGACAAAAGACAGAATGTGGGAAATTGACAACCATAGATCTTCCTATATCCAATGACAAAAAAAAAAACTAGCCCACCAACTGTACATCAGTATATTGACCAATGAAATGTGCCCTTTTTATGCCAACTCAGCCCTAACACACCTTCTACCTTATGACCCACAATGGAAATAGGTCCCACATTCCACATGGCACAAGGTCGCTTACCTGCATTGTCAGAAAGTCTGACAAAAGACATAATGCAAGAAAGTGTCAGCCAATCAAAATGCCAATGAACATCAGCATGTCAGTATAGTCACATGATGGCCCACAAATAAGAACAAGGCCCTACCTTAGACTTGTGGAAAAGGGTCGCTTCCCCACATTCATAAAAAGTGGGCAATTCCAAAATGCAGAAAAGCAACTACCATAGATCTGTGGGAGATCTAATGATAGGAAAAGTTATGGGGCTAGGAAATAACCATGAAATACATTAGAGTTTTATTTTTGTCATTTTCATATTTTGATTAAATATTTAATATAAAAAGTGGGATGTAACCATTGGGTGGACCATTTTATCATTTGAATTTAAATATTTGAAAGGGAGGCAAATATGGTTGATAGTAGTAAATGGCTTGCTCTCGTCCTTGTTCATCATTTTGTGCTAAGAGAGATCCTAATGTTGTATCTATACAAAAATGTATAGAATGAATGGTTTGCCTAGAATAGGAACCATTAAAACTAGTGAATGTAGAAGATAATCTTTGAGCTATTGGAAAGATTCTTCACACTGGTTGTTCTATTGAAATGATACTCCCTTATGTAATAGGTGTTGAAAGGAGTGACACTTATCTGGTAGTTGTGCAATGAATCTGTAGATAGATTGTAATTTCCCTTGTAGACTTCTTAATGTTTTTAGATTTATTGGAGGAAGCATTTCAAGTATTGCTTTTACTTTCTCAAGATCCACTTCAATGCCTCATTGAGAAACAATGTATCCTAGGAGCTTTCCAGAAACAACTCCAAATACACACTTTTTTGGATTTAGATGAAGCTTATAGCTTTCCATTCTATTGAATAACTGATCTAGGATTCCCAAATGATCCTTCCTTTTGGGGGATTTGTAAAGTAATTCATCGACATAGTCTATGTGCATGAAATCATGAAAGATGGTAGTCATTGCTCTTTAATATGTTGCCCCAGCATTTTTAAGACCAAATGGCATAACATTCCAGTAGTATGTTCCCCAAGGGCATGTAAAAGATGTTTTGTGTTGATCTTCAAGAGCTATTCTTATTTGATATTAACCGAAAAATCCATCCATTAGTGATAGCATCTCATATCTAGTTGTCATGTCTATTATGATGTCTATGTTTGTTAATGGGAAATCATATTTAGGACATGCTTTGTTGAGATCATGGAAGTTGGTGCATATCTAGATGCCCCCAAACTATTTTCTTAGTGGTACTAAATTAGATATCCATTATGCATAGTCAATGGGTCTGGTAAAGCCAACATCAAATATTTTCTTCAATTTAGCTTTGACAAGGAGAGCAACCTAAGGATGCATCTTTCTCAATGTTTTCTTTACTAGTTTCACTCTTGGTTTTAATGGAAAGTGATGAAGGACTAGTTCAGGATCTAATCCCAACATGTCCACATAAGACCAAGTGAAGTTGATCTGCCTCTCTAAAAAGAATTTGATAAATTCATCTTTTTCCTCTAGTGATAATGAGGCCACAAAATGTATGATCTTAGGGTTGTTAGGTGTTCTCAGATTTATCTCTTTTGTCATTTCCACAAGTAATGTTGATCTTGCCTTCAATGGAAGTGTGTCCAATCTTCCATCCTTAGGCTCCTTAGAGAGGTTTTCACCCTTGGATACATCCTTTATTTTCTTTTTTTCATGGTCTAATGGTGCCTTTCAATTTTCACCAAGAGAGCTACTTTTGTCTTTTTTTGTTATTTTTTCAATTTTGTGACTAGAAGATGGAGTTGACTCCCCAAAATATGCCATGATGTTTAGGTAAATGGAGAACCCTAACTTGTGATTGCCTTGTGGTAAATAATCACAAAGCTCAAAGAATTCTATGATGGCATCATCATTTTCAAACTGGTCAAATTTTGGTGATCCTTGTTGGTCCCAATCAATAAGTGTGGGGTGAACTAGGGAAATGTCATCATTGATGCTGAATAAATTTTTTTCAAAGGCATATATATGGATATATAGTTTGGTGGTATCATCAAGATCATGTTCAGAACTGGGAGGACTTGGATCCCAAAATGTTTCAACCTGAGGTGCAAATTTGGTTTGAGTGGTAGGTGGAGTTATATGTTTATCCTCCATAGGTAGGCTATTAGGGTCAAAAAATATATTGTTTAAGTGCATAAGGACTATCGAGACTATTAGTTTCAAGTAGGGTATCCTCATATGCCTTTTTATCATTCAAAGTGCTCACATTCTTAGACAAGGATGACTTAGTATTAGGGAGACCCAAAAAAATGGTTTTAATCCAATTCCCAAGCTATGAGGTCATCTTGATGCAATAATGGGTTGAATAATGCCTTTCTTTTGAGGTCCCAGGCCACAACATCCATCATATCCCTTTTTTTGCATGATGGTGAATCTAGGTCCATACTTGTTAGATGATATAGGAGTTGGTTCTTGTTCTACTTTAGCCTTTTCAATCAATGTAGATGTGTTTTCATAGACATGTTCTTCATGTAGTCCACCTCCACTAGTGAAAGTCACAGAAGGTTTCTTTTGAAATGTGAACTTAGGCTTTTTTTGCATAAGTTGTGGTTTGGCATATAACTTCGAAGAGAGGGGGAGTTTCCCAATGTGAAAGGCATGTGACATGGAATACTCACCACAACCTTGGTCTTTGATTTTGAGCTTTCCTTTGAATGTGGGTGTGAGTGTGGAAGGATCAATATTCTTGGAAGACTCAAATGGATTTACTACATGGTTTTTTGGGACCTGGTATGTAGTGGTTCCTCTAAGATTGGCACAAAATTCGAATGGGTCTAGATCACTAGGGATGGTAACCTATATATTATTATATGAAAATTTTAAGCATTGATGATATGTAGAGGGTACTACTTTCATAGCATGGATCCAAGGGCATCCTAGTCTCATGTTGGAATTCATTTTGATATCTAGGACCTAGAACAAAGTATTCTTAGTTTTTGGTCCAACTTTGATAGGTAAGATTATGACACCCATGGAGAAGCATTCACCATCATCATAGGCCTTTATGGTGATTCTGTGAGAGGGATCTAGATCATCTTCAAAGTAACCTAGAACCTTGACAACCTTAAGGGTATAGATATTCAGCCCTACTCCTCTATTTATCACGACACATCTGACCTTAACATTGTGGATAAAGACTTCGAGGTGAAGGGGATCATTATAATTGGATCTATCTTTAGGAATATCCTAAGGGGAAAAGGTGATATTTTGTGATGTAGATAGGTTCCCAACCATGGCCTAGAACTAGGCAACATCAATATTATCTAGGACTACTGACTCTTTAAGTGATTTATCCAAGATCTTTTGATGTTGGGGAGATGCACACAGTAGGTCCAAGATAGAAATTTGCATAGGGGTCTTGCTAAGCTATTCAAAAAGACTATAATTAGATGAAGTAGGAGCATTAGGTCTACTAGGGGGTGTAGGTCTAGTAGAGGTTGTAGGTCTAGAAGGATCACTAGGTAGGGTGATCTTGGTAAAGCATGTAGTGATAGCACAACGAGGGCCTTCAACATTTATGGTGAATGTGGATATGTGGGAATTAGACTCATTGAAATTGTTGATGGTGTAGTCATATATAGTGCATGTGTAATTCACATTGGCTTGTGAGTTTGAGTTTGAATTGGAGGCCTTCTCTTTGTTGTGATTACCCAAAGGATCTTTAAAAATAGTGTGATTAGAGTTAGATGCTAGTAGTGATTGATTGACTGTGATCACACCATCATCAATAAGGTATTGTATTGCATGTTTTAGTTGGAAACATGATGAGGTCTTATGTCCTTTGGTGTGATGGTAATCATAGAACTTTTTGTTGTCCCACAAAGAAGCTTTAGTTAGTGGTTCATCTTTGATAGGGGGTAACTGCAGGAAGTTATTATTGAGTAATTGTTGAAGTGTAGTCTCAAGAGGTATCCCCAAGGGTGTGAATTTTCTATCTTTGGTTCTAGGATGTCTTTGAGGTCCATCCTATGTGTAAGTCTTAGTTTTCTTTTGTAGAGGTGATGTTTGATTAGGAGGTTGTGAATATGTAGGGTTTACGCCTTTCAAATTTACTTGAGTTTGTGTTGTGCTAATTGTCTGTGCATCCACAATACCATCATTGGTCACATTCTTGTTTTTGGAGAAAAAAAATTCCTTGTCATTAGACAAGTTGGTGTTTGTTTTTTCCTTGTTCATCTTGGGGATTCCCTTATGGATAAGAGCATCTTCAATACTAGCCCCTTTTTTCATTAGTTTGGAGTTGCTTGGACTTTTGATCTTAATTTCATACATTAAGTCAAGGACTAGGTTTTCAATGCATAGGTTAACTTGTTGTTCTTTAGGAATGTTTAGTAAGCATTGACTAACTAAGCTTCTCTAGAATAGTAAGAATGTCATAAATGGTTCTCCTATCTTCTGTTAGGTTGTGCACAAATCAGAGAGTGTTATCTTATTTGTAATGTTTAAGGCAAAGTGGGAGATGAATTCATCTACTAGCTCTGACCAAGATTTGATATTACTAGGAAGTTTGGAATACCATTCGAGTGTGGGTGCACCCACCCAGAGAACAAGGGGATAATCTCATGACATAGGTGTGCTCATTACTAATTTTGGTACAAGAGCCACAGAATTCTTTGATGTGATCAATTGGGTTTCCTTTTCCTCGGTATTTTTCAAATCTTGGAGCATCAAAGTGTTTTGGAAATGGAGGCATATATAGACTTGTATCAAACAAATTAGGATGTAAGTCCATGTCTATATATAGAGCCTATTTCTTCTAGACTCCCAATGCCTTGATTTGTTTGGTAAGTTTTTTGAATTTTTGTAGTAATTATTCATTAGGGTTTTACACAATAGTTTTCTCTTCAAGTCTTTTGTGTCTATGAGTAGATTGTTTGCTATGGTGAGAACTATGCCTACTTGGTTCTGACATTTCTATGTCTAAAGAGTTATGTGATGTATCACTAGGTGGTAGAGGTATGTTAGTACCTTGAAGACAAAAGGGTCTTTGTTATGGTGCATGTTGGGATTGTAAGGAAACTTGGCAACAAAGAATATAACCATTTCCACATAACCCATAATAGATCTGAAATAAACACGAAATTAAAATCCACATGCAAGAGAATAGACAACATACCCACAAAAATGTGACACAAGATATACCCTGGGAAACCCTCATTGAGGGAAAAAAACCCAGCCTCCAAAAGCATCTATCACCATGTATTATTCAGAAAAAATACCATTGTCATACAACCATGGAAGCCTTCATGGCCATAGCCAAAACTGAGCAAACTATGTGAACAAGCATGAATCCACACATCCCATGACATGCTTTCAACCTTCACAAATGCTCCCTTGGCTAACCTATCAAGCCTTGTCCTGCTCGACTCTTGCCTTTTGTCTTCTCCTTGTCACTCTCTCTTTCTCTATACAAAAACTACCCTTGTGGCTGCTTATATAGTAGCAAGTCCCACAAAACCACCAAGTGGTATTACATAAACCATGTGCTAAAACCATGTGCTACCTAACCCGCTGACCCCACATTTAATATTGGGCATTTAATTCTTTTTTCCCCAATATTAAATAATTACATGACATATTATCACAATGTTACAATACAACTCATCAAGAATATTCCATAGGAATCTTTACATGTTGCACGTCCATCTAAGTACATCATTACATAATAAAAATAAAATAATAAAATAACAATATTATGCAATGTGTGCAACACCCATTATCTCAACAATCTCCCACTTGTTGTATACATTGCATAGGGTCAATCCGTAGCCACATAAATGAACAAGGGAACAATCCCTCCTAGCACATCCACCATCATGGATCAAAATACACCAAGTGCTCCATCCTGGTACCCGCAAAAAAATCAAAGTATCCAGCATCTCAAACATGAATGATCTCACCTCCTATTATGCCACTCCCACTGGACATACATAGAAGCCATCCAAAGAGAAAACCACCCAACCTATCGCATTAGAAGATCATAAAATCCTGTACCAACTGAAAATTCCAAGCACAAAAACCTGATCCAAAGGTAATCACATGTATCCATAGTTGTCAAAATATCCATAGCTGAAATAGCACCCACAGCAAGTGCCAAACCCATCCAACTATCCATACCTCAAAGATATAACAAGTGAATCTCATATCACCAACATATCCAATCTATAACCTGCAATCACAAGCCTCAAGAGCAATACCTACCAGATATATACCAAGAAGCTCCCACTGCAAAAGATAATGTCAAATCTATAACCAATCCACTCAACACATCTCAAAGAAGTGAATCCATGTAGTATCAAGGACATCCACAATACATAATCAAATATCCTGCAAGAATAACTCTCATAGCAAGTCTCCAATGCTCTCCCAAGTTCACCACAACCAACAGAGGAAAAAGAAAGAAATAACCATGTCATCTCTCACATGACATACATGAACACAAACTAGTGATCAAAATATCCAACCAATCTCAAATCCAATATAGGCAAAACTGAACATCCAAGAAGATAACCAAGACCAAAGAAACCATGCAAATCATAACCTGTATCATGTCCTTCTACACACACCTCTAGATGTAAACTGTGCAAGTATGATCTCCTCCATAAAACCCCAACAAGAAGCCTCAACAACACCCAAACCATACCATATAACTCATCATGGATGAAAGCCTCTCACAAGAAGATCAAACTCAATAAAACCATTCCTAAACCAAGGAAAATGCCCAATATAAAACCATCTCCCAAACTCAACCAGCATAACAACATATGCACATGGAGATAACCAATGCTTAACCATCTCTCAAATGAACCCTCCAGAACTAACTCATGTACCATAGCTCAAGATCCATATCTATGAAAGACAAGCATAAATATAATGCAACTGAGAGAAAATAATGGGCTATACCTCTCAAGTAGAAAATCGCCGAGTAGACCAAGAGTGGGGAATGAGAATGCTCATTAAGATACTCAAGTCTCCAACCAAGACTCATCTAAGAACAATCTCCTCTCAAGTCCATATCAGGTGACTGCCCCTCGGACTTCCTGCTGAAACCATCAACCATCCCAACAAATACTTCTCTAATCCAAGAGAAATCAGCGTCACCACCGTCTCTAAGTATCCATGAGCACCTGTATCCAATCAATCCATGCCAACTCCAAATGCAACATAGAAATATCATGAAGTATCCAACTTATGATTAGTCTACTCAATACCAAGAAACTAAACCAAAATCAATGTCAAAGTTCCAACCATGGCCTCAGGAACATAAACATGACAACATGATCTTACCATCTCAACTAAAGAGATAACATGCTCCATATGAACACACCATAACATGTCACAACTCTAAATGCGTATCAAGAGTATACCATGACATAATAATGAAACCATCCTCATACCAAGGATAACATGCCAAATAAAAGCATAAATCACACCTTTGCCAAGAACCCTGTGAGTTCTCAAGATGCAACCATCTCCACACACCATGAAGAAAACCATCTCCACATACCATGAAGAATCATCTCCACACACCATGAAGATAACCAAGAACTCCATGAGTCCTCAAGATCTAACCATCTTCACACACCATGAAGATAACAAGTGCACCATGCAAATGTCAAAGACACTTTTGCAGCAACAGGATCTAAGACAAACTTCCAACATCTGCAAACACTCAATAAATATATCAATGCCAACAACTCCCACTCAACTATGGTACCAAGTCACCTATGGCATCATAAAATCCATCCTCTCCAAACCAAGAAGATATAAACCAAACCAGGAACTAATCATGCACTGTCACCCCATCATTGTCACAAGCTCCCACTAAACCGTGTATCCAAGCTATCCATGACATCATGATAAAAAAATAACCATCCTCTAACCATGAGAATCAACCAAGGCATCAAATTATCAAAGAACTCAAAGTGCACATCATGAGCTCCTCAAAAGAAACCAAATAACCATGATCCTCAACCAAGAAGATATAGCACCATAACTAAATCAAAAAATCCAAGCTAATGAACATCAAGGATGTACCTGTATAACCAATCATGTCATGCAAAAATCCATGACACCATGATCACATCCATGAACTGAGCATCTGGTTCTCAATATGTCCAACCTGTCAGCATAAAATAATCAACCATAATACTTTGCCATGATTGTACCTGGTAACAACATCTCATCCCTTCTACATGAAGATAAAATCATGTGACTTAGGGCATAGACAACCCAAATCCAAGCCACCAATCTGAATATGCATCAATAATGAAAGATCAATGGGCAAAGACAACCCATAACCAAGTTATAAATGCAACCTGTAAGTATAGACTGCTTACAACACTGCACAACTTGTAGACCCAACAAGTCATCATGCATATCCAAACCAAACACTGATAACCATATCATTACGAGACCAATCTGAATATGAACTGAGTATACAATGACATCAAATCTTAAATCTCCAATGCCATAAACTCACAATGTTACCATAGTCAAAATATACCTATAAACTATTCAGATCAATATATCAACAAATAAATCATATCAAACCTACACCAAATCTGAACCAATGTGTAGAGCTCTCCAAGAGCTTTCCATTGACTACTCGAATTCCAAAATTTGACTCCGTATGCCCAAGTTATGCCCTAATTCATACTCAAAATAAATAACATCTAACTTTAGGGCTCTTAAAACCTAAAAAAATCTCAAAATAATAGAATCAAACCTACACCATCTTGTAGTGCTCTGAATTAGCTTTCCAACGCTTGTTAGAACTCTAAAATCCAATATTCTGAGAGAAAGTTATGGTTGTTTTACTAAGATAGTCTTTTTACCATTTTCAGTACGATTTTTCATTTTTTATTTTTCAGTGACGAAAAATTTCGACAGGATTAAATTTGACAGCCATCATGGGCTGAAACCAAAAAACTCTTTCATTTCCTCTGAACATGGCCAAACTAGGGCATATTATATATCAAAATTTATGGAAATGTTGACTCGGATCCAATGGTGAGGTCTGTTTTTACCCAGGAGGTCATTTTTGCAAGCTACCCCCCAAAGCCCTCATTTAAATGAAACATCCAAAAAAATCTTTTCCTCCAACAATTTCACATGCCCAATTCTTTTAACATCCCATCATAACAGCAAACCCAAAACTCTCAGATCTGCAATAAATCATTCATATATATTGCCCTTTCTTTTATCCTCTTATGCATTCCCATGGATTCAATCTAGGGTTACAATAATAAAGCCATAGCTCTGATACCACTTGTAAGGAAACTTGGTAACAAAGAATATAACCGTTTCCACATAACCCATAATAGATCTAAAATAAACACGGAATTAAAATCCACATGCAAGAGAATAGACAACATACCCACAAAAATGTGACACAAGATATACCCTGGGAAACCCTCATTGAGGGAAAAAAAAAACTCAGCCTCCAAAAGCATCCATCACCATGTATTATTCAGCAAAAATACCATTGCCATACAACCATGGAAGCCTTCATGGCCATATCCACAACTAAGCAAACTATGTGAACAAGCATGAATCCACACATCCCATGCCATGCTTTCAACCTTCACAAATGCTCCCTTGGCTAACCTGTCAAGCCTTGTCCTGCTCGACTCTTGCCTTTTGTCTTCTCCTTATCACTCTCTCTTTCTCTATACAACAACTACCCTTGTGCCTGCTTATATAGTAGCAAATCCCACAAAACAACCAAGTGGTATTACATAAACCATGTGCTACCTAACCCGCTGACCCCACATTTAATATTGGGCATTTAATTCTTTTTTCCCCAATATTAAATAATTACATGAAATATTATCACAATGTTACAATACAACTCATCAAGAATATTTCATGGGAATCTTTACATGTTGCACGTCCATCTAGGTACAACATTACATAATAAAAATAAAATAAGAAAATAACAATATTATGCAATGTGTGCAACACCCATTATCTCAACAGGGGTACTTGTGGTATTTGTTGTGGTACTTGTTGCAATATCAACTACGATTGTTGTACCATGTGTTGTTGCATCACTTGATGTGATAGTTGTTGTGCCAATTGTTGTGGTTGTTGTTGAGATACCTCTATTGGTTGCATGTGAGACCATGTATGTGACTATTGTTGTAGAGGTGTTTGTTGAGGTTGTTGTGGCACATGTTATTGTTGTAACAAATGTTGTTGATAAACAATTTTTTTCTCGAGGCGTTTTTGGTATTCCAACTATTGTTTTAGTTTCTCTTGTTGTTTAGCAAACATGGCTTGTTGTTGTTGGAATTCTTGTTGATACATTATGTGTAATTCAAGTGGATTTACATTGGAATGTGTGTTAGGGACATTGGATCCTTGCACCACTTGAGGTTATTGTTGTGGTTGATGTTTTTGTTGATATGTCGAATGTGTGTTAAGTGGATTTAAACTTGGTTGTGCATTGGAAATGTTAAGTCCTTGTACCACTGTAGGTTGTTGTTGTCTTTGAAGTTGGTTATGTCCTTGAGAATAAAACATCATGTTTGGGTTGTTGTTTTGGTACCTTTGTGTGTTAGATGTTTCTCCTTGGGACTTCATATTGATTTGAAAATGAGACGTGTTCCTTTTGGGAATGGGTGAAATTTCAATAAGAATTTTCATTTGTATGTCAATACAAATTGTTCCAATTGATGTTTCACATGGTGTACTCATAGGAGGCTCCATAACAATTGATGTCATAACATTTGGTAGAGTTAGGAGAAAAGGTGTAATTTGTTGATTTTCCTCCAAAGGAGGTATGTTTGTATCCCTAGAGTACAAGTCCCTTTAGGCACATCTTATTGTTGCATTATGTGATTGATATCAAGTCTTAATGTCCTTTTGGGATATTTAGGAAGAGTCTTGTTTCCATTTATTGGTGGTGGTTCATCAAACAAGGGATTAATATTGATGTGTTCAAATGTACTTTGGAGGATTTTGATGGTCAATTCTTGATGGGACCTTATAGGTGCCATCATTGTGTTTGAAAACTCCAAAGGTTGTTTTCCCTTATCTATGTCCAAATTGATCATAGGCTATATGGTTTCAAGTGTTGAGTTGGTTAGATGTTTGGACTTAGGCCCTTCCAAGTTTGGGTTGAATTTGATAATTTCTTGGGCTGCCAAAAGTTTAAAATTCTTTTAGAAGGTTTTGTCTTGACATGCCCTAGACATTTCTTCATAAGTGATACTGTAATCAATGTCAAAGTCATCACTTAAGTGTATAGTACCTTGTTGTGTGTTTGATATGTTAGGGTTGAAGGTATTTGTGTTGGGTTTGTTGAATTTGAAGGACTGTGTTTGTTCATCCTCAAGTGTGGTTGGCACACTTCTACCTCTAGATGGTATAAATACAAATATGGGTTCAAATTTAGCACTCCATTGAACCATCCCCTATGTAGGAGAAATGTTTGAAGGAAACCTCATAGTAGGTATGTTGCTTAGGGTTTTTTGTGTCATCTGTTGATTATTGTGATCTTGCAGATACATGTTTAAGGTGTCCACAAGTAAAGGTTGTGATGCTTTGATTTGGTCTTTGTCAAAATTTTTTTGGGTTTTCTTGCTCTTCTTTGGTCGTGGACAAGGTTTTGGTTACATTTTTGCCTTAGAAAACAAGGGTTGGTATAGTTCTTTGGGTCTCTAAGCAAATTGTGTCATTGTAAGTGCTGGCATGATACCTAAGGATGTAGATGCAATGGAGGAAAACCTAAATCGACTCCCCACCTCCTAAGTGTGCACCTAAAATACCAATTATGCTCAGATAGTACCAAATGTGCCCATGGTGTACTTGGGGCCCTAAAGGTAAGCAGAAGGTATGCAGTTGGTAAATAGATATGTCAAGGGGACTAAAATGCAGAATGTGAATGATTTGAGTGATTTTGAGTGTTTTTTAGAGTTTAGGGATGTACTGAAAGCTATGGAAGTGAAAATTAGGGTTCTATAACCTAGAATGAAATCCCTAATTACCAAGTGCACTCTAAAACTACCAACTATGCACTAAAACTTCCAACTGCACACTTGAAGTGTACAATTGGTAAAATAGGGGTGCAGTTGGTAAAATAAGGAAAAACTTGGAAATTTGGAAGTGGGTATGCAAGATATGAGTGTTTTTTGGATTTTTAGGTGTTTAGGGATGTTATGAAATCTAAGGAGGTTCCAAATGAACTAGGGTTTTGATATGCAAGATGCAAATGTCCTAGGAAAAGTATGCAAATACAAATGTAAATGGCACTTTGGAGTTTGAGTAAAGGAGATGAAAATGACTCTATGGTATGAAAAATGATGATTAGGGTTAGAGTTTTGGAATTGGAAATGATGTTGGAAGTTGATGTATGCAAGGTGGAATATGAAAGGGATAGTGTGCTTAGGTTGATAATGGCATTTAGACTATGCAAAAATGAGGATAAGTGATCAAGAATACAAGTTGGTTAATGGACAAGTCGATAGGGTTTAATAATGGAAATGATGCTAGGGTTTTGAAATTGCAAGGTTTTGATCTTAGGTGAAATCTTTTAAAGGTATTAACCTAAGAGTTTAAAGTTATTACAATAGACTTTGGATCTTGACCAAAAAGAGATAAAAGTGAAAAGATCAAAATGAAAAAGTCAAATCCATCTTGACATATATAGATTTTGACCAAAGAAGATGATAAAAGAAAATGAAAAAATGACCATGGTCAAGATCCATTATCTATTGACATAATTAAATACTCTAGGGTTCATACTTTTGTTCAGATTTTGGACTAAATTCAAAGGTTTTGGGTTCAAAATGATGTTTAGGGGGCTCAGAATGATGGTTATGTTGATTGGATATGAAATATGAAAATTTCCTAAGATGCAAAATTAGGTTATGGGTGCAAGATTTTGTTTTGGGTCATATATAGAATGAGGACCTACAGAGGCTTCTAAATGTAGTTTTAGGGTCACAGAATGTAGTTTGAAGGCTCAAAATGGTCATGCAGGTAGCCAGGTGTGCTCTGACAGCACCAAGTGCACTAGAATAGCACCAACTATGCCTATGGTTCCCTTGGGGCTAGTTTGGGCACAATTGGTAGTTTCATGGCACAATTAGGAGGTTAGGTTGAATGTTAACTAATTCTGAGTTGGGTGATGGATAAGCTGCTATACTAGAGAGCTAGGATGCTAAGGTTGATGTTATAATGGATAGGAGATGTAGACAAAAGGTTATGACCTAAAGAATGAAGTCCTAAGTGAAGACAATGGTGGCTAGGGTATGTAGAATGTATATTAGAGCATGCTAAGATAGGGGGGCCTATCCAAGTACCTAAGAACATTTCTAAAGCCTCAAAATGTTGTCTAGAAGTCAAAACTGGGTTCTTAGACTAACGTGTACACTCAAAAAGTACTAATTATGCCTATGGTTTAGTTAGGGCTAGTTAGGGTGCAATTGGTAATTTCAAAGCACAGTTGGTAAACTGAGCTAAAACTAGGATGATTTTGGGTGCTGAGGTTTCTAGATTGATGTGACAGTGAACTAAATAGTAGAGGATAGTGATAAGACAAGAATGAAGGTGTACAATGATGGTTAGGACACACAAAATTATGGTTAAAGCATGCAATATGAAGGTTGGTTAATGCAAAAATGCAAATGGGAGATGTAAGATGCAGATGACTAAAGAATGCAAAGTGAAGCCTAAGGAATGCACTATGAATGATGAGAGATACTAAATGAGGACTAAATGAAGCCTAGATGATGCAATTATGAGGCTTGAACTATGTTGAATGTAAGTGGATGCTACGAAAAGATGAAATCTAGGTTATGCCAAGCACGTCTAAGGTCACAAGTTGTCATGTTTTCCAAGTCTTGAATGTTTTAGATCAAATTTTGCAAAGTTTTGACAAATACAGTAATGTTTTGACAATGTTTTGAAGATTTGACAAGGTTTGGATATTATCCAATGTGTAAATTTGAAAGTTGTTTCTTTTATCTTGATTAAAGTTTTACACCCACACAAGACACAATAAGACAAGAATAGTTGTTGTTTAAGTGAAAATACACACCACAACCTAGGCTTTAGGACTGTATCCACTAAATTCCCACTTCAACCAAAGTTTAGTCATGCTTATCTAGAGCAGACAACTTATAATCTTGGTACCACAAGCTCCCCCTTATAGTGCACTCACTTCTCAGAGCTACAAAGATTCGCTTCCCAAGGGGCATGACTTCCTAAGGTATTGTTGTCTCTACTAAGGACCACGAGAATGTGGGATGTCTTCATAGGCATGGGTGACCTACTGAGCCAATGGATTGAAAGGTTTTTGGACACTAAAACAAGGTTTTTAATATGGGCATTATGTTCAGCAAGTGAATGATAAACTTCCTCAGAAGATCTCCCAGCCCTACGAATCATGGTTTGATGCACCATAAGGGTACGAGAGGAGAGCTATCATGTAGCAATACTAATAACATGACATTAACCATATTGATTTTGTACACTCAAAAGTGTCCCACTCTAAACCCTTCTATCCAAATGATTCCATGAGTTTGGAATGCTTGGATGTCGGCTTTGAGCTCCCTATCCACGAAGTGCAAGAGAGTGTATTTCAAGTTCAAGGGCTCTTAGCTAAGCCTTAGAAATACTCGTCTTGCTAGTAAACCATGCAATGGGAGGTTCCAAAGAAAAGATGCAAGAATGCAAATGTCTCAAGGAGTTCCTCAAGAATGCAATGCAAGAATGGAAACTAAGCTAAGATGAGAATGCAAAATGCAGCTATGCTAAAACATGTATGAGAGTGTTAAAATCCAAATATTAAGCAATGTGAGATAGATTATTGCAAAATAGAAGCTAAACCAACATGCAACATGAATCTAAGCTAAAATGCTATGGTATGAGAGACTGTAGACAAGAAATAGAAGTTCTCCACAAAGCTCCAAAGAAACCTATAGCATAACAATACTCAAAAGATGGATCCTTTGAGGGGGAAAACTCTCTCCCTTTTAAAGTCGTACAAATGGAAGAGATCAAGATAAAGATGGTGGATGATCAATGGTGGAATTTGAAAAGAGGAGTGATCCATGTGCACACATAAGTCAACCAATAGAATATAAGTTGACTTGTCATATAAGACAAAAGTCACAAAGCCTTTTCTTTTAATTGCAAAATAGAAAAGGAACTTTATGTGTGCACTTTAAGTGGGTTAGAAGAATGGGGTCTTTTATTTAATTAAAAGGGGACATGTTCTTTTAATAAAATAATGAACTTAGGATAGCATAGTCAAACTATAGGTTATAACCAAATTGATTGATTATTAGCAATTTGGTCTAGGTAAATGATTTAATTAATTTAGCCAAAATGCTAAGAAGGGAGCTAATAGTCTAGATGACCATTTTTAGGTGATTACATTTTCCCCTCTTTGACTAATGCATGATTGATATGGGAACACATTATGTCAAAGAAAATAGAAGCCAAGTAGGCAAAAATAGATATAGATATCTAATTTTAAAGAACGAAATGCAGAAAGTGATAGTGAGTCCTGAATGTAAAGCCTAATAGCAGTAGTACTAAACACTAGGAAAAGATGATGTCAAAATTTAACAAGAATGCCAACACTTAGCAAAGTAGATAGATTGAGAACAAGTGAGAAGATCAAACAAATGCTCCTAAGAAATAGATAGCTATAGCAATCAATGATAGAGTATTTCTGCCCCCTCAGGATCAAAATTGAAATAAGGTAAGGGGATGGAAAAACAGGCTAGACATGAGAAAATCAGAATATAGCGGATGACAGATAGATGATTAGAACCCAAGAATGACTATAAGAAACTAATAAAATTCCCCAGTTTGACTAGAGTTGACCTTGAAGGATATAGAAAAAAAAATTAGGTCAAAACAAGTAGAAAGGTGATTTTAGACATGAAGTCATGAATTAAAGTAGATATGAAGTATGAAAATTATGAAGACATGAAGAAATGAAGATGCCCCAGTGATGATTTAGAGATTAGACCTCAAAAGTTTAGCTAACTGCTCCAAAGAAAGTAGAATTTTAAAAGACAATTTTGACCATCAAGATGAACTCAGATTTGGATTTCAATCTCAAAAATGAATCTAGGACGTTGAAATTATTTAAGAGGTCAAAAATTTATATAATGTGACAATAAGATAGAAAAGAGATGAAGCAAAAGATTAAGAAGGTGAAAAGACATGAACAAGAAGAAAGTAAAGAAATATATGAAAGGAGTTAGTCAATATGTCTATGAAAAGATGAAGAGAGAGATCTCCCCATATGCAAGAATGCAAGACTAAGCTAGAAAATGAACTCAAAATGCAAGCTAATATGAAAAGTGGTTTACCAACAAGAAGTGCATAATATTTAGACTCTTAATTATCAGGAACTTCATGAGATCATATAATCATCACTAGCATAGCTATGAGAATATGAATATGATCAATATCAAATAGGTATGTAAAAATCCAATCTAAGCATTAGAGACATGTAAGTCAAGATAACTACGTGATTAGATTCCTTAAGTTTGATTTAGCAAGATTACAACTATATCAAGGCATAAGTGCTAGGATAACTCCCAAGTGCGATCTTGCAAAACAATCAAGGATGATACATTTAAAGTTGAAGTGTCAAATAGGATAAGCATGAATGCTTAAAACACTCATAAAGCACATACTTCACTTAAAAATTTGCATCTAGGGTTTGTATTTCTTTCTAGGACCTAGATTAGATTTTTTGTGTTATTGATGTTCTATTTGTAGCATGTGGTGACCATTAGATGAATACATAATCATTACAAACTACTCATTCTTGTTTGCAAGATGTTGTCGAAGACCCTGTGTGCTTGTCTAAACTATGTGTGTGGATTTCCTAGATTAAATAACACTTCATTAGGTGCATTAAAATGAACTTTTTCTATTCATCTGGGTGTGTCTACAGTGTTTAAAACCCTAGGATTTACTTGGACACATCCTCTCCCCTTGCCATTCATGGATATTGGGTGTAACAGAAATCCATGCAAACCAATTGCAATCTGACAAAGCAGACTATGCCCTAGAAGGCCAGAATGACCTAGGATGCCCCCAAGTGCACTTAGATAGTGCTAACTATGCCCATGGTGCACTTGGGGCCTAGAAGGGTGCAGTTGGTAGTTTTTGGGCATAGTTGGGAGGCTAGTTGTAGATTGTGGGGAAATGGGCCCTAAACAATACCCAAAAACTAAAATTTTGAAATCTATCATACCAAGTGCACTTAGACAGTGTAGAATATGCCCATGCTATAGTTGGGGCCTAGAAGAACATAGTTGGTAATTTCTAGGTGTAGTAGGTGAATTGGGAATAGTACATGGGGGTTATGGTGGCTCCTAGGTCCCTAAAACTACCTCCTAGGGGTCCCAAGTGCTCCCTGACAGAGCAGAGTGCATCCTAGGATAGAAAGCTAATAGAATACATAAAATGAGAGCATATAACCATGTTAATAGACTACCTAATTAATCTAGATGTGATAAGGAAGTGTAGATAGTCGTTATACCCTTCCAAGTAAGCTCCTTCCTTGCACCTACAAGAACAAACACAAGAAACCCAAGTTAGTTAAGCATGTTCACATCAGGTTCACCAATTGTAGGACCAAAAAATGGGCTAATATATAACATACTATGAGAAAATTACAAACTCAATAAACATACATTAACACCCTCTAGCATACCATGAAAGCCAAATAAACAAAAGGAAGCAACAAAATGTTAGAAACCCCCTCTTTCATTTATAGCTCCCATGTCCTTCTTTCTTCTCCATATGATGTAACTCCAATTGACTATAATTCACACAATTAGGAAGCAAAAGCCTATGATAATGATATGAGAGTACTAGAAGAAGTGATTTAAGCTTGAGACAGAAAAATACTAAGGACCTAGGGACCTTAAGACTTAGGACTTAGGACCAAAAATGAGAGAAAGAATGCTTAATTTATAATCAAAACACAAGACGAGAGCATTTCTCTTGTCACCTTGGATATCTAACTTGGCAAGAGATTCCTTTGAGAATCCATGACACATATGACACAAGATGCCAAATGTAGATTGTATGATGATTGGAAGTCAAACATGGTTATAAATGGAAGAGAATATATGACACATCATGTGATACCTCAAACCCACTTAAAGACAAGAATCTATGACAATAGAAGAAAAATATGGGCATGCATAAGGAATAATAATATATGGATTATGACATATCTTAGCAAAGTGTAAATGGATAATCCATGATGTGTCATACCCATGTGTCACGATGATGTCAATATTATGTGGAATATTTGAACTAAAAACCCATTATTCTGCACAAATAGAAATTAGTAAAAATGGAATTAATAGTGAAAAATATGACTTTGAAAATTGTGAATTTCCATGGTTTTTGAATGATGAATCAATTAATTAATATAATTAATTGAGGATGATAATTAGGAAGAATAATTAGTAAAATGACATAGGATTAAATTATGGGTTATTTAATCTTATAGAGAAAATTAGTAAATGATTGGCCAATTTGATTAGATTAATGTGACAATATCCTTTGATGAAGATGTGATGACTATGAAGATTGACTAGTGTGATGATGGGTAGACCAAAGCCATGGTCTGATTGATTGATTGATCAAGATTGATAACATCCCAAGGACACATGACATGACCTAAGGACATGTAACACTTAACCAATATTGTAAATGCTACAGGATCAAGATTGATTAATATGGTTGATCGAAATAACATCAATGGATTTTTTCAATGTTATTAAGATGGTTTGATGATGTCATGATCTAACATTGAGGGACTCAAAAATGTCCATGATTGAATGACAAGAATGATGGTTTGATCTAGCACTGAGAGCCATGACAATACTAAGGTCAGATTGATAAGTTTGATAGATTGATAGGTTTTTGAGGCACTGAAAGCCACAAAAATGCTTAGGATTGGAGAAATTATGATAGATTTAGGATTTTTGACACATTCTAGGTTGATTAAGACTGATTCTGAGTGATTCTAGCTATAGTTGGGGTGATTTCGAGTTGATTTGATATGATTCTGAGTTGATTTGATATGATTTTTTATGATGTTGGAATGGTTCTAAAATGATCTACAATTGATGTGAAAGAGGATATGAATGATGACAGACACTATTGAGATATGATCAAATTAGCCAAAAAGATCAGAGTTAGTGGAATGAGAAAATGGGATGAATTAGTATGAAAATGTGATGAAACCATAGATGTGAACCATTTTTGGGTGTCTAAAGTGTGAAAGAATGAAATCATTAAAACATTTATAACACTTTGAGACAAGATATGGTAACCCAAAAACCTTCCAAGTAGAAAATAAAACTGGGGTGGGATGATACCCACAAGCTTTAGTATTGCTATATAAAATTAACTTGTTAAGGCTTATAATTGACCACTTGTGGTGATCTGACCTAATAGGGGCAATAAGGACTATGAGGTCCACCTTGTTAAAGGATTTACAAACATACAATGAAGTATGCACTCAGTCAGGAGATTTAGCAAAAGACTATTAAGTCTACCCTATTAAAGGATTTCACTAATGTACATGTTAGGATGAAATAGTGGCTAATCTCTGATCTGCAACTCTGATCTTTTGGTTGAGATTCCTTCTATTGTGATGATCACCTGACTCTGATAGATAAATCTTTATGTCCCTTATACTACTTATAGCCTTCTTTAAGTCACACTCATGTACTTCATAATCTTCTTCAATGATATATTTGGATATGATACAATACATTACATATATACCAATTCAAATAATAACTTACTAGATTCGGCTACAATACCAATTTCATCACAATTCACAAAGTCAGCCCAACTGTTATAACTTAGGTTCAGAAGAAAAACTTGGTGATGTTTTGATACATGGAAAATACTATCAATTCTCATTGATCTTTGGAACTTAGTTGAACTTGAAGCTCGGTCCATACTAATCACTTCCAAGTAGCTTGAACTCGGTCACCACTGTGTGACTCAGTGAACATTGAGAAACTTGGTAGTTTTTAAATTGCTTGGTTGACACTTCACGACTCAGTCAACACTAGATTCACATTATTAACACTATGAGCTTGGTAGATATAGTAGAACTTGGTTAATGTACCTGAGCTCAATTAACACTACAATCTTCTTCATGTCTGGTCAATAGCTCAATAGTTTCTTTTATGCTCGATTTGAACTATATATAGTCTACAAATCTTGGTAAACACTATGTACCTTGGAAAACACTATAAACTAACTCGGCTTCTTGCTAGATACTGAATTTTGACTACTTGGCTTTGGAGCAATTGAATCACTTGGTTAACATTGTTGAGTCTGTTGGAGTTATTTCTTGTAAAGAACATATCAAGTAGATTCAAACCTGATACCAAGAAACAAAGACTAGGGACAAGCCTAAGGATGAGCTAAATCCTATGTTTAGCAAGGCTACATCTTAGTTCTGGATCAATTAATAGAGTCATTATGACTCACTTCACTTTAGGCTCTACTAAGCCAAGGTGGGAAAACCTAAGGGATACCATCTTATTAACTTGATACTCTTCTATGTAAGACTATCCCCTATAGTAGAGATGGTCAATATTCTTCTTCAATTTGCTGACAATTTTCCTGATTATAGAAGCCAACTACAATCAAAGAAAGAAAAAACAAATAAGCCATGACCCACAATTCTAGCTCTTCAATACATAAAATGGGAAATTGATATTCATTTAAAGATTAAATTTTCTCAGCATAACCCGGAGAACCTGTATCCTTCAAGATGACTAGTCCCTTATCCATTGGGCACCAAGTAAACCTTCACATATAGATGGATACCTAAAGTATACTCATATATTTAGATATCTGATCTATTTATTTGACTTGCAAACAGACATCAATCTTCATGACAACTCTCATACTTATATTAATATCCTCCTCATGTAACTCACAACCCTATTAGTATAAACAAGAATTTACTTGGTTTCTTTGTTCCAACAGAAAGTTTATCCTAACATACAATCTGAAAGGATTGCAACTGAGTTCAAGCTCTTAGTTCTTAAACACAAAAGATTGCAAATAATAGAAGAAGGAGACAAGAATCAAAATGAAACTAAAGAAATGAAGCTCTTGCATTAATTTCCTTGAAACCAACACATCATCTGCATATCAAAATTTAGAAAACACACAAATAACTAACTATGACATATGAATTCTTCAAAAGAAATACAATACTAATGTCTATATCAGAGGAACACTGGGAAAATTGGTATCACAACTATCAAGAAATTCTCTAACTCTGGAACTAGATTGGTCTCACAATCCTCAAAAAATCTCCAAAAAAATTGGAACCCTTTACAATGAGTAGACAAGGAAGATATATAGGAGAGAAGATATTCAGGAAATATAATCTAGAAATGACATCTGTCCCACTGAGAATGTCTTCAATCTGAAGTTGCTAAAACTGATCATCCTTCAACTACCTGCAATTGAACTCATAAATGATGCCAAAATATTTGATATAATTCCACTTTAATAATCTGCAAAATATCCTATGGAGAAAATATCAAGACTGCATTACAAACTATACTAGAACTTCAAAATCTGATTTTTACTTGTCATATCTGTTTTGCCATGAAATTCACCTATGTTGTTGGCAAGAATACAATTTCTTCCACCACCTTCAAAAACATTCAATTCATCCTTCAAATTGCTGGAGAAGTCAAATCAGATGAAAATATATCTATATCTGATTGCAATTTCATCTGCAACATTAAAATTGCACAATTCACTATGAAGCCCCCAGAATCAAAAAAAAACCTCCAGTAGCTATTATTGACTAACACTTACACAAAATTTGACTTCAAAAATGGAAAATTCACTCTTTTCTAGTTTCAACGATATATTACACTATACATTTTGGACAAAAAATGCCCCCCCAAAACCATTTTTAAAAATATGCCTCTCGGATTGAACAGAGCATATTTAAAATTGAAAAAAATTTAAAAGCTCATATAGTCAAACTATTCAAGTATTTCAATTTTAAAATCTGAGCATTGGAGAATCATTTGAAATTTGATTTTTAAATCATTTTCTTCTTTCTCTCCAACCCCTTTGCCACATGTCAATCTTAGATTCACTACTCATCACTTTGGTGGGCCCCTTGATGACTGGCAACATGTGTCATCAAATTGCTACCTCACTATGCATAACTTTCACACATCTTTCTATAGTGAGTTAGCAATAACCACTGATTTTGCTTTGATCCTGTGGCAGAAATTTGATACAACCCTTAAGAGAACAATGGTGGGTCCCTCACTTGCTACCTCACTATACATAACTTTTGAGCACCTTTCTATAGTGAGTTAACAAGTATCATCAATTATGCTTGATGTGACAATTTAGAATTATTGACATGTTCTATGCATGGGGGTGGGTCCAAGATACTGCTATCGCTGAGTTGGCCTAACATGTTGGTACACATATATATTATTTAATTTCCAATGACATCATTTTTCCTTGACTCTAACATGTTTATCATTTTCAGGCATGTCGCTACCTTGCTACCGGTGGGAATCACAAACTTCTCGGTAGCGACATAGCAAGCTCTGGCAGAATCAAAACTTTCAGCCTATAAATGCTAGCATGTCATTTAATCTGCACAACTCATTTCTTATGAATCACTTATTTGGGGCCCCCATCTATTTTAAAATTTCCACTACATTACAACCTTTCAACCAGTCACTACCTTTAAAGTCTGGGCACTTGTTATGTCGCTACCAGCAGGTTGCATAGATTTTTTGATAGCGACTTAGCGAGTCACCAAAGAAACCTCAATTCTGGTGACACCATTTGCAAATTCTTCCTCGTGCATCCTTTCTAACACTAACAATCTCGAGAGATAGCACATGACCCTAATTCACCCTTTTCCAGTGCTAGACTTCATTCTTCAGTACCATAACAAAGTTCTCTAATGGTTGCTATATCGCTATAGGAAACAACCTTACAACTTTTTATAGCGAGTACGCGACATCTGTTGATCCTAACAAGATCCAACGGTGGGATAAGATTTTTCAAAAGGACTCAACAATGACCTCGACATAGGCAGGAAAGAATATTCAGTTGCTATTAAGACTTTTGTGCCAGAATAAGATTTAAAAGGTAAGACCTCGAGTTTTACATAGTTTTTAAAAGATATTAGAAATACAAGACCAAAACCCTAAAACCCTAGAACCTAACAAAAGAACTCACATCTAATTTTTTAACTGTGATTCTAAGAAAAATTAATATGTAAAAATCAGACCAATAGTGGCTCTGTCTGGGGATGATAGACTACTTGAGTCTATGCAAGAATTCAAAATCTTTGGGAGAGCAGACCACAAACTTGGTATAAAAATGACAACTTCTTCAGAAAACATAGAACAACACACAGAAATAAGAAGCCAGACACCAAACTATATAGAGAGACTATTTATAGGGATTTACAAAATATATAGAATGTACAGGAAAACCAAGAACCCTAAAGCTATTGTTCATGGAAAACAGATACTTTTTAAGAAAAGTACCTCTTCAAGAATTGTCCATGAACTGGCAATTCCAGAATACCTCCAGTTAAATCCTTCATAAAATATGAATCTTCTCCATTTTTATCACAAATGTTGTATGGGCCAAGCTAGATTGGGTCAAATTTACGATGCTTTCCTTTATCTTCCACTCTAGCATTCCACATCAGTACCATGTCACCTATTTCAAATTTCCTTTTAGTGGCTCTTTTGTCATATAAGTGCTTCATTTGTGATTGTAACTTGACATTTTGAATAAAAGACTCTCTCCTTGCTTCTTCTAGTTGCAAAATATCATCCATTCTGAGTTGCATCTCATCAATGATGTCATCTTCATATAGTTGAACAAATTTATACATCTCCTTTAGGTTATTTTGTGGAAGTTTGGCCTATATACCATAAACTAGATCAAATGGGGCACATCCAATGGCCTTCTTCACAGTAATCCTATCAGCCCACAGAGCTAATGGCAACTTTGAATCCCATGCCTTCTTGTTTTCCCCTAGAATTCTATTGATAACCTTTAGTATATTCTTATTTCTTGATTATGTTTGACCATTCCCTTGAGGATGATAGGGTGATGATGTGTACTTTGTAATGCCATTTTTTTTCAAAAAAATTTATATTCCTCTGATTTGAAACACATAGCATTATCTATTACAATCTTTTGTGGGCATCCAAATTTGGTCACAATATTATTTAAAATGAAATTAATCACCACCTTACTTGTTGCATTCTTAGTAGGGACTGCCTCAACCCACTTGGTGAAATAATCAATAGCTACTAAGATCCATTAATGACCACTACTAGACTTATTTGTGATCTCACCTATAAAATCAATTCCCCACTGTTGAAAAGGTGCCTGCACTTCAACTGGTCTTAATGGAAAATTCCCAAAGAATTTTAATTTTCTACTAAACCTTTGACAAGCATCACAAACTTTTACAAACTCATGAGTATCTCTGAAGGGTGTAGGCCACCAAAAACCAGCCCTAAGAATTTTATGAGTAGTAGTTTTAGCCATATAATGTCCTCCACACACACCTTTATGCATGTCTTTCAAAATTCTTTTAGACTCAATCTCATCCACGCACTTTAAAAGTACCCCTTCCATATTTCTCCACCACAATTGACCTTGCACCATAACATACCTTATAGCTTGTAACTTGAGGTATCTTTTTTGGTTATTTGTTAGCCCTAGTGGAGATTTCATGTTTTACAGATAATAAATTATGTCTCTATACCAATTAGAGATACCCATGTCACAAATATTGTCCTTGCAACTATCATCAAGTTGATTAATTTGGTTTGCCTCTAGGTTAACTTCTATCATCAACATGGCCAAACCTTGACCCCTGACCAATTTAGTAATCTGAATATCAATGTTAAACTCTTGTATCCTATTAATCCATCTACATCTTTTGCTAGATACCTCTTGCTATGAAAAGATGTCCTTCATAGCAGCAATAGGAACAAAAGAAATGATAGTAGCTCTCATTAAGTAACATCTAAAAGCCTTAACTCCTTTCACCAGTGCATATGCCTATTTCTCATTGATGTCATACTTAAGATCTATTGCTTGCAAAGACTTGTTGAAGAATGCAATAGGTTTCTCATAACCCTCCTCATTTTTTTGTAACAATACTACAACAATAGTGTGAAATGAGGCAAAATAAAATATGTGCATTGGTTTTTCATAATTTGGAGCTTTAAGAATAGGGGCATCTTTAATAGCTTGCTTAATCTTTTGAAATGCAATACCGGGTTCACTATCCCTTTTTATCTTAGATCCTTTCTTTAGCATTCTTGATATAGGCCTACTAACCTCTGCAAAATTTGTCGCAAATCTCCTAAGAAAATTGATCTGTCCAAAGAATGACTAAATGCCTTTAACACTCTTGGGTTTCTGAATCCTATCTATTGCTTCTACCCTTTCAAGGTCAATCCTTACTCCATGCTTGCCAACTAGATGTCCTAACAATTTTCCTTCAGTGACACCAAATTTACATTTACTTGGATTTAAAGATATTCCATATTTAAGGGCCCTGATAAATACCTTTTCTAAGTGCATACAATGATCATTTTCATCCTTGGAGTAAGCAGTAAGGTCATCCTAATATACAACCAAAAATTTGTCAATAATATCAGCAAAAGCTACATCCATGGCCCTTTGAAAAGTAGCCCTAGCATTGGTAAGCCCAAATGGCATCCTGACATAAACATAAGTACCCCATGGAGTAGTGAAAGTAGTCTTAAACTATTCTGATTCTTTGACAACTACTTGATTATATCCTGAAAACCCATCCATCATGGACTTCAATTGTGAACCAGTAACTCTTTGCAACACAGCTTCTATATTGCGTAAACAATAATTATCTTTTAAGGAAGATATGTTTAGATTCCTAAAATCAACACATAACCTTATATCTCCATTTTTCTTCCTGATAGGAACTAAATTGGATACCCAAGAAGAATGTCTGATAGGTTTTATAATCCCAACATCTCTTAACTTGATCAATTCTTCTTGCATTTTCGAGGCCAAGGTTGGGTTTATTGGCCTTTGTTTTTGTCTAAAAGGCTTAACATCTAGTTTCAAAGGGACTTCATGTTGAAAGAGATCTTCTCTATAGGCCTTTAGATCATCATATGACCATGCAAACACGTGTCTATACTTTCTTAGTAGGTGTTGGTCTGATTTTTTACATATTAATTTTTCTTAGAATCATGGTGAAAAAATCAGATGTGAGTTTTTTTGTTAGGTCCTAGGGTTTTAGATTTTGGTCTCGTATTTTTGATATCTTTTAAAATCTATCTAAAACCCTAGGTCTTGCCTTTTAAATCTTATTCTGGTATGAAAGTCTTAATAGCAATTGAATATTCTTTCCTGCCTACATTGAGGTCATTTTTGAGTCCTTTTGAAAAATCTTATCCCATCATTGGATCTTGTTAGGATCAACGGATGTCACATATTCGCTATGAAAAGTTGCAAGGTTTTCTCCTATAGAGATGTAGCGACCATCAAAGAACTTTATTATGACACTGAAGAATGAGGTCTAGTGCCAGAAAAGGGTGTGTTATGGTCACATGCTATGTCCCAAAATTGTCAGTGTCAAAAAGGACACACAAGGAGGAACTCACAAATGGTGTCACTGGAATTGAAGTTTCTCTAGTGACTCGCTAAGTCGCTATCAAAAAATCTATGTGACCTACCAGTAGCGACATAGCGAGTGCCCAGATTTTAAAGAAAGGGGTAACCTTTTTTAAAATTGATGTGATCACAAAAATTCCCATGCAAGTCCATAAATGTTGCACGACTACTTTGTCTAACACTAGTATTAATTAAAAAAATTTCAATCAATATGTTTTGTATTCTCTGTCACTAGAATTATGAATCCATCAGGTGTCGCTATCTTGCTAGCCAGAGAGTTGGTGTTTTTGCTGGTAGCAAGGTAGTGACAAGTCAGAAGGTTGTGATATAATAGAAATTTTAAAAAGATGGGTCCCAAATGAGTGATTTGTTAGAAATGAGTTGTGTAGATCAAATGACATGGTGGCATCCTACTTAACATTTATAGGCCAAAAGTTTAGACTCCACCAGAGTTGGCTATGTCGCTACTAGGAAGTTTGTGATTTTTGTTAGTAGTGAGGTAGTGACATTGCCTGAAAATGACAAACACGGTAGAGTCAAGGAAAAATGATGTCATTGGAAATTAAACTATATATATGTGTGCCAGCGTGTTAAGCTAGCTCAGTGACAGCAGTATCTTGGACCCACTCCCCATCCATAAAACATGTAAGTGATTCTAAATCATCAGATCAAGCATAAATTGATGATACTCACTAACTCACTATGGAAAGATGTGTGAAAGTTATGTATAGTGAGGTAGTGAGTGAGGGATCCACCATTGGTCTCTTAAGGGTTATATCAAATGTCTGCCACAAGATCAAAGAAAAATCAATGGTTATCGCTAGCTCGCTATAGAAAGGCGCTCGAAGGTTATGCATAGCGAGGTAGAAAATTGATGACACGTGTCCCTAGTCATCAATGGGCCTAGAGTAAAGTGTCAACATTTGAAGGAATAGTATAGATGGAAGCATTTTATTGGGTTGACTACCAGCGTGTTAAGAAGAAAAATGAGTCAACCCAGTTCTCATTTCTAGATCATCGAATTTTTCAAGGATCAATGGCACAATTTTAAAAAGAACTTGGTAAAGATGTGAAGCGATTCCTCATTTGTTCGAGAGAAATTGCAAAGTTTTAGAGAAGAACAAGTTTGGAAAATCAAGCCAGGAAGTTCAAAACTAATTTTTGATAAGGTAATGACCTAAATGTGGTTAAAAGGCAGTGAAAACTCAGTTTGGGTCAAATTTGATCACATTCATTTAGTAAAAAATGAGATTTCACTAGAATTTCATAAGGCAACTTAGATAATTTGGATGCAAAAAGGTTTTTCATCATTAAGCAGAGATATTTCAAGATCAGTAACAGAAAAATGATGAAACCAAATTAGATAATAATGGGAAAGGGAGAAAGAAATTATTCAATTGCAGGAGATTGAATTTCAAGTGGACACATGTCAATTACATAACAGATCCAGAATTCACTTCTTGCTATATACTTTCTTCTTCTCTTTTGTAAGGTTGGAAAATATTGGAAAGTTTTCTGTGGAATGAAGATAGTTAGTAGAACTGGCCTTGGAATTGATGAATTATGAATGGAAGATTAGAGATGTGCTAGTTTTAGACCATGAAGCTTTTCTTTGGCTGTGATACCCCCTTCCCCATCCAATCAATTTCTCATTCCTACCATTTTCTCTCTTGTATGACAGGATTTTTTTATTGAATAGTCTAGTTTATTAGGTTCTTTGTGAGTTAAATTCATGCATTTTTATGTATTATTTCAAGGAAATCAATACAAGGAACAATAAGTGTTTAGTTTCAATTTAAATCTTGTCTCCTTTCTCAGTTGAGATGTGATGTTTTATGGTCTTTGAACAAAGAGCCTAGATCATAAGTGCAGTCCCTTAAGGCTGTATGTTGCTTCATTATTGCTTGTAATTCAAGGAATTATGTAAATGCTTCAGAGATTCAATAGGTTTGCAGGTTTTTTGAGGAGGATATCAGGTAAGAATGATATTTAGATTGAACATTGATGTCTATTTACAAGGTGAATGGATAGATCATATATCTAAATATATGAATTAGTATCAGATATCCAAAATGCATGAGGGAGATTCATGAATTGCCCAATGGATGAGGCACCAATCTATTACAGGATCATAAGTTTGTTGTTCATACCTAGTTTTCATCCACTTTCCCCACCCACATAAAATCAAATTCAAATTCAAATTATCTTTACACTTTATGTTGAAGAGCTAGAACAGTTTAACCCTCACTTAGCTTGTGCATTCTATAGAGTTTTAATTTGCTACTGCACTTCTTTGTTACTGCATAAGTCTTTAGGAGATATAAGGGGTGTTCATCTAATTAATAGTTTTAGGGATATGTTTTTGCACTGGTACAATATCAATTGAATCTGAGGTCCACCTACCTAGTTCTTGCAGAGTCTAAAGTAGAAAAAGGGTCTAGCCTTATAGTTGGCCAAAGACTGTAGTCAAATGCATTCATCATAGGAATTTGCTAGCCTTAGATGCATTGGTCTAGTTTCTTGGTCATTTTCAAAGCTATTAAATCAAGAGCCAACAAAATGGTGACTCTACTAGGGAACAAGGTTGTAAATGCCTAAATTATTGAGCTAGAAACCTCTGATGTATTTTGCATATTCAATTTTGTATGCAAGGTTTTGTGATCCCCATTGAAGCTTTATTCATGGACAATAGTAGGTTGTAAAATTGGATGAAAATTATGTGTTGTGACTATTATAGGTCTATCTTTAATCAATTTAGTTTTCAAGATCTATTGAGAAAGTTCAAAGTCAAGAATTGATTTATAAAGTGTAGTTTCTTTTCAGGATGATAATGATCTGCAAGTTTCTCTTGCATTGAAGGTCTGGTTCAGATTTGTCAAGTGACAAATTATCTTTTATTTCCTCACAAAGTGTGAGTGATGACTCTCAAATCTCTGTACCAATTTGTTCCTAGTTGATTTCATTGCAAAATTTGAAGGATTTTTAGTTGTATGGGGAGATCTGAAACTGTTGATAGTCTCTTGGAAAGGAATTTTAAATTCTTGATAAGTTTTTAAGTGTTGTTTGCAATCTGCTGTTATAAGAAATTGAAGTGTAAAAAGTGAATCACAAAAGTGATCTCTTTATCCTCTTGAAAGGAGGTGGCAGCTCTACAAATTTTTGACTAGTGGTGTGAAGGAATTTCAGTCTTGCACCTATTCCAAATCAGCAGATCAAAGTTTGCATCAGTACTTGAGGTATTTTGGTTTTTATGTTTTCTTTTCATGAAAGTCAAATGTTAAAAACATGGTAGCCTCTATTTAGTGATTTTCAGCACTAGAAGGAAGAGGTAGAAATTTTGTTTTATAATGGAGTCAAATCTCATATCTACGATTAGTTTGCCAAATTCTGAGAGTTTAGAAACTATGAATAATAACATTGCTATGTTGAATAAGTTGATCTACAAAAGGATTATCAATCTTATAAGAATTGAGGTAGGAAAAACTCAAGGTTTAAGTGTCAAACAATGTTATTTAAGGTTTAAATCAGAAATCAGCAAGATACCTTTTCATTGTAGACCTGAGGAATCTGCCTTGCCTAGTATTTTCCTTCATGTTCTAGTGCCTGATTCAATCAATTGGCCAACACCTATAAGATTACAAAGAATTTTGCACATGAAAGATTCATTGAGGAGATGGAAAATGGTGATTATAGATTTCATGACATATCTTCTAATGATAATGAGTGTGCTGAAAGCCAAGTTAGCAATGAATATAATGAGTCTATAGAGAAAGATAATCTATCTTTCGAATGTGAAGAGAAGGATTCAATTGCAAAGGAATCGGGTTATTGCAATCAACATAAGGAAGATGGATATGAAAGTGAAAATAAATTTGGTTACAATGAATATGAAGTTGAAGAAAGTTATAACAGAAGTAGAGATAGTGATTGCAATGGTAAGAATGAATGTTGTAACAATTTTGATTTTCTAGATTGCTATACTAATGATCTAGCTATTGTAAGTTCTTCATGTTATCCAGATGATAATCATAGCTAGGAGAAGATTTGTGAGGCAGACTTCTTGAGCCCTAATGAAATCTCTATTTTTTTGGCTCGTGATTTTGAAAAGCAAGTAAGTGTTTCTAAGAATCTTCATATTTTCTGTCATAATGTTTCTTCATTCAGACAAGTTACTTCCCCAAAGTTTAATCTAGAAAGAGATGTGGAATCTGAACAATCCTTATTCGATTTTTGAGATGTAGATGATAGTACCTCAAACGTATTTGCACATGAAAATTTGTTGGATGTGGGGAATTTTAATGAAGGGAAGTTTAATATTGTTTCAAATTCTTTTCATTTTGATCTTGCAAAAATTTGTTTTGATGTTTCATGTGATGAAAGGGAAAACAATGAAGGTTGTCAGACTGATTATAGATTTTCTTTATATGTTGATAGGTCTTGTAAAGATAAGTTCAAGGTTCATTCTAACATTCAATTAGATGAAGAAAATGATTGTGATCAACATAGTTTAGATCAGCACTTTCAGAATGAGTTTTCATGCTTGGTAACTAATCAGTTGTTTGAAGAATGTGAAGAGGTTTCAGCGGAGAATAAATCTAATTTAGTGAATGACATGACTACAGGTAGGCAACAATTAGATTTCACATATTCTTCATCGTCAGAGACACAAGGTGAGTTGCAAGTTTTTGGTAGATGCACTTGGTAAATGGTGTAGAATATGAAGTCTTTCTGTTTCCGATCAGCATGCATGAATCATTGTTGGATTTTGATTCTCAGTTTAGTTTGTGTAATCATCACCATGCTGATGTTTTTTCTCATAGTGAGCATGAAGATGAAATAGTCTTTTAATTTCATAGGCACTATGAGAATGATGATAATTTCATTTTGTCAAGTGATGTGATTCAAGATGCTAATCTAATTGGTAAAATTGAAAAAGATAATTTCAGCTTACCTCAAAGAGATGTAAATGAGAATCAAGTTTTTGACAGAGGTGAAAAGTTTTCAAAACTTTTCGGTGGCCTGGGGCCATCATGTGTACATAGTTAGAGTAGTTTCTCTATTTTTAATAAAGTTGTTCAAGAGAATTTTTTGAAGTCTAGTATGTGGTTTTCTCTCCCAAAGATTCTGAATTCTTGCATAGACTCAAGTAGTCTATCATCCCCAAATAGAGCCACTATTGGTCTAATTGTTTACATATTAATTTTTCTTAGAATCATGGTGAAAAAATTAGATGTGAGTTCTTTTGTTAGGTCCTAGGGTTTTAGGTTTTGGTCTTGTATTTTGATATCTTTTAAAATATGTCTAAAACCCTAGGTCTTGCCTTTTAAATCTTATTATGGCGCAAAAGTCTTAACAGCAACTAAATATTCTTTCCCACCTACATTGAGGTCATTGTTGAGTCCTTTTGAAAAATCTTATCCCACTGTTGGATCTTGTTATGATCAATGGATGTCATGTACTCGCTATGAAAAGTTGAGAGATTGTTTCCTATAGTGATGTAGTGACCATCGGAGAACTTTGTTATGGCACTAAAGAATGAAGTCTAGCATCGAAAAAGGGTGTATTATGGTCATGTGCTATGTCCTAGAATTTTTAGTGTCAAAAAGGACACACAAGGAGGAATTCACAAATGGTGTCACCAGAATTGAAGTTTCTCTAGTGACTCGCTAAGTCGCCATCGAAAATCTATGCAACCTGTCAATAGCAACATAGCGAGTGCCCAAATTTTAAAGAAAGGGGTAACCTTTTTTAAAAATAATGTGATCTCAGAAATTTTGATGCAAGTCCATAAATGTTGCATGACTACTTTCTCTGACACCAGTATTAATTAATGAATTTTCAATCTATATGTTTTGTGTTCTCTTTCACCAGAATTATGAATCTGTCAGGAGTCGCTATCTTGCTAGCCGGAGAGTTGGTGTTTTTGCCAATAGCGAGGTAGCAACTAGTCGAAAGGTTGTGATATAATAGAAATTTTCAAAAGATGGGTCCCAAATGAGTGATTTGTCAAAAATGAGCTATGCAGATCAGATGACACGGTGGAATCCTACTTAGCATTTATAGGCCGGAAGTTTTGACTCTGTCAGAGCTCGCTATGTCGCTACCGAGAAGTTTGTGATTTTCATAGGTAGTGAGGTAGTGACATTGCCTGAAAATGAAAAACACAACAAAGTTAGGGAAAAATGATGTCATTGGAAATTTAAAAATATATGTGTGCCGGCATGTTAAGCCAACTTAGCGATAGCAGTATCTTGGACCCACTCCCCATGCATAGAACATGTAAGTGATTCTAAAACATCAGATCAAGCATAAATCAATGATACTCACTAACTCACTATGGAAAGATGTGCGAAAGTTATGTATAGTGAGGTAGCAAGTGAGCGACCCACCATTGTTCTCTTAAGGGTTGTATCAAATGTCTACCACAGGATCAAAGAAAAATCAATGGTTATTGCTAGCTCACTATAGAAAGATGCTTGAAGGTTATGCATAGCGAGGTAGCAAATTGATGACACATGTCCCCAGTCATCAATGGGCCTAGACTGAAGTGCCAACATTTGAAGGAATAATAAAAATGGAAGCATTTTATTGGGTTGACTGCCAACATGTTAAGAAGAAAAATGAGTCAGCCCAGTTTTCATTTCTAGATTGTCAAATTTTTCAAGGATCAACGACACAATTTTAAAAAGAACCTAGTAAAGACATGAAGTGATTCCTCATTTGTTCAAGAGAAATTATAGAGGTTCAAAGAAGAAAAAGTTTGGCAAATCAAGCCAGGAAGTTCAGAACTGATTTTTGATAAGGTAATGACCTAAATGTGGTTAAAAGGCAGTGAAAACTCAGTTTGGGTCGAATTTGATCACATTCATTTAGTAAAAATTGATATTTCACCAGAATTTCATAAGGCAAATAAGATATTTTGGATGTAAAAAGGTTTTTCATCATTAAGTAGAGATATTTCAAGATCAGTAAAAGAAAAATGATGAAACCAAATCAAATCAGAATGGGAGAAGGGAGAAAGTAGTTATTCAGTTGCAGGAGATTGAATTTCAAGTGGACACATGACAATTACATAATAGATTCGAGAATTCACTTCTTGCTATATACTTTCTTCTTCTCTTTTGTAAGGTTGGAAAATATTGGAAAGTTTTCTCTGGAATGAAGATAGTTAGTAGAACTGGCCTTGGAATTGACAAATTCTAAATGGAAGATTGGAGATGTGCTGGTTCTAGACCATGAAGCTTTGTTGTGGTTCTGATAACCCCCTTCCCCATCCCATAAATTTCTCATTCCCACCATTTTCTCTCTTGTATGAGAGCATTTGTTCATTGAATAGTCTGGTTTATTAGGTTCTTTGTGAGTTAATTTCATGCATTTTTATGTATTATTTCAAGGAAATCAATACAAGGATAGCAAGTGTTTAGTTTCAATTTAAATCTTGTCTCCTTTCTTAGTTGAGCTTTTGATGTTTTATGGTCTTTGAACAAAGAGCCCAGATCATAAGTGCAGTCCCTTAAGGCTGTATGTTGCTTCATTGTTGCTTGTAATTGAAGGAATTATGTAAATTCTTTAGAGATTCAATAGGGTTGCTAGTTTTTTGAGGAGGATATCAGGCAAGAATGAGATTTAGATTGAACATTGATATATATTTACAAGGTGAATGGATAGATCATATATCTGAATATATGAATTAGTATCAGAAATCCAAAATGCATGAGGGAGATTCATGAATTGCCCAATGGATGAGGCACTGATCTATTACAAGATCATAAGTTTGTTGTTCATACCTAGTTTTCATCCACTTTCCCCACCCACATAATATCAAAATCAAATTCAAATCATCTTTAAATTTTATGTTGAAGAGCTAGAATAGTTTAACCCTCACTCAGCTTGTGTATTCTACAGAGTTTTAATTTTCTCTTGCACTTCTTTGTTACTGCATAATTCTTTAGGAGATATAAGGGGTTTTCATCTGCTTAATAGATTCAAGGATATGTTTTTGCTCTAATGCAATATTAATTGAATCTAAGGTCCACCCGCCTAGGTCTTGCAGAGCCTAAAGTAGAAGAAGGGTCTAGCCTTATAGTTGGCCCAAGATTGTAGTTAGATGCATTCATCATAGGAATTTTCTAGCCTTAGAAGCATTGGTCTAGTTTCTTGGTCATTTTCAAAACTGTTAAATTAGGAGCGAATAGCAGGTGTATTAGATCTTTCCTAATTTTAGGAGGCAATTTCTTACCAATATATACCTTTTTAGGTGTTTCCTGGGTTCCCAAGTTCTCCTCTTCTAAATCCTTGGCATTATATCCATTATTGTCCATTTGTGACCTATCTTCATTGTCAAAAATAGTTTCTAAAAAAACTTGACCCTTTGGGATTTTATTTGTCTTCAATTGCACAACTTCCTGTCCAAAAACAGTATCTTTTCCATCTACATTTTCTTCATAAGTTGCAACAATTCAAAAATCTCAGAATATCCTTATCATCTTCAAACACTTTCCAATTCTGAACATTATTAGGGATAGAAGGTCTAGTTTGAATCTCAATTTTAGACACACCAGCAAATGTGATATCATCAGGTTTTATGGCTATGTTTGCCAGTAAATCTGTCATTTTATTATTTGTCCTATCTTTCCAAATTATCCCAAATGCATTAAAACATTCGATCATGTCCAACACTACATTTCTATACTATTTTAATCTTTTATTCTTTGACACATAAGCATTTCTTACTTGGGATACCACCAATTCAGAATCTCCTACAACATGTAAACACTTTATCTCATGCTTATGAGCTAATCTGAGACTTAACAACAAAGCCTCCTATTCTGCTATATTGTTAGTACAAGGGAAACTTAAAGTAAAGGAGAATTTGTATGTTACCCCTGCTAGAGATATCAGAAAAATGCCTACACCGGATCTATCTTTGCAACATGCACCATCAAAAAACATAGTCCACAGATCACCCTTGTCTATTTTTGTGTCAACTTCCATTTCCATCTAAGATTTATGCTTAGATTTTTTCAAAGTCAGGACCTCAACTCTGAATGCATTAATATATGTATCCACAAAATTTGTCATGTTGTCTCCTACATCTTCCTCTATCATTTATATACTCCTAGGCTCCCTATTGAACTTTATCAAATTCCCCTCAATATTAAAAGTGGCAAATGAAAAATCACACTGTAGACTCCCACCCATAGCAGCACTCCACTTTCTTGATAATAACATGCCATACTGAGGTGGAATATCAACAACCAATACACTCATAGTAAGTTCTTTGTCAGGGTAGGTTGTTAATCTATATGGCAAAGATTTTATAGTGCCTATGACTATCACTTCTCTTTTATCCATAGCACAACATCTTCGTTGAGTTGTATCCACTTTTAAGCCTAATTCCTTCATTATTTTGAAAGGCATCACAGTGTTGGAAGCACTAGAATCAATCATGCAATTTTTTAATGTTTTACCATTTACTATAATGCTTAAGAAAAATGGTTCAACATTTCCCAAACACTAATTTACAAAATTATCCAAAAACATTTGAGGAATTTGAGACATAACTCCTTCAACTTCATTATCCTTTACCGTTTCTTTGCCACTTTCTTTGGGACTGTGAGTTTCATTATAATCCTGACTTACTTTTACATCAGTGTTTCCCAACCATGCCATAGCCTTATTTTGGTGCTTAGGAATTCTTAGCAATTCAGACAAAGGAACCTTAATATAATCTAAGACAAAACAGTAGACATATCTATGGAAGAACCAAAAGGATTATTAGTAGTCGCATTCCCTTTCTCATCTTGTTTATCCAAAATGTTCAGAGCATTTTGATGATTCTTATCATGTTTTGTGATGATCTTTGATACATTCTCATCTATTTTTTTGGGGATATCATTTGAGAACTCCACATCTTTAGGATTTCCTCCTTTCTTTTGTCCCCACCTTCTATTATTAATTTTAACCTTCACAATAGGAGCCTCTTTAGGTTTCACAATTTCACCCTTCTTAGGATCAACCCCCTTTATGAATATACTAGATAATTTATTACTTTCATCTTTCTGAGCCATGTTTCTAGTCTAAACCTAAGCTATTATATTGGCAGTAATTTGATCAATTTCTTCCCTAGAAGGTTTTCTCAGTGTTACTTCTTCCTTTGCATTTACCATGTTACACACATTGTCTTCTAGATCACTCTCATCAGAAAATACTTGTTGTTGTATGACATTCTGAAACTTTCTTTGGTCATATACATCTTTGTCATAGTCCTCATAGTCAAAATAATGTGATTCAAACATATTGCATCCTACATCATCATTATTTTCTTCCTGCTCATGATAGTTTTCTACTACAGCTTGATTTCCCGAGAATGACAATGCTACTACACAAGGTTCAAGGGAATGGGGTAATTGAAATTCAAAACACCATGTAGGTTCAGTAACAAACTCAGGATCATCTACCAAATTTACAAAGGATCAGGGGTCACCTTGTTGTTGTTGTTCTTTGGAGGAGGGATACTAGGTTGACCATCCTTCCAGGTAGTATTGTAAGGGAAATTTTGTAGCCTATTTTGTCTATTGAAATTTGATTGATAAGGGACCCTATTATCAGTGGGGTTCCTATCATTCTTCATCTAAGGAAGATTCAGACCTTTTATAGCATTTAGAATCTAACTCATTTCACTAGGCTCTTGCCTTTTTCCTCCTATGGATTTATTTTCTTCCTTTATATTCCCCTTATTCCCAAATAACCTAGGATCATCTCTTTTTCTTTCTAATCTGCCTGAAATCCTCAAATTATTTTCTATATTAATGGAAATCTTGAAAGAATCTCTTAAGGTACTAGGCTCTTTATCCCTAAGTTGGTATGCCATTTTACCACCAAAGCATTCAGATAAGTGATCAGACATACATTGTCATCAATTCACATGGCTTGCATTAGCTTGTACATCCTTTTCTAAAATCTAGTGTTAAATTCAGTAACATATTCATTAGGAAACTTCTTAATATTATTAAATTCCTTTAAGATATAGCTCTGATTTTTCTTGTCACCATATTGCTCTTTGAAACAATACTCAATTTCTTTCCAATCAACAATAGACAATTCATGAAGTCTCTTGAACCATTCTCTAGCATCTTTTGTTAATGATTGAACAAAAAATTTCATAACGACATCTTCAGCTTCAACCTCATAATCACTCATCATATCAAGAAAACTCCTCAAATGGTCCTCACAAGAAATAGCATTATTTCTATCAAATTTAGGCAATCTTTTCCTCATTTCTTATGGGATAGGATTTGGAAAACTAGAGATTCTATCAAAATATATTTTCCTATAGCCTTCTAATTGAACAGGTCTCCTTTGTAAATCAATCTTGGGGTGATTAGCATTTTCTTTCTTAGTATTACTCATAGTATTACTTGTGCTAGCATCACCAAAAAATTTGTTAAGATCTACTTTCTGTGAAGATATAGACAAGAAAGAAATAGGTACCTTAGTAGTATTTTGATTCGCACCATTAGATCCATCATCATCTTTAGGCATAGTTGCAGACTGCTTTTTGGTAATTTCCAAGAATTTGATCTTATTGTTCATCTCAGCTATAGCAGCCTCACTTTCTACAATCTCCAATCTCTTGGCTAAAGCATCCCTTTCATTTCTTCTCTTTTCCAATTCAATATTAGAAAGTGACATGGAATCATGGATTTGAACTGTCTTTACTAGCTCATTGATCTTAATACCAATCTCCTTTTGTTTTCCTTTGTCCTTAGCACCTACAACAGGTTCCACATTTTTTATTCTATTTTTATCAACTTCTAGAGCAATATAGTTCCTAATTTTCTATATTACAGGTCCCTCTAGATTCATTTTATGGTTTTCCAACAAATTTTTCTCTTGCCTCTTAAGCTTTTCAACTTGTTCCACCATTGCAGGCTACCCAGAATTAGCTACTATCTCATTTTCCTTCTTTAAGGTAGCAATTCACCTAAGTAATTCTTTTTTTTCTTAATAAGCCTTCATGACCTCTTCTTCCCTTTGTTTCCTAAATCTCCTATTAATAGCTTCTTGCTCAGCAAGTTGTGCTCTCAGAATTTCATTATCATGAAGATCAGGGATAGTGAACTCAGATGCAGATGTTTTCTCATCATTGAAACTTTCAAGCTCTAAGTGTCTAGGTCTCACCTTTTCAGGGGAATAATCTGACATGAAAGGATTTGTGCTACATTGAAAAAGATTGTTACTAGTCCTATCCTCCAAAATAAATGCATGTGGTTGCACAACCTTTTCCTAACATATCATCTCAAGGGTATTATTGAAATCATCATCAGAAAAAATTGGGTTAGATCTCAGACCTTTGGAGAAAGGCACCCTTTCAATAGCAGAATGGTGAACATTATCTTTCCATACTAGTTGCACTAGTAAATTTAGGGCTAAATTGCGATGCGAAAAGGTCTCAATTTCGACAAGAGTAGGTCGCTAAAGCCACCAAAGTTGTTGTCAGAAAAATTTGGTCAGTTTCTCGCCACATTCATTATGAGTCATCATTTTGACTTCATAAACGTGGACTTACTGACATGAATTTCGTCGATTTCTCTAGCCAACCTGAACTGTTATTTTCTCATTTGCGAGCGCAAGTTGTCTCAATTTTGACGTAAACCTACCCAATTTTGCATCTGAATTCTGACCACAAACCCTTAGTTATCTACGCCGGTGCCATACTTGCGACGTAAAATTTGCCAATTTTGTGTCACAATTGAGACCAAGATATGTTGCAAATGAGACACACTATCCCATTATTTTTTGAAAGCTTTTCTCTCATAGGAGCGTTCAAAACTGCACAAAACTTGATTATAAAGCATAATTGCTTGATGCATGAGAGTCAAGGTATCATGCACATTTCTACCTCCACACTATTGTTTCATTTGTCAAATGATTTATTTTATACAAAACAATGGGAAGGAGGAAGAAATGTGCATGATATCTTGTTTCCACCGAGCAATTATTCTTTACAACTCAAATTTTGTGGAGTTTAGAAGGCTCCTATGAGAGCAAAGCCTTTGCAATAATTGGCATAGCATCTAAATTTTGGTTTCTGCAGGGAAGAATAAAATTAGGAAATAATTATTTATCAAGAATGAAAATCAATAATTTCATCTATATTTTAAATAGGTAAACATGACAAAAAAACTTACAATCCCAATCACATCATCATAAGAGCACATATATAACTATAACTATAACTGTCTAAAACCAACATAATTTACAAATATCCACAATTCAAATATTATCCCTTGATGTTTTCTTTAATAATGCTCCAATGCCTTAGGGCATTCAGTTAGAAACTTCAAAATTAATGCTATCAAGTTAGATGTCATTTCATAACCACCAAGGATAAGGTCCATAATAAGATTCAATATCTCTTCATCCAAAAGATTTGTAGTTTTGATGAGTGAATCTAGAAAATCTCCACTCTCGTCGTCATTTCCATTTCTCCTTTGCTTTATAATAACTCTTAGAGTAGCATGAATTTTGGACCTTGACTGCCATGAAACAAGAACATTCTAATCACAATCTAATCCAAAAATTTGAAAGTATTAGCATGGATTGTGGAAATCTAATAGATCTCACAAGAACATTCATTATAACACTTAACTAACCTTGCAAATTGAAAAACATTGATAATTTAATGCATTTAAATCCGCACCAAGCTTGCTAATTGAAAAACATTGATTTGACCTAATGCATTTAACACTCTAAAAAGAGCATTTGCACATTACCTTGAGAGCTTTTGTATAATCTGTACCAGGGATGTTGAGAGGAAATGCAACTAGCCCATTCATGAATGTCATTAAATCGCTAAAAAATTGAGATGATTGCAGACTCCCTGGCATTAAACTTACCAGCTGCTTCAGCATTAGATTGAGTGTAAACTGCATTAAGCAACAAAGGTTACCTTTCCTAAAATTATAATATTAGAATTTAGAAATAAATAGAAATATTCTACTTAATATTAAAGGTTAAAATGCTTATAAATTATAATCTTAATATCAAAATATAACTAGTAGTTTTTGAGAAAATTTTATTGATGCATGTTTTATTAGTAGTCATTCATAAAAATTCATCTCTTATGAGAATAAATGGTACATTTAGTGGACGCATTATTCAGAAAGTTGATAGATTAGGTATTGGGTTTTTTGGGGGGAGATCACTAATCTGAATACAACTCCAATAAAAGCATGTGTAACTATAGAGTTACTTAAGATTAAGCCCACTAATTACATATAGGTCTATAGATTTTGATAGTGGAAGGGGTTAGTCCATGTTTCAATAATCTTGCACTCCTTGTGTGAGGCCTTATTGGTACTAAGCAAGTAAAGACATTTGTCCTTGTGTATTGAGTGTATTGATAACAGTTGTTAGAAGAAAATGTATTGAATATTAGAAAAATATGTATTGTACACACCTTTAAGATAGTTATAGTGAACTATTGTTGAGACAACCTAAAGTAATTATCTAATATTAGAAAAATATGTATTGTACAGACTTTTGAAATAGTTATAGTGAACTATTGTTGAGACCTATAGTGGTCTCTTGTTGACATTAATACAATTATCTTATCTTATCTTATCTTATCTATGTAATCACTTTTTTATTGGAACAAGATTAAGTAATTATCCAATATAACTTGTATGCCCACTAATTACATATAGATCCATAGATGTTGATAATGGAAAGAGATAGCCCATGTTTCATTAATCTTGCACTCCTTGCTCACCTAATCTAATTGAAAGAGTTGCGAGGCTCTATTGAAACTATTGTTGAAACAACCTAAAGTAATTATCTAACATCACCTCTATGTAATCATTCTTTTATTAGAACAACAATATGTAATTCTCCAAGATAATTTCTAAATGACTATTTTTTAATCTTTGTACACATACAAATCATCCTTCATTATTCCTCTAAATTCAATGTACCTATCGAACCTAAAGTAAGGTCAAGTTTATTTTCTAAGATAGTCAAATAATTGTTATATTCAAACATCACCCGATCAAAAACTCATTTTGATTAATCAAAAAAAAAGTGTATTCAACATATTTTCATGTGGTGGAGGTCAGGTTTACAATTGCTATTAATACAGATGCTGTCTACATAGGGCGTGGAAGAATTAGTATAAAATGTAGATAAGAGCAACTGCCCCTAAAAGTGATGAATGAGATATTGTGAAATAAAGATACCAACATGTGTAGAATACTATTGAAATAGTTAGGAAAAATCTCAACGAGAACAACATTAATTGTCTATATTGTAATCTATGTTTGAAATAGTAAAATCTTAAGCATAGCTTGTTTATTTATTTCTTCACTCAGGCTAAGGCATTGAAGTGTCTGATTTGGTCATTCCAAAGCTTGGTGAATCGGTCATTTTTCTTGAACTCTAGTGTTGTTCATAATGTGGAAAATATTCAAGAGCACCAGTGACCTTTAAAGCACCTGATCAGATCAATGGGTCAGCAATTTTTTGATTTTCCATTCATACTCTCGCACAAATTCATATCATTGATCTTCTTTTGTTAAGGAATTGTGTTTTAGCTTCATTTTTCTCTTCCCCTGCAACCCACCAAATTTTTTTTTTCAATTCACTTCTATGAATGAAATGTACTCTATTTTGGTTTTCTTTTGTTAAGAAATTGTGTTTTAGCTTCATTTCCTCCTCCCCTGCAACCCCCCAAATTTTGTTCTTCAAATCACTTCAACCAATGAAATGGACTCTATTTTAGTTTTTTGTGTAAAGTCAGATAATTTTGGAAGGTATGAGCAATTGTTATCCAATTTGTCTAATGTCTAGGATGCACCAATATACAATTAAATTTTATACACCAAATTTATATGTTGGGTGCTTCCTATTTCAATAAATGACCCACTCTTCCTACCCATCTCAAATATTATAATGTGAGCAAATGTCAAAAACTCACCTTGGTTGAGCGACTTGTCCACCCTTTTGATTCCCTCCACTGCTGAAAGAACTAAAATATATCAACAAATTAAGTGTTAGTGAAACTACTTGAACAAATGAAAGGGAAAAGTTAACAAATTTTGTATAATCTAAGGGATTTATTGTGAATTAAGTAGACTTTGAGATCATTTGATTTTTAGCACATGATAATAGATCACACTATTGAAACATTGATATAAAAAGCATACAATATATTGAAAAATAACAACAAAAAGCATTACATATTGTAAAAACAATAATATGTACCAAAGATGCGAGGGGTGAGGATGCCATCTCCTATAACCATACATGTCTCCACGAGGGCTAGTATTAACAAACATCTCTTGGAAAAGTTACTTTGTTCAAGAGCTTCCTTTATCCTAATGGCTCTATTGGGCTGTCTACCTGCAACTTCAAGTGTATATGAGGAGACTTTCTTGTCTTCTTCCTGGTGATTGGGTATCATGCTGACATTTGCATGGTGAAAAATCAAAGAATAAAGAGAAAATGTTCCACCTGCAAAAGAAACCATCCCTTTAAACTTAGAACACATGTTTTCACATCAAAAAGATCAAACTTTGACCTAAAAACAAAGTGAAACTAGAGCTATTATAATCTTACCATCTCCATTATCATTGGCCCACAATACAATGAAGACGTATTTCATGAGGGGCAAAAGAGTGAGAGAATATATGATCAAAGACAAAGCCCCAAGAATGTCATCAGGATGTTTGATGCCATTAGGAAAAGTACTTGCATACACATAAAGTGGTGATGTTCCTATGTCCCCATAAAGCACACCAATACTCTAAAACGCTAATTGCACAACTGCAGCCATGCTCAACATCTGAGAAACACCACAATCACAAACATCATTAGAAAATATCCAAAATCATGTTACCCTAATGAATAATTTCCTTATGTGACAGCTGTGATGAGGAGATACCCATTCAGTAGCATAGTCAGTGTTCTACCTGGTAACAACCATAATAGCACTATTTAGTGGGAAAATCTTCAAGACACAACTCTCTTCATCCAATCTCTGTTGCCTGAAATCTGTACTGAGCTACTCTCTGCATTTAGTGTTACTGAAGAAACTAATTCATTTTTGTATAGCTGCAGGTTATTTGATTCCACTAGTCCTTGTTCCAAAAAAAATTTATCCATTAATAGGGTGGGGGATTTACTTACTGGGTTCTCTGTCCCTTCTTCTTGTCATGATGAACAAATTCCATATCCCTATTTTGGCTATTATTACCTTCTAGATTGTAGTGTTTGGAGCACTACTTTTCATGGTGTTTCCTCTTTACAATGATGGAATAGTATGGGCAGTATCGGTGGTAGCCTATGCCTTCTTTTCTACTCCATTTTTATGGCATTCACTAGTGAAGCTAATGAAACATTTAGTCACATGCTTTGAAGACTATGCTTCATTATTCTTAAGATCTAATTACAAACAATCTCATCTTTCCAAACTATCTTGAATGACAGAGCTTGAGGCATATCTTCGATTGTTTTGACTGGCAGAAGTCGCCTCCCCTTTCTGGAGTCTAAACTTGTGATATAAAACATGGCAACACATTTCAATGCACATCTGACCATGTTAATGTTTTATTTAGCATGGTCAGATGAGCAGTTGCACTTCAATCAATATATAAAAGGTAAAATATGTCAAGCCGATTTCAAACCAACAAATTGTTATCCATACAGTCTAAAATAGTTGAAACTGCAAACTTGCTTATGGAATCAACTGTGTGCATTTTACAACAAAACCTATTACATAGTACCAAATATGAGGTAAGTTTTAGTTTTTCAAAATTAAATACCTCTGATAGATTCCTATCTATCTGGCATCTATCAATGACTAGTCTATGAGTAGTTGTAATTTTATTTTGATTAAACCCCTAATATTGGTTTGAAGGTGGTATTTTCATAGACCACTATATAAAAATAAATTGTGTACATCTGAGCATAATATTAGTTTTATTTTAAGTACACAATTCAGCATACATCTTATGCCACCATTTTGTGCGAACAGTCGATTTTGCTTATATGTCTTTTCGATAGTTTCTAAGAGTTGAAATGTTGCAAATGATTCCTATGATAAACTTGGATTATCCTAGCTCTTTATTGATAGCACTGTTGTGAAGGTTACTGTCAATCCCAAGAGTTGCACTTCTATAGCTCCCTATTCTTTTCTTCTTGGACTGATTTTAATGCCTGGCTCCATTGTACATGATTGTACAATATTTACTCTATGAGTCTGCATTAAATGTAAGACTCCATTGTAGTTATAAACCATTATGTGCAATTCTAGTATAGCTATAAACTTGCCAGAAAAGCTCTCTTTTTATCATCTTATTAGTCATGTGAATCCTTCCATAAAATATTCAAATTTCAAATTTCAATTCTAAACTTCTAAATTTCCATGAAATCTCTTGCCAAGATGTGCAGAGTTTGTTTTGGTAGTGGCCTGTTACAAATTTCAATATAATCCTTTTGTGTGATGTGGAGATAGCTGACTTCCCCTTATCTTCACACCAAAATATCTTATGCCGGCGATGCCTCTTTGACAAGACTTGATGCACATTTTACCCTATTACCCTAAATAAATAATAATTAAGACAACCCACTTTGTTTCATGTCAAACAAATAGAAAATTTTGCTTTCCACAAGCCTTCCCAACCAAGCGTTCCCAGCCACAAAATGAATATCCAAATAAGATGTAGTACTTCAATTTGTCTCTCTCTATATATATTTCATAGAAATTATTTTATCAGTGATCATTACAAGCTAAATATTCTATTTAATTTTTTAAAGACTTATCCATCCATTACCTACGGTGAGATTGGGTTCTTAAATATAGTTTCACAAACAAAGGAGACATGGCAGATAATGATCATGGCGACCCTGCTAGAAATAGGAGATGAACTTTCAAAATAGTTTTTTTAATGTTAAAATACATTAGATCTTAGAGAACTATTTTGAACTTAAATGTTTTAATAAATGGCTTAATAACATTTTGATTGGTTATTTTAGAGATTAACCAGAGCTTTTTGGGAGGACTAAGAGAGCTAGTTCATGTCATACTATCAATAGATAGTGAAGAGCATATTATTCCTTGTATGGCATAAGAAGTTATGATATTCTTGATTTCAATAGAGTTCACCTATTAGAACATTAGGCTTAAACTTTCTACTACCACTTTACGTTACAATCCAACTCTTTGATGAGAACTAAGTTAAAGATGAATCTATTTTATAATCCTCCTCCTTCTGTATGAGAACTAGGTCAAAGATGTTGCATTTGTTTCAATGAACAAATCTCTTACTAAAATTATGGTTGCACAATTTAACTTTTGGTACAGGCTATCCTTCAAGAATCCTTGACTTTACCAGCCATCGTGGGCTTTCAAAGGGATTGCCCCATGTAATAACAATAATATACATAATACAATGTAGTTCAATTCAAAGCAATTAATGAGAGGAAGTAATTTTACCAGTTAGCAAACTCTGCAGTTCAAACCTACCATCACTACACTCCCTCTCCCTCTCCCTCTCTAGACATCCTTTTAATTACCATAACTGATTGTAGTAGAGAAAAAGATTATAATATAGTAAAAATATAAATGTATTAGAGTATTACTACTTCCAGCCTAACAAAAATACAACAAATATATGCATAAACTATGATTGACATGAGAAAACTTATACCAGTATTGATAATCTAGAAAACCTAGTAGGATCTTGCTTACCATAGAAACAAAAAGATTTGGGGTGAGTATTCTTTGGTAAGCCATCCTCTAAAAGACCCCTCTAAAGGAAAGCACAAATTGGAAGTCTGAAAAACATACCTTTTTAGCCTCCTTAGAGAAAAGTATGTCCAGTTGATGGTTCCATTGATCAAAGACATAGAGTGCATGCCACTCAATATCTTCTAAAAAATTGGCACTTTTCTTAGCAGTATTGATCATATTAACTACCAGAGATTGCATTCTCTTGTGTGCATCACCCACAGTGATGAGCATAGAAAACTCGCCAAGAATACTATTTACTAACTTGGGATAGCTGCTCTGAAACAATCGATCCTCATTCTGTAGAACATACAAACTGAAATCAAAATCACAAGATACAATTGTGGGTTGTCCAAACACATGCGACGCAAAAGTCTTGCCAAACCTACCAAAAACACCACATTTTTAAAAACTCTATAACCCAAATCATCCTGGCATAGATAATCATTTATAATAAAATAGAGTGTAATGAAACAATTTGTACAAATCTAGAAGATAAGAAGATGCTACCAAATATTAGCAGTGAGTAATAAGACATTTTAGGACGACAAACTTTTAATATCTCATACTTTTCAATATGTTGATCATATAAGCTTTACTATTTGAATTCAAGAGTTGTCTCTAAAAATCTAATTTTGAAGTTTCTAACTGAATGCCCTAAGGCATTGGATGAGTTAGTAAAGTAGACCCAATTTTTCGTTCTTTTTTATGACAAACAAGAGATCTCAAAATCTTTTTCCAATATTGAGTGTATAGTTCTAATTTTTCAAAACATTTGTTTGAGAAAAAATGTTTTTATGAAAGTTATAAAATGTACAAAATCATAAGTCTAGTTAATGTGTTGAATTATGTAAAACTCTTCAACACTTTTTTCCTCTCGCTTTCCTTTTCATAATCTCTATAAGGATCAAAGATTATAGTGCAATATGAATAATGTTTTTGATAGTTATGATTAATCCAAAATGAAGTAGCCATGGAAATTGCAAAAAAAAATATCACTTCAAAGCATGGCCGAATGTGTTGCTTTCTGGTGTCACAAAACTGCCATCCAAAACCAAGTCATTAAGAGTGTCTTCAATAGCCAGCTTGTCATTATGAATGCTGGTTTCATCTCCAAGAAGGGGCTCTGCAATATAATGTAAAGATTAAAGTAAGTAAGTAAAAATAGGGGGGGAAAAATACCTTGGGTTTCAAGAACAAGTCCAGAAAGAATGTTGTGAATGCACAAAGAGTTTGTCTGGCCTGCTATAGTAATTGTCATGTTTTTTAGTATGTACACCCCTTATTTCTTGTCACGTCCTGCAAGACAAAAACTTTGTTCATGGAGCAACATTTTTATTGTTTTCTCAACATTCCTGTTAAAATTCAGTTGTATGAGGATGGACTATCATTTCTTATTTTTGAATTTGACTATTCTTAAACTATTGAATTTGACTAAGGAAAGTGCAATTTCACACCATTTGCCATGTTGATGTTGAGATACAGACCTTTGCAATCCAATCTCCCAAGGAATAGACAGCACCACGTATCGCCATCTTTGCCAAAATAGGATTTTTCATAAAAGCGATGTTAGAATAGTTACTAAAATGGTCATAAATTATGTTGTTATAGTAAAAGAATACTTTAACTTAAGAGAAAAAAACTATAGAATATTAAAACATGATATCATGCTTTAAAAACTAAAAAGGTACCTGTAACAAAGAACTTCATTTCGACTTGCTAATTGGTTGTCACTATTAACTATAAGCTTATCTTTAAAGTTTGAGCTTCACTTGGTTTTGAGAATAGTTAAATATTCTCTACTTAACAGGGCCAACCACGTGAAGGTGGAAGCTCATTTGCCCCCCCCAACATCACTCTAAATTCCCCATTAACATTTAATAACATTCATTTCATCCATTTTTGAAATAGAACATTCAATCATTATAATCACATGATAACATTCATTAACACATAAAATTCATAAACACACAACATTCATGAATAATTCATTAACACGCAACATTCAAGAGTAAGTCATTCATGAATAATTCATTAACGCAATATTCATCAACACCCAACATTAATGAATAATATTCATTAACACAATATTCATTAAAAATATTCAAGAGTAAGTCATTCATGAATAATCATATATTTTTTGCTTTCTTGCCGTTTCTTTTTTTCATAAAATTTCTAAGAGGAATATCAATGTCCTCATCATCCCCATTAACATTTAATAACATTCAATTCATCCATTTTTGAAATATAACATTCAATCATTATAATCACATGATAACATTCATTAACACATAAAATTCATAAACACACAACATTCATGAATAATTTATTAACACAAAATTCATTAACACGCAACATTCAAGAGTAAGTCATTCATGAATAATTCATTAACACAATATTCATTAACAATATTCAAGAGTAAGTCATTCATGAATAATCATGTCTTTTTTTCTTTCTTGCCGTTTCTTTTTTTCATATAATTTCTAAGAGGAATATCAATGTCCTTGTCAGGATCCCCCTCCTCTACTAGTTCTAACACATGTCTCCTCCTCATCCATTCAGGAACATCATGAGGCTGCTGCACCAAAGGGGCGTTCGCTGCAATAACAAGTACTTCATGAGGTTAAATTCCCACCATTTTATATTAGTGAATTACAAGTTTTTATTTAAGTAAAAGAACTATAAATCAAAAAATTAATTTAAAAGAACAAAACATAGATTTTCTTTACCTGAATGTGCCACATGATCTACCTACTGATCAGTCTGAACATCCTCCAGCACTCGTTCAGCACGACATGATTCTATAGCCTCAACACAAAAATATTACACCAAGTTCAATTAAAGATGTTAAATTGTATTAATAATTACATAATTAGTTTTAAATAACAAATGAGCACCTCCATCGATAGTACGATGCACATCAAGGGCTTCATGATGTTGCGTATGATCTGTGTCAGGATTAACAGGCTGCATTACAATGTCATGCACATTATTATCAAATAAATTGTTGCTCAAGTATTCAATTTCTAATATATATTTTGGCATATTTACCTATGCACATGATGCAGGAGACTACTCAGTTGGGGCAATGGAAGCTTGCCGTAGGCGTTCACCCACTGCTGCATAGCCTTGCTTGAAGGCAATTTTTTTGTGTTCTTCTGTGGCCTCCAAATTAAAATCAGCGCCCTACATTTTTTTATTAATTAACAAAATTATTTTCATTTTATAAATAATTTTTCTTTGCAATTCATTTATTTCTACTTACAACGCATGCTTTGATTTTTGAATATCCCCCAGAGCCACGTCTGTGCTACCCAACCTTTCCAGCCTCACCTTTGTTGCCTTTGATGTGTCTTGCAACCTATGAAAATTTTGAAATATGTTAGATGATATAGATATAAAGATCAGTACTAAATAGTGGATTATTATATATTGGTATGAAGGTTTTAGCATAAAGTAGCATGTTCCACCAAAAATATTAAAAAGGGGAAGAAAGTATAGCATCATACCTTTAATTGACATGTGTAATCATGCTATTTATCCATGGAGTTCATGCTATTTATCATACTAGAGTCTAGACATGTTCTGCTTTGCATCACCATTTATTGAAATTGTCTAAGTTTTAATGCATTTATTTTCTGTACTTTTGAAGGTATTCTCATTTGGTTACTAATGTTGTATATTGTGATGTAGATTGCAATTGAGATTGCATCATTCTCCAAATATGTTGGCTTTATAGGTGTCCGTCTTGGATGGACAGTTGTTCCTGATGAGCTTCGATTCTCTAATGGATTCCCTATTGTAAATGATTTCAATCATATCATGTGTACTTGTTTCAATGGTGCATCTAATATTGCACAAGCTAGTGGATTAGCTTTCCTTTCTCCAGAAGGGTTAAAGGTAAGAAGTGCTCTTCAAAATGGTTGTTTTGATAGATATGTAATATCTGGGTTTCTGTTGTGTCATATTTTATCATTTTCAAGTTATGTTTTTTGATAAGAGACACTGATAAGGTAGCAAAAGGCAAATAAAACAGTCATTGATAATTTACCTTATCTATTCTTTATCAATGATTAATTAACTTATCTAATTCGTATGAATCATACTTGTTCTTGTTGATATGAAAAGAAAAAACAATATGTCAAAAAAGAGTCATTGATAAGGTAGTTGTTGTCAAATTTTCTTTGACCTTTCCTCTGTTGGATTGAGATTGATTATTATAAGAAAGCATGGTTTTGGTCACAGAGATATGCAAAGTTGTAGGGAAGTTTATTTGAGACTAAAATAATGATCATTCACTTTAACTTGCATTAGTGCTAAAATCTTTCATATGATGATTATTAATGTGGGATGCTCAATTTTGTTGCAGGTCATGCATGGAGTTGTTGAATTTTATAAAGAGAATACTAGAATCATTGTGGAAACATTTACTTCACTTGGGTTGGATGTCTTTGGAGGAAAAAATGTGCCATATGTATGGGTTCGATTTCCTGGTCAAAATTCATGGGATATTTTTACTAAGATCCTTGAGAAAGCACATATAGTTACAACTCCAGGAAGTGGGTTTGGACCCGCAGGTGAAGGTTTTATAAGGGTGAGTGCCTTTGGTCACAGAGAGAACATATTAGAAGCTTCATTTGTCAATATATCTTATGTAGGATTTATGCCCAGATTGAGATTGAGAATTATAAGAAATTGTGTCAGCATATGAATTGCATACCTTTCATATTTACAATAACAAAATTTAAATAGAAAATTTGAGGATTATGCGTGGTAGTATGTTGGAGAAATAACTCCTATTTTAGGGATTTTGACAAAATAGCATAGCAAGAAATATTGAATTCAAAAGGATGAGAATGTGAAGGAACAAGAGGTGTAGGTGAAGGTTCAAATCACATGAAAAGTCATTTGTACACACTGTAAATTTTGTTGTACATTATCTTGTATTTTAAGAGTGCTCCCCCAAGGTAGATGTGTTAGGCTTGGTACTTTGTCTCTTTACTTCACTAATATATGTGTTTGAATTAGTCTACACACAAATAATTAACATGTTACCAAAGCTGATATGCCTTTTGTGACCTTGCAAAGAGCTAAGGAATGGAAGAGAAAGATTGGAAGGAGGGTGATATCAGGAAAAATCTCTTAATGAGTTTCCATCTTTAGAGTTTCCACAGGAGAAAAAGCAGGGATTCCCTAAAAAGGATAATCTATTGGTTGGGTATAGACACATAATCCATGTGATCAAAGCTTCAGCAGCAACAGAAAATACTAAAAAAGAAGAATGGATTTTAGATGTGGTGGAAATGCTCAGCTTTAAATTCTTTAGGATTCTCATACTACATTGTTATCTGAAGATAGAGATTAGATTTTGTGATGCTTCACACTTAAATCTTATGTATAGTGTATATGCACTTCTTTTTTGATATGCAACAAAGCACAAAATGGAATTGATGACAGTATAAAATAACAATCACTAACGACAACATTATATACTATTATCATAGTTAACAGAATACTATAGAATATGGGATTTGATATCTTCAATGATGGATTTCATTAGGATTTACATGCAGATTAAGTGTAGATTTTATGAACACATGACCCAAAAGAAAACAGGGGATAGGAAACTCAAGATAGCGAGCAATTATTGTAAAAGAAAGGGAAAGTCAACAAGTATAGTGGTCAAGGTGTTGCCTATTTTTATGACTCAAAATCTAACATGGTACATCATATCACAAGATTCGATTGTCACAACTTTGAGTAGGAATTTCTTAGTTGAATTCGAGTTTGAGTTTAGCGAAGATAAAATTTGAGAAAAGAACCCATAGGAGATATAGGCTCTAAAATTTGTCACTAAATATGAATAAAGGGATTCATTTTGTCAATATATCTTATGTAGGATTTATGACCAAATTGAGATTGAGATTTATAAGCAATTGTGTCAGCATATGAATTGCATACCTTTCATCAATAGATAGATTAAATTGAGCTAGTTGAAATTGTTGATACTGAAGTTGAACCCTAAATTTTCTCATTAATGTACTAGTAGTTAATACTATTGCATACCTTTTTGGATTTTTTGGTGTACTTTCTTTTGGATTTTTCCCTTTCTCCTTTGCATCCAAAATGAACTCATTCCATTCCCTCACTGAAACAAAGGGAGGACGCTCATACTTCAGGTTTAGGATGAGGCTCTTTCTATGTGTCCCTCACAACCTTAAGATGTCTGACAGCTTTTTGTAACAATTTCTTACGATAAAAAATATTACTACCAAACTCATGCTCTATATCTTTGATGAGCTCATATTTTAATTTTTGAGATTGGTAGTTCCACCTTTTAAGAAAAAACACAAAATTGTTAGATATAGCTAGTATAAGAAAAGAACCGAATGAAAGGAAAAATGTTGCACCAATTAATGATATGAAAAAAAATAGTGGGATAAAATTAGTTCAGTTATGATGTACAACAACCTAGTACATATGGTGGGCCAAAATCTTCGCAGTGTGAGGTCATAAAGCCTCCTATAAAATGTATCATTTCCTGCAAAAAAATGTCATGGGATAATTAATAGTAAAAACCATTAAAATGAATCATATGAAAGAAGACTCCCACTTTTGGTTCTCTATAGAAAAATTGATTGGTATCTTCTACTGAAAGCATGAAATTGCAATGTACCAAATTACTAAACTAGAGAGTTACTGGTATAGACAAAAGGTCATTGATAATTCAAATGATCCTACCAAACCCCTAATAAAAAGGAATTCCAAAATAATTAAACAACTTGCACAATATGACACACTAAAGAAGGTCATGAGGCATCACTCCACATCAAAAGCCCTTGCATTCACCACTTCCTATCATGTTTACATCTTGCAAGAAAATCCTTATTACAATAAAAAAAAAAATTATTTAAAGTACTTGGAATCTTAGGACATTTCAAAGGAATTAATTCATTATCATCAATCAACAACGATGTCTCCATAGATCCCATGCTAGAAACACGGGTAGCTCCAGGAAATGATCGTGAATTATCACCAATAGATGCACTATGATCCACATTTGGTGGCATACCAGACGATTCATCTCCTACCACAAAAAAAACAATACACTATGTGATGCATCCCAAGATTAAAGTACATATTATCAACTCATAATTAACACAAAACCAAATATAGAAAAATAAGGATTTACCAACTTGATGTCCCCTTGTTGCCAACATTGCAGTTGACAATCTTGTATGAGCATCCGTCAACCTCGTAGGAGTCTCTTGCACTAGATGACTTGAACAATACATTGTTAGCAAAGACATTCTAAAATAATAAAAGTAAGAGTTAAGAAGTTTTGAATGTTTGAAATAAAAAATTCCTTCTAACTTGTCAACTAAAAGATTATTTTACTAGTGGCAGCCGGAGCTCTGCTACTACTGGCCTCACCGCGTTGTCCTTGACCAGGTTGTGAATCAATTGCCAAAAATTCCTGTATAACAAGAATTTAGTAGTTAAAGTTTCTTACAACTCTTTAAAAAAATTGCATCAATAAAGTATTTTTTCACATATTAAATATTTTACTTCACAACATAAAAGATTATAAAATATAAATCTTTATTGAACTTTTGTTATAACTAAATATTCATTGGAGCTTACTTCATAACGTTGAGCTTGTGCTTTCAAATCTGGTAGCTTTTTCATCATCTCCCTGAGTTCCATATTTGCCTCATCCAAAATTTTCATTGCTTCTATATTAATTTTTCTAATTTTTTTCTTCAACATTTTTATGAAATTGGGAGTATCAGCAATATCCTCATCAAAATGCATAGCTAGTGGCTCGGTGCTTGCTGCTGCTACTTTACCCTTATCCTGAACATCAAATTGTGAGAGGAATATTAGTAAAACTATCAAAAAAACTCAAAAACCATAAATAAAATAACGTAATAATATAAAAATTTTCAACTATCTAATTTGTAAAATTTCAAAAAGGTTTACCCTCACTAAAGAAGGGGTGGGAGTAGCATCCTGGTGACCTCTATCATCTGTCGGGTCCATATCGTCCTGTCACAAAGATTAAACATAAAAAATTTAGCTAACTAAAAGCAATAGACAGCAAAAAAAGACTTATTAACAAAATGGTAAATAGTACTTACAGCCCTCATGATAGTAACTTTGTTTGTATCTATGCGATTTAAATGGTAATCAATTAGCAGTTCTTCCCCTGCACTTATTGATTTTATTGCACAAACAAAAACTTCATTCCCCTCATGCGCCTCAAATATGCAATTGGGTTCCTTACTAGTTGAAGAAGGTCGCGTACTATTTATAAAACCTGCAATATTACCTATTGCTTTTGCTCTCCCATCAATGTACATAGCAAATCTTTTACTTTGATCATTTTCTTTCTGTTGTATATAATTAGCTGATACCCCATACCTACGCATATTTTTTTATATCGAACAATCCTCATCCAATCATTTTAATTGTAACATGGACCGACATACTTGAACAATTCAACAACTTTGTTGTAACATACCTTTATCCCATCCATGGAAAATAGGCCCAAACCATGTAATGAGTATGGAGCAATACGATATATCCTCTCATTAACACAAAAATCTGTGTTGATCAAAAATCTATGTTAATTGGAGGTAGATCATTGGGTATCCATTCTTTCTCAATGTGTGAGTACCGAAAGGGCACCTTGATGTCACCTTTGGTCTCATCATCATAAGAACATGACCCCCCATTAGCAAGGAAAAATTGCATGTGTTTATCAAAAAAATTTCTATTCTTTTGACCTCTAGTTGATCTCCCTCTTTTAGTCGTACTACATGTAGAACTTTCATCTACCATTTCCTCATTTCCCTCATTTGATGTAGATAGATCTAACAAGTACCTATTTGGTGGGTCCTGTAATCCATCAAATGGAAAGTGAAAGTGACATATATAAAATGTAGTAAGTTGAAAGTGATTATACAATTATATTTCTATAATTATATTTCTATACGGACCTTATTTGTCTATATATACATTATATGATTATATAATATGTCTATTTATAACATATGTGCTTAATGATAAACAAGAAGAATATAAGAAAATTATGTCTATTTATTGACTTATACCTGCTGATCCATGTCATTGTGCACAATCCATGCCAAACGGGTCAAATCTCCTGTAGTCAATTGACTGTTTGCAAAAAGGGTGACAATCAGACACAATATAAACATTGGTACTTATAAATAACATATATTGTAATCATTAGAAATGAACACAATAAATATGTAATCAAATTTCCTGAATATGTTTATCATTTACCTTAAGTTAGCTAAAAATTACATGATACACGTTTGCTACAAATAACTTAGAAGACAACATGAACAATAGGCAACATCGCAAACATTAACAAATTTCCCTTATATGTGGAATGCAAGATCGTCAACATAAGGGGTGATGATGTACCTGTATTCAATTGACTATTTGCAAAAGGGGTCATAATCAGACACAACATAAACATTGGTAACTATAAATAACATATGTTGTAATCATTAGAAATGAACACAATAAATATGTAATCAAATTTCTTGCATATGTTAATCATTTATCTTAAGTTCGCTAAAAATTACATGATACGTGTATGCTACAAATAACTTAGAAGATGACATGAACAATATGCAACATCGTAAACATGAAAAAATTTACCTTATATATGGAATGCAAGATTGTCAATAGAAGGGGTGATGACATTTGTAGTCATTGATTATCTTCTTCTTCTTCATCATCATCATCATCATCGCCATCATCACCATCATCATTGCCATCATCCTCACCATCATCATCACCATCATCACCATCATCATTGCCATCATCACCATCACCATCATCATTATCATCATCACCATCATCATCATCATCATCACCATCACCATCATCGTCATCACCATCATCTTGATCTTCATCATCTTCTTCTTCATTATCTTCAATATCTTCTTCTTCCATAACATTATACTTTATCGGCCTTCCTCTTGGATCATGTCTAACAACAAATGACCAACCCTATTTATTTGGAACCTCTAAGTAAAACACTTGCTCACATTGGCTTGGAAGAACATAGGGCTCATCTCCAACTGGCTCAAATGACCTTGTATTGATCATTGTAAATCCATTATCATGTTGAATAACCATTCTATCTGGATCATTTTTATTTAGTCGTAACTTGTACCATTTGACGACGAATAGAACTAATTTGAAGGTGTTAAATTCACACTCAATTATATCATCCAAGATGCCATAGTATTGATTTTGAGATTGTTGAGGATGTATGTTGTTTCTAGATGATATATTGGTGACCTCAAAAACTGCAGTTATCCTAGAATCACAAGTTTTCTTTGTGTCATCCAACCTTTTTATACAAAATTTGTGGCCATGATAGTACATAGCTTTGTGGTTCTTGAACTACAATTTTTTAAGTGTGTGTAAATTATTTGCATTGTGAGTTGATACAAAACATACGTCGAGTTATGATCATTAATAAATTTCTACATACCTCTCCACCTCTTAAACCCTTTACTAGATCAACTACCATCGGCATAACATTGGAATCTCCATTATGATGAGCTTCTATAACCAATGAAGCAACACCTTCCCATGTTAATGAGCAACCATTTTGTTGACATCGTTCAATCCATTCCATCAAGATTGTTCACAATAGACAAATGTATTGCATCCCACTCTTGACCACCTATTTCAAAAAAATACACCAATTAAAAATAACTTATATTGAAGATTTATATGAATTAATTAACTACAATAACATCTTAGATTTACCTCTCACTTTCATCGATCTACCTTTGCCCATCAAGTACTCCCCTTCAAAATTGTTAATTGAGTTGGGATCCCAAATACGATCTACATGGATGTTTTCTGCAAACTTAGGAAGATATTCAATAATGTACACCATGGTCTGGTATACCATATATCCCTCCACCATAGAACCCTCAGGATGTGCTCTCTATCAAACCAAGCCTTTCAAAAATTTCAAGTGCCTCTCAACCATCCACATGGACCTGGTTGGTACAGGTCCACACAATTAAATCTCCTCAACTTGATGTATGAGGTAGTGTTCTTGTGCATTGAAAAAACTTGGAGGATAGACACTTTTGCATTTCACACATCAGAAGAGGAATTTTCCCCTTCCAATATTTTATATGTTCTTTATTGATTTCTTTAGATGACAACCACCTCATGTATTTAACAAGATCATATATAACCTATTTGACATTGTTGGCAAAGTGGTGTGGGAGAGATAGAGGTAGAACGTACTGCAATTTTTGTAAAATGATCTTGTCAAAATTTTATAAAAGAATGCAATTGAAACTACCTGCAGTATATAAATATATAGTGAATACAAAATAACATGAATTACCTTAATTTTGATCGTGTGTTTTCAACCCTGGCCCAAATTCACTTTTATTTGATATGATATTGTTTATGTTCACAGCAAATCTTGTGGAAAATCTTATTTTTTTATGACTTCTTTTATAGCATTGCTCTGGTGCTCTGACAATAACCAACTAAGGGCACTTGTATCAATTTGATCTCCATTTTTATTTGGTCGAATACCATTTTTCATTGCATGGTTGGATTCTTCAATGTCACTACAAGTTTTGACAATTTGATCTTTGTTACACCTTCCATCCAAGATTTTCCATAATGTCTTTTTTACATTCTTTCCAATATGCATAGGATCAAACAAATGCACAATTGGGAGTTACTCATATTACGGCAACCTAGTAAATTGTGTAGGATAAATTTTTAGTCCTTTTGGAAGTTGGACATTGATGTCTTGACAACCTTCACAACCATCAATCACATCATCAGTAAACAAAAAACAATATCGAAATATAAATTTGAAACAAAAAGCATCAAATGGAATGACATTACCTTGACGATTTATTTTATTGTATTGTAACTTCCATAAGTGAGTTGTCATTCTCTATGGCTTTGACGTAGTCTCTTCTAGACCATTGAAAAGATGTTTTTTGATAACTCAGTACTTATGATTTCTATGCAGAAAGTGTCTATTCTCATCAAACACCTACTTTCTTAAACTTTTTGAATTACGAGATTTCATCTTTGGACCACAAACTGGACATGCAAATTTACCCTTTGTCTGAAGACCTACAAGATCATGTATAATTGGATTAAATGTGTTAAATTTGACATACCAAAAAAGAGGTGTCAAGAAGAGAACATACCACAAAAATGTGTTAGCCCAGGGGCATCGTGTATTGTCCATACAAGAATTGCATGAAATTGAAATTGTCTTTGTCCTATTGGTCTACAAATGTCATACATAGTAACCCCATTCCATAACACCACCAACTCGTCGATAAGAGGTTCAATATATACGTTGATATCTTTGACTTGGTACTTACCTAGTTGAATGAGCAAAAACATTACATAATTATTTTAACCATTTGATGGATTAGTAATAAATTAATTTAGATGACCACTAAATCAAAAAATACCTGGAACAATCAGTGTCAACATTATGTGCTCTCTCTTTATGGACAACCAAGGAGGTATGTTATTGTTGATAACAAAAACAGGCCACACTGAGTAAGTAGATCTCATCTCTCCATAAGGATTGACACCGTCTGTTGCCAATGAAAGCTTGAGATTACGAGGTTCTTCTTTAAAGTGTGGCCATTTTTCCTCTATTTCCTTAAATGTCAAACCATCAACAGGCATTCGCATAATGTCATCTTGACTTCTATTGCATGCATGGTAATCCATAAATTGTGCCAAGCTATTGCACTTGAATAATTGTTGCAGACGTAGAATAATGGGAATATGCTGAAGAACCTTGTGAGGCACCTTTTTTGTTAATCGATCTTATTGATATCTACTGATATGACAAGTAGGGCATTGTGTTGGAAAATTCATGTTGTTTATGATATATAATATGATCGTTTGGACATGTATCTATTGTTTGATACTCCATTCTAATATCTTTCATGATGGCAAATAATTCTCAGTATGAGTGAGGTAGAATGTTTGATGGTGGTAACAAACACTCACCTATCAACCTATGACCAAAAATATAATTTCTTAATTTAAAGAATATTAATTGCTACACGAACCCAATGTTAATTGTAAGGGAACTACGAGTAAAATAATGAAAGAATATGGCATACCTTAACATACGTGTCATTGCTACATTGGATAAACCATTCATAACCTTCAAGTTCACCAATAGCAATACAGCGACAAGAAGAGTTGTTTTGGAGCCTTAATATAGGGACTGGTGTGCCTTCTCAAGTAAAGGTACATCAAACTCTGCATCATCATCACCATCATCATCATCATCATTATCATCTTGATCATCGTGATCATTTTGATCATCATGATCTTCATCATCCTGATCTTCTTCCATGGTATCATTACCTTCTACTTTAATATTCACACCTCCATGTTCCCTCGTTTGGAAATCCACATTCTCCGAATTGTCATGGTCCATAACATGAAACTCAAGGATGTTGACCTATATGAAAATGATGACCTTATATTAACCATGACCATGATGTCATCATCAAATCATGTCTTAAGTAATTTATAAACTATTAAAATACATACCAATGGGTGATACTCGTTTCCCCCTTCAATGTGACCATGTTGCCTACAATGTTGCTCAACTGTTGTGATTAGATATCTTTGAGTCTTTAAGCCCTTACACATTTTGCAAGGACAATAACATTTTCCATCACCTTTTCTTTTTAAGTTAGACCACAGTCTAGCAATTGTCTCCCTATTTTTTTGTGTGTTGATATTGTTAGACATGGTCTTTCTTGATTGGAATGACTCATTGGTGGAAGAAGGATGATTTGTTTGCAACCTGCAGATGGAGTAGTAAGAGGAAGACACATATAAAAAGGAGTTAGGACATGCTGGAGTGGGGTCAGCCCAAGATATTTTTGAATCTTGAAGAACCTGGTAAAGGGTGTCTGGAAAGGTGAAAATAAAAAGTATTTTTGCAGCTACAAAGGAGGAATCGAGAGCATTATAAATAATGAAGAAGAAACTTAAATCGATACAACTTCACCTCTATTTACAATTTGACCTTTCTGCAAGTGAAATATGACAATATACAAAATTTTCAATCACATTTTCACTTTAAAAAGAACACCAAATATACCTTTGCTACAATATCTTCTTCAAATTCTTCGCTATCAGATTCTTCAGAACTGCAAGCTCCTATGCAGAAAAAAGATGAGATGTACTAAGTAATTTTTGATGGGAAATATTTAAAGAAATCAACTATCAAAAAAAAAATTTATGAAATTCAGTTACTTTATTATGTACTGGAGACTTGGCAAGATGTTCCCAAGTCTATCTATAGAATGCCTATCTGCATGGTTTTTTGCAAATAGTCTAGTATGGTGCCACTTTTGAACAACAAATGTCATTGGGGCTGGTAATTTGGCTCAAGAGATGCACAAGCCTGTTGACACCACAGAACTTTTAGTTCATCATATAGCATTCAGCTATCTTCTTTAACAAAATCCAAAGAGAATACAAACAAACTAATGAGTTGTGTCTATCTCAATTGAATAGCAAGTACTATAGTGAGTATTAGGAAACTGACCTTGCAAATAGCATCTAGTTCATAAAGTATTAGGAAAGTGACCTTTCTAATTAGTTTAACATAGATTGGTGAACAGAAAATTCATAATAAAAATCTAATTTTTTCCACACTTGTTCAAACCATATAATGAAACGACAAAAAATGAATTGTATACAAAGACCATATTGTAGGCTATCCAAGTTGAAAGTGAATAGATGACCTTTATGGGGTGTTGTACCAAGTGGACCAAGTATGTGAGAGCTTGAAGATGAAGGGCTCCTATTTTGGGGCCAATATTTGGTGGTTTCGAGGTGCCTAGGGAGAACCTTTGATGCTAAGTCTTAGTTATGTAGACTTTGGCGAATCTGGTGAGCTTTCTACAAATTTGTACCTGCTATATCAGCAACCACTATGCCCTATTCTAGACCTTCAGTATTTTGACTGACATCAATTATAAGTGTGCGTCCAGATGTTAGCTACAATTGATTGGGGTGGCTTTTAGTGTGTATCAGTCTAATTTGACATGTGTGATGCAGGGTAAACTTTAAGAAAGCCGCCTCCAAATAAAGAAATAAAATATTGGCAAATCTCTCATTATCTTAAAAAAACAAAATTATTTCTATTGGTGAATCTCTCAATGTTTTATTCTAAAAATGATTAATATTGACGATTATTTTTGAATCATAATTTTTTTTGTATAAAATATTGACCAATCTCAATAATAATAGGAAGTTCATTAATCACCATGGAATATTACAAATCAAAATTGAACATTTTTTTACTGCGTGGAATATTATGAGAATCATTACATATACTTTAAATCAATAGTGAAAAATAAATATTGGTGATATGTCCCTAAAGTAACTAATAATTATGATAATTATTGGTCAGTTCAATTTAATTTCTCCAATAATATATTATATTTAGGTAACTCAAATCTATTAATGTAACAAATATTGTGGCTTATATTTGAGTTCAAATTTTTGAATAAAATAAATTATTGAGCGATTTTAAATATTCTATAACCAAATTTTATAAAACTATGGCAATTTAGGTTGTATCAAATCTTAAACTATTAGCCAAATTACTAGCCAAAAAATTCTAAAATTAGCCAATTTATGAATATTAGCCACTAAATTATACCCTAGTGTGATGGCAGTATCAACATGTTATCAGCATCTTACATTATTTAGAAGAGGTGTAGTTTAGTGGGTAAATGTTCGGCCATTGTGGGAATGGTATTCTATGCTTTTTGTTTGGTTAATTTGTGTTGTTATAGCAGTCTAATTTTATAATCTGAATGTTGTATCAGTTTGTTTCAATAATGTTCTTGTTATTTTGCTATATTGTAATGCATCTCACTATAATGTCCCCTTTTTGACATGACATTCAATAATAAAAATAAAAAGTAAAAATATAAAAAATTAAAATAACATGTAATATAATTATAATTTAATTAAGTTTAGTGAATGATCAAAATGAATGCAATAAAGAGTTATGAGTATTGAAGGATTAAGATATAAAGGAGAGACCATTCTATGAGAAGAGAAAATGAAGGAAGCAAAAAATCATTTGGAAATAAATTATTATTTCGTGAGGCAGCAATGAAGGGTGGCGACTCAGTTCGTTTTGAAGGGTGGCAATTCTTTTATAAATAAAATATAAAGGGAAGATCAATCGAAATTCACCATCAAATGTCATTTCATTCAACTAGATAAAAAATCAGAAATCCATTCAAGAATCAATTTATGAAATCATTACACACCAATATATCAAATCAGCATTCATTCAATCATCACTATCAACATTTGTTAAATCATCAATCTTGAATCCATCAAAGTAAACCATTCAATTGTCCACCTATCATCAATTGGGAATCAAATATCAAAATAACCAAACAATCAGACCAGCAAGCAAACAATCAGTCACTTATACAAGCAAATATCAACTATTTGAGTATCAACCATTCTAGCATCCAATCATTTAAATATTTATAATTAAGACATCAATTGGTTAAGCATCCACCCATCAATCCTTCAAGAAACGATGATAAAGAGAAATCAGACAATTGACAATGATCTATCAAATACATCAAGATATCGGTTTTGAATTCTAGTTAGTACTTGCAAACTGGACAGGTTCTGGGCCCATAGGGTAGGCTAAGGATTTGAGGAAATATTTATGATACATAATCCACCAAAATTAGCATAATTGGTATAAATACTAGGTCATTACTGCAGAGTGTAAAAACTGGTTGATTAGGACATTTAGCAATTCCTGATTTGGGTACTCCATTTCAATTTGTTTAAATTGTTTTGTCCAATGTAGGTTGATGCTTTTTAGTTTCAACGTTGAAACCCAAAGTGTCATATTTGGTAGGCATGTTTGTTCTTATAGCCTTAAATTCATTGACTGTGATTTTAAGAAAATCTACAGCGAGACTTATTTTTTAGATGCATGATGAGAAATGATTTCCACATTGAAAAGTTTTATGAGAATTCCTAGGTTCAATAGCTATGTCTTTTCTAGGGCTTATAGCATCTCTTCTTTTGAGCTTATGCAAGTGACAAAGTATGAGAAGGGTAGACTTTAGCAATGGCTATTGCTTTTGTTATTATTCCATTGTTTATTATTTTTCTTATCTCATATCTATGTTTATTTTACATTTTTTCATTTCCACGTAAATTGTGGCCTGAGGGGCCACACCTTTTTATATTGATTTAAGGAAAAATATCACACATAAGGGTGCATCTATAGCTAACTACTTAACATCTAAAATCATATTAACAAAAAGGTTCATATTCATTCTCAAACATATTAAATTGTACATCAGCATAGCCACTAGGGCTAGCCTCCAAGAGCAATCTAGAAAATTTCCACTATTCAGAAGGGTGACAAGAATCATAGTCCATCTTGCAAAAATCATTTTCCAGACCGATACACAAGTTTTCTCAAGAGTATAGATAATAGCCCAAGCTTCCATCTAATTTTTAGAATGAGTACTTAAGGAAGTAGAAAAGAAAAACTAAACAGGGCTTAAAGTTCCACTACTAGTACCACCCATTCCTGTTGGACGTGGATTACTCCTTGAAAACCCATCTATATTGATTTTGAGGAAATCATTTGGGAGGGGAGACACTAACCTAAATGGTTCACTTTCTTGACTTGTTGAACTCTGGGACCAAACCTATTTTGTGAAGAAAGAGAAAAGCATTGATCCAAGTGATTAGCAATGTGGAGATCCAAATGAATAGTTGACTAAGATAGCTCTTGTTTTGACAGACCACCCAAATATGAAATCTCATTCATATTACAATCTTGCATGATCTTATCATAGCAAAGGTGATTATGAAATTGCTGGACACTACTACATGGCATCAGTCAAGGAAAGCCATAGGATTTTGTGTTGCCATACTTTGGGTTGGGACAGGTTAAATGAAATTGGGAGATCTTAAGAGTTCTCTCTCAAATTTTGAAAAGGTTCTGGAGGTTCACCCTGAGAACTGTGAGAGCTTGAAAGTTGTAGGCCATATATATGCTCAACAAGGGCAGCAAGAGAAGGCTTTGGAAATTCTAAGAAAGGCAACTTGCATAGATCCACGTGATGCTCATTCCTTTATTAAGATGGGTGAGTTATTGATATCATCAGACCCCAGTGCAGCCTTAGATTCTCTTAACACAGCAAAGTCTCTTCTAAAGAAGAGCAGAGAAGATGTACCCATTGAATTGTTAAACAACATTGGGGTTCTTCATTTTGAGCGTGATGAACTAGAGTTGGCTTAGAAAACTTTAATGGGGGCATTAGGAAATGGTGTTTGGGTTGAATTCATCAATAAAAGCCCCAATATCAATTTTGAAGTTTTTCCTGTGTGTTTAAAGGATATGGAATTCTTCCATCGACTAGAAGAAGAAGGTGTTTCACTTGAGTTGCCGTGGGATAAAAGGACAACACTATTTAAATTGAGTTTCTTTTTAAATACTATTTAAATATAATTTTAAATATGAATTTATCCATGAGAAATCCAATGAATAGGTGCTCCTGCATCATAGACGAAGATGCTGATGCAAGGTATGATGTTACTGACTTCCCTCTTAGTGCCCTAGTCCACCAACTCATACATGAAACCATGGGACAAAAAAGAAAAAATGTTGGATTTAAAAGCTTTTCCGATTGGTTATTAGGAGTATGAACGAGGTCTACATGTCAGATTTGAATGAAGCCCTAAGATTCATTCAAAGCCCCCACACCAATATCGGCATGGAGGCTTCGAGTAAAGCCCCTTGGGACCTTCATTCAAAGATTTGGCTTCATTTGAAGCCCCTAAAATTTAGCTTCCCCAATTTCCATCTGATTTCTTCATTATGGAAAGTGGGAACCATTATTGTGGCCCTACCTAGGAACAAAATTTTATCACCTAATTTTCCTTTTGTTGACTTCATGATCTTTCTATGAAGCAAATAAAATAATAACTAACATTTTCTATGTTTCAAACTTCTATGTTGACTAAAAAACATCTGCTGAAATAACTTTATTTGACAAATTCCATTAAAAAATTATAACCTTTTTCAACCTAGACTTATATTAGACATTTTATAAGTTACACTAGATTAACATGTTTAAAAGTAACTACACATATCTAAATGTGTGCACTACATAAGTGTGCGATAAAAATATATATGTATATTTCAATCTATCTTGACATATGTTCATAATCACTCATATGAAAAGGAATGTATTCAAATATTTCAAGCTCATCTTTGTCATTTGGCTCCCAAAAAATGTGCATACAAGTAACAAAATATTATAGAAAGTCAAGTATTCAAACTATTTGCTAAATGTTACAAGAGAACGGTAGATCGTTCATTGCTGAATATATAAAATATTTCATATACCACAGAATAACTATTTTATAAATGAAAACTTTCATACATGGGATGAAGCATTCTGGTTGTTTGAAAGTCTATTGGACATTGTGAGCTTGCATAAAAAATATCACAATAGTCCTTGAATGCTTGAATGTTCTTTTTTCACCTATAAGTAGTGAATATATAAATAATGAGACATTTTATTTAATCTACTATATGGATTTGAAGCAAACAAAATTATTATAGCAACTCAATGCAAAGGAAAATCAATATATTTAATTTAAAATAGTCTAAATGTGTTCATACAAAAACTATAAATGATTATCCCTATTTAATTGATCTTTATATATTCCTAGTTTTTCAGCTAATGACCAGCCAAATGAAGCCCATAAAGACAACAAGACACAATTTATACCCAAATTAGCATTTTAGAATATTATGAGTGAACTGCTTTTCTTTCTTTGTAGCCTATTTTATCTTGGAAATAGGATACCAAATCATGTTGTTATCCTTGATTTATAATCTTATCCTAGTTGATATTTTCTAACAAAAAATTCAATAATCTATTTAGATAACTTGTCTTTTATAGTGTTAACCATTCTCCAAAAATACATTTTTTTTTTCTAAAAATATCTTCAAACTCAATGGAAAGCTCATGATTCAACTACCTCTTGTCTCCTATTGAGGTATTTTGGGGATGATATAATAAATAATTCATTCCATCCTACATTGGTAATACTTCTTATTTGGTGAATACATCATTTCATCAAAAAGACTCTTTGTGTGGTGAACCTTTAGTATTTTACCTATACAGTAGATAGATCAGAAGCAACAACATATTTAAATAAACTAAATATCTCTAGAAACATATATGTATATATATAATAGTGTAAATCAAATCAATCTGCAATATTTTCAAGATATAAGTTAAATTCTCATGGATCATTTAGAAGTCATATGTCACAAAAATCTTCAAGTGGGTTACAATTTCTTATTTTTGAAAAATAAATCAAATATTGAATAAATTTGAACCTAAGATTTATTTAAAATAATTTTAAGATATATACTCAATAAAAAAAAAAGATAATAGAACTATATCATTGAACATAAGAGGAACAAAATTTCATCACTTGTTTTCCTTTTGCTGACTTCAAAATCTTTCTGTGAAACAAATAAAAAACAAATAACATTTTCTATGTTTCAAACTTCTATATTGACTACAAAACATCTTCTCAAATAACTTTATTTGGTGAATTCAATTTAAAAGATTAGAACCATTTTCAACATAAACTTATACTAGATTTTCAACAATTTTCAAACTTCTATTTTGACTACAAAAGATCTCTTGGAATATATATCATCCATTGTTGAATATGTAAAATATTTCATATACCATACTATTTAATCTTGCCAGGCTATTTGAATAGCTACATGACACTAAAAAAGAAAATCTTTTGTACAGGCTAATATTGTTCAAGTTTCCTGATTATGTTAATGCATATCTATGACTTGCAGCCATGGCCCAGGCTCGAAATGAGATCCAACTAAGCCTAGAATTGATTGGGGAGGCACTTAAGGTGGATAAAACCTCAGTAAATGTGATTACCATGCTTGGCAACCTAGAACTGAAAACAGATGACTGGCTTAAAGTAAAGAAACAATTAAAACTGCACAAAATGTATCAGATGGTAAGGATGCTTATGCTGACATTTCTCTTGGAAATTGGAATTATTTTGTAGCTTCATGTAATGAGAAGAAGGATCCAGATGCAGAGGGAATACATCTTGATAAGGCTAGGGAACTGTATTGTAAAGTGTTGGCTCAAAGACCTGGAAATGTCTATGCTGCAAATGGGGCAAGCATTGTGCTAGCCGAAAGGGGTCATTTTGATATTGCAAAGGAAATTTTCACACAGGTTCAAGAAGCTATAGCCGGAAACATCTTTGTTGAGATGCCTGATTTGTGGGTAAATCTAGCACATGTTTACTTTGCACAAGGACAGTTTGGGCTTGCAGTGAAAATGTATCAAAATTGTTTGAGGAAATTATATTTTGGCACTGACACCCAAATTTTATTATATTTAGCTCGATCACATTATGAAGTAGAATAGTGGCAAGATTGTAAAATAACATTATTAAGAGTAGTACATTTGGCACCCTCAAATTACATGTTACACTTTGATGTTGGTCTTGCCATGCAGAAGTTTTCAACTTCAACACTTCAAAAGAAAAAATGTACTACTAATGAGGTTCGTCAAGCAATGTTTGAATTAAAGAATGTGCTCTGTGTGTTTAGCCAACTGTCAATAGTGCCAAGCGCTCATACACATGGCAGGTTTCAAGGATTAATACAGGCTACCCACATTGTAGCCCTATATAATTGCTTTCACAACGTGCCATCTCTGTGTATTTTTTCTATATGTATGCTAATTTGATTTAAGGAACTATTAGGCTATGTAATTGTATGATTTGATCATGAGCAAAATTTTGTGGAATAATGAAATATGATATAAGAAACAAGGAATATGCACTATGTTTCAATGAATTTTTAAAAATTTCAAGGTTTATTTTGCAAGATGAGCACCATAGAACTTTACAAAATTATGAAGACAAGGCAGATTTTGTGTTGCTAAACAAAAAAGCATATTTCTAACTAAAGTATTGACATAAAAAGTTTAGTAACTGTCCTAGAAAGTAATCTTGATGAAAGAGAGCATATTCTTAAAGTAGTGGCTTGGTAGAAATCCATTAAAAGTGTCCATTAAAAAACACAATACAGCCTGAATATGTCAGTATATGGCAGAGAGTTTTACATGGCATTCCTAGGATAAATAGAATAGTAGTCAAGCCCTATTCAAGAATGAAAAAGCTTGTTATTTTCCAAGGAGAGGACTTCTATCAAGACGAATCATTAAATGTGGAGTGCACTTTGTAATAGACACAAAAGATTGCATGAAAGTTGTGAAAGGGGTGCAGAAGATGCTCACTTTTTCCTTGCAAAGTAACAAGTAGTTGGTGTTGTTGTTTCTATTAGTGTAAATTATGCAAAGTAGCCAATTGCATTTGATAAGAAACTTAGTGTCAATTTAGATGACATCCATTTCAAAGGAAGAAGACCTGATAAAGATAAGGCTCTTCAAGCCCTAAGGAGATCAAAAGCATTCAAAATTCTAGAACCCTAAACAGTCGAGAGAAGACAGAGTGTGCAAAGTTTCCCCTAATAGTTGAGATCATGAACATAATCCAAATAGGCAGTTCATGGAAACTCGCATAGTATGAGTGAAGAATCTAATGAGATGATACACTTCATATAATAAAAAGTGGAAGAAAAACCCCAAAAAAAACTTTAAAATACCATGTGATCGAAGCATGAAGGAGGTGGCAAGAACAAGAGCTAAAACAAAAGGGTGATGACATTCAAGAAAGCATAAATGGAAGTCTACAATCATAGCAATAAGTCACAACAAAGTTTTATTACAATGTTCTACAATCAAACGCACCCATCAATGATCTATAGCAGACGTGCCCTTGTGCCCTTTTTGATGGAGATTGGACTTTTTTGCTTCCCTCACACCAATGTTGATGGAGATCGGACCTTTTTGCTTCCCTCGTGCCAATGTTGATGGAGACCAGACTAGTAGCTCCCCTCACGCCAATGTTGATGGAGACCGGACTCGCAGCTTTGCCAAATGAAATGTGAATTACATTTTTGCCTTTTTTTTTGTTTTATGTTGTCGTGTGTGTCACAATTTTGACAAAATTAATTTGTCGCAATTGTGACCAATGTGGGCTTGTTATTTCAAAAAAAAAAAAAATTCTTTATAACGCGACCAACCAACCCATTTTAAAAACTTGATCACAATTTTTGGTCGCGATTTAGGGTGAAATGCACTAGTGTTGCTCCTGTGAATAGCTTCCTTTCTACATCTAATTTCCCTTCACAACCCAATTTTGTCTTCCTCTAGGAGGGAGATCAGTTTGTAATTTGATTCTCAGGTTTTTCCTCACATTTTCCCATGTATTTATTTTATTTTCCATAATTTGGGACAACAGTTTTCAAGAAACTAACACTAGTTAACCATTTGAGTCCCCACCCACCCTATCAGAATGGGAATAAATTTGCTGAGTGGACAATCAAAATTACTCCACTTAATAGTTTCAACCAAATGTAAACAACTTTTAGACCCACGAGAATCTTCTCATGAAATATTTGCAACTCCACACAACAGGACACAGATCTCAAATAATTCACTATTTATGGAAACACTAAATGTAATTCCCCAGCAGAGTCACCATGTTGTTGGAGTTCTTTCTTGTAAAGAACATATCAGGTAGATTTAAACTTGATACCAAGAAACAAAGACCAAGGACAAGCCTAAGGATGAGCTAAATCCTATGTTCAGCAAGGCTACATCTTAGTTCTGGACCAATTAATAGAGTCATCAGGACTCACTTCACTTTAGGCTCTACTAAGCCAAGGTGGGAAAACCTAAGGGATACCATCTTATTAACTTGATACTCTTCTATGCAAGACTATCCCATATAGCAGACATGGTCAATATTCTTCTTCAATTTGCTGCCAATTTTCCTAATTATAGAAGCCAACTACAACCAAAGAAAGAAAAAAAAAATAAGCCATGACCCACAATTCTAGCTCTTCAATACATAAAATGGGAAATTGATATTCATTTAAAGATTTAATTTTCTTAGCATAACCTAGGTATGCAACAACAAAGAACATGTATCCTTCAAGCTAACCAGTCCCTTATACATTGGGCACCAACTAAACCTTCACATACAGATGGATACCTAAAGTATACTCATGTATTCAAATATCTAATCTATCTATTTGACTTGCAAATAGACATCAATCTTCATGATAACTCTCATACTTATGGTAATATCCTCCTGGTGTAACCCACAACCCTATCAGTATAAACAAGCATTTACTTGGCTTCTTTGTTCCAATAGCAAGTTTATCCTAACATACAATCTGAAAGGATTGCAATTGAGTTCAAGCTCTTAGTTCTTAAACACATATGATTGTAAATAACAAAATAAGGAAATGAGAATTAGAATGAAACTAAAGAAATGAAGCTCTTGCATTAATTTCCTTGAAACCAACACATCATCTGCATATCAAAATTCAGAAAATACACAAAGAACTGACTCTGACATATGAATGCTTCAAAAGAAATACAATATCGATGTTCATATCAAAGGAACACTGGGAAAATTGGTATCACAACTATCAAGAAATTCTCTAACTCTAGAACTAGATTGGTCTCACAATCCTCAGAAAATCTCCAAAAAAATTAGAACCCTTTACAATGAGCAGACAAGGAAGATATATAGGAGAGAATATATTCAAGAAATATAATCTGGAAATGACATCTATCCCACTGAGAATGTCTTCAATCTAAAGTTGCTAAAACTAATCATCCTTTAACTACCTGCAATTGAACTCATAAATGATGCCAAAATATTTGATATAATTCCACTTTAATAATCTACAAAATATCCTATGGAGAAAATATCAGGACTGGATTACAAACTGTACTAGTACTTCAAAATCTGATTTTTACTTGTCATATCTGTTTTGCCTTGAAATTCACTTGTGTTTTTGGCAAGAATACAATTGCTTCCACCACCTTCAAAAACATTCAATTCATCCTTCAAATTGTTGGACAAGTCAAATCAGATGAAAATATATCTATATCTGATTGCAATTTCATCTGCAACATTAAAATTGCACAATTCATTGTGAAACCCTCAAAATCAAAAAAAAAAACCTCTACTAGCTATTACTGACTGATACCTACACAAAATCTAACTTCAAAAATGGAAAATTCACTCTTTTCTAGTTTCAACGGTATATTACACTATACATTTTGGATGCCTCCCTGAAACCATTTTGAAAAATATGCCTCCCAGACTGAATAGAGCATATTTAAAATTGAAAATTTTTAGAAAGCTCATATAGTCAAACTATTCAAATATTTCAATTTTAAAATTTGAGCATTGGAGAATTGTTTGAAATTTGATTTTTAAATCATTTTCTTCTTTCTCTCCTCCCCCTTTGCCACATGTCAATCTCAAATTCGATGCTCATCACTCCGACGAGCCCCCTAAATATTGGGGACATGTGTCATCAAATCGCTACCTCACTATGCATAACTTTCACACATCTTTCTATAGCGAGTTAGCGATAACCAATTATTTTTCTTTGATCCTATGGCAGACATTTGATACAACCCTTAAGAGAAAAATGGTGGGTCCCTCACTCGCTACCTCGCTATAGATAACTTTCGAGCACCTTTCTAAGGCGAGTTAATGAGTATCGTCGATTTATGCTTGATCTAACAATTTAGAATCATTGACATGTTCTATGCATGGGGGTGGGTCCAAGATACTACTGTCACTAAGCTAGCCTAACATGCTAGCACACATATATATTATTTAATTTCAATGACATCATTTTTCCTTGACTCTGCTATGTTTTTCATTTTTAGGCATGTCACTACCTTGCTACTGGCAAGAATCACAAACTTCTCGGTAGCAACATAGCAAGCTCCAGCAAAATCAAAACTTTCAGCCTATTAATGATAAGTAGGATGCCAGCGTGTCATTTAATCTGCACAACTCATTTCTAAAAAATCACTTTTTCGGGGCCCATCTCTTTTAAAATTTCCACTACATCACAACCTTCCAACCAGTCACTACCTTTAAAATTTGGGCACTCGCTATGTCACTACCAGTAGGTCGCATAGATTTTTTGATAGTGACTTAGCGAGTCACCGGAGAAACCTCAATTCTGGTGACACCATTTGCAAATTCCTCCTTGTGCACCTTTTTTGATACTTACAATCCTGAGAGATAGCATGTGACTCCAATGCACCCTTTTTCGATGCCAGACTTCATTCTTTAGTACCATAACAAAGTTCTTCAATGGTTGCTACATCGCTATAGGAAACAACCTTGCAACTTATTATAGCAAGTATGCGACATCCGTTGATCCTAACAAGATTTGAAAATGGGATAAGATTTTTCAAAAGGACTCAACAATGACCTTGACATAGGTAGGAAAGAATATTTATTTGTTGTTAAGACTTTCACGCCAGAATAAGATTTAAAAGGTAAGACCTAGGGTTTTACACAATTTTTAGAAGATATCAGAAATACAAGACCAAAACCCTAAAACCCTAGAACTTAACAAAAGAACTCATATCTAATTTTTTCACCGTGATTCTAAGAAAAATTAATATGTAAAAATCAGACCAACAGAGTGAATGATAAGCTTAGTAGCAACTATAGAGCTCAGTAGCAATGTAACTAATTGACTAAGTGTTAAGTCATTGATAGACAAATTGACCTTAATGTCAATAATATCCCCCTTTGGAATTAGTGACAAAAACACTTATCAAACCAAAAATCTAAGCTTCAAAAACTATAAGTCAAAAAACTTCCTTTATCATCATTCTAAGTTTTCAACTCAGTTTTGACTTCTTGTTATTGTAGCTTGATAGCATATTCTATTTTTCTAATTTTTTAAAATTTCTTTTTTAAAGATACTTTATGGTTATTTGTACAAGTATCTTCATAATACTATACTACTACCCCATACATATATCTCTCCTATATACATATATTTAGAGTATAGTAATCTTCTCCTCCTTTTACAATATCTTCTTCCTCTTTATATATTAAACATATTTACTTCTCCCCCTTTTTTACATAAATACCAAAGGTGTATAATATCTATATGTTAATATCACAATGTGACAAGAAATCAGAATATACCTTCAGAATTAGTACCATAGTCTTTTCCCAATTCTCCTATAGTACCTTACTTGCATGTAAGGCAATCTAAACTTCTACTAATAATTCCATCATGTGATTAGCTATGGAGAAGTTGTTGTCATGGATGAATGTCTTTTCATGTGCAATGTGTTTCTACAATGCATCCATGTTTGGAAGAGTCATGTCCTAAATTTTTGCAAGTGTGGCCTTGATTCTAGCTTCTTCCCTTAATAATTCTACCTGTAGATTTGTCAGATATCTAATCTTTGAGAAATGTGTAGAACTATAACTTGTGACAACTGGTGTACACTTTCCTTCATATCTTCATCTATCTTAGACAATTTATCCTTGATCTCCTTTGTGAAGATAGATGTGTCACTCAAATTGACAAATAGTGAAATAACATTATTAACAGATATTTCTAGTGGAACAAGAATAGTAGATAACTCTACATGATCTATTGCAACTTTCTATGCAACTTTTTCCAATACTCTATTCTTGAATTTTCTTTTAGCCCTTTACAGTAGTTTATCATGTCCATTCAGATCTTTATTGAATTTGTGGAGAGTTTTAGTTAGCTGATCAAGAATAGCTTGAGTACTATCAACCTCAATACTCAGAGCATCAACAAATATTCTCTTTATGTCCTCAAGGACTTGATTTTCCCTCTTCTTTTCTTCTCTAAGCTTTCATTGCTTAGCTCTCTTCTGTAATATTTCTCCTAGGGTATCCATTTGATCAAGAGTGAGGGTAGAGATATCTCAAATTGTAATAATTATTTCCTCATCTAGTTCAATTTCCTCTCCTTTACCCTTTCTTTTAGAATGGTAGAAACAATTTTTGGAATTACAAATGGGAAACATATACTTTTGAGAGGGGGGGGTGAATCAAAAGTCCTAATATTTAACCAATAAAACTTTTAATTTCAAACAATACATGCTTTAACATATTGAAATAGCATATAAAGTAAATGCATCCACACAAACACTTGACACTAGATATGATTACTCAAAAACCCTCCAAATGAGAAGGTAAAACTGGGGTGGGGATGACACCCACAACTTTTTACTATTGCAGCAATAAAGTGTAACTTGTTAGGGTTACAAAATTTGACCATGAAACATGATCTGCCCTATGAATGGCCTACCCTATTAAAAGCTTAAAAAGGATCATTAGATCCTACCCTGTTAAAGGATTTCACATCCTACTAGAAGTGTACCTATTTAAAGGATTTGGAACATTCACTTGGAATGTCACCCTATTAAAGGATTTCACAATGACTATTAAGTCAACCTTAATCAAAAGGATTTCATCATGTTGATACAGTTGTTAGAAAGTAACAATAGTATGTTTGATCTTACAACTTACAATCTTGTATTACTTATTTCATATCTCAATTCAGTCCATCTTGATCCTCTTTATTTGATATAATAATATTGTATTGTTGATCCTCTATTTTACAAACTGATTCTACTATTATTTTGCTCTGCTAAGTCACCTTGAATGTTTTCTGATCAATTCACCCATTTTCTTTTCTCTATTCTTCGCTTGCATCCTCTATGAATTATGGAGCTTCATCTTCCTTATAAATACTTCAATGGCTTAGGGTTAGGTATAAATCTACAGCTAAGATTTATCTATTTTGTCACTTGACCTTTCAAATTTTTTGATTGGTTGCATGTTGATTGCATAGGAAAACCAAATAGATTCGATCTTATCTTTAAAATTTTTGAGATCTATCCAAAAGTCGGCATAAAAATGGTTTACATAATTGTTTGTGCCATCACAAACAACTAGGTCCATTCTATGTTACTCAACACTTGATAATACTGATGCTTAGCGCATACTGTAATTTTGTCTTGCTTGGCACTTGAACTTTCTCGGCATCAACTATTCACTCGGCACTTGAATCACTTGGCATGGTCTATTTTCTTGGCACTTGAGTGACTCAACACTCATTGCAACTTGACATCTATACATATTATACTCGACATGTATTACTAGCTCGGCATAAACTTAGTAACTATCTTAAGTGTGTTTACACTCAATTGTCAAAACCAATCTGAGATCAACAATCTCTCCCTTTGACATGAGTGTCAAAAACACTTAACTGTATATAAAAAATCTAATCTTCTTGAGTATAATACATTCTTAGTTTGGCATATATACAAAACTTCAAAAAAATTCAAAATTTTGTAATAGACTATATACCTCAAAAAAATTTGTAACTCCCCCTAAGTTTATGTGTTAGCTTAAAGAATAAATTTGACAACTGAGTGTCAATACACTTAACCAAGATCAAGAATCAGTGCCAAGTGCAATAGATGCTGAGTAATCTTCAAGTGCCGAGTAAAGTGTAGGTGTCGAGTAAAGTGTAAAGGCCGAGTGAAGATCAGGTGCCGAGTAAAGTTTAGATGCCGAGTAACACAGTTTTGTGTAAGTGTCAAGTAACTCAGTAGAATAGCATGTGCCGAGCAACAAAAATATTTCAGGAGCTGACTAATCCAGGATATCAGCATAAGAGTTTGGAATTGCACAAACTATGATGAAAACAGTGTTTACAGCCGACATAAGGAAATCTCGAAGGATTTAATGATCAAATCGAATCTTTTATATTTCCTATGTAATTTGCATGAAACCAATAAGAAAAATGATAAAGGCATGCAACCAATCAGCAAAAGATAAGTATTAAGAGGAAATGAAGATTGAATATGGATCGTAGATCCAGACCTAACCCTAAATCCTCAAATGTCTTTATAAGGAAGACGATATCTCATAGAGAAGACATGATAGAGAAGGAGATGATAAAGATGATGATATAGAGGAGAAGATATAGAGTGGTTGATATACTATTTTCAAAAGCGAAAGATATCAGATCACAAAGGATCAAGATCAGACGAAGCAGAACAGAGCCTGCATTTAGCAATCAAGGATTGTAAACTATCAGGTTCATTTTACCTAATACTTTCTAGCCATTGTATTAGCATGGAAATCCTATGGTGATAGGTTAGCTTAACAGCTATTTCATTGATCCTAGAGATAGGTGATTAAATCCTTTAACAGGGTGACACTTCATGTTAAGTGTTTGTAAATCCTCTAACCAGGTCACTATTGACACAGTGTAAAGCCTTTAACAGGGCAGGCCTTTAATAGGGCAAACCATCAGAAGTGGTTAAACAATATTGCTGCAGTAATTTTTGTGGGTACCATCCCCACCCCAGTTTTACCTTCTTATTCCTGGAGGGTTTCTGGGTTACCAATTTCAGGTGTTATGTGTTATTGATGCATGTGTTAGTTTCATGTTTACTTAATGTATTTACATGCATGCAATTTATTTCCACATAAAAGTTTTATAGGACAAAATTTTAGTACTTCTGATTCACCCCCCCACCCCCTCATAAGTACTCTTTCCACATCTGAATATTCCAACAATTGGTATCAGAGCGTTACCAGGTTCTCCTAAGGAAAAGTTTAACAGCTTGGAGGAAAAGATCTAGAGATGGAAGCTTTCAAACTTGGAAAGATCATTGAAAATCAGGTGATAGATGTGCAACTTGCTCTACATAGCTTGGAGGAATTTAGAATCAATTTGAGAAACTCATTTAAAAAAAGGAAAGATCTGGCCATAGCTGAGAATGATATACACTACAAGGAAATTGATACCACCAACATATTTTCCAACGAAGATACCAAAGAGTTTGATGCAGCAATAGCAGAACTGATGGAGAAAAATGAAGTTCAAGCAGAAGAGATTAGATCTCTCAAGATGGAACATGAATCATGGGCCATAATGATATGTGAAATTACAAAACAAAAGAAAAGAGCAGTTGATGATAAGGTCATGATGGAAAATGACAAAAGGAATCTTGCAAACAGACTTGAAGAAAAATGTACTGAACTGATAAGGATCTCAAACATGCAGATGGATACACTTGCTCAAATGATGAACCTTCATCATGAACTCAATGTGAAGGACATTGAGATCTCTACTCTAAAGATGTAGAATGAACAAATGCAGAATGAATTGAACAGAGAAAAAGAGGTAGCAGAAAATCTCAACAAGTCAAGTGAAGCCATCAAGTATTTTGAACAGTTGCTGAAAACTCCAAGATCTGCCCATGATACATCAGGACTTGGTTACAATAGCACTGAAGTTGGAGAATCATCAAAAAGTGATGAACAAAGAAGTGACAAAGGTAAGAATACTAAACCCACTTGTCATTATTGTAATAAGAAGGGACATACTGCTAATGTGTGCAGGAGCAGAAGATTCAATCAACCAAACACACCCAAGAGTAAGAGTTTCTGTCACAAATGCAACATGCAAGGACATATGACACAAGATTGCAGATCCAATTTCACAAGGACTCAGAGATTTGATGGACATTGTTATAATTGCAATAAGTATGGACATAGGGCATTTGAATGCAGATCAAAACCTATGTGGACATCAAATCAACTAGCAAAAATAGAAGGAAAAGAAATTCATCGTCATTGGGATTACAATACCAGGTACAGTTGTCATTATTGTCAAGAATATGGACATACATCACAGAACTGCATAAGAACACATTTCAGAGGGAACTACAAAAGATGGTTGAACCAAACCACATGTTTCAGTTGTCTGAAAACTGGTCATATCAGCAAAAACTATCCTACAAGATCAAAGGCACCCAAGTTTGAAGAGAATAAAGGCAAAGAAAAGATTGATATTGAAAAGATAAGGGGGCAAATGAACAAGACTTGGAAAAAGAGAGATGAGTGCAATACATCAAGTGAAGGGATCACTTCACCCAATGGGTCAAGTGATCACACTTCATCAAACTAAGCATGAGAAGTGTATGGGACTGATATACAAAGTTATATCAGACATCAGTCCCAAGACAAAGAAGCAATTCAAAGTATAAATCTACATGAAACAAGATGTCAAGATGAAAACTAAATGTTGATGTCGAGCTACCTTTGGATATCGAGTCAAAACTCAAAACAGATGTCGAACTCCCAACAGCGACCGAGCTGATAATCGATGCCGAGTTTAAAAAAAAACTCCAATGGAAGTCGAGTAGAAAGGAAATTTAGTAGACGCCGAGTTAGGTTGAAATTTCTTCAGAAGCCAAGTTGGTAGTTGAGCATTTAATGCGATGAAATCAGGGTATATTATCACGATTTCAATCAGTTTTTCACATCGTGATCAAGAAGCAAAGCCAAAAAAGGAGCGAAGAAGATCAAGAAAAGTTCAGAAGCAATTCGTGAAAGATTCCAACAATGATCTCGTTGATTCAAGGTATTTCTCTTAAGTGCCGAGCTACGTAGGTCTCACAAACTTGTTTGAATGATAAAACCCTAGTTTGGAAAACAATGGCATCCGGGTCAGGAACCACCAAGGGTTTAGAAAGCCATGAAGTTCAGTTGGTTAGCAACGAGGTAAAACAACCTGAATTTAAGCCCATACCTGAAGTAGCATACAAGAATGATCCTGTAGGTGCATTATCAGTTATTCCGGATAAAGTTGTTATGGTAGAAGATGTTCGCAGATGCTACAATTGTAAAATTGGTGCCATAGGAGACTTAGAAATTCATAATGCATATGATAAATTATGTGAAAACAAAGTACTAAAAAATGAGTTTTCCATTGTACAAAGAAAAGGATTAACCAAAAACCTAGCATTTCCAACTGTCTTCAAAACAGAATGGGTATGGATAGTTTTGAGCCGAATACATAACGGAGCTTTTTGGTTAGAGTCAGGGCCAGTAAAATTCACCAAGAAAATCGTTCATAGGGTTACTGGTATTCCAACCCTAGATCAGCCAAAGACCCTGCGAAGTGACAAAAGGGAAGTAATTGGGAGAAATACAGGTGCAAAATGGAATAATAGAGGGATGACTATCGACACAGTCACTGATCCTCTACTAGACTTTGCTGTAAGAATTATTTCACACAAATTCTATCAATCAAGCAGATTAAATAGTGTACCTTGTATAGCAGTTGATGTTGCATACAAGATAATAAAAAGGGATCACACTTATGATCTGGCAGAACTCATGTTTCAACAGATTAGTGAAAATCTGGGAGCTATAAGGAAGAGCAAAGGAGCTCAATGTAAATTTGGATCAGTTTTGATATGTATGTTTTTCTATCTGATGAAAGAATTTCCTTCTATAGGGAAAGTTAAATGGAATCCAGACAAAACAATTGTTGAACAAATTAATGGATACATTGAACAGATGGGTGAAAATTTTGATGCCCAAATGACTGGTTATTTTGAGGACTTCAAAAAGTCCATGAAACAAAGAATGAGAATTCTAGTTTCAATGACTGAGAAATATGAAAAAGATATTTGCTTTCTTGTAGATATAGATTATACTTATGTGCAAGCAGTTATACCTAGAATAAGATGGCTTAGGCCACTAGGATATGAACTTGATGTTGATCAAGCCTCTGCAGCAATAACAGCCTTACTTCAGATGAAGTAGACAAAAATGCAAAAATCTTTGGAACTTATGATGTTGTCAAATCAAAGATAATAACAAAGTTGAAGACTGCTTCAGCAGTAAAGAAGAAAGAGAAAATGGTAAGACAAATCAAAAGAAATTTTGGTGTAGAAGAAGGAGGGACAGCAGAAGAAGAAGGAGATGACATTAAAAAAGAAGAAGAAGTCATTGAAGAAGAAGAAGACAAACTTTAGGATCAGAATCAAGGGTCAAAAGGAGACAAAGAGGAAAGTGCTGAGGTTGAAGTAGCCAAGGAAGCACCAGTCAAGAAAAAGACCACAACTCCATCTGCTCCTAAATCCAAGGGGAGAAAAGTAGCTGCCCCAGCACCAAAAAGACCAACCACAAGGGCCACAACTCAAAAAGAAAAAGAAGAGGCTAAAGGGAAGAAGAAAGACTCAAAGAATACTGCTGCTGAGTCAAAGAAGAGGAAATTCATTCCCCAGCGTGAAACAAATGAGGAGGAAACAAAGTCAGAAGACAACAGTCAATCTCAAGAGGTAAGACAAATACCCCAGATTGATGTTGATAAATTATGTATAGAAATTAGAAATAATGATTTGAAAGGATTAAAGAATCTGAATTTTTCTAAGCTCACCAAAGGAGAGCAAAATAAATTAGAGGAGTCTATGTATGCTATGATGGCTGAATATAAGCACACACCTGTAAAATTAGATGACTCTATGCCGAGAGAACTGTATACAATCATAGAGGATAAATGGCATTTTTGTTTAAAAATGGAAAAAGAAATAAGGGAGTCAACATTGGCAAGATTGTTGCCTGATTTGACTAGAGATCAAATAATAAATGCCATAAAAAGGCATAATAACAGATTCACTCCCAAGTATAGAGCATTCAGTATTCTACAAAATAAAATTGAAGAGGTAGTTACCAAATCCACAAGATTGTGGAAAATAGTTTACAAGAAGATTGAAGATGTATATAATGAGGAATATAAGGCAGAAGCAATTGCCAAGATAAAAGAAAAGGGAGCATCAGAAATAAAAGAGAAGAAACTAGTGGAGAAGGAGAGTAAAGGAGAAAAGGAAGGAGAGGCACTCAATGAGGAGAAAGAGGAAGAGAAAGATACAGCTGAGCCACAAGATCAAAGTATGCAAGACATATAGGTATCTCCTCCTAGTCCTCCTCATGCCACCATCACACCTGCAGATTTCATAAAAATAAAGGATGTTACAGAAATTTCAGTTCAAAACATCAATCCATTAACTGTAGAGGATTTGGAAATCCTTGACCAATCATCTTTAGTAGCAAAATTAAGTTCAAATCCTATATTGGTCAGTGTTGATGAATTACAAAATCTAGAAGTCAAAGCAAAAGCAAGGGTAAAAGCACAAATGCCACCTACTGGTATTCTATTCCTTCCACCACCACCTTCACCAAGTATAAGTACTGATACACTCCAAGTGCCAAGTACAGCAGCAAGGGAAACAAAAGAAAAATCTGAACAGCCACCAAGTTCAACCCCATCTAGCATTCAAAAAGGGGATACTCAAGCTGAAGAAAAAGAGACACGGAAAAAGGAGGAGACTGCAATACAAACACTGGTTACATTACCCAAATCTGGGACTCCAACACAAACTCTTTAGCAGCCGACCACAGATGGATTACAGCTGAAAATCAGAACACCAGGCTCAAGTTCATCAAAAGCAGTCAGGAGACTTCACTATGGAGTTCCTGAGCTTGATGAAGAAATTAAAATCCCATATTATGAATCTAGCACTCTTACAGAAGAAAAGATTAATGAAATTCTGAGTGCACTAGGCAAAAGAAGGAGACAAGAAGCACTAAGAAAGGAATACAAGCATAAGCGTACATTGAATGAAATTAAGGACATATTCACAGAAGCTTTTTGCTTACAATCTCCAAATGAGTCAAGACCAATCATGGAACAACTTTCTGATATAGTTGACCAGGTGACTAATGAAGACCAGGAAACAAATGTAAAGTTACTTGAATGGTCAGAAAAGAAGTTCCAAGGAAAAGTAAACAGTAAAATATCCAGTGATATAGCACTAGAACAAGAAGAACTGGCAAAGAAAGTTACAACAGTTAAAATTGTACTAGGAAACATCTTTTCCCTGTACAACAAGTTGTGTGATTTTTCAACATTCACACAAGACACTAGCCAGAAGATACTGAGTTTGGAAAGCAATCTGAAAACTTCTAGTGTGCAACTCCCTACAGATCTAGCTCAGAGTGAGAAGCATTTTGTCCAATCGCTTCACACACAAAGAGAGCTAGCCATTTTGGCAGCAGAGGAGGCCACTACAAAAGCCAAATTGATACAAATGCAATCATCAATTACTCCTCATTTGTGATTACTTCATAAGGAGCAAATAAATGCAAAGACAGTCCTTAGGAAAGACCCCAATCTTTCTTCATTTGATGGACTTGTACACCTAGCAGCAGAGATTGCCATCCAGCATAAGACATTAGATGTCGCATTAGCGAATTGGGATGCAGCTTTGAAGATACTCCTTGAAGTAAATAGCACATTTTTGGCCAAATATGGCATTTCATTATAAAGACCCTTGACATAAGTGTCAAAAAAGGGGGAGAATAAGTAATTAAAGAAAGAAGTTGAGTACAGGAATGAAATGATAAGTATAATAAAAGGGGGAGTAAGTATAATAAAAGGGGGAGATAACAGAGATAGCCAATTTTGAAATTTTGATAGGGAGATAGCAGAGATAAGCAAATTTTGGAATTTTGGGGGAGAAAGCAAATTTTGGGAAGCAAAGTTTGAATGAAGGATTAATTACTGAGTCACATGGGTTAAGTGTTTTTTCCACTCATGTCAAAGGGGGAGATTGTTAGCTTAAAGAATAAATTTGACAACTAAGTGTCAATACACTTAACCAAGATCAAGAATAGGTTTCGAGTGCAATAGATGTCGAGTAATCTTCAGGTGCCAAGTAAAGTGTAGGTGCCGAGTAAAGTGTAAATGCCGAGTGAAGATTAGGTGCCAAGTAAAGTTTAGATGCCAAGTAACACAATTTTGTGTAAGTGTCGAGTAACTTAGTAGAACAGCATGTGTCGAGCAACAGAAATATTTCAGGAGCTGACTAATCCAGGATATCAGCATAAGAGTTTGGAATTGCACAAACTATGATGAAAACAGTGTTTACAGCCGACATAAGGAAATCTCGAAGGATTTAATGATCAGATCGAATCTTTTATATTTCCTATGTAATTTGCATGCAACCAATAAGAAAAATGATAAAGGCATGCAACCAATCAGCAAAAGATAAGTATTAAGTGGAAATGAAGATTGAATATGGATCGTAGATCCAGACCTAACCCTAAATCCTTGAATGTCTTTATAAGGAAGACGATATCTCATAGAGAAGACATGATAGAGAAGGAGATGATAAAGATGATGATATAGAGGAGAAGATATAGAGTGGTTGATATACTATTTTTAGAAGCGAAAGATATCAGATCACAAAGGATCAAGATCAGACGAAGCAGAACAGAGCCTGCATTCAGCAATCAAGGATTGTAAACTATCAGGTTCATTTTACCTAATACTTTCTAGCCATTGTATTAGCATGGAAATCCTATGGTGATAGGTTAGCTTAACAGTTATTTCATTGATCCTAGAGATAGGTGATTAAATCCTTTAACAGGGTGACACTTCATGTTAAGTGTTTGTAAATCCTCTAACCAGGTCACTATTGACACAGTGTAAAGCCTTTAACAGGGCAGGCCTTTAACAGGGCAAACCATCAGAAGTGGTTAAACAATATTGCTGCAGTAATTTTTGTGGGTATCATCCCCACCCCAGTTTTACCTTCTTATTCCTGGAGGGTTTCTGGGTTACCAATTTCAGGTGTTATGTGTTATTGATGCATGTGTTAGTTTCATGTTTACTTAATGTATTTACATGCATGCAATTTATTTCCACATAAAAGTTTTATAGGACAAATTTTAGTACTTCTGATTCACCCCCCCCCCCCCCCCCCCCCCCCCCCCTCATAAGTACTCTTTCCACATTTGAATATTCCAACATTATGTGCATGTTCTGTATCCAAAATCTCCTCTCTTCTCTGAGTAGATTTTCCTCTTGTTGATACTCTCTAAAAATGTTGATACTCTTTATCTATCTGATATGCTCTATTTCTACTCTGTTGCAATTTGTTGTCTTCTGCTCTATTGTTGTTTGCTCCCCCTTACTCTTTATGCCTCTTGCTTGCACATTTGTCTCCCTTATTTGCTCTTTATTAGCTCCCCCATTTTGACACTGATGTCAAAGGATTTATACACTGATTGTGTATTTGTCCAAAAAGGTCTTGTGGATTTCCATTATAACCTTCAGAGAAGCATCCCATTTGTCTAATGTGATATCTAAGGACTTTATTTGGATGGTTGTCTCTGTTGCAAGGTGAACTAGTCCATCCAAAGTTGAAAGATTGGGATCTTTCTTTAACACTATTTCTACATAAGCTAGTTCCTTTTGGAGTATTTCCATATGAGGTGTAAGGGAGGCTTGTATATTAATCAACTTGGCTCTTATGGTAGCCTCTTTTGCTATTAACATAGCTAGTTGATTTTGTGTATGAAGCATTAAATGAAAATGCTTCTCACTCTGAGATGGGTTTTGGGGTAATTGCATACCTAATATCTTCAAGTTTATTTCCAGACTCAGAATCCTATGGCTTGTTTCTTGTGTAAAGAGTGTGGTATCACACAATTTTGTGTACAATGATAATATGTTCTCAAGTACCTTCTTCACTTTCTCAATTTTGGTAGCCAATTCAACTTGTGCTAGTGCTATATCACTAGATATTTTCTCATTGACTTTCCCTTGAAATTTCTTTTTAGACCATTCCATAACTTTAACATTTGCTTCTTGGTCTTCATTATTCACTTGTTCAACAATTTATGATAGTTGTTCTAGTATAGTCTTAGATTCATTAGGTGTTTGCAAGCTAAAAGCATCTAAAAAGATTTCTTTGATCTCTTGAAGTGCTTGCCTTTGTTTGTACTCTTTCCTGAGTATTTCTTGATTGTTCTTTCTCTCCAATACTTCTTGCATTATATTTATTTGTTCTAATGTCATATTTACATAGTCATATTTTGATATCATTATTTCTTCATCTAAAAGTGCATCACCATAATGAAATACCTTGGAAACCTTGGATGAGCTGGAGCCTAGTTTTGAAATCTACAATGGTATTGCATCAGTGCTCAGTCTCTAAAGGAATTTTGTTGGAGAGCCAAATTTTGGTAGATTTGCCAATGCTTATATGACTTATTGTCCCTTCTCATTTGTTATGCCCTTGTCTTCATTAGACCTACCTTGATCAATTATAATTAATTGTGGTGCACCTTGTGTTCATGCATTAGGTATAGAAACATCTCCCTATCTTGCTTGTTCTTTTGTAGGCTCCTTTACTTCTGCAGTCGAAGTTGTATCAACAATGCCAACTTTTATAGTAGTGTCCACCTTTGTAGATTTATCATCTGATTGTATTATTGGTTGAGCACTAGTAGTTGTAGAGATGGTAGAAGGTGGTTCTTGTGTATTCACCTTATCCCTTATTCTGTTGGCTACTGCTTTATGAAGTTCTTCAACACTGGCCAATATAGGACTCTCACATGATCTTGCTTGCAACGTGGATTGGTCAAGTATCTTTTTTAGATCCTTTGCAGTTAATGGATTAATGTTTAGAGGTGAGTTATTAGGAACATCTGTCATTGTTATGGTTTTTGTAGGTGTGTTTGTGTCATGTGGAGGGCTCATGGCTAGCAATTGTGTGTCTTGCACACTTTGTTCTACTTGTTGCTCATCAGTTGTTGCCATTTCATCTAACTTCCTTGGTGTCTCCTCCACACTGGTATCTTCTTTTTCTTTTTCTGTTCCTTCTTCCTTGTCCTCATCCTCTTCCTCATTATTTCTTCCCTCAAAGGGATCTTCTTCTCCTTCTTTGACAGTTGTCAATCCATATATTAACTTCTACATTTGGGTGGATTTCTTGACAACATCCTCAATCTTGTTCTATAGAATGCTAAAAACTCTATATTTGGGTGCAAATTGATTTCCATACTTCTTGTTTGCCTTGGTAATTTGTCCCCTTGATAACTCTAACATAACTTGTGCTAATGTTGATTCCCTTATTTCTTTTTCCATGTTCAAGAAATAATGCCACTTATTCTCAACAATTATATACAATTTCTTTGGCATTGTATTATCAAATTCAAGAGGAGTGTTCTTCAATTTTTTCATCATGGCATACACTAACTCTTCTATCATGTTTTAGTCTTCTCTACCAAGTTTTTCAATCATGTCAAATCTGCAATATCCCTAACATTGTCACAAATGTTTTCAAGATCAGATTTAGGAGCATGACTTACTACTCTAAACTAACTTGTGTCCTCGGACTCTATCTTCTCATCATCTATCTCTATTTATGCTATGTATTTTCTTCTTGGTTTCTTCTACACTAGACACTCTTGTTTAGTAGCCTTTGTTTTCTCTTTTACTTGATCCTTGGTTTTTTGAGTAGTTTCCCTTGTATTGGCTTCTGTTGCTAGAGCTGTAGGCTTTGTTGCACTTGGTTTGGTAGCCCTTTTTGCTTTTAGTTTGGCTACAGGTTGTGCCTTAGCCTTACTCTTCTTTGGTTTAGGCTTTGCTAGTGCTTCCTTAGCTTCTCCCTTAGTACCTTCTTCTTCCTAATCTTCACCCATGCCTTGGGTTAATGCAAGAGGTTCTTGACCTTGCACCTATTCTTCCTCTTCATCTTCTTCATCATCTTCTTCATCATTATCTTCTGCACCTTCTCCAAACTTAGCTTTTAGTTTCCTCACCATTTTATCTTTCTTTTTCAAAGTTGAGGTTGTTTTCAATTCCATCTCAAGCTTTGACTTCACAACATCATAATTACCAAAAAATTTGGCAATTTTCTCAACTTCTTTAGCAAGGAGTGCAGTGATAGTAGTTGAAGCTTCATCAATATTAATTTCATATCCTAGAGGCCTTAACCATCTAACTCTAGGTGCTATAGCCTGGATGTAAGTGTAGTTAATGTCTACAAGGAAGGAAATTTCATTGTACTATTACTCAACTAAGGAAATAGGAATTCTTAACCTCTATTTCATGGACTTCTTAAAGTCTTCAAAATAGCTAGTCATCACTAACTCAATTTTCTCCCATTTGTTCAACATACTCATTAATTTGAACAACAATTGACCTATTGGTATTGCATCCTATTTTTCCAAAAGACGGGAACTCATTTTACACATAGAAAAATATACATACCAGTATTGAACCAAACTTACATTGAGCACTCTTTGACTTTCTTATTGCTCCTAGATTCTTCATTATCTATTGCATTTGAAGTTCTGCAAGATCATAAGTGTGATCTTTCTTGACAACCTTGAAACCAACATCAATAGTTATGCAAGGAACACTATTTAGTCTACTTGACTAATAGAATTTATGTGAAATGGCCCTAATGGCAAAGTCAAGAAGTGGGTTCATTACTATATCAATGGTCATTCCATGCTTGTTCCATTTAACTCCTATATTTTTCTCAATTACCTCTTTAGAATCGCTCCTTAATGTCTTAGGTCGATCTAGGGTTGGGTATCTAGTAACCCTATGCACATTTTTCTTCATGATTTTAATAGGCCCTCCTTCTAACCATAGAGATCCATCATGTATTCTGCTCAGTTTGAAAACTGTTGAGAAATCTAGGGCACAGGTTAAGCCCTTCCTCTCTAAAATTTTAAATTCTTCCTTCAACACCCCATTTTCACACAATTTTTCATATGCTTGTCTAATTTCCATGTCTCCAATGCCTCCTACCTTTTAATTATATCACTTCCTCACATCTTGGACCATTACAACCTTAGGCAAAATCATAGATAGAATACCTGATGGGTCTTTCTTGTAAGCAATCTCTAGTATAGCCTTAAAATTAGGTTTTTTAACTTCATTTCTAAACAATTAGACTTCAAAAGTTTATTTCTCCTTTACATTCTTTGAACCAGAGGCTATTTTGCAAACTAGGGTTTGATAAATTGAAACTGCATAACTCGGCATGTGAAGAATACCTTTAAGATCGATGAACTGATGCTTCATCTCTACTAGAATCTATGTAAATGCTTCAATCTAGCCTGAAAATAACTTCTTTTCTCTACTCACTCTTGCTTTGAATTTGATGAAAAATATGTGAAATTTGACCTTATACCCTTCAAAATATAGCATTTATTGCATGGTGCCTGTACAGTTGTAAACTCAACTTCAATACAATTTCTGTTATACTCAAAAACTATTGGAATTGCTTTTATTAGTCACCTATAGAAATTTCCCTCACTTAGTAGCTATTACTAACTTGGCTCCAACTAGCTTTGGCTAACAACTCAAACTTACTAGTATTTTACTCGGCATCTAAGGAGGACTTTTCACACTCAACAGTAATGTGAAATTTTGAAGATTTGACTTTAAATTTTCTATCCTTTTTAGTACTAACTTATCTTGGAATAGATGTATGATAAAGCATTTAAATATCAGTCCCACATACCTCCTTTTATTTAACTTGATGAGGTATGATTACTTGACCTATTAGGTGAAGTGATCCCTCGACCTATTAGGTGAAGTGATCCCTCCATTTGATGTGCTTCTTTCATCTCTTTTCTTCCATGTTTTGTTCATCTCTCCTTTGATGTGCTCAACATCTACCTTTCTTTTTCCTTTGTTGAACTCAAAATTAGGTGCCTTTGACCTTGTTGGGAAATGCTTGCTGATATGACCAGTCTTCAAATAGTTAAAGCATGTGGTTTGACTCAACCATTTATTGTAGTTACCACTAAAGTGTGTTCTTATGAAATTTTCAAGGATGTGTCCATACTCTTGACAATAATGACCACTATATCTTGTATTTTAATCCCAGTTATAGAAGTGTCCATGACATCTTTCTTTTTTTGACTTGTTTGATGACCACATGGTTTTGGATCTGCACTCAAAGGCTCCATGTCCATACTTCTAATAGTTATAGCAGTATCCTTCAAATCTTAGTGTATGCATAGTTCTAGTTTTGCATTCATGTGTCTGATGATAGTGACCCATGTTTTTAGGTTTGTCATGCTGATTTGCATTCTTGCTCCTATACACATTAGCAGTATGTCCCTTCTTACCACAAAAATGACAAGTGGGTTTGGAGTTATTACCTTTGTCATTTCTTTCTTCAGCAGTCTTGGATGATTCTCCTTCTTCGGTGCAGATATAACCTAGTCTTGATGTATCATTATTGGATCTAGGAAATTTTAGCTGTTGTTCAAAGTACTTGATGGCTTTATTAGGCTTGTTGAAACTTTGATCAATCTCTCTTTCTCTTCTTAGATCTCTTTGCAATTGTTCATTCTGCAACTTCAGTGTGGTGATCTCAATGTCTTTGACATTCAACTCATGATGAGCATTCATCATCTAACTTAGGGTATCCAATTGCATATTGGAGATACTAGCAAGCTCAGTTGACTTCTCTTCCAATCTATTTGCCAAGATTCTCTTGTCTTCTTCAATCATGACCTTGTCTTCAATAGCTCTCTTCTTTTGTTTAGTCACTTCACACAGCATCATGGCTTGTGATTCTTGATCAATCTTGAGATTTTTTATTTCCTTAGCTTGTGCTTTGTACTTCTCCATTAGATCTACTATTGCTACATCAAACTCATTTGAGTCTCCATTAGCAAAGAACTTGGTGGTCTCAATCTTTTTGTATTGTGTATCAATTTCTACAATGGCAATCTCTTTCCTTCTCTTTAAGGATTTCCTTAATTCCTCCCTAGCTTCTTCCAGTGAATGCAGAATGAGTTGGATCTCAATTCCTTGGTTCTCTATAATCTTTCCCAGTTTGTAGACCTCCATTTCAAGATCTTTTCTCTAAGTTGTAAGGCTTCTCTTGATGAGAACTTAGCTCTGATACGAATTGTTGCAATTACAAATGGGAAACATATACTTCTGAGAGGGGGTGAATTAGAAGTCCTAATCTTTAACCAATAAAATTTTTAATTTCAAACAATACATGCATTAACATATTGAAATAACATATAAAGTAAATGCATCCACACAAATGCTTGACACCAGATATGATTACCCAGAAACCTTCCAAATGAGAAGGTAAAACGAGGGTGGCTATGACACCCACAACTTTCTACTACTACAGCAATAAAGTGTAACTTGTTAAGGTTACAAAGTTTGACCATGAAACATGATCTACCCTATGAAAGGCCTACCCTATTAAAGGCTTACAAAGGATTGTTAGATTCTACTCTATTAAAGGATTTCACACCCTACTAGAAGTGTACATGTTTAAAGAATTTCTGAACATTGACTTGGAATGTCATCTTGTTAAAGGATTTCACAATGACTATTAAGTCAACCTTAGTCCAAATAATTTCATCCTACTGATATAGTTGTTAGAAAGTAACAGTAGTATGTTTGATCTGACAACATGCAATCTTGTATTGCTGATTTCAAATCTCAATTTGGTCCATCTTGATCCTCTTGATCTGATATAATAATGTTTTATCATTGATTCTCTATTTTGCAAATTGATTCTACAATTCTTTTGCTCTGCTAAGTCACCTTGAATGCTTTTTGATCAATTCACCCCTTTTCTTTTCTCTATTCTTCGCTTGCATCCTCTATGAATTATGGGGCTTTGTCTTTCTTATAAAGACTTTGGTGGCTTATAGTTAGATATAAATCTATGTCTAAGATTTATCCATTTTTCCACTTAACCTTTCAAATTTTTTGATTGGTTGCATGTTGATTGCATAGGAAAACCAAATAGATTTGATCTTATCTTTAAAAGCTTTGAGATCTATCCAAAAGTTGGCATAAAAATAGTTTGCATAGTTGTTTGTGCCATCACAAACAACTAGGTCCATTTTGTGTTACTCGGCACTTGATAATACTAATGCTTAGCACTTACTATAATTTTTTCTTGCTCGGCATCAACTATTCACTTGGTACTTGAATCACAACTATAATTTTTTCTTGCTCGGCATCAACTATTCACTCGGCACTTGAATCACTTCACATGGTCTATTTGCTTAGCACTTGAGTGACTCAGCACTCATTGCAACTCGACATCTATACATATTATACTTGAAATGTATTACTAGCTCGGCATGAACTTAGTAAATATCTTAAGTGTGTTGACAATAAATTGTCAAAAATAATCTAAGATCAACAACAATTTGTTTACCCTTATCTAAGACTTTAGTGCTCAATTGAGACTAGTTCTCAACTGTCATTGCACTAGCTATGGATACATTTGGAATAGAAAAAATTGTATAAATTGATGGACTAGGAAAAAATGAAGAAATGGAACTAACAATAGGAATACCTTGCTATTGCTCGGTCAAGCCTGATGATAGAAGAACTTGTTGCTTGGCAGATGAAGTGTTGGGCACTTTAGTCAATGTAACACTTAGCTAAATGGATCCAAAGCTTGGTTGGGTGCTTGGCATAGTAGTGCTATCCAAAACCAACTTAGTAGAAGCTTTTTCTAAGCTAGATTGCACTAAGGCTATGCTCAAAGAGTGAGGAAATGAAGCCATGACTATTGCTGCAATTTTCTCTGCATCTATTTCCTTAATGAGGGTTCCAGTTTTCATTCCTTTTTTTCTGAAAGAGGTAGACTGTGGGTTGCATATGAGGGTAAATTTAGCATGTATGGGGATGAACAATTTTTGATTGTGATCTAAGCTAATATTTTTAATTTAGATGTCTTTTTCATTTCTCTGCAAATATTTTTAATGTTCAGTAGTGTAATGTGTTCAAATGAATTTTGGATGAATGAAAAGCTCCATATCTTATTCTAAGCTTCTATACTTTTAATATTTTTCTATGGTTTATTTTTAATCAAGATTAGATTCTAGTGTCATCTTATATTGTTGGGTTTGTATATTGGGTAGAGTTCTTGTTTGTTTACTCTTTTCTTGATCTTTCCAAATGTGTATGTGGGTGGAGGGACTATGAGTTTCCATGGCCATATGTGTAGATTGTTTTCCCCATATCTAAATTTAGTAAGGGTAGCCTTCACTTTCAGGTTAAAATAATTTCTTAATCTCATTCTTTGCATATCTAATCAGGGAATTGTATCTTATAAGATTCAAAGGGCACTTGCATATTCCAATGGCAAAGCAACCCAACTGTTGGTAGCTTTTTGTGTCTTTATTATTGGGCAAATAAAGGTTATTTTGGAAGTATTGTGTGAATATGAATCTATTTACCAATATATTTTTTGTGACTCTACTAGGGATTCGAATCAAAGACTTAATGTCTAACAATTATTTCCTTAGTTTTATGATTATCTCTATGTGCTAGAGATCGGAGACTCTATGTAAAGACCATGCTAAATATTAAAGACATGATAAGGGCTAGGCCTAATCCCTCTCTCATAGATCTCTATCAAATGGTTGATAAATTATTGTGTGAATTTATAGACAGTTTCAAAGAAAGCATTTCTTGAGCTATTAGAAATAATACAAGCATGGAAAATGAGCACACATCTTCTCTATTGTGGAGAAGCCTTTGTGTTAGATACCATAAGTTGAAAGATTTGGAGGCATTCAAGAGGAAGGTATAGTAACTCAAAAAATAATTGGAAGTTGTGGAGGAAGAAGTTCCAACAATTTCCTCTAACTATATTTCTTACAACTATACAGTCATGAGTGATCAAGAAGTTGGCTTAAAGGAACAGCCTCAAAAGAGACGTACTACTGATGAGATAAATTTTGAAAAAGACCCAATGCTCCATTATTTTTGGGATGCTTTTAGAGGAAGCTTTTGTGAAGCTTAAAAGAACAAGTTAAACCTTGCTGAAGATCAACGATCTGCCATGCTATTGGAGTCAGTGTATGAAAGGTATAATAATATCTAGAATTGATGAAGGGTGCTCCCCTTAATACCATAAACACATACAGAAACAAAGAAAGAATAGAAAATGTGAGAAAAAAATATGGACTTTTTATTTGTGTTGCAAATGAAAAATTATAGAATTCAGAAGTATAATATGCTAAGCCACATGGGTGCCTTCATTACAATAATCTACAAGACTAAGCAGTGGACTACCACCCAGAGTTGTCCTAGACAATGTTCGGGCCTTTCTTAAATAGGCAATTTTATGCCACTTGAGAAGGTTCTAGATGCTCAAACTTAATACCTAGGGCCAAAAAACCCTAACAATACATATAGAGTTGGCTAAATACATTTTTGACAAATTATTTTAGATATTTCAGGTAGCCCAACTTCAAAAGATCGTAACTCTCCAACCATTGCTCTGATTGGCTATTATAACCACTTTTCAGAAATGCTAGCTCCTAATCTACAGAATAGAAATGGTGCAAGCGCCCTTACGTCAAGTTTTTAGACCTCATCTAAGCACTCTAAGGCCTCCAATGGTGAGCCTAAAGATTTTTCTACAAATTTTTCCACTAAAAATCCACAATAACTTCTTTGATACTTAAGCTGGAGCAATGAGATTTGTATGGTAGGCTTATAATTCCAAAATGAACCTTCATTTAGAAAATGAGAACATTCTGAGCTCATATGAAAAACTTACTAAAAATAGCAAGTTCCCATGAATAGTAACCACCCTATCTACTAGTCCTTATTAAAATAGAAAAGACTGAAAAGAAAATATTATGGTTGATGCAAGATTGCTTTTACACCCAAGATGCTCCTACATCAAACACTCAACGTAATTTGAGAAGTGAATCCATCATGTCTTAGGTGTTCAGAGGAAAACCATCATGGTTAACCTCCTCATTTACTAGCCATGATAAATCCTCTACTAGCCTCCATTTCCATTTGACCAAATATTCCTCATAAGTTTTGTTCCTGGTACTTTTTCGAACATGATTGTCCAATATCTCCTCAATGTTCTTTGTAGCTGAACTAGCTGCTAGAATACTCCATTGTGCTTTTGTAACTTCATCCCCATCACCTCCTTCATAATACTTTTTCAAATCTGAAATGTTAAATTCAATTTAGTAGGCAACTTCACTTCATAAGCATTTCCAAAATCATGTCTTTTCACTATCTTGCACGGTCCAAACTTCTTCATCTTCAACTTATTATATGTACCCACTAGAAAATGCTCCTTTCTCAAATGAACCATGACTTCATCTCCAATCTAAAATTCCTTATACCTCCTTTTCACATCTACCTTAGCCTTGTACTATGTATTCATCTTTATGATGTGCTTCCTCACCTCCTCTTGGATGTTCTTCAAATGATTTACTAGTACTTCTATTGACAAAATTATTATATGCAAATTTTTCCTATGGTAAAATTAGACCCCATCCTTTTGGTTTGTCTCCAACCAAACATCTCAGTAAATTTTCCAAAATCCTATTCACTACTTCTATTTGTTCATTAGTTTGTGGATGATGCAATGAATAGAACTTCAAATCTATCTTCAACTTCTTCCATAATGTATGCCAAAGATACCCAACAATTGTTTGCAAATCATATTTTTTCATCTTGATTAAATGACATTGTTTGCAAATCATATTTACAAGTTTCTTTAGTTTAGGAAAACCTCTGACTCTTTTCATGTTACTAATACTAACTAAGTTATCAAAGTTAACATGGCATAACCTCTTGTGCCATAGCCACACATCATCAAATTCTACAATAAGATAAGTATCATCATTCATATCAAGATAAAATAGATTACCTCTAGTTGAGTCACCTTTCCTAATTAGTTTCCCATCAGTGTCATAGATCTTTATTATCTTGTTCTCAAACTCAACTTTACAACCTAAACTATTTAGTTTTGACACACACAATAAGTTATAGTTAAGTCCTTCTACATAATAAGCATTGTCAAACATAATCTTTTTTGTGAGTTTGATTGATCTTTTTCCTTTTATCATACAGGGTGCAACATTACCAAACCTTACACTATTTCCATCATAATAATCAAGATTAATGAACTTACTTTTATCTCTGATCATGTGATGCGAACACCCACTATCAATGATTCATCCATCACTCTTGTTCACATAAGAGACAAGTGTAGTTGCCTCATCATCATCAAAATTATCCTTTATTACAATATACACCGCTTCATCATCATGGTCATCAAATCCATCTTTAGTTTCCTCTTCAGCAATGTAGCAAAACTTATTTCCTTTATCTTTGTGATCTTTGTTGTCCTCATCTCTTTTTCTCATGTATTTGTCTCCACTTTTATTCTTCTTCTTCTCTGGACATCTAGTAGTAATATGACCAACCTCATTGCAATTAAATCACATGATAGGTAGCTTACCTTTGAATTTCCCTTTGCCTCTATGAAATCCCTTTGCCAGAAATGCTTCAAGCTATTCTACATCCTCCTCATTTGTATCACTATCACTAGAAACACATTTTAGCTTCTTCTTTTTCTCTTTAGATTCCTTTAATGACAGTTTATCCTTGAAAGAAGATTCAACATTCTCAAATTTAAAATTATCAAAATTAGAGAGTTCAAAGGTAGTGAGCCTACCTACCAAACTTTTAAGGGATAGATTAGTACTAGGTATACATCTTAGTTCTTGTATGGCAGAAACTCTAATAGCATAGATGGGTAGAAGTGTTCTCAGTACTTTTCTCAAGATAGTCTCATCATCAATGATATCATTAGCTCCTCTAATAGCATTAACAACATATTTTATTCTAGAGAAATATTGAACAATGTTCTCACCTTTTTGCATTCTCATATCATCGAACTTATCTCTTAGACTTTTAAATTTGGCTTTAGCAATTTTTTATCTCCCCCATAAACTGTGTGTAAAGCATCCCACATCTTCTTTTCACTATTACAATCCTTGATGTCATCAAAATTAGAGTAACTTAGGGCAAAGGAAATCTCCAACATTGCATGAATGTGTTCTTTCTTCTTTTTCAAATCATCAACAGTTAGGGCTCTAGCAGGATCAACATGCTTAGTGGTGATGGAAGATTATGCATGGTCTCCAAGACCTCATAGGTGTAACTTCATCAGACTTTTCCATGAAATAAATTTTTCCTCATTAAACTTGTGTACCTCTCTTTTAGACATCTCTAATCTTTTTCTTTTAGTACTTTCAAACTGATCCTCTCAAGCAGTATGGCTCTGATACCACTTGTTGGAATTCTTTAGAATAACTAAGAGCAAGAGGTGAATTAGTTGTCCAAGGTCTGGATGTACAAATAAAACTTTTCAATGCTTAGTAGACCCATATCCAAAAAACCTTTTCATGCATGTATCCATTAGATCATACAATACTTAAACTTTGTAGGTTACTATCCTAGGTCAAAGCAACTTTGCAGAAATGTATACATGAAACAACATAAGAAGATTCACACAATTTGACACATGAATTTTACGTGGAAACCCATTTTGGGAAAACCAACCAGTAACATGCTACCAATTCTCACTCTTCAGAAGTGATGCCCTATAAAAGGCCAACCCTATTAAAGGTTACAATACACACTATTAAATGTGACTTGGTTAAAAGATTTCAATCACCATATTAGGAGTGAGTCTTGTTAGAGAAATTAAGACCATTCTATTAGAATGTCACCTAGTTAAAGGATTTACAAATGATTGTTAGGTCAGCATAAATCCAAAGGATTTATCCTAGACTGACACAATGATTAGAAAGTAACAAAAAGGCTTGATCTAATAACAAATTACAACTCACTTGTTGATTACAAATCTTTGTTTTAGTCCTCCATTCTACTTGGCATTCATACTCCTCATCTCTAATAGTGTGTTCACCCTTTAAGAATTTATACTCTTAAGCATTCTTTCTTTGCATGCCAACTATAGTCACCTCTATTCGGCCACTAAATGAAGCAATACCCTCGACTCCTTGTCTTCCTTAGGTTCTCACACATGCCAACCTTTTCTTTAGACTAGCTATCTCTATAAATAGAGAATTTAGATCTTTTTTCACTTAACCATAATTGTCCATTTTAGGGTTAGGTAGGATTAGGTAGGATTCAATGAATCTACCCACTATTTCATTTGGTTCCTCTAGAAACTTCCTCTATAATCTTCCTTGTATTCACCACAAAATGGTTTAGATTGAATTCTCCATGACCAAATCATCATAGTTATCTTCCAATGCTTCACATAATTCAAGAAAATAAAATAGTCAGATTAGATTCGTCAAATCTTCAATTTAACATTGTTTGTTGTCACTCAACATCTATACTTCTCTATCACTTAGCCAACACTGGTTCACTCAAAAAACACTAAAATTTACTAATACTTAGCACCAACTAAACTTTACTCGATATATACTAACAATTACTCGGCTTGTACCAATTTTCATCTTGGCTTGGCACCTCTTGTTATTCACTCGGCTTCTACTAATTTATGCTCAACTTGCATTGACTACTTGGCAAGGCTTGGCAGACATTTTTCTTACTTGATCTTCTTCTAGTCTCAACTTGAGTAATCTTTCATTTTATACTTTAAGTAGATAAAAAATACAATGTAGTATCAATGTCTTACTTGGTCTTAGTGCTTCTTTTCATACCAAATAACTCAACCTTTCTCTAGGTGTTATTGTTATCTCCTCTTTTCAAATCCTCTTCATCAATCAACTAAACGATAGCTTTCAAACCAAAAATCAATTGTCTCACCAGTAGGTAGCAGGTTTGACATCATTGACAAAATAATGAGTATTCCATTACAGGTTCTTCACTTCAAAAATTGTATATAACATACACAAATAATACACAATCTTATATCATTGTATCTACATTTAAACTCATTAATAAATTCTAAAGAGAGGCCAACTCCAATTATCAAACTTCCTAAGAGGACTAAACCAACTAACATAGATTAACAAATCCTTATGCACTTTAGGCTCTGTGAAACCAAGGTAGGTAGACCTTAATACTCTTCAACGCATACTTTAAAGGTTAATAACTAGCATTTTTTAAATAGACAAATCTCATATAAGGCATCAACATGACAAAGAGATAGTAAAAAATGGCTAATTATCCATTGAACATCAACCTACATAAGGCATAAGATTGGGTAAGACAACAAACATATTTGCATAAAAGTTAAGTTATTCTATAATTTAAAACATTTTTGTAGCAAGAAACATGAATATGAGCAATAATGCATATGTGAAAATCACAAGTAGCTAAGATCAATTCCTTTTCCCATTGGGAATTTGAACCATAAGAAGTATAATATCATTTGACAGATTTCACTAAAAGAATATTATCTAAGAAATATTACATTATGACATTCCACAACAATAATCCCAACATAACCTACTCATCAAATCCTTGCACACACCAAGAAAATATTTGATTTAACTCAAGCATTTGATTGACCATTAGACAAAAGCATGAAAGAAAACCACATATCTCACAATAAGATAATAAGAGAGAGTAACACTTTGCTTTGTTCCTCTTAAAATTTGATTGGTTTTCATAATGGAAAGATCTAAACCAACATATTATTCATTCAAAAATCTATGTTATCTTTTTCATATAACATAAATATAACTACAATCTCAAGTAAAAACAAGAGAAATTGACCTAGATTTAATAAAACTTACTCTAATTAAAGATTTACACTATTGTCATAAAACCCAAAAAAACTTGCAAAACTGTCGATTATAGGCTAGCTAGAATATGTGCTTTACAAAAGTTGGGAATTAACAAATGAGTTGAATTAAATTATAGGAAGACCTTTCAACTAATGAAACATAAAAATTAAAATGTATTTAAATTCTTGAATTCCAAAATAGAGCACTCACTAAGTACACTGACACCTTCACAAATTTTCTAATAGTGGTAATTTTAAGAAATCTAGGGAAAAAGAAGCTCCTTAAGCTCATCAATTGTTAAGTACGAGATGTTTTCCACATTTAATTAGATTGTGATGTTATTATTATGATTCAATTATGTATTTTCTTTATTCAAAAACATTGAACTATATTTCACAAGTATTGGTTTACAACAAACCATGAGCAGTAGTTATTTGAGTTAAACACATTGACACATGCTTCAAGAGTAGTGCTTCACAAGAATCTATGAGTAGTAGTTTTTTGAGGAAAACTCATTGACCTATGTTTCATGAGAAATGGTTAATAAGGAAGAAACTTGCTAAAGGTTTTGCAAATGGGGCTGCAAGAAAAGTAAGCTTAACCTTAGAGGAAACTTTATGGTTAAGTACACATGAGTTGGAGTAGTGTTGGGTTGGTTCACCTCTCAAGAAGTCTTGATTCTTTATATTTGTAAGAATTTCCTAGATATAATGAGTGCTAATTTTTTCTTTATCTCATGAGAAGTGACTTTTGGTGAACCACTACTCATGAAATTGTTGGAAACTACAATTGGAACAACTATTATATTGTCATTGATGTCAAACCTTATTGGTGAAATAGTTGCTACTTGAGTAGAGTGTCATATCAAGATGATTGACAAAGAGGATTTGAGAAGAAGAGATAAAAAGAGGACCTAGTGGAAAGGTTGAGTTATGTGGAGTTACAATGGGCACTTGATTAATTAGACTTTGGCAAGATAATGTGTTGTTTAATCATAAAATTAAGTGGAGAAGATAGTGGCATTGAAGCCTAGAAGAGATGATCAATGAAGAACACATATATAGGCTTAACTAAGCTTCAAATTAGAAGATTAAGGAACTTATAGTTGAATTTGAACTATGCTAGTATCAATCAAGTAAACAATAGAAGCTAATCAAATATAGTGTCGACCAAGTGCAAGTAAAGAAAGAGTATTAGAAAAGTTGGACTAAGTGCCTATAAAAGGACTGAGTGAAGAAAATATAAGCCAAGCAAGAAATTTAGTGATGACTAAGGCCAAGGAACACAATGTTGGCCAAGTGATAGCATTTTTAATTTTATGAAGGAATTGAGGTTCCTGGCCAACATCGTTGAATTCTTAAAATATGTAATGCATGTTGAAGATAAGTAATAATGAGTTAGAACATTTAATGCAAGAAAAACTATGTTTGAGCATTTCTAGGAATGGATTCAAAGAGAATTTTTGAGAAGTTTCTAGAAGGAAAAGGAGGAAACAAAATGGTGGAAGGATTCGATGAATGTGACCTAAACCTAAGATCAATAGTTGTGTTTAAGTGGCAAAAGATCAAAGCTACATTTATAAGGAGGCATAAGGGTTAACCTAGTAAGGTGGGAGAAATTTGTAATTTTTTGATTGGGAAACTCAAGTACAAGGTTGAGAAGAAGCAGAAGAGATGAGGTGAATAGGGATTGCTTGAAGGATTTCCAAGTAGATCAAAGACAATGATGGAAACATGAATGGAGTTTAGTTAGTGAGTGAGTAGATGATCTATGTTGTGATTTGTATTTGCAAAGTGAGTTGAATTTATCAAATCAACCTGTTGTTACTTTCTAACCATTGTATCAGTTGAAATCCTTTAATCAAGGTTGACCTAACAATCATTTGTAAATCCTTTAAGCAAAGTGACATTCTAATGGAATGTTTTTAAGTCCTCTAACAAGGTCACTCCTAACATGGTGATTAAATCCTTTAACAAGGTCACACCTAATAGTATGTATTGTAACCTTTAACAGGGTTAGCTCCTAAGAGAGATCACTTTTGAAGAGTGAAAAATTGGTGACATGTTACTGGTAGTTTTTCCCAAATTGGGTTTTCACATTAAATCCTAGTGTCTTTCTTATGTGGATGTTATCTGAGATGTTTATTGTTTAATGTTTAACATCCTACAAGTTAGTTATTATTGGGATAGTGGACTACAAGTTTATGTTATAGATAAGTTGTTATAGAGACCAGTGGATTGAAGATTAGATCTAAGTTTTTTGATAATTTCAAAAGTTTCATTGGTACATTTGGACCTGAGGATAACTAATTTACCCCACTTCTCAGTTATTCTAAACATTCTAACAATTGGTCTCAGAGAATTGGTGCTTTTAGAGAAATTTTGAAGGGCCTTAAAGCTAATGATCAAGATGTACAAGAAGGAGATACCCAATTTGAACAAGGAGAACTTCCCTGCATGGAAAAGTTTGATGAAGTTTCACAATACTAGAATTGGAGATTCAGCATTATTCTACTTGAAGAATGAATATTTAATTGTAGCTACACCTTTGACAACCTAGTAGATAAAGGAGAAATAATAACACGATCATGCAATGTTGGAGATTGCATCTATCCTAAGTTATTTAGAGTTTAATGATATAAAGGATTGTGATACTACAAACTAGATGTGGGAAAAGTTGGAAAAGATCCATGGAGGAGATAAGAATGTACTAAGAGCCAAATCAAAAAGCTTGAGAGGAAAGTTTGATGACATGAAGATGGTAGAAGGTGAGAACATTGCTCAATATGTTGGAAGAATCAAAAAAGCTGTGAATGCTATCATAGGAGCTCATGGAAAGATTAGTGATGAGACTATGATCAACAAGGTATTGATAACTTTACTTCCTATTTATGCTATTAGAGTTTCTACTATACAAGAACTGAGATGTACTCCTGGTAATGAATTAATCTTAGATAGTCTGGTTAGTAGACTTATGGCTTTTGAATTGTCAAATTTTGATTATTTTAATGCCCCTATTATTGAATCCACTTTCAAGTCAAATTTGGTTTTACATAATTTGAAGAACAAGAAAGGAAAGTATGAGGAAAGTGAGAGTGAATCTTCTAATGATGATCTTGAGGATCTTGAAGCATTAATGGCTAGAAGGCTACCCTATAATCTATTTTTCATGCAATAAAATTGGTCATATATCTCCAAGATGTCTTGATAGAGATGACAAAGAAGAAAGGAAAGACAAAAAGTTCAAAGGAAGAAGAGATGGTCAAGACAAAAAAGGATACAAAGACTACAAAGGAAAAGGTAAGAAGTCTTGTTACATTGTTGAAGAAGAAGCTGACGATGATTTAGATAGTCATGATGAAGAAGTTGTTTATGTTGTTTTGAAAGATGATTTTTATGAAGATGAGAAAACTACACTTATTTCATATATGAGTAAAGGTGATAGATTGATAATTGATAATGGTTTCTCACATCACATGACTATTGATAAAAGTAAGTTTGAAACTTTAGAACATTATAAAGGAGGTAGTGCTAAGTTTGGTAATGATGCACCATGTCTTGTGAAAGGTAAAGGATCAATAAAGTTGACTGATAAGATTAGATGTCACAATGCTTATTGGGTTGAAGGTCTTAATTAAAAAATTTTGAGTGTGGCACAGTTGAACAGTTCAGGCTACAAAGTTGAATTTCAGCACAAGAAGGCTAAGATCTAGAATGCTTCTAGTGAATTGATTGGAAGTGGAGACTGAACCAAGGGTAACTTGTTCCATGAAGACCTATATGATGATACATGTTTGTTTGCATAATGTAATGATATATGGTTATGGAATAAGAGGCTATGTCATGTGAACTTTGATAATGTGGTATGCATTAGTAAGATGAAGAAAGTAAAAGGGTTACCAATATTGAAGAAACCTGGTAATGTGATGTGTAAACAATGTCATTTGGGAAAAATTACAAAGTATAGTTTTAAGAGAAAGACCTATACTTCTGATGTTATTTTAGAGTCAGTTCATACTGAGCTTTGTAGACCTATTGGTGTGAAAAGCTACTATGGTGGAAAATAATTTATTCTATTCATTGATGACTACTATAGAATGATGATTATGATGTTTGTTATAAAAAAAATTGATGTTATTCAAATGTTTAAGTGGTATTTGGCTAGAGTTGAAAAGGGAATAGGTAATAGATTGTAATGTCTGAGATCTTATGGAGGTGGTTAATTCATAGTTGGGGAATTCAACACATTCTACAATGATAGAGGAATTAAGAGACATATGTCTACACCAAGGATCCCTCCACAAATGGTATAGCTAAAAGGAGGAACAAATAAATCATGGAATGTGCTAGGACATTGATGATAGAGAAGAATGTTTCACCTAAGTAATAAAGAGAAGCTGTAAGTATAGTAGTTTATACCTTGAACAGAGTACAAGTCAAGAAAGATACAAGTATCACACATTTTGAGTTATGGTGTGGTTATGCACATAATGTGAAGTATTTCAAAGTTTTTGGAAGAAAATGCTATATACTGAAAGACAACAGAAATGGAAAAATTAAAGCAAAAAGTGATGAAGGCATATTCTTAGGTTATTCCACTAAGAGAAAATCATGTAATTATTTTAACTTTACCACTATCAAAGTTGTGGAAAGTACAAATGTGAAATTTGATGAAATATGTAGAAAAGAATGAAGTTAAATGTAAGAAGGAACCTGAAGGTTATAGAAATTTCACATACATTGATGAAGATGAGCCCAACACCTTAACTTAACCTGAGAAGAAATTTTCCAAGCAACAGCAACTAGTAAATGTCAAGTACAGCAACAATGTGTCGAGTATCAGCTGATTGGTGTCGAGCATCAAGAAGTGCATGTTGAATGTCAAGAAGTGCTTGTCAAGCATTAGCAAGTGATTTTTAAATAACCAGAAGAACAAGAAATAATACATGAAGTGCTACCTGAAGCTAATCTACAAGATGAACCTGAAGAAGATGAAAGAAGAAAAGAGCCTACATTAGCAAAGTGTGTAAAAATACATCATGCACGTGATTAAAATATTGGAGACAAAGACTCTAGAGTTATGACAAAGAAAAAGACTAAGGGACACATGCCTACTATGTGAATTTGAGCCCAAATTAGTAAAGGGTGCTTTGGATAATGAATACTAGATCCAAGCAATGAATGAAGAGATTGAGAAGATAGAGAAGAAAAAACCTGGTCACTAGTACCTAGACCAAAGGACAATAATGTTAATGGAACAAAATGGGTATTCAAAAACAAGTTGAATGAAAAAGGTGAAGTTACAAGAAACAAAGAAAGAATAGTTTGTAAGGGATATGCACAAGAAGAAGATATTGACTATCAGGAGACATTTTCCCCTGTTACAAGATTGGAAGGAGTGAGAATTCTACTTACAAAGGATTCAAAGTGTACAAAATGGATGTCAAATCTACATTTTAGAATGGAATTTTGGAAGAGGAAGTCTACATTAAAAAACCTGAAGGATTTGTTGACCCAAAAATAAGTGATATAGTATGTGTTGGTGCTCAAAATTGTGTTCTCATTTTGAGTGTCCATTTCAAATTTTGAATCAAATCAAACCCTATAAATGTTTTTGATGTGATTGTACCTGGTTGTACCTTTGAGGCCCCTGAGGTGTTTAATGTTTCTAACACCTTCCATTTAGCCTATCTAAGCATTCCATAAAGTTAAATCATCATTCCAAGTCATTTCATGAAGTCCCATTTGATGAAATTGTCATATCTGCATTTTCACCCATGTCAAATAGTGACAGGAGGCTGTCTTTGAAACTAAATATCTTGCACCTAGAAACATTTCATGATTTGCCACTTTGGGAGTGTCTAGTGTCTATACCTAAGAACCTATGTTTCAGATTTTGAGTCATTTCAAGTCTGTTTGACTAGGTTTTGAATCTCTCAAATTTGGTAGTTTATTGTTTTCATGTTGATACACATTGCACATAATTCTATGAAGCCTTGTTTGATGAGTTATAACTTTTGACCAGTCGACCCAAATGATGAAATTCCTTTTGCATTGTATTTTAGAGGTCAAAAACTTGTTATGTTTCAAGTTTCAGCTCATGATGAATCCATTTGATCAGTTTTCAAATGCAATTCCAAATGGAATTTCTAAAGTTTTACCGGTGTTAGCATTTGCAGATTTGTTGGAACCCCTATTTGAGATGTAATAAATCCTAATCTATGATTGCCTAGATTGAATGAAATGTACCACTATGTTTTCCTCTAAAAATACTTTAAGTTTGCATAGTTGCAAGTCTTAACGAATCCATATGCACACTTTTCTAGGTCCATTCCATTTGCAAAAATCAATTTCCTGCTATTGTTTCAATCTGCAAAATTCTAAGAAGCCCACTTTGAACGCTTTCCATTTGCGCCCTATTATTCATCATGAGCCCAAATTTTAGATCCATATTTTCCTCATGATAGAGAACCAATGCCCCATTTTTTGTTTTCCCAAGTGCTCATTCGCCCAGTTTTTGAAGCCAAATTCGAACCCAGTTTATTGCTTTCTGACGTGTTTATCTGCAGGTGATTTTAAGAGGTCAACTTTGATGGTCAATATCTTTTGACCCCAAAGTCATCATGAGATGAGTTTTGATAGGGTGAAATTATATGGAACAAAGAGTCAGCGTTCCAGTTTTCAGAGCTCGATCAAGTGTTCTGGTCAATTTTTAAGGCCGGTCAACAAACCTCCTAGCGCAAATTTGACAGTTGGTAGAAAGTGATAAAGCAAGTTTTATTTGAATAACTAGTGGTCAAACTTGATTCTAATCAGTTCAAGTTGTTCATTTAGTCAGTTTGGAGTAACAATTTTTTGGAAACAAAAAAATTTTTAGCCGGACCCACTTTAGGGTTTGACTGATTTCTCCATATTGATAAAATGTGAACGATATTGCTTCAATTAGATACTGATATGTAATAAGAACTGGACAGTTGACTATAACAAAGATATCCTCCTTTGAAGTCATTGAGGGTCGATCAAATCTCATGAAATTTATTTGCTCATATAGGTATCATTTCTACACTTACAAGGTTAAATGAATTTATTGGAGTCCTCATGGTGTTCACCTTTCCCCTCATATAGTATCAAGTTGCCAAATGATGGAAGATCTATAAAATACAAGAGGCATAAGAAAGGTCATCCACGCCAATGTTAAAAGAGCCTCATGTAATGTCAACAGAGAAGACCACATCCAATAGTGTTAAATGGAGAGCACACCATTTAAACTTGTAGAGAGAGTTCAAGAATGGAAAGAGATGGTCATTATATTGCAATCTACAAGTGAGATAGTTATTGAGTTGGAGCATAATCAGTATAGATCTTTTCAGTGTTTAACTTGTTTAATGCAAATCTCTACAAGATCAGAGGACTTTATTGTGGATACCTTGATACTGCACAATCACATTGGTTCTTGTTTGAAAGACATTTTTTCAAGCCCTTTCATCAAAAAGGTGATGCATGGAGCATATAAAGACATATTGTGGCTGCAACGTGATTTTGGAATTTATATTTGCAATCTATTTGAAAAGAGCTTCACTTACCCAATAAAGAGAGAACTTATGCAATATTAAAAAGGGGAAGTTAGCATGAGGAAGGATTTTAAAGGGGATGATCACATATTTTTTTTTTAAAGGGAAATCAGTATCTATGTATTAAAAGCCGCCCAAGCAGCTGAGCAAGTCTCATGCAGAATAGAGAAATCCAACTAGTACTTGAAGCAGTGAAAATAATGCATGCTTTCAAAGAGGATGGAACTAGTAGGTATTAGACAGAGATCATGCCAAAAGTAAACAAAGAATGCCCATACAAGGGTAGTCAATGCATAAATAAGTAAAGGTAGTCCATGGCTTAAAGAAAAGCCAGCTAGGAGAAATAGCTCTTCCCACGCATGTGAAAATAACTCCACACACAACAAAGGCAAAGCCCCAGTTGGCAATTAAGAGGAATCCACTGTCAAGCCAGATTAAGCAGCTCAAGATGAGCAGTTCCACACATAAAAACCAAGAAAAATCTACCACTTAATGGTAGAGTAATCCATGCAATGGAAATGAAGAGGCAACAGATTTAAAGAAGCACCCTACGATAGTATGAGGAAGAAGATCCATGGCTATTGAAACAAAGCCATCCACGCATAGAAAAGTAGGTCACGCCAATTTAAAGGGGAAGTGTTTTTAAAATAAGAAGCACATGTATTGAAAAGAGCCATGAACCCATGCAAGCAATAAACAAGGAAGATCCGAGCACTAGCAGGTATAGCAAGACAAAGGAAAATAAAAGAGCAAGCCGTCCATATAGCAGAGAAAGTCGCTTCAAAAGGAGATCCATGCCCATAATAGAGCAACGGCATAATATCAAGATGAAGCTCACGCTAAACAAGTTAGAGTGCCCATGAAATACATAGGAGAATGCAGACTGCAGGGAAGCCTTGATTCGCAATATCCCACATTGCTTATGTGGGGATATTTTTATTTGTTTAAATAGTATTCCTTACACTATGACTAATGTCTAAAGAAAGATGCTTTTTGAAAAGGTTGTTGCATGCACAGGGGTCCCACCAATGACATCATCTGGCAGGTCACCTAAGTCAAATTTTGAACGAAAATGCAAGTGCGCTAATGTGTTAGAGATGGCGTGAGATCTCACCACATGTTTGAATCTGAGGGCTGGCACACACCTACATTTCCAAAGTGCTTGGGAGATAAATATTGTAGGAATGTGAGGTGTTTCCACATGGTAATGAGTCTCAAAGATGGTGATGTGGCAATCAGGAGCCAGTTTGAGAGGGAAGTGCTCAGATTGTGACAGGTGTCACGATTTGACGATTGATGCAAGCTCGCTTTCTAAAGATGCTCACTAGTTAGAAAATGTAGAATTATAGGGAAGCACCATGTGTTAGTAGGTCCCACACATGGTGACATGGCACTTAATGGTAGGGTCAAAAAATCAAGGGATGACACATGGTGCTAAAGGTAGGGGTCGACCAATCAGAGGCTGCCATATGTCAATTGGTCAAAGGAGAGTTGACCCCAAATTTGGAGGTGAAGGAACACATAAAATATTTTAAATTGTCATTTAAGATATTTTTCAAAAAGATATGCACATTCACATTTTTTTAAAATCAAAAATTTATTTTTCTAAAGTTCAAACTTTAGATAATTTTAAATTTTTTGAAAATTTAAGAATTTAAAAAGATATGCAGTCACAGAGCCCTGGCAGAGGGATGATTTTCAAAATGGCTTTCTAGAGGTTCTTGGTAAGAAAAATGTACAGTATTATATATCGCTGGAATTAGGAGAATTTGAATTTTTCAAATATGGAGTTAATTTTTGCACAGAACACCACTGGTTCAAGCTACAAGAGGTTTTCTTCCATATTCATATCTTGCAACCGAATTCAGGTATCAAAGTTTAAAACTAATTTTTGGTAAGGTAATGACTTGAATATAGGTAAAAGACCATGGAAATGCAGTTAAGGTTGAATTTGGTCACCCATATTCAGTAAAAACTCAAAATTTCACCAACATTTATTGAGGTAGATCAAATATTTTGGATGCATAAAGGTTTTTCATCATTGAGCAGAGATATTTCAAGATCAGTTACAAATAATGATGAAAACAAAAATTAGATCAAAGGGGTAGAAAGATGAACGAGGTTATTCAACTGAAAAAGATTGGATTCCAAGTGGACACATGTTAGGCATAGATCAAATCCAAGAATTCGTCTTCTCCTATATCTCTCTATCTTTCATTCATTATAGGTGTTGGCAATTTTCTCTATGTAATACCAGTAGGGTTCCAGTGTTCTACTATGAAATCATGGATGTGATTGGTTTTGCTTCTTGTATATTGAGCTGAGCTCTAGCAGTGAAGGCCACACACCTGTACCTATGCAGATTTGCATTTTATTTTCATTTATTGTTCCTAAGATATGATAATGGATGCTAGATTATGTGATATATCTTGAGCTTCATTTAGTTTTACTAGTCTAATGTATTCAATCTTTCCATGGATGAATATGAAAGGGAATTTACATGAATTATCTAAGTTCTCTTATTTTGTCTCCTGATTCTTCATATGTCATTAACTTTGTGATTAAATAGATAAGGTTCATGTGATTTAAGGCAACTTGGATGAGTTGTATATCAAAGTTGTTATTGCTTTTGACTCAAGGAGTTAAGTAAATGCTTCAGTGTTCTAATAGGTTTTCTGGGTGTATGAAGGGGATATTGCATAAGAATGGGATTTGGGGATTTCAGTTGATAAACTTGATTGTAATGCAAACAAGTTAGGTCATCCTATTGGTAATGACTCTATTTTTCAATGGATAAGGCACTGATCACTAAATCAGATGCAAGCTGATATGAATGTCATTTGCACAAAATCTTTTATTCAAATAAATTAAATTTTTCATGTTTTGTAGTGGGCTGAAAAGAATTAACCCTCACTCAACTTATGAATTTCATAGATATGCATCTAGCTACAGTAGATTTGTGTTATTGCATGAGCTATTAGGAGATATAAGGGGTTTTCATCTGCATTAATAGGTTCATATTTATGTTTAATTACATTGGTACCATTCATCAGAACCTCAAGGTTAACCCACCTAGGTCTTGTAGAGCCTAAAGTGAAGAAGTAGTTATGCCTTATAGTTGGCCCAAGACTGCAGTCAGGTGCATTTATCATAGGAATTTTCTAGCCTTAGATGCATTTTTCTAGTTTCTTGGTTATTTGTAAAATTGTTAAATCAGTAGCCAACAGTATGTAAGTTGCACAAAGCTTTGAATGGATTGAAACAAGCCCCTAGAGCATGGTATGAAAGGTTTCACACATATTGGTGAAGATTAGACTTCCAAGGACTGACGATAATAGAAATCTATACATGAATATTGAATATAAAAAGGGATACTAGTAGCTAAGATATTTGTAGATGATATCATATTTGGAGGAAAGGATGCATTGTGTAAGTCATTTGTAGATCAAATGAGGCAAGAATTTGAGATGCATATGTTTGGAGAGATCAAATTCTTTGTTGGATTGCAAGTGTATCAAATGAAGAAAGAAATCTACATTACAAAATCAAAATATATCAAGGAGATACTGAAAAATTTTGGTATGGAAGACTCAAGACCAGTTGGAACACCTTTGGCTACTAGACATAAACTTTCAAAGAATGATGATTTTGTTGATGTGAACCAAACCTTATATAGATCAATGATTGGAAAGTTGCAATATGTTGTTCATAACAAACCATATATTGCATTGGTAGTTGGGATACTTGTTAGACTTTCTACAAATCCTAAGGAGAATCATATGATGGATGTGAAAAGGATACTAAGATATCTGAAAGGAACAAAGGATTATGGATTGTATTACAAAAAGAATGACAAGTTTGAGTTGAAAGTGTATACTGATGCAGATTGGGATGGAAATGTTGATGATGGAAATAGTACAAGTGGTGGAGCTTTCTTTCTAGGAAAGTGACTAGTTTTGTGGACAAGCAAGATGCAAAAATGTCTCTTCCAATCTACAACAGAAGTTGAATATGTAGCAATAGTAGTTAATTGTTATAACATAGTGTGGATCTAGAAATTTTTGAAAGGAGTGAAGGAAGAGATCATTGAACCTATTGTTATATTCTGTGATAACACAATTTCTATAAACATGTCTAGAAATCTTGTGATGCATACTAAGACCAAACATATTGCTATCAAGTATCATTATTTGAGAGAGTTGGTACAAGACAAAAAAAAGTGAGATTAGAGTATGTGAATAACAAATAGCTCATATATTCACAAAGGCTTTACCCAATTATGCACATGAATATCTAAGGGGTGAATTGGGGGTGATTCCCCTAACTAAGGCTACCTAAGCTAAGATGGAGCTCTGCATCAAATGTTCTGATCAAAATATCTTACAGATTAATGCAAAAGGTCACACTTTAGGAATTGACTAAAGTTGTGAAGAGAGAAGCACAACATGTTGAATTAGTCATAAGCAAGATGACACAAGAAGAACCTAGTTCAAATAAGTGACAAAGATATATCTACATGTTGAAGATGTATGAGATGGAGTTAACTGAAGATATTGAAGTATCTCCAGAAGTGTCTTTGGAATTGTTGTCAAAGAGGGAGAAGTTTAGTAGTTACCATAAAAAGTAGAGAGAGAGAGAGAGAGAGAGATTATTGATGAAAAAATTCATACATGTAAGATGTAAGAGGGAAAATTTCAGCAATTACCATGAGAAGTAAAAGTCAAGAGAGAGAGATTGTCAATTAACTATGTAGTAATAAGGTAGATGTGTTGCCATCAAGAGATAGAGAAGAAGTTCAGAAGATGTATATCAAAGAAGGAGCTTATGTTTTGATATGACAGAGGGAATTGTTACAATTGATTGCTAGAGGTGTTTCATATTAGAGCTACATGAATGAGAATCAAAGTGACTTTAACAAGAAAAAACTATAAAATAGAAACCTAATAGCAATATCACAAATTGACCTATTATGGAAAATATCTCCTACTTATCAATTTATGAGCTTAAGGGGATTTATAATGAATGATCCATGAGACACAAGACTTTCTAAAGGTTTTTCAAGTGGGGTTACAAAAAAAGTGAGCTCAAACTTGGGGGAATCTTTGTGGTTAATCTTGTGTTCTCACAACGCATGCCCCATTTCTCCTAGAAATGGGGACCCCTAGTGATTTTTGAGTACCAAGCTCCTAGTCTAGAATCTTGATCTTTTTACACCCTATCCCAAGTTTGGGTCAAACCCTTGTCTCTAACTAGGTAAGTTGGTGCAATCAAAAAAATAGAAAAGATCTCATTGGAGGACATTTGGCACTCCAAAGTAGGTGTGCACATGTGCACCCTTTTTGGAAGTCCATAAATGCACAACTCTAGAAGTTTCCATATGTGCTCTTGTGCACCTTCCATGGGTGTGCAAGTGTGTGCCCTCCAGAGTTGTGCATGTGTGCACCCTCCTAGGTGCAACTTCCCCAGGGTCTATATAAGACCCAATCTATAAAAGACCCCAGGCCTTCTCCCCTCTCCCCACTTTGCATTTTCCTCCTCCAAAACCTACACCTTTGAAATTCTTCATGTGCATTTCCATGCTCTTCATTCACTTCCTACACAACAACTAACAACAAGGTAAGCACAACATAAAGGTGTGCACATGTGCACCTCCAAATAGACAAAGACAACCCTAAAAACTAACCTCATGCACAAAAAATCCAAAATAAAGAGTTCCTCCATAAGGTGTGCATGTGTACACCTTCCTTCATAACTAAAATAGTAAAACAATACACAAGCCTTTGAAAGCACAATGAAGGTGCACACACGCATGCCTTCAAGCCTTTACAAGCTAAGATTTAACTATTTCCCCCGAACTCGCACTGTGCAATGCACATGTGCACATGTGTGCACCTCACATAGGTGCACATGTGTGCAACTACACCAAAAAGCCATTTTAGGGTTAAATGCAATGCACTAACACACCTATAAGGGTGCACTAGGTGCACTAAAGTACACAACAAGGCATTTTTGGGGGATGGACTACTTTTTGTCTTGTTTTGACTAATTTTGACCTATTTTGGAGTCAATTAGAGTATATTTTGGGTCAAGTTTTAACCATCTAAATAATGTTTGCTTTCTTGTACAGATAAGATGGCATCATCATCCTAAATATGGCTTTGAAACCAGTTGCATTCAAGTATCAAGGAACACCCAAAAAGTAAAGGTTTCAAGACGGATACACTAAGATTAAAGATATGGAACTTGGACATAAAGACTAGAATGTGTTCCTCACAATATGCAACAAGACTAAAGAGAGATCTGCAATGGTGTCAGCACTTATCCAGTCAAGCCTTGTCAATGCAGCATCTCACCCAACATTAGTTCAATCGTCTGAATTGATAAAGACCCTTGTAGATCATTATGTGATTGAAGAAAAGGTCATTAAGAGTGTCACAAGAGAGATAGTCCTGAACCTCTAACCTCAAAACATTGAGAAGGCATTTCACCTCCTAAGGATGGATCAGTATTTGCAGGTCTCATATGAAGGGACAAAGAGATGGTATAAGGATAACCTAAAATAAGCACATGAAATACTAAAATCCTCCTTCCTAATTGACAAGACACCAATTGGCCACAAAGTGGGGAAAGTTGATATGACAAGGGGATATATGAAGGATGATATTGGATATGCAATTGTGTTATTGTGCAGAGTTATGGGACTCCCAGCGATAGGTCACCTTCAAACCTAAATGCTCCACTTCATTAAAACCATTAGAATGGAAAAGATGTATATTGATTTGGCTAGCTCCTAAGTGACATCTTGGATGAGAAATTAGTAGCCATCAAAGCTGATCCACACTTCTATATGACATTGTACATGGTGTATTTACTAGTGGCTAGAACTATAGATTACCTAGGCCTTTACAAAAAGGGAAGCATGCAGGATGCAAATGCTTGGCCCTATGTGGTATATCCACAATTAAAGAAGAAGAATCTCCCACTAAAAAGTGTAGAATATAGAGTGGTGAATGAAGGGTTCATTTTTGCAATCATCAGGTTCATTAAAGGCCACTATGCCAAAATAATGTCAGTAGAGGTAGCAGCTAGAATCATAGAGATCAGCGCCTACTACATTCAGTTTAAGACCTCCACATATCTTTGGGTAGTTGGTACACTTTTGTGCCCAAAGAAGCTCCCAATATATCCATCAAATAGGCTCATATTGTTAGATATTGTGTTCCAACTCACTTCTGCATATGATAGAATGAGAAGACAACACAAGAAGACATGGGTCTAGCCCATCACAATTGGTGTCTTTGAGGTGAAGCAAAAGTAGGATATTGCCACCTTTGACTCTAAGTGGGATAAATATCCCTTGGAAGAAGAATACAACTACCCTTGCCCATACTTTGATAACATTTGGATGATGTAGCACCTAGCAGGGAAAGAGTTTGTACATGAAGAAGTGTTAGAAGATCACTGGATAAACGCTATAGATGACTATGATGTTCGTATAAGAGATTATTGTAGAATGACTCTATACTTAGTAGAAAAGTGCTAAAAATGAAGATCCCTCTTAAAGTTGTGGAAAAGGTTGTCAAAGATATCATGGATCCTTTATACAACAGGAATAAAATATATGACGAGCCAATAATGAATGTTGAAATAGGGAGGGCTAAGAACAGTGATATAAATCATTAGGCTAGGCATATAGTCAAGTTCACAAAGGAATGGATCAAAAAGCCATTTAGAATGGATCCAGTTCCTTGGGCTATACCCCTACAAGCCACATCAAGATTGATTAAAGGAAAATGTGCAAAGGTCACTGTCCCAACCTTACCCACTCAATCCCTAGTAAGGCCAGAAATAGTTCATCAACATGAGTAGGAGGTTGAGTAATTTGAAGCTGATAGGGATATGAAAAGGCAAAGAGTACCTTCTAAGTCAAAGAATAAAATATCTCAAACACATGCACAAGCTAAGCCACAAGTTAAGCCTCGAGCTAAGCCTCAAGTACAAGAGCTAGCCCAAGTGCCCAAATAGCAAGAATAGTCAAAATAGTCAAAAGACTAGTTAGAGGAGTGGAGGGTATGACTAGTAGCAATTGAAGAAGAGAAAGCTTCCCCCTCAACTACAAAGAAGGAAAGAGTTGAATCAAATTTGGTGGGAACATGAAGGTAGTGATTAAAGAAGAAAAATGCTCTATCCCCACAAGTTCCTGAGACCATCCTAGAAGTGAAGGATGAAGAAGGAGGGGAGTAAATAAAATTTGTCCCCTTGAGCCAAAGAACTCACTTGGCTAAGGAAATAGAGGAAGAGAGGAGGAGAAGCTCCACAATGACACCTCCATCTCCTCTAAGGTAGCTTATCCAAGTGTCAACTTCAAAGTATGAACAACAAGAATGGATAGATGATATGGAGGGTCAAGAAACTTATGTTTTTGACCTCTCCAATTTTGACTTTATGCCAGTGAGCACTAAGATGGTGAGAGAGAAAATAAGAGATACTCCCATGAGTGGACCCTTAGAAGAGTATTGGAATCAATTTTTGCCTCTACTTCAAGGACCTCTAGGTATTCCACAACCAACATCTCAGGTTTTGGTAGTTTTGGATAAAGGATCAGTGACTCCACTTCTCCCAGCTACCAAAGAAGAACAAGTGACCAAGGAAGAGACGTTCCAATAGTTGTATGCCAATGAAGTATTTTAGGAAGGGAAAATACATGAAGAGCCTTAGAAAAATTGTCAAAATATAGAGGCTAGGACCTTATCCCAATGAAAGATAGTGACTCCAATTGAAGATATTTCATGATATGAGAAGACTCTAGAGAGGACTGATAAGGGAGAGGATCATGTAGTAGCACCAACCTCTTTATCCAAGTACATGTCTCCCATGGACACCACACTAACATGGCTAAAGAGGGAGGTTATGTTTAACCAAAAGAGGCAACTAGATCTAACAACTAAGGAGGGAATGAAGGAGTTAATAAAAGCAGTCAAGAGGCCTTAGTCACCTAAGGGTGATGTGCAAACACTCACCTTCATAATGAAGAGCCAAGATCAACACCTACTTGCACATATTATCATTCCTCCTCCTCACACTAACACCAAACAACTGATTCTTAAAGACTACCAAATTAAGGAGTTCATGTTGGGAAGACCCACAGTAGATATAGCCAAAATAATGATCACTACGAGATGGAAGAGGTGTTGAGGCACATGGGCCAAGATGAATCAGAGTTGATAATGTTGTGAAAGAATAATGAGATAATAAGAGGCTATCTAAATGAAGTTGTGGGCCCCATCAACCTAGAAAATCTAGAGATTACTCTTGCAGTAGCATTAGAGAGAAAAGGGATAAGAATAATGCAATTAGATCCATTTTTGGAAGCATGTCAGCAATGGCATGATAATTTTGAGAAGGGAGTGCAAAGAATATAGGGTAATTTGAACCTATTGCACCACATCCATTCAAATGTCGACAAGTTGGTTTCCATTGTAAACCAAGAATGGATGAAGTACATACCTAGGCTAAAGACCTATAAGATTTGAGAGAAATAAAAGCTCAAAGGTATTATATTCTAATGAAGATATATGTGGTTGAGAAGCTTGAAAAGCTTGATGATTAGATAGAGAAAATATTAGCAGGTAATAAGGTTATGGAAGGATTGCACAATGAGATTCAACGGAATAAAGATAGGGCTCAAGAGAAAATTTTAGAAATGAAGAGTTAATACAACACTACCAGCGTTGAGGTTTTCTAGGATGAGTCAAAGACCAAAATTTTTGCAGTGTAATCAATTTTTTGATAGTTCATAGCTACATTTGAAGAAGCTTCATCAGAAGATGACATTAGATAAGCCTTCAAAACTAAAGAAGCACTGTTGGAATTGGACACCAAGCTTAAGAATTTTGTGAGAATGATGATCAAAGTAAGAAATTACCAATAGTTAGTAAAGGATAAGTATGGAGATCTAAATTTATCAGAAGCTACTCAGGTGGCTAAGATAATAGAGAAGTTTAAGAGCAAACATCCAAACATCATTTTGTTGTAAAGAGGGGAAAAACTCAGATTTTGGAAATCAAATTTTAATACTTAGAAAAATTTTGGATTTTTGGAACCTATCACTAAGGTGCACAGGTGGACAGGTACACTTTTCATAGTGATGCATCGAAATTTTTGAAGTAAGAAGTAGTGCACCAATAGTTAACTACCAATTCCTAATCTAGAGCATTTCATGCACCAGAAATGCATTTTGACGGTATTTCAACTTCCAAAAATGTTTAGAGAAGGCTAAGCTTCCATTTTTAGAGATTTTAGAGACTTCCAAATCATCTTGCAGCTTCATTATTTTTATCTTCCCATTATTTTATTCTTTTGTGGCTCATGCACCCATTAATTTAGATAAACAAGGGTAAAGACCTACTTAGCACCATTTAGAGAGTCAATTTGTATATAATTGGATTTGTTTTTATTAGTTTTTAGCTTGACTTGCATTTTAATAACTCTCTTTCCTAACACAAAGGGAGGAGATAAATTTCTTATAAATACATGGATGTAATATGTACTCCAGGCCATTATTTTGATACAATAATATATGATATTGGTGCTCTCATTCTAATTGTTGTTATTCTTGTTAGAGTGTGTTATTTTTGTGAATGTGTATTCATGAATAATAATGGAGCCAATGGTTTTATTGTGTTTTTATGATTGTGTAATCTTTTAGTTTTGGTTTTTTCCTTGTGTTAATCAATTATGTTGACATAACGAATTGGAGAAAGGATTATCTTTGTTCTTCCATAGCGTCATGTCTCGCATGAGCGCACTTTCTATGGCCTTGGGATTTAATGAAACATGAAACATCTTTCAATTTATATTGAATTCCCATCGATGATTGCATTAGTGTAATTGAGGAAGTAGTGCTCCTATTTTCATTAGTTTCCTACCCAATCCCTTTTGGCGATTTAATTTACAGATGTGTTGTTATCGTGGTTTATGTCCATTAGGAATTTCCCTTTCATGTTATTTTCTTTAATCTCTTGTTACCTTATCTTTGTTATTTTCATTTCTAACACTTGGTTAAAATAGAAATTCATATCAGTTGCATTGATAACTTGCATTCATCATAAAAAATAGAAAGTACCACAAAAACTTTCTTTTGTGCTTACTTTTTCAAACAACAACAGATCAAACATATTGTCCAAAATTATCTAGAACTAGCAAAGGCCTCCTCATGGACATGCACATTTATCTTAAATTGAGCAAATTTTAGTAGGTTGCAAGATCGCCCAGAACCTTGGAGTTGATCCTCAATTATATTTTCAAGAGATGAGTTTGAAAGGATTCCTATCATTCAGCATCATGCAAAATGATAGCTCAACAAAAGTGATGCTAGAAGGAGGACCAAAAACCATTAAGATAAGAAAAACAACTTGTTTCAAAATTCTACAATTTTTGGAAGTTCAGGAAAAAAATTGTTTGACACTGTTAGAAGGTGCATACATTTGTAGGTGCACTATTTTGAAGGAGTGTGCATATGTAGAGGTGCACTTTTCTAGAATTGACACAAACTGGAAGATCTTAATCCACCATTTTTGTTTAGTGTGGAGCGTATTGTTTATATTGTGGTAACTAATCAAGAAAGTATTGTACATACTTCATATGGCTGACATATGGCCGATGTATGGCCAACATGTTGTAACCCTAAAGTAGCATAAAATTACTTGTATAAAAGGGCTTAGGGTTAGGTATTTTCATTATGTTGTGATGCAAAATTAGTTCTTGTGGTGGTATTGAGCTATAAGAGATTACGGATTGTAATCAGGTTGTAATCACTAGATCGTAATAATATCAGACTTCATGTTTGGTGCACGTAGCCTAGGGATTGGGTGAACCACATTAAATCTTGGTGTCTTGTGTTCTTTTCTATGTGATCTATTATTTTTTGTTATTGGTTATATTTGCATATAATTCTTATTTATGTCTATGGTTTAATCTTAAAAATTAGTATCAGGGCTAGGTTGTCTTTCAGTTATCCTCTGTAGGAAAGTCTCATAGTTAAGTGGGAGTCTCACAGTTGAGTGGGAGCGATGGCAGATGAGGGTAAGCTGAGGGTTGATAGGTTTAATGGGCAAAACTTCCAGTTATGGAAGATGCAAATGGAAGAATATCTTTATCAGAAGGATTTATGGAAGCCATTGGAAGGCAAAGCCAAGAATCAGGGATCTATGTATGTGAGGCCTCACCCCGACCCATCGTAGCATAGTTGATACTTTACTATTTTGATACTCATGACTCGATATGTCGAGACACTATCGAATACACTAAACATTATTGTGCTTTTATTTGTTGTGTGATGTATTAATTTCAGATATTTGATTTTGTTATTTAATGTTTTATGAACATGTAAACTAATGAAGTAGTGTAGAAAGTGAATGTAGAATTAACATTTTTTATTATGCAATTTTAATGATTTAGTATATGAGTAGAACGATATTAAAAATTGATTATTGGAAAAATGGATGTTTTAATTTATGTGATTTCCTTGATATGTTATATACATATATGTATGTGACCTTCTTGAGCTACTGATGTGTGCAACAAGTGTGCAGGATATTTTGCGAGGAAACCTAACGGAGAAACAAAACTGAACCCTATGTGCAATTGTGAAAACCCCATTGTTCGTATTTTAATTGTATCGTGAGATATATGAATGTATCATTCTGTAATCAGTGAATGTTAATGTTTCATAACAGTGTTTTTATAGTGTCGCTTGACACTCGTGAATTCTATATGCATTCCAACATGATAGTTAGGGTTAACTGAGTAACCTATGGACCTAAGTTGGACTAAGTTAGTGCTCTCTTCACTAATCTATTTTTAATCGAGTTTAGTTACCCATAATCTGGATTAGTGTATTGAAGATGGATTTAAATTATGTTAGTGCTTTTTAGATTGTGCTATTAAGTTTGTTAAAAAGTATTTAGTTTAATATATGTTATTTAGGATTAGTTTTAGTTAGTATTTTAAATTTATATTTAAATGTAGTTTAGTTTAGTTTTGTAAATGGTTTTTTTTTGAATTAAAGTTAGTTTAGTTTAAAAGTTAGTTTAGTTTAAAAGTTAGTGTAGTTTAAATTAAAAGTGTTTAGATTTTAGATGAATCTAGAAAAAAAAATTAAATTAAGTAGCAGATTTAATTAGTATGTTCAAAGTTTTAAAGTATATTTAGTGTTAGCTATTATCTTGTTTTATTAAGTTAGCATTAATAGAGTAGTTGGTTTGCAATTGTTAAATTTAGATTTTAATCAAAAAAGGTTTTTCACTAGTTAGTTTGTTATGTTCAAAGCAAGTTTATTAGTATATGTTAGACTAATAAGATAATGTTAATTTGTTTTGTTTTATCATTTAATCGAATATAAAGTTAATTTATATTGTTATTAAAATAGGTATTTTTAATTTTTTTTTAAATTATTATAGATTTAAATAAAATTGTGATTTGAGTAAAGTTCAAATAAAGTATATTTATGTGTATGTTAGATGTGGCATTTATTTAATAGCTCTATGTTTTTTATATTTCAAAATCATTAGACCCTCATTCATTTGAATTGTTATTCAAATAATTTTTAATATATTGTTGTAATATAAATGTAATAACAAATCAAATGTCGATATCAATTTAATAACAAGAGTATAAATTTAACGATTTATTCCTTCTCATGATTATAAATTTAAGATGAATGTAGTGAACCTATACTTTAACTATGAAACAAACCTATCGAACTTAGTGAATTTAATTATTACACCTATAAAAAAAAATTGGTGTGTTTTTGCCCTTGTATTTTTGGGCATGACATTTTTGTATTAGAGCCCGTGTTTCAACACTAGGAACCTAAAACCATTATGCTTTTGTACTTATACTAAAATGTTAAATTGTGAAGGATGCCTCCTATTACTCGAAGCAATTGACGAGGTAGAGGTCGTAGGGTGAGAGGTGGTAGAGCAAGACAGGAGGATGGACCACCTCCACCACCACTGAACCCAAATTAGGACATTTTGGATGCCCTTCAAACATTGATTGGTGTAGTCCAGCAGAGGGTAGTGCTTGTAGTTCAGCTAGGACAATAGATTCTCGTAGTGGAAGCAAAGGGACTTAGAGGAGGTGGGGTCAGAGATAGAGAGAGGAGTAGGAGTCCCCCACCTAGACAGATAGAGAGATAGGGCGAGCATGAGGGTGAGCCAATACACCAAAGAGGACCCCCACTTGATAGACCTCCTAGGCATATAGGAGATGATATCAAGGAGTTGATAAGACTCGGACCACCATTCTTTATCAATTCCACTGAGGGGACAGTAGCAGAGGCCTGGTTATAGAGCCTATAGCGGTGCTTTGGATTACTTCCTTATGGGAGTAATCTAAAGGCATGTCTAGTAGTCCATCAGCTGAGAGGAGATGCCTCCAATTGCTCACATTAGGAGGAGACTATAGGAGGAGTGAGGATAGATACCCTCACCTAGGAGTCATTCTTGGACAGATTCTGAGAGAGGTACCTGTCAGAGCACTTTAGGCAAAAGTAGATAGAGGAGTTGCATTCTTTGTATTAGAGGGGTCTTATAGTAGCTCAATATGAGAGCAAGTTTCTCAAGCTCCTTCCTTATGTTGAATACATGAAGGATGAGAAACTGCAAGTGCATCACTTCATCATGGGACTAAATTTTGCACTTCAGGGTCTGGTCTGTTTGGCCTTCCCTAACACCTTCAGATAGGTAGTAGAGATAGCACTAGTTGTTGAGGATACTCAAAGTAGATAGGAGTCACGAGATTGGTCTTAGAATCAAAACTCTGCCCAATAGAAACCCCCTTGGAAAGGGAATCAAAACTATGGATTTCTATGAAAGTTGTGTGTATGGAAAACAAAAGAGAGTGAGTTTTGTGAAGACTGGGAAGGAAAACAAAAAGGAGAAATTAGAGCTTGTGCATACAGATGTATGGGGACCAACTCAGGTATCTTCCCTTGGAGGCTCTCATTATTATGTTGCATTTATTGATGACACAACTAGAAAAGTATGGGTTTATTTCCTTAGATAGAAATCTGATGTATTTCAAACTTTTAAGAAATGGAAATGATTGGTTGAAAATGAGACTGGTAAGAAATTAAAATGTCTCGGATCTGATAATGGTGGTGAGTATTGCAGTCATGAATTTGAAGAGTATTGCTCCACTAATGGTATTTGTGACATAAAACTATTCCAAGGACTCCACAAAAAAATGGAGTGGCTAAATGCATTAATAGGACTATAATGGAGTGTGCAAGGAGAATGAGGTTGCATAATGGATTGCCCTTACACATGTGGGTGAAGGTTATCAATACTGTTGTATATTTGATTAATAGAGGTCCCTCTACTCCTTTGGGTTGTGGTATTTCAGAGGAAGCATGGACTGGTAAGAAGGTGAGTTATTCTTTTCTCAAGACCTTAAATTGTGAAGCATTTTCTCACATAGATTCTGAAAATAGAACCAAGCTGGTAGCTAATTCAAAGAAATGTGTATTTGTTGGATATGGCATTAATGAATTTGGTTATAGGCTTTCAGATTTTGAGAAGCAGGGATGTTGTATTCAATGAGAAAGTGTTATACAAAGATCTGTTGCAGCAACATGAGAAGAAAGAAGATGATTATGTAGTGTTGGATGATACTCCAAAAGTTGATGTTCTATGTGCAACAACCGCAACAACAAATACCACATACACTAGTGAATGTTAGATGATCAACAAGGAAAATTAGACCTCCAAAAATATTCTCTCCCTCTTTGTATTCTATTTTACTTACTAATGTTGGTGAACCTAAAAGTTATGATGAAGCTATGTAGGTGGATACTAAGATTCAGTGGGAGTTTACAATTAAACCCAAAATGGACTCTCTACTGAAGAATAAGACATGGGATTTGTGCAAGTTGCCTATAGGTAAAAGAGCTTTATAGAATAAGTGAGTTTACATGTTGAAAGAAGAGGAAGGGGGTCAGAAAAGATTTAAAGCCAGGTTAGTTGTAAAAGGATTTGCATAGAAAAAGGGAAGTGATTTTGATGAGATATTTTCTCCTATTGTTAAAATGACTTCTATCCGTACTATTTTAAGTCTTGTGACTACTGAAGATTTTCATTTAGAGCAGTTGGAATTTAAAATAGCCTTCCTTCATGGTGATTTGGATGAAGAGATATATATGGCTCAGCCATAAGGATTTGGATTCAAAGGTAAGGAGAACTTAGTGTGCAAATTGAAGAAAAGTTTATATGGCTTGAAGCAAGCACCTTGGCAATGGTATCTAAAATTTGATAGTTTTATGCATGAGCATGGTTATAGTAGGTGTCATTCAGATCATTGTGTCTACTTTAAGAGGTTGGATGATGATAGTTACATTATTTTATGTTTATATGTTGATGATATGCTTGTAGTTGGATCTAACATGGATCACATTAAGGGGCTAAAAATCCAATTAGCACATGCATTTTCTATGAAAGATTTGGGGGCAGCAAAAAAAATCCTTGGTATGAAGATTTGTAGAGATAGGAAGAAAAAAACATTGACGCTATCTTAGGCTAATTATGTGGAGAAGGTGTTGCAAAATTTCTCTATGGAGAATGCTAAAGCTGTCAGCACACCTTTACCTGGTCATTTCAAGTTGACTAAGGAAATGTGTCCTAAGACATAGGAAGAGGAGGATAAGATGTCCAAGGTACCCTATGCTTTAGCTATAGGAAGCTTGATGTATGTTATGGTATGTACTAGGCCAGATATTGCACATGTAGTGGGAGTCATTAGCAAGTATATGAGTCATCCAAGAATTGAGCATTGGAATGCAATCAAATAGATTCTCAAATATTTGAGAGGAACATCTAATAAATGTTTACCCTTTGGGGGCTCTACTACTAATTTACAGGGCTATGTTGACTCAAATTTGGTAGGGGATATTGATACTAGGCAGAGTACTACAGGTTATGTCTTTAATGTTGGTGGGGCAGCCGTGCATTGGGTTTCTCTATTACAGAAGGTTAATTCTTTATCCACTATACAGGTAGAGCATGTTGCTGCTATAGAGGTAGCCAAGGAGATGATATGGCTTCAATATGTTGCTACTACAGAGGCAGCCAAGGAGATGATATGGCTTCAGTTCTTCTTGGAAGAATTGGGACACCCTCAGAGAGATAATTATTTGTTTATAGATAGTCAAAGTGCCACTCATCTTGCAAAGAATTCAGCTCTGCATTCTAAGACCAAACACATACAATTGTGTTACCATTTCATTCAGTTAGTTTTGGAGGATGGATAGTTAAAGCTAGAGAAGATACATACAAATGACAATCGAGTCTTTATGTTGACAAAGGTAGTCACAAGGGAGAAGCTGAACTCCTCTTCAGCTTCAGTTAGTCTTCTAGACTAAACATGAATAAAAGAACAGTAAAGTCCAGGGTGGTTTTATCTAGTGGGAGCCCCATGTGGTAGTAGTATTGCTACAGGATCAGTCTCTAAGTGGGAGATTGTTGTTTAGTGTGAAGCTTGTTGTTTAGATTATGGTGACTGATTAGGAAAGTACTATACATCATAAATTCTTTGAAAAAAATTATGGGTCATGGCCGATGTTGTAGCTAACATGTTGTAACCCTAAAGTGGCATAAAATTACTTGTATAAAAGGGCTTAGGGTTAGGTATTTTCATTATTTTGTGATGCAAGATTGGTTCTTGTGATGGTATTGAGTTGTAAGGGATTACAAATTGTAATCAAGTTTTAATCACTGGATCATAATTATATCGAACTTGTTGTTATGTGGACGTAGCCCAAGGATTGGATGAACCACATTAAATCTTGGTGTCTTGTGTTCTTTTTTGTGTGATCTATTATTTTCTATTATTAGTTATATTTGCATGTAATTTTTATTTATGTCTGTAGTTTAATCCTAACAACCATCTCCATTTCAGTGAGCTTTATGATCTTCAATTGGTACACACGAGTTCCTATAACTCATCCATTTTTGCAAGCCTTGTAGTGATAAAGGATTACCAAGAATTCTACCACTTCCATTTTAAATTTCATCATCTTCTTCAATTCTACCTCTAAACCAACCTCCACCTATCATTCCACCAAATCCTCCACCGATGGCCTTCTTTGCTAACACATTAGATTTACCAATTAACTTGCAAGGTGCACTTAATGACCTTCCCAAGAATCTTGAGAAATTTTTCCCAAGGTTCATCTATGGAGAAACATGAACTACTAATGACCATATCAAGGTATCCAAAGAAATATGCAATCATGAATAGATTCAAGACAATTTGATCCTCTATTTATTCCCATACTCATTGGGAGAATTTTCCTTTAACTAGTACATGAATTTTCCACCAGGATGTATCCAAAATTAGGTCACCTTTGAAAAGTTATTCCTAGAGAAATTTAAAACATTCATCAACCTGACTATGATACATCATCAGTTTATATCAATCAAGAGAAATCTAGTGGAAACCATTTAATGTTTCAATCATTGATTTCACATGGTTTACTGCAAGTTGGAAACACCCTACATCATACCAGTTGAAGCTGTAATCCAAATTTATTTAAATACTATGGACCATCTTGTGGTTATTTTCTTAAGAAGACTTCCTATTGTAGACATCGACACATTGGACAATTTTTTCTTAGAAGCAATTACCTTTACTAAACAAGCCAATCCTAATGGAGGAGGATTGACAGTTCTAGCTCAAGCTACTACAAGAGTATCGACATATCCTTCTAGAGCACAAGTGATGCATATTCCATTCATTCCAATGAATCTAATTCCACTACAATAGGCACCAACTATACCAATTACAACCATAACTTATCCAGGATATAAACCTCCAAAAGCTACTTTCTTTGAGCAGAAGGCGATAACATTCGCTGAAGCAAAAAATAATGTTACATCTGAGATTGGCCAAATGAAGAAGACCATGTCTAAAGTTACCAATGAATTAACCCATTTGAGGTTTTCACAAGGGTATAACAATAACTTTTAGAGAATGAATGTAGGTCCCTACAACAACAACAATTATGGTCAGAACTACAACAAGAATTTTAGTAGAAATAGCAATGCATGAAATAATCTCAATCCTCCATATCGTAACAATGGTTTCCAAAGACAAAATTGACAATGGAACACCTGTCCAAACAATGGAAGCATCCTTGTAGATAACAAAAACATTACTTAATTTTTAGACATCAATTAATATGGTAGCAATCAAAATGTATCCAATGATGATGGCTCATATTTTAATGGAAATCAAGAAGCGAACCAAAATTCACAAGACAATAATAATGAGCCCCCTATGCAGTTCAATACTATGGTGTTGGAATCTTATGTTTCTCCATAGAATTTAGGGATGGAAGAACAAGTCAATGAAGAATTTACTTTTCCATTTAGTCAAGAATTAGATCCTCAACTAGAAGAGATGCTTTCTCTTTTAAATGACAATAAAAATACTTATAATTGTGGAACCAAAGGGAACCCATGACTAATGGGATTCCTCTCACTTTGCAACCAACACCTCTAGATCCAAGGGCTAATAACAATTTAGTACCTACCAAAGTGCCCTATGTTGGACAACAAAATCAAAGCCAAGGAAATGTGACTACAATCCATAAGAATCATGCTTGCTCAACTGAAAACTATAGTGCAGTGAAAGACTTAAGAATAGCGAAGACTAATATATCCTTGTTCAATATGCTACAAATTGTCCTAATCAAAGGGAAGCACTAATAGAGACCCTTGATCATAAGGAAACACCTAACATAGGTCCTCAAAAGATAGTATCACAACAAGTCAACACTTCTAAGGTTATGCCAACCATGCATAAAGACAAGGAAAAAGTGCCCTCTTTCTTGCTTAGCATTAGAATATTTGGAAGAAACTTTCATAATTGTCTCATTGATTTAGGAGCTTCTTGTAACATCATGTCACTTTCAATAGCTCATAGGTTGGGAGTCACTCCTCAGCCTACAAATCAAATAGTGATTCAACTCGACAAGACAGAAGTAAAAGTTATTGAGATATTGAAAGATGTTTGGATATAGTTGACTGTAAACCCTAGGATCAAAGACATCATGATATCTTTGATTGATACGAATCAAGAAATAGTAAAAAAACTATTGAAGAAAAGGGAATTGAAGAATGTGATTCATATAATCTGGGTATAGAAGAAGATCCTAGGTTAGTGAGAATTGGGAAGGCATGTAACCCTCAGGAACAAGAAAGCATGCTTCAATTACTTGCAAAATACAAAGATTTCATAGTGTGGATTTATGAAAAAATCAAGACATACGACCCTAAAATCATCACTCATGACATTCTATTGAAGCTTGATGCCAAACCTTTTTATCCAAGACAGAGACCAATGAATCCCATTATTGAATCTTTGATAATGAAAGAAGTCCAAAAGTTGCTTGATACTAATATTATCTTCCTAATCTCACATTCTACATGGGTTGCTACTTTGGTTCTAGTAAGGAAAAAAACAAGAGAAATTTTCCTTTGTGTGGATTTCTGCAATTTGAACCTAGCCTCCCAGAAGGATAACTATCCTTTGGCCTCACTTGATGAAGTGTTGTGAATTGTTAACGGGTCTAAATGATGTCTTTTCTAGATGGATATTCAGGATACAACCAAGTGATGGTTGATGAGGAAGATAGGTTAAAGACTGAATTCACAACAAAATGGGAAACTTTTGCATATAGAAGAATGCATCTTGGATTAATCAATGTAGGAGCTACCTTTCAAAGGGCCATGGATGAAGCATTCAATGAGTTGATTAATAAATGTATAGTTATCTACATGGATGACCTAACTATCTTTTCAAAAGATCAAAGTACTCATGTTTTAGATTTGAGACAAGTTTTTAATAGATGTCAAAGATATGGCATTCTCTTAATCCTAAGAAGTGTTCATTTGAGGTTACCAAAGGAAAACTTTTGGGGCACGTTATTTCTAAAGTTGGGATATCCATTGATCCTAAAAGGTTAGAAGTTATTCTAAGGTTTTCACCTCTTGATTCTTACTCAAAAGAAAGACAAAGAAGATGAGAGACCCATCACATTCATGAGTTGTCTACTAAAGAACCCTGAATTGAACTATTCCAATCTTGACAGACAATCTTTTTCCCTAATAAAAACAGTCAAGAAATTTTGTCATTACATACTCAGGAGTAAGGTATATATAATTGTGCTAGATCCTATCATCAAAACATTACTAATGTTGAATGAATTAGGTGAAAGACAAGGAAAATGGATGGCTATATTACAAGAGTTTGATTTGGAGATCCAACCAATGAAGCTAGTGAGAGGAAAAGGACTGACTAAGATGATATCTGACAACAAGATTGGTACTAACAATGAAATTAGATTTGATGACGAAATCAGTACTGGCAACAAATGAAAGATCATAGTATCTCAAATGGACGTTGATCAAGGAATAATCATGGATGTTTGGTATCAAGATATTGTCCACTATCTCTTACAGAATCAATACCTTAACTAGATGAATAGTTCCCAATGCAGAGGACTCAAGATGAAATGTGAATCCTATATGCTTCAAGATAGGAAATTTTATAAAAGAAACTATGAGGGAATTTATTTGAAGTGTTTGGGAGGTGAAGAAGTGAAGGAAGTATTGGAACAGTATCATGACAATTATGGCATGGGACATGGATCCACAAAGGCTACAGCCCACATGATTTTGAGATCAGGTTACTTTTTTCCTACAATCTTCAAGGATACATTTGAACATGTATATTCTTGCCACATTTGTCAGACAAGTGCCAATCAGGAGAGACATCCAGCTATTCCACTACAACTAGTGTTTGAGGTACACCCTTTTGCCAAGTGGGGGTCAAACTTTATTGGACCAGTAAACCCACCATCATCTATATAACATATGTTCATCTTTATAGCTACCGACTATTGCATGCACTGGACAAAAGCTGAAATTTTTTGAAATTGCACAGCAAAAGTAGTTACTAATTTCTTCGAGGAACATATTGTTACAAGATTTATAATGTCATTCTTCCTTGTATGTGACAATGAGTCATCTTTTGCATCAATATCCCTTACTCAGTGGGAATTAGACAATCAAGTTATAATTAAGTTCTCATCTAATTATTATCTCAAGAGAATGATGTGCCTGAGTCCACCAATAAGAACATAATCACAGTGATAAAGAAATTGCTAAAGGAGAACCCAAAGGATTGGCACACTCAACAAAAATATGCATTATGGATAGACAGAGTTAGGATTAAAAATTATTTGGGAACATCCCCATACCTACTCATCTACGGATAGGAACCAGTATTCCCACTCAATCTCAGGATTCCAATTTTGAAATTTATGAGGGGTTATGTTGAAGATGTTGATAGAGTTTAGATCATATTGATGAATCTCTTGGAATTGGATGAGAAAAGGATAGTCACTTTAAAGCATATGGAAAAACATCAGGTGGTCATCAAATGATGGTTTGACAAGTGAGCTATAATCAAATTATTCAAAATCCTTAACCTTGTTCTCCAATGGAACAAGGCAAAAGAAAAGTTAGGTAGTTACACTAAGTTTCAATGTTGGTGGATTGGCCCTTATCAAATTGTGGATATTTTGGGAGGAAATATTTTAGGCTAAGTTCTCTACAAGGGGAATTGGTCCCATTGCTAGTCAATGGCCAATTTTTGAAACATTATTTTGAGGCCTAAGAGTAGAAAACATTCTCAAAAAAAAAAATTATGCAAGTGTATTTAATTTTTGCAAGTGTGTTTACTTTATGCAAGTGTGTTTACTTTCAGTTGTGCATTTATTTCAAGTTGTGTGTTTTCTTTAAAAGTTGTGTCTGTCTTTTCTTATCAGTCCAGGGGTTAAGTACAATCAAGAATCTTTCTTGATGCATCCAATAGATCACTCCTATTAGTGTCAACTTTAGGGAAGAGGTATTTCCTTGTCAAAGCATTCGCATGATTATGTTTCTTGTACCAACTAGAGATAGATATGGCTTGCAGTTCTAAAGGACCTTTAGTCTTAAAATTAGAGTTGTAGATCAATAGCTCTCAACACTTTACAAATTTAAGGATCAACTATCTTGGTGATTTTTCAAATCTAGGTTGATAGTAGTAAGGGATTACCCAAATTTGTTGGTTCAGACAAAGGGTCTCTTCAATGAATTGCTAAGGTCGTTGTTTGGTGTGAGAGCTTCCCAATAGCTCAATAAAAGAGGAATGCAAGAGTAATCAAACTAAAGAACAAAAATGGAAAAAAAAACCAATCCCTTGGCCACATAGTCTAAGCGTGGTCATGGTATAGAAGAAAGAAAAAAGAATTATAGATGGTGTTAAAATAAAGATTCTAGAAGATCCAAAAAGGTAATCAAGCAAAAGGGATATGCACTCCAAAATGGTTATCCACCAAATATACAAAAAGCTTAAAGGAGGAATCAAATGAAAACATGCGAGCTCCGCAATGAAAATTAAAAGAGATTACCAAGGACTCAAAATGAAAGAATTGTAACTCATCAAGAGCCCTCAGAACAAATTCTCTCATCTGGTTATACAATGATTGATAAATATGTTTTAGGAGGATTCCTGATGAATAGACTGGTGCAGCAAAAGATTTTCTCCAAGTTGCTAGAAACTCTTGATAGACTACACGTCAAGATGTCAAAGGAAATGAATACATTGAGCTTGAAGATTCAAGATTTTGAATTTTTGACTATCAAAGAACTTGAAAGTTGCTTGAAGTGTTCAAAATTCAATTGTAGCTTGATACATGTTGGAAGAATGCCTTTTGTTGGGGTTATTTTTTGTATTCTCACAATGCACACCCTATTTCTCCTAAAAATGGGGACCCCCTATATTTTTTTCCTACCAGGCTCCTAATCTAGAGTCCTAGTCTTTTTTTAACCCTATCCCAATTCTGGATTAGACCTTAGACTTTGACTATGTAAGTCAGTGCAATCAAAAAAATAGAAAAGATCTCAGTAGAGGACATTTGGCACTCTGAAGTAGGTGTGCATATACACACCCTTTTTGGAAGTGTACAAATGCACAACTTTGGAAGTGTGCATACGTGCACTTGTGTACCTTCCATGGGTACACAAGTGTGCACCCTCTAGATTGTGCACCTCTAAAGGTGTGTACCTATGCGTTGTCCTAGGTGTACCTTTCTTGGGGTCTATATAACACTCCAGGGCTTCTCCCCTCTCCCCACTTCACATTTGCCTCCTCCAAAACCTGAACCTCTACAACTCTTCCCATGCACTTCCCCACTCTTTGTTCACTTCCTACATAATAACTAACAACAAGGTTAGCACAACATAAAGGTGTGCACATGCACACCTTTGCATAGAAAAAGACAACCCTAAAAACTAATATAAGGCACAAAAATGCCAAATAAAGAGCTCTTAAGCTAATGAAGGTTTGCACATGCACACCTTCCTTCATAACTAATATAGTAAAACAACACACAAGCCTTTGAAAGCACAATGAAGATGCACATGTGTGCATATCCATGAGCTATGCCTATATGCACCTTCGAGCCTTTACAAGCTAAGATTTAACCCTTCCCCCCTGTAGACACCTAAATTTGATTACACTATTTTAGTAATCCTATTTAGTTATCTAAAAAGGCATTATTAATTAAATTTCTATTTAATTAATCCTTTGTCATCCCCTAGTTGATTAATTTAATTAATCATCTATAGTCCTAATTGATAAATCAAATAATCTATTATTTATCAATTAAATCTTATTCTTCTATCTAATTCCAAAAATCCCCATTTATTAAATAAATCTATTTGATAAATGAAATCCTCAAATTCAAAAACCCCTAACCTATCTCTAATCCTCCATTTAGCCTAATCCACCCCATCCACCCATACTAACCAAGCTTAGCCACTAACTCACCCACCCTCATTAATGCCATCCACTTGCACATCTCTAACATCCCTAATCTAATCCTAAACCCAAGCCTAATCCACCCCCTAATGTTGTCACATTCCTTAAACAAGTTTAAGACTTTCCTAATCCAAAACAAAGTCTCCCCTCAAAAAACCCAACCACTAAGTCATGAGTGCTCTTACAAAACATAAAAGACTCTTACAAACCCACTCATGACTCTTACACCCATCTTCCACACTCTTCCCTCTTCCACACTCATTCCTCTTACATCCCTCTTACATACTCAACCCCACTCATCATGACTTTAACCAACCCTTAACCCTACCCTCTCACACTCATCCTCCTTGTGACAAGTGTCACCTTCCCATTGGTGCTAAACAAGCACAATCCGTGTGCTCCCCTTTGAGTGCATCTTAGCCCTCCTTAAGCCTTCATCCATCCTTGCATCTAAACCCTCCATCCCTCAAGCCCTTAGCCTATAAATTGAATCCCATCCCAAGCCATTTCATCAACAATCTTTGAGCTAAAGTTACCATGCTATTTTGAGAACCAAAGCCATCAACCATACCCTTATAATGCCAAATTGAGAGCTCACAAAGCTACCAATTTGCCATTACCCATCTCCATTGAAGCAGCTTTTGAGCATCTTGAGCATACATCCACAGCAAAAGGACACATCTACAGAATCAAGAAAGCATGGAGTGTTTTCTCTTGTGAGGTTTGCACTTCTTATTTTCTTTCTTAGTCTAAGCATATATGTGAATTTAGTTTTTGGTTTGTGAATGTTTACTTCATTTGTTAATGTTCTTTGCATACTGATTCTGGTTCTACACCCCCAACTTGCATTGTGCAGTGTGTATGTGTGCAACTATACATGTGCACACCTCACATAGGTGTGCACGTGCCCAACTGCACCAAAAATCCATTTCAAGGCTAAATATAGTGCACTACTGCACCTGTAAGGTTGCACTAGGTGCACTAAAGAGAACATCAAGGCATTTTGGGGGGATGGGCTACTTTTTGTCTTGTTTTGACTGATTTTGACCTATTTTAGAGTCAATTTGAGTCTATTTTGGGTCAAGTTTAAACCTTTTGACTAATATTTTCTTTATTGTGTAGATAAGATGGCATCATCATCTTCTTTAATGGCAAAAAATATGGCTCCAAAACTAGTTGCATTCAAGTATCAAGGGGCACCCACAAAGTCAAGGTTTGAAGATGGACACACCAAGATTAAAGATACTGAACTCAGATATATAGATTGGAATGTGTTCCCCACAATATGAAACAAGCCTAAAGAGAGATCTAAAATGGTGTCAACACTCATCTAGTCAGGCCTTATCAATGCAGCATCTCACCCAACATCAATTTAATCCTTTGAATTGACAATGACCCTTGTAGATCATTATGTAACTAAAGAAAAGGTCATTGAGAGTGTCATAGGAGAGATATTTCTAGACCTTTGACCTCAAAACATTGAGAAGGTATTTCACCTCCCAATGATAGATCATTATTTATAGGTCTCATATGAAGGGGCAGAGAGATGGTATAAGGAATAACTGAAAGAAGCATAGGAAATAGTACAATCCTCCTTCCTAATTGATAGAACACTAGTTGGTCATAGAGTGGGGAAAGTTGACATGACAAGGGGATATATGAAGCACAATATTGGATATACAATTGTACTATTGAGAAGAGTTATGGGACTCCCACCAATATGTCACCTTCAGACCTGGATGGTCCACTTCATTGAAACCATCAGAATATTGAAGATGCCAATTGATTAGACTACCATCCTAAGTGACAACTTGGATGAGCAATTAGTAGTTATCAAATCTGATCCACACTTCTACATGACATCATACATGGTGTATTTACTGGTAGCTAGAACCACATATTACCCAAGCCTTTACAAAAAGGAAAGCACGCAGGATGCAAATGCTTGGCCCTATATGGTATATCCATAATTTTTGAAGAAGAAGCTCCCACTACAAAGTGTGGAATATGAAGTGGTGAATGATGGGTTCATTTTTGTAATCATCAAGTTCATCGAAGGCGACTATGCCAAAAGAATGTCAGTAGAGGAAATAACTAGAATCACAAAGATCGGCACCTACTACATTCAGTTTAAGACCTTCACCTATCTTTGGGTAGCTAGCACTCTATTGTGCCCAAAGAAGCTCCCAAGATATCCATCAAATAGGCTTGTATTATTAGAGATTGCATGCCAACTCACTTCTTCATATGATAGAGCGAAAAGATGACACAAGAAGACATAGGTCTGGCCCATCATAATTGGTGCCTTCGAGGTGAAGCAAAAGTAGGATATTGCCACCTTTGACTCTAAGTGGGATCAATATCCCTTGGAAGAATATAACTCCCCTCACCCATAGTTTGATAACATTGGGATGTTGTAGCACCTAGTAGGGAAAGAGTTTGTACATGAAGAAGCATTAGAAATCATTGGATTAACACTATAGATGACTACAATGTTTGTATAAGAGATTATTGTAGAATGACTCTATACTTAGTAGAAAAAGTTCTAAAAATGAAGATCTCCCTTAAATATGTGGAAAATTAAGTTAGAGATATCATGGATCCTTAATAAAATAGTGATAAAATCTATTACCAGCCAATAATGAATGTTGAAATAGGGAGGGATGAGAACAGTGATATAAATCATCGAACTAGGAATACAGTTGAGTTGACAAAGGAATGGATCCAAAAGCAATTTAGAATGGAACTAGTTCCTTAGGCTATACGCCTACAAGCCACAATGAGGCTGATTAAAGAAAAAGGTGTAAAACCTTCCCCACTCAACCCCCAGTAAGGCCAGAAATGGTTTATCAACATAAGTGGGAGGTTGAGTACTTTGAAGCTTACAAGGGTATGAAAATGAAAAGAGTAGCTTCTATAGGTCAAAGAAGCAAATAGCTTGAGCATATGTACAACCTAAATAGGCACAAGCTAAGCCACAAGTTAAGCCTCAAGTACAAGAGCTAGTCCAAGAGCTAGTCCAAGAGCCGCAACAATAAAAACAACCAGAAGAAAAGGTAGAGGAGCACATGATACTACTAGTAGCAACTGAAGAAATAGAAGCTTCCCCCTTAGCTCCAAACAAGGCATATTTAAATCAACTATGGTGAGAATATAGAGGAGGAGATTAAAGAAGAAAAACACTTTTTCCCCACAAGTGCCTAAGACCATGTTGGAAGTAGAGGATGAAGAAGGAGGGGAGCAAATAGAATTTGTCCCCTTGAGCCAAAGAACCCACTTGGCTAAGGTTACAGAAGAACAGAGGAGAAGAAGCTCCATGGTGACACTTCCATCTCCTTTAAGGGAGCCTATCTATGTGTCAACTTCAAAGAATGAACAACAAAAATGGATAAATGATATGGAGGGTCAAGAAACTAATGTCTTTGACCTCTCTAATTTTGACTTTATGCTAGTGAGCACTGAGATGATGGGAGAGAAAATAAGAGATACTCCCATGGGTGAACCCTTAGGAGAGGATTGGAATCAATTTCCACCTCTACCTTAAGTACCTCTTGGTATTCCACAACCACCATCTCAAGATTTGGCAGTTTTGGATAAAGGATTAGTGACTCCACTTCCCCCAGCTACCGAACAAGAAGAATAAGAAATAAGGAAGGGAAGTTCTAATAGTTGCATGTTGATTAAGTATCCAAGGAAGGGAAAATACATGAAGAGCCTCAAAAAACTCCTCAAAATATAGAGGCTAGGACCTTAGCCCAACTAGAGATAGTGACTCCAATTGAAGATCTTTCTCAACAAGAGAAGACTCTAGAGAGGATTAATAAGGGAAAGGATCCTACAGTAGGACCAACCTCTTCAGCCAAGTACATGTCTCCCTTGGACACCACACCAACATGGATGAAGAGGGAGGTTATGTTTCACCAAAAGAGGCAATAGGACCTAACAATCAAGGAGGGAATGAAGGAGTTAATAAAAGTAGTCAAGAGGCCTTAGCCACCTAAAAGTGATGCGTGAACATTGGCCTTCATAATGAAGAAAAAAGATTAGGACCTAATTGCACATATTTTCATTCCTCCTCCTCATGCTGACATCAAATAATTAACTCCTAAAGACTATTAAATCAAGGAGGTTATGTTAGGAAGACCCATGGTAGATACAACCAAAGTGATGATCACTACGAGCATGAAAGAGGTGTTCAAGAACATGGACCAAGATGAGTCAGAGTTGATAGCATTGCAAAAGTAGAATGAGCTACTAAGAGGCTATTTGAATGAAGTTATGGGCCCCATCAACCCCAAAAATCTAGAAATTTCTCTTGCAACATCATTAGAGAGAAAAAGGATAGGAACAAAGCAATTAGATCCATTTTTGGAAGCATGTCAGCAATGGTGTGATAATTTTGAGGAGAAGAGAGTGCAGATAATATAGGGTAATTTGAACCTGTTGCACCACATCTAGTCAAGTGCCAACAAGTTGGATTCCATTGTGAACCAAGATTTTGGGCTAACAAATGAAGTACATACCTAGGCTAAAGACTTATAGGCTTTGAGAGCAATAAAAAGTCAAAGGTATTGTATGCCAATGGAGATATATGCGACTGAGGAGCTTGATAAGATTAATGACTGGATAAAGAAAATATCAGTAGGTAATAAGGTCATGGAAGGATTGCATGATGAGATTCTATGGATTAAAGATAGGGATCAAGAACAGTTTTTAGAAGTAGAGAGGTACTACAATGCCACTAGCCTTGAGATTTTTGAGGATGAGTCAAAGACCATGCTTTTTGTAATGCAATCAGTTGTCCAATAGTTCAAAGCTACATTTGAAGAAGCTTCATCAGAAGATGATATCAGACAAGCCTTCAAAACCAAAGAAGCATTATTGGAACTAGACACCAAGCTTGAGAATTTTGTGGAAACAAGGATTGAAGTAAGCAATCACCAATAGCTAGTAAAGGATAAGATGGAGGTCAAGATTTACGAGAATCTACTCAAGTGGTTGAGATAATAGAGAAGTTAAAGAGTAAACATCTAGACATCATTTTGGTGTAAAGAGGGAAAAAACCTAGATGTTGGAAATAAAGTTTTAACACTTAGGAAAATTTGGATTTTTGGAACTTGTCACCAAGGTGTGCAAGTGCACAGGTGCACTTTTCACTGAGGTGCACTAACAATTAACTATCAATTCCTAATTTAGAGCATTCCATGTATAGGAAACATATTTTGACTATAGTATAATTCTAGAAATGCCTAGAGAAGGATGAGCTTTTATTTTTAGAGCTTTTAGAGACTTGCAGATCATCTTGCAGCTTCATTCTTCTTATCTTCTCATTATTTTATTCTTTTGTGGCTCATGCACCTGTTAATTGATATAAACAAGGGTGGAGACCTACTTGGCACCATTTAAAGAGTCAGTTTGTATATAATTTGATTTATTTTATTATCTTTTAGCATGAGTTGCATTTTAAGAACTCTCTTTCCTAAGACAAAGGGAGGAGATCATTTCTTATAAATACATGGATATAATATGTACTCTGGGCCATTATTTTGGTGGAATAATATATGATATCGGTGCTCTCATTCTAAGTGTAGTTATTCTTGTCAGAGTGTATTATTTTTGTGAATGCATGTTCATGAATAATAATGGAGCCAATGGTTTTATTGTGTTGTTATTATTTTGTGATCTTTTAGTTTTGGTTTTTTCCTTGTGTTAACGAATTCCACTGATGTAACAAATTAGAGAAAGGATCATCTTTGTTCTTGCATAGTGCCTTCTCCCACATGAGTGGAATTTTTGTGGCCTTGTGATTTGATGAAATGTGAAACATCTTTTGGTTTATATTGAGTTCCCATCAATGATTGCATTAGTAGAATTGAGGAATCTTTACTCATATTTTCATTGGTTTCCTACTCGATCCCTTTTGACAGTTTAATTCACAGATGTGTTGTTACCATGGTTTATGTCTGTAAGGAATTTTCCTTTCAAGTTATTGTCTTTAATCTCTTGTTACCTTATCTTTGTTATTTGCTTTTCTAAAAATTGGTTAAAATAGGAATTCATATTAGTTGCATTGATAACTTGCATTCATCATAAAAAATAGAAAATACCAAAAATATATTTCTTTTGTGGTTACATTTTCAAACAACAATAGATCAAATAGATTGTCTAAAATTGTTTAGAACCAACAAAGGCCTCCTCATGAACATGTACATTTATCTTCAATTGAGCATATTTTAGTAGGCCACAAGATCACCTAGAACCTTTTAGTTGCTCCTCGATTTTCTTTTCAAGAGATGAGTTTCAAAGGATTCTTGTCGTTCAGCATCGTGCAAAACAATAACGCAATAATTAAGAACATGTGATTTGGATTACTACTAGGATAGGTGACCTCTTGGAAAGTCTTGGGGCTTCATGTTTGTGTCACTCACCTATATGAAATGATTTCTAATTATTCCACTCATTCTCATGAGATATAGTTTCTTGTGAACCACTAATTATGAAACATGAACCAATGAGTTTGACTAAAAAAACTATATAGTTGAATCTTAACAACGATATTGTGATTTGACTTGTAGAAAATATCTTCTATGCATCAATTGATAAGCCTAAGCAACTCTCCATTGAATGGTTCATGGGATATAAAACTTGTTTAAGGTTTTTAAAATGGGGATGTGAGCAATGTGGGCTTAACCTTGGAGGAAATTTTATGGTTTAGTGCACTTGAGCTAGTGTAGGACTAAGATGCATGACCTCCCAAGAAGTCTTTATGCTTTACTTTTGTGAGCATCACCTAGATGCAATAAATACTAACTTTTCCATTCATTATCCTAAGTGATTTTTTCTTGTGAAACACTACTCGTGAAATATGGGTCAATGAGTTTGATGTAGGAGCATCCTGGGTATAATGATGATCTTGCATCACCCATAAATATTTCTTTTTTTGTATTTTGAATTAGGTGTTCCAATGCAAATTTTTTATTTTTGGAAGCTTATTATTTTTATTAATTTGGTCATATGGCCATAAAATGTTATAATTTCATAAGTGGAGGTTCATTTAGATATATTAGCTTGCCAGTTGAGTTTCATTATCATATCATATTTATTGATGAAGTTATTAAGGATTTTTGTCTTTAGATTTTTTGTACAAAAAAATTTGAGCTCAATTTTGAAGGCTTTAGAGGATCCAAAAATGGGCCAAACCTTGTTTTACTATAGCTCGCATGAGTCAAAAACTAAGATCAAGAGTTGTCATTCCTAAAAAGTGGTTCTAATAGCTAATTGGGTCTACAATTCAAAAGTTACGGCCTTAGGAAGTTAGGCTACCTAAAGATATAGCTTGTAATCATTTTGAGCTGACTCTAACATAATAAATATGATAATTATAGGGTTAGTCAATCTCAAGGGTTAAGGATAATGTCCAGAATCTTCCTAGACGATGGAAAATTACCTATATAAGGAAGGCTCATAGTGTTGTCTAGGGCATTCTAGGTGGTGGTTCACATATTTGTCTTGCAAAATATTGTAAAGAAAGTTCCCATGTGGCTTTTCATGTTGTATTTTTTAATTTTTTAATTCCATATGTTTGGAGATAATAAGAAGCCCATTTTATATTCTTGTAATTTTGTTATTGTATCTCTATTTATTTTATGTGTTTATAGTATTAAGGGGAGCACCATTCATCAAGTGGTATCAAAACAAGCCTTCATCAGTGGTATCATAGTAGCCCTTCATCAATGATATTAGAGTGGCCCTTCATCAATGGTATCAGAGTAGGAGTTCCCAAGTGTGCAGATAGATCATCGATTGTGAGGCAGTTTGCACTAGGACCATGGTTTAGAGCTAAGTGCGTAGATGGATCACTAATTGTGAGGTATTTTTCACTAGGTATATGGTTTATGATTTCAACAATAAGCATGAAAAAAATATCTCCATAAAGGGAATATGGCAGAAGAACAAAAGTTGTGACACTTGAGGTTAGAGCCCTATAGAGACAAGTGTAAGCATTGCAAAAAGAGATTCGTAGAGGGATGAATATTTTTGTAAGAAATGAAAGTGAGAATAAAATTGAAGAAGAAGGAAATTTTGATCCCTAAGAAGAAGAAGAAGAAGTTCTAAACCCAGAGGAAGAAAGGATTTTCAAGGCAATTTCCAAGGTTGGGAAAAGACCTAAGATTGAGGTCCCCACATTTTTGGGAAATCTTAACCCAGAAGAATTGATTTACTTGATCAATGGATTATAAGAATATCTTAATTATTAATATATTGAGGATCCTAATAATGTCAAGTTTTTGAAGGCCAAACTGAAGGATCATGTGAATATTTTATGGCAAGAGATTCAATTGGAGCAAAATAGAAGAGGAAACAAGATCACAAGATGGGACCGAATGGTGGATAAATTAAAGAAAAAAATTATTTATGTTGATTATGAGCTTGATCTACTAAAGAAAATGCAAGGGTTGAAGCAAGTAGGAAGATCTATTTAGGAGTATATAGAGGAGTTCTATCAAGTCCTCATTAGAATAGGCCATGCTAAAGCTGACAAGGAGAAAGTTGTATGTTACCTTAATGGGTTGAAGTTGAGCATTTAGGTGTTGAGTTTAGTTTGAATGAATAGTATTGAAGAGGCATACCAATTTTCCCTAAGAGTAGAGGGAAAGTTGAAGAAAAATTTTGAGAGAAAGCAAAGTGGAAGAGGTCACAGTGGAAGATTCAGTGGATGATCTAATGGAGGCTAAAATGAAGATCAGAAAAAGAAATATGAGGTTAGTAGTGATCATAATCATAGGGGAAATGATTTCAATCATTTCCATGATCAAAATAATAAAGATCAGAGAGGAAGAGGAAGAAGGCAAGGACTAGGAAGAGGAGGCTTTCATGAAACATAGTTTCACTATAGAGAAGAAGGTCATGGGGAATATGAATATCCTCAATGGCAAGGAAGGAAAAATAGGAGAGTTGAAGGCTAGGCAAAAGTTTCACTTGTAAATGAAGATGTTAAATCATCACATTTTGAAGATGTTGAAAGAGGAAAAGTCCTAATTAATAGAAGAGTCTTGTTGACTGGTGATAATGAACCTGAGCAAAGGAGGATCTTGTTTTGCACTAGGTACAAGTATGAAGATAATTATTGTGATATGATTATTGACAGTGGAAGAACTGACAAAAACACCCACATCCATACCAATTTACTTGAGTTGTGAATGACCATAAGGTCATGATCAATGAACAATTCTTGGTGAAGTTAAAGATCGAGGGCTACAATGATGAGGTACTATATGATATCATACCCATGGATGCATATCATATGGTGTTGGTAGGCCATAGTAGTTTGACATGTGTGTTGTACATAATGGTCATGCGAATACCTATTCCTTGACAAATGATGGAGTGCAAAATAAGCTAAAGCCATTGAAGGAAACTAAAGAAAATGTATGTAGTAATGCCAAAATAATTTTTATTGATAGAAGAAAGTTCATAGAGGGCAGAGGCATGAACATATGTTTTTTTCTATAATTATAAAAGATGGTAAAGAAGAAGTAGAAGATGTACTTGTAGAAGTTGCAAATTTGTTGAATAAGTTTCAGGATATTATATTTGATAATGTGTCTAATGGATTACCACCATAAGGAACATCAATCATCAAATAAACTTGATTCTAGGAGCTATTCTTTCAAATAAGGCAGCACATAGAATGACACCAACAAAAAGTGAAGTGTTGAATAGACAAGTACAAGAGTTATTATAGAAGGGGTTGATTTGAGAGAGTCTAAGTCCATGTGTTGTACTAGAAATATTATCACCATACAAGAATGCAGAATGTATATAAATTCTAGTGCTATCAAAAATATCATTATTAAGTATAGGTTTCCATTGTCATGGATGGATGATATTATGGATTGTTTGAGTGGAGTTGTGTACTTCACAAAGATAGATTTTAATATTGGATATCATCATATTTCGATCAGAGAAGGAGATGAATGGAAGACTAACATTAAGACAAAAGAAATATTGTATGAGTGGTTAGTCATGCCTTTTGGGCCAACCAATGCACCAAGCACTTTCATGTAGCTCATGAATTAGGTACTAAAAGAATTTTGGGCAATTTTTTCACTATTTACCTCGATGATATTTTTTTATTTAGTAAGACATTATAGGATCATATAATTCAAATTCATGGGGTGTTTGAGAAGTTAAGGAAAGAGAAATTATTGATTAATTTGAAGAAGTTCACTTTTGTGAAGGAGGAGTTCGTATATCTAGGATTTTTAGCTTCAGAATAAGGTCTAAAAATGGACCTAGAGAAAGTGAAGGCTATCCTTGAATGGTGTACTCCAAGGAGTGCCACTAAGGTAAGATATTTTCATGGTTTAGCTAGCTTTTATAGAAATTTTATCAGGAGTTTTAGTAGTGTATGTGGACCCTTGATTGGAACAATGAGAGTGGATATGAAAGAGTTTAAGTGGACTATAGGAGCAGATAAGAGTTTTAATTTTTTGAAACAAAAATTTATAGAACGACATATTTAAGGGCATAGAGACTTTAATAATGTGTTTCAAGTAGAATGTGATGCTAGTGGTACATCAATATGAGTTATTTTGAGCCAAAAAGGTAGACTTGTTACTTATTTTAGTGAGAAGTTAGATGATGCCAAGAGAAAATATTATATTTATGATTAGGATTTTTATGCTATAGTTTAGGCATTGAAGAATTGGAGACACTATCTTCTTCCAAAGGTGTTTGTTATGTATATTTATCATCAAGCTTTGCAATATTTGAATAGTTAAAGAAAGTTGAATAAGAGGCATTTGAAATGGGTTGAGTTTTTGTAGATTAATACATTTGTTTTGAAACACGAGAGTGGGAAGTCTAATAAGGTTATAGATGCTCTTAGCAGTAGACAACTTTTGCTGACAGGGACATAGAATGAGGTGGTTGGGTTTAAGGAACTTGAGAGTTTGTATCTAGAGGATCCTAATTTTGGAGAAGCTTTGAAAGTTTGTAAATAAACTATTACTCTAGACAAAACCAAGTGGTTATATTTCATCATTCAAGATGGTATGCTATTCAAAGAAGTCAAATATGTATTCCAAGAAGTTCTATGAGGGAGAATCTCATCAAAGAGAAGCATAGTGGATGATTGGCTAGATATTTTGGTAGAGATAAAACTATTTCTCTAATTAGTGAGAATTATTATTGGCCATAGTTGCAACAAGATGTCAAGAATTATTTACATACTTGCAGAGTATGTTAGATGACAAAATGAACAAAGTAGAATCCATTGTTGTATTAGCTATTACCTGTACCAAAGAAGTGATTCAATTTTTGTAGTGGTTGACAAGTTTTTAAAGATGACACATTTCATTCCCGACAAGAAGACTAGAGATGTTATTTGTGTGGCATAATTTTTTTTTAGAGAAGTCGTGAGACTACATGGTCTACAAAAGGCATAGTTTCGAATTGAGACACTAAGTTTTTTGGGTATTTATGGCCCACATTGTAGAAGAAGTTAAAGATAGATTTGAAGTTCATCTCATCATATCATCTACATACTAATGGACAGATAGAGGTGGTGAATAGAAGTTTTGGAAATTTCCCAAGATGTTTGGTTGAAGATAAGTCAATGAGATAGGATTTGATTTTACCAATGGAAAAATTTGTATACAATAATTTTGTCAATAGGAGCATTGATGAATCACCATTCTATATTGTATATGGAAGTAATCCCTTTAATGCTTCTAAATTGAGGAAGTTGGAAAAGGGAAAAATAAGTAGTGTTGAAGCTGAGGATTTTGTAGAACACTTGAAGAAAATTCATAAGGAGGTGACGATACACATCACAAAGATGAATACACAAAACAAAGCTAAAGAAAATGAGAAAGGACGCATAAGGAATCTCAGGTTGGGGATGAAGTCATGGTTCATTTGAGGAAGGAGAAACTTCTAGTAGGTACATATAACAAGTTGAAAATGAAGAAGTTTGGACCATGCAAGATAAATGAGAAGCATGATTTAGGAAATTCCTATGAAGTGGAGTTGACTATTGAATTCAATATTTCACCAGTATTTAATATTTTAGATCTTAAAAAGTATCATGAATGTGGTGTTGAAGATGAGGTAACTAAAGTGCAATAGAGTATTTTTGCAACTACTTCAACTACAAGGGAGATTGATGATATATTGGATAGTCGTGTTGGCAGAAGCACAAGGAATAAGATATATGAAGAATATCTTGTCAAATAAAAAGGATGACTATAGAAAATTCATCATGGCTAACAAGGAGCAATTTAACTATCTTTGTTTTCCTCTAAACACCTAAGATGTGATAGGGCCACTTCTCAATTTACCTCAGGTGTCTAATGCAGGAGCATCATGGGTGTAAGCGCAATCTTGAATCACCCAAAAATACTTTTATTTTTGTCTTTTCAGTAAGGGTGTTTAAGTGTAGATTTGTTATTTATAGAAGCCTATAATTTTTAGTAAGTTGGTAATACAATCTTAGAATGTTCTAATTTCACAAGTGGAGGTTCATCTTAGATATATCAGCCTGCTAGTTGGGTTTCATTGTCACATCATATATATTGTTGAAGTTATTGAGGATTTTTTATATAGATTTTTGGTATAAAAATTTAAGCTTAATTTTGAAGGCTTTAGAAGCTATGAAAAGGGGCCAACCCTCAGTTAACTGGAGCTTACATGCATCAAGAATTGTAGATTAGGAGTTGTCATTTATTAGAATTAGTTCTAAAAGCTAACCAAGGACCTACAGTTTAAAAGTTACGGCCTTCATAAGTTGGACTACCTAAAAATATAATTTGTAATTATTTTGAGTGATTATAATGTAGTAAATATGATAATTTTAAAATTAGTCAGTCTCAAGGGTTAGGGATAGTGTCTAGAATCTTCTTGGACAGTGGAAAAATGCCTATATAAGGAAGGCTCATAGTGTTGTCTAGGGAAGTTCTAGGTGGTGGTTTACAGCTCTATCTTGGAGAATATTGTAAGGAAAGTGTCCATGTGGTTTTACATATTGTATTTCAAAAATATGTAATTCCATACTTTTGGAGATAATAAAAAAACCCATTTTTTGTTCTTGCAATTTTGTTGTTGTGTCTCTGTTTCTATTATGTGTTTGTAGTATTATGGGGAGGACCCTTCATCAAGTGGTATTAGAGTGACCCTTCATCAGTGGTATCAAAGAAACCCTTCATCAGAGTTTGACTCACAAAGTTACATAGTTGAATCCTAATAGCAAGATCACAATTTGACTTGCTATGGAGAATATATCCTACTTATTAGTTGATAAGATTAAGAGATTTTCTAATGAATATTTCATAAGGTATAACATGAATTAGAGGTTTTGCAAATGGGGTTGCAAGAAAAGTGGGCTTAACCTTGGAGGAAACTCATGGTTGAGTGCAACTAAGATGGAGTAATCTTCGGATAGGTGATCTCAAGAATTCTTGGTTCTTTATCTCTATGAACATCAATTAGATGGAATGAGTGATAATTATTTCATTCAATCTCATAAGAGAATTTTTTGTGAGTCATTGTTCATGAAACATGGGTCAATGAGTTTGAATCAAAAAAAATAGATAGTTGAATCTTGATAACAATATCACATCTAAGAATTTGAATGTAAATATCCCCTTCTTAGACCTAGTGATTAGATGTTTTTAGCTTTTTCTTTTAAATCTACATAGGCTAATTCATGGTGATTAAGAACCCCTTTTCTATAGAAATTGGTTCCAATTTTCTTGTATTTCAACAACTATATGGGTGTTTAATTAGTGGTGACACTCTTTGCAATATTTTTGGAATATTATCCTCTACAATTCTTGGAGAATATTGTTATTTTTAGTAAGTACATGTTCTTTCACTTGACTCTTTTCTTCAAGTTTAGTTACATTTTTACATGACCAATTTTAAGCTTTGTTAAGATTTCCAAAAGTTGATTAGCATTATTTTAATTATTACGCTAACATTATAACACAACATTATAATATCCAATTTAGTGTTTTAATTTTATAAAGTGATGTTATGTTCCTTAAGTTGAATGCCTAGGGAAAGGGAAACTTAGCCTAAAATTGTTTCAAAAGTATTATTGGGGAATTTTCTAGGGAAGTAATTTGAAATTTCCCCTTTCCTTCCAAGCCTATATAAAGAGGTTTGATTCACATTTTTCATTCTTTCACATTTGTTCATGCATATTGAGATTGTTGGAGCAAATATCGAGGTCTTCCAAAAGTTTACCAAGAATAAAAACCCTCATCAATATCCACTATATTTGATAGTGAAATATCCATCCTAGATATATTTCATCTATGAAATATATTAATTTTTATAGGTTTTAGAATACAAAGTTTCACAAAAATGAAGGTTTTCAAGGTAATTTGATATGACTTTTAATGAATGTTGACATTGATTTTTGAATTACTTTGTGTTGCTTCCAATTGATTTGAAGGTTATTATAAACATAGTCACACATCCTAATTGTGCAAGTCATACCCATTATTATGGATGTTAAGGTTAGTGAGGTTGGTTTTTGTGGGTATCAAATCAAAGGTTGTCTTGCTACTAGGTAATTAGATTGTAGGTGATTTGAAGGATTGTTTAGTAAGTATTGAGTTTTTTTTATAGTGTTTGTACTCATAACAAGTTGCAAAACTTGTTGGGAGCTTGGTTATGAGTTTATAGGGTTAAATAGCATGACTTTGGGGGAAGGTTTCTGGTAATTAGTGAGCCACTAGCACTTGGAAATCCTTTGCAATCATTTTGAGGTTGATCATCGATGTTTTGAAGGTGTTGATGAATTGTTATGGATTTATGTGCCCCTTTTTTTTATCTAGAGCTTGTCTATTTGATATAAGTTCTATTTTATTGCATAGTTATTGGCTTATGTTTGAAAATGTTAATGGAAATTAGTTATTGATTTTAGTTTTTGTTGTTGAAACAATGATTGAGCTCTTATACCATACAAGATTTGATATTGATTTTATCCTAGAAGTCTATAATCCTCTATAGATATACCATTTAGGAGTTGATGATGATTTATGTTGAATAACATGGATCATTTTTGTAAATGTAATTATATTGCCATTGTTATAGATATGTTCCAAATGCATATCCCAATCCCTTATAAATATAAGGGTAGGAGACATGTCTCTATGATTAATCATTATTATTTAATATATATTAACAACATAAATCACAATATAACATATGTATTATATATATATATATATATATATATATATATATATATATATATATATATATATATATATATATATATATATATATATATATATATATATATATATATATATATATATATATATATATATGCAGTATAATTATTATATTTATATATATATATATATAAACAATGCATCTTAAGATTAAATCAATCTTATTGTAGCTATAATCTTAACACTCCCTCATAGCTAGGGAGGATTTGTTAGGGAACACAATATGCTCGCAAGCATATGGAGATATATCATCTTAATGTGATATTCTTGGAATGGCATATTTATGGATATCAACATAAATCCATCATCGTGCGCATGCACACACACACACACACACACACATATATTAACATATATTACACATGGAATTTTCTTTAATTCACTATTAGGCTAAATTTCTCAACACTCTCTCTTTAACAAAGAGAGAATTAAAGTAATTATAATACAATATTTGAACACCACTTTAAGTGTAGTCTCTGATAGATTTAAGTTATCATGTAAGGCAAGATCCAGCCTGAAGAACCATAACAAATTGATTTTCATGGTGTCCAAAAAATTTGTCCCAAAGAACCATGATGAGTTGATTATCAAGGTGTCTGACAAAATTCAGCTCGAAGAACCATGATAAGTTGGTTATTAAGGTGTCCAAAAAAATCTGGCCCAAAGAACCATGATAACACTTGCTCCAACACATTTTGATGTTAGTAGATAGATCAACTATTGATAAAGTTGTCACCTTAATATAGTTACCTTTTGTTTGTTATCATGACTTCTAGCACTCTAGGACAATAACTTAATGATGTTTGTCATGATAAAAGGTCTACCATTTATAAGATCATCACCTTACAATGGTTACCTTCTATTTATACATGTCAATGAAAGATCATCACCTTTCATTACATATCATATGTGAAATAGTAACCACCACGAACTAGGTCATAGGGCGGTACAAAGGCTTTCACCACAATTCAATCTCATAGAGAAGAATACATTACAATAAATTTTACTTAGAACTTCTCTTCATAGAGAAGATATCATTTACAAAGGATTACAACTCAAAATTCTCTCTTTGAACATCGATCCTGGGAAGTCAGGTCTTCTAGTTACTTCCTCAGAAACTCTCTTCACCCAGAGATGACTTTCGAACTCACTCTAAATCTAATATCAATCTTTTTCTAGTAATAAGTCAATACTTCCCCATAATGCACTCAAGAGTAGGCCCATAAAAATCATGCAATCACACACATGTATTTCTAGACTCCCGCTGACTATCAATCTTCTAAGCTTGTGTGGTGCCTTCGAAGAAGTGTCATACTCCCTCTTAATGTAGAAGAATCTCATAATCTTAATCATCAAGGATTTTTTCTTCAATAGCCTCATTTTATTCATCTTGATCATTAGGGTTGTTTGGAGGAACTATCATTAGATTGAATTTGCACAATATTTATAAGCATGTGTAAAGTACCAACTTTTTTTATTTGTAAGAACAACCTCAAACATAAAGGAAAAGATCTAGGCAAATAACCTTTATAGTATGTATATAAATTACAAATAAGAGATAGATAAATGTAAAACTCAAAGATACAAAATACTTATCTCCACATAGGTGAAACATCTCCTCTCTAAAGATGGTTCAAGTGGGAATGGAACATTGATTATTGTCCAACCCCTTGCCCCCCACAATGTGAAATTCTCACTCTTATATCACCTACCCTTTAGTAACACTTCAATGGTTTGTCTCATCTGCATATCTTGAGTAAAATTATGGTGATGGTCATCATACCAAATATGTAAGTGTTCAATGAAATCCTTTGAATATTCTTCTATGCAATAGTAACTAGAAACAAGACATTATTTGCTTCTACTGGTGATGTTTGGTTTATAGAGAAACCATAACTATGGTATATCACTGATGTGTATATTTTTTTGTTACGCAAGTTCCTAATCCAAATATTGGGACAAATGTCACCTTCAATATCTTCCATGATAGATTTGGTAATATTCATACATGCCTATTCAGATATAAGATTTCAATCCTACAATTGTCTACCAACCCAATCAAGACATATTGCAGCAAGAAGTTTATTGATTTTTGATGAATTTAGACCTTCACTATAAGAAATTCCATCTTCGTATTTTGAGCATTATTTGATTGCTGATGTAGTACTTCATTCATATGATGTTCATTCTCAATGTCTTTTAAATTGAAAGAGGTTCACTTAGAAGTAGTCTATAACCATGTTACAACTAACTTGAACTCTTTAACTTCCACAAATTTTGTCATCTTCATGTATTATCATTAACTAATATTGTAATAATAAATAAATCTACAAGAAAGCATTTTTTGCACTAATCATCTCCATACGTCTTCCATATTGACGTTTACAGAGACCATCTCTGTTGATCTTAAAGTTAATTTATCATTTTCTTTCTTTCATTATAAATGTATTATTGTTGTTACTGTGTGGCTCTATGATAATATATATGTGTAGATGCTTGATAGTTTTTTATTAAGGAAAACATGCTTTAAAAGGGCCCTAAAACCCAAACAAAAAGAGCAGTCTACAACAGAGCGCGAAAGGCTACAAACCAAGCCCAAAGGCAAAGAGAAAGAACATCTCCTTAAACAAAGAAACTAATAGAAATAAAACCAAGGAGAGATGCCAAAAAACCAGGGCAACTCAAAAAAGGGTAGGGTGCTCAGATGATGTCTCTCAGCATTTCAGCTGCATTGATCTCCGACTCAGATAGCTTGCCTATTGCCTCCTTCATCTCAAAAAGCTCCTACTCAAGGGCCAAGTTTCCTTTTTCCTAGTGCTAGATCTAGTTTGCTTCTTTGCACCTTCATCCAAGGTCCTTTCCTTTAAGATGTGGGTGTTAGGGTCCTTCTCCTTGTTGATGCTCTGATCATTCACATAGTGGATGAACTTCTTGATGTTCTCATTGTCCTTGAGGATGCTAGAGTTCTACTCAACTATACCTTGTATTGTCCTATCCATCTCATGAGTTCAGCTGTTGACATTCTCTACCCTTCTGTCCATGCTTTGTTCAGCCTCGTTGACCCTATTTTTTAAGCTATAGGTCTCCCTTTCTAAAGTGTTCATTATGTGTTTGAGGTCAAGGATTTTGTGGAAAAGCCACTTAGTGGTTCGATAGTTATCCACCAAGCTGTTATTCACATTGTTAAGGACATCCATGTCCAAGTTCTCCTTAGTGATGTCACTGAGGATAACCAAAGCAGGATTGATCAACTCCTCTAGCTAGATTATGCCCTCTTCATTTTCCTTGACTTGAGTTCTAATTAGCTCTCGTTTAATGCCCATATTGGCCGAAGTAGAGTCAAAGTTCCTACACACCATCTTCCTAACCTTCCCTATGACCGAGCATCTGTAGGTAGTAGTGCCAAAGTCCTCGTAGCCTTGTTCAAGTCCCTCCCTATCAATGGGGTCCCCTTCCACCTTCTCACTCTCCTCCCCCTGTTTGTCCTTGTTGTCATCCATGGTTTTCCTTTTCTAATTCCCTGACACCAAGGCCTCCTTCTCTTTGCTTGCCGACACTTTGATAGTGATGGTCCTCTTGCTCTTCTTTCATTCCTTACCTTCCCCTTCCCTGATTCTCTCCTCATCCCCAGCACTTTATTCACTCATGTCCATCCCTTTAGCTTGTTCATTATAACCCCTGTCCAATGAAGTGTCAATGTCCTGTGTGGGCTTGGGGTGCACAATTTTCTCCTTACTGTCAGTTTTGAGGTCTTTTTTCCCCACACCACACTGTGGGGACTCAGAGTCCTAAAAATCTATGTGCATCTCAAGGTTTTCCTCTATATCCAAAGGCGAATAAGTCTCCTCATACTCATCAAAATCCCCTTTTATTTTCTTACCCTCTTTCCTATCTTTGATTTGTTTACTAATAGTCCTAGCTTTGAAATATTCATAAATTAATAATAGCAGCCCCACATGGAGAGTTGAATTTCTAGTTTTCTTTTCTTTATACTCATTAATATTATCATTCATGGATGAGTAAAGGTAGAAGGGGATAGATATTTTCACCCCATACCTAAAATGATTGAGGAACGTGAAATGGTAAGTGCATATTCAATCAAACCTAGTATCTAGAGTTATGTATTTGATGATGGCACAGAGCACAAATCTCCACACTGGCTTGATGGGGCTTGGGAGATAATGGGTACCTTTCTTTACTAGTGTATCTTTTCCCTCTTAGTTCTTAGTAAATTCCACCATCGCTTGCCCAAAAACTTTTCGATCTCTGTAAAATTTCTTCCCAATAATAGGGATGCCAATTATCTGGGAGATGATTTCTTTCGTAATAGAGAACTTTGCCCCATCAATTTTAACTATGCCCTCATTCCAGTTTCTAACCATACTTTTGGTTACAGAGGTGTTGAGCTGTCATTTTACACGATGTTAAACAGCAAGAATTCTTGCGAACTCCTCTCTTGAAATATTGATTTTATGAATCAACTCCAAGGTTTTGGGCGATCTTGCAACCTACTAGAATCCGCTCAGTTGAAGATAAATGTGAATGTTCACGAGGAGGCCTTTGCTAGTTCATTTTGATTTCAAATGAAATGAAGAATTTGCACACTGTTTCAAAAATAACACTAAAAAAGAACTATGTTTTTGTATTTTTATGTTTTTTTATGAATGCAATCTAACCGTGCAGCTAGTATGAAATCCTATTCTAACAAGGGGGTTAATAAAGAAAATAGAAAGAACTTTAAAGAAAATAACATGAAATTCAAAGAAAATAATGTGAAATTGAAATCCTAACAGACATAAGCTACAGAAAACAACACGTTTGCGAGTTAAGCTCTCAAAGAAATCGGTAGGTAACCAATGAAAATATGAACAACACTTCCTCAATTCCACTAATGCAATCATTGGAGAGAAACTTAATAATTGTATGATGTTTCACTCTTTATCAAATCACAAGGCCACATAAAGTGCGCTCATGCGAGACAAAGAGTTATGCAGGCACAATTCAATGATTTCTTCTCAAGCTAGATACGTTAGCAGAATTTGTCAAACCATAGCAAACACCAGAACTAAAAGATCGCACAACCAAAAACAAAGAAATAAACCTTTGGCTCAATCACAATTCCATGAACAAAATTCACAAAAAAATGATACATTCAGGCAAGAATTACTACACTCCAAATGCGAGCACCAAAAGCATAATTTTATTGCAAAATAATGGCGGCCCTAATTACATATTACAATGGGGTATTTATAAGAAATCATCTCCTCAATTTGTGTTGAGAGTGAGAGATATCTTCAATCAAAAAAATGCTTTTTAAACAACAAAACAAACTAATTATATAGAAACTAACTATCTAACTAGTGCTAAACAAGACTTCATCCATATTTTATTCATTAATTGGATGCATGAGCCTTTACATGTCAAAAAAAAAGAAATTATGAGAGAATAAAAAATGAGAAAGCTTCGAGTCAAAGTGGAAGTGTTTGGAAGTGCCAAAAATAGAAGTTGATACTTCACAAGGCGTTTGTAGGAGTTAAATTGCCGTCAAAATGTGCTTTTGATGCATGAAAAGCTCTATTTTTTAAATTGGCAATTAACTGTCGGCAAAACTTTTCCCAAAATGCACACCTGTAGAGCTATGGAACTGTGGACCTGCGCACCTCAAAATGGTCCAAAATCTCAAAATTTTACTAAGTGTCAAAATTGAAATTCTGGTATTTGGGTTTTGTTCTTCTTCATCCCAAAGCTATGTTTGGATGTTTGCCCCTAAATTTCTCTATAATCTCAATAATTTTAGCTGCATACGATAAATCCAAAGCCTCATATTTTTCCTTGACCTTTTGTCTGTAATTATCTACCTCAATTTGGGTGTTAGCAAAATCCTCGAGTTTGGTATCCAATTCTAACAATGCTTCTTCAATTCTGAAGGCTTGTCAGATGTCCTCATCATTAGCAACTTCCACAAAAATCTTCTTGAAATTCTCTACCATTGTCTCTACAAGTAATAACTTTTCTCATTCCTCATCTTCAAATATATCCAAGCATGAATCACTATAGTGTTTCTCTGCTTCCAAAATTCGCTCTTGGACTTGGTCCTTGAGCCGATGAATCTTCTCATATAGTGTTTCCATTACTTTATTGCTATCCACTATTTTCTCTATCCAATCATCAATCATATCTAACTCTTCTCCTAAATATATATATATATATATATATCAATCAAAATTCAGTAGCTTTTCCCCTTTATGGCTTGCAAAGTTTGTAAATCCTTACTCCAGGGCCTTACTTCATCCATAATGTTGAAGTCCTGCTTCAAAATCGATACGATTTTATTCACATTCTCCTGCATAGCATGCAGTAACTTCAAATTTCCCATGATAATCAGAATACCTTTCTCCTCCAAAATTTCCTGCCACTGTTGACAAGCTTTAAAAAATGCATCCATATGCATAGCTCCCCCTTCTCTAAGAATAGTATTCAATGTGTCCTCGGGGTACTCAGGATCAAGAGGACCAACCACTTCGGCCAAATATCCCTTTAGGATCTCGATCTACCTTTGAAGTGTTTGGAGTTTGACCTCATCGTGCCCCGTGCTCTTTAAGACTTCTTTAATTCCCATGGTCACCATTAATTGGGTTGTATCTCGTGTAGCTCTCCCAAGCATGGTCTCTTTGAGTTGATAATATTTGGGACCAAGGCTTTCTACATTTGTGTCTTTAAGAGGAATAGCCACTTATGCAAACAACTCCTGGTTCCATGTACTAGTGACAAATGCCAATGGTCTTGCCTCGTGTGATGGGGACTCAGGTTTATTCAAAATCTCCACAATCTCAAAAATGTCTTCCTCTGAAGCACAAAATTGAGATTTGGTACTCATTATTTCCTTTTGGATCCACCTTGGGATGCGCTCATCTGAAGACCTTCTTCTCAAGGAAAAAGGGGTGTGTTCTACTACCTCCTTCTCCTTATTGCTCCTCCTCAAAGTTCTTTCCCTTTGTGAGGGTTCTTCTTTTGCGGTCTTAGTCTTAGTAGACCCTGCAAATTGCACCTCTGTGTCTTGGGAAGGTGGTTGAGAATATTCCACAATTTGTCCCTCCTTTGACACCTCATCGGTTGTTGTTTGTTTAGGTTCCTCCCCCTATAATGGTTCCTTCTAAATATGTTCCTCTTCTAAACTTTGGGGTGGAGGAGTAACTGAGCCCTTATCTACCACCATGACTTGTGGTGGAGATGGGGGAGTAAGATCAGGACCTTGTGAATCTAGCAACATTTTCATCTAGTCTTCTTGTTGAGGTTCACCTGTAGGGGTATCCCTGATCTTATCCCCAACTAATTCTATACTAATGGGCATAAAGTCAAAATCTAACATTTTGAAAATTTCATCACCTTCTTCACTTTACTCGTCCACCCATTGTTGTACTTCATCTTCTGAAGAAGAGACTTCCAAGGGACCTATTGGGGTGGATGGCAATATGCCTATGGTACTTCTTCTCCTTTCTTGCTTGGTGGCTCTAGCTAGCTAGGTTCTTTTCTATAAGGGTAGTTGCTCTTCTTCCTCTTCTCCTTCCAGAATGGTCTCAGGAATAGACAAAAAAATCACCATTCTCCTAGTCACCCTTTGCCTTTTCTTCATTTGGATCTTAATCCTATTTTGTTTTGTGGAGACAAGATGTTGGCTCTTCTTGCAAAAGAGGAATGGAAACTTGTTGACTCTCTCCCTCTTCTAATTGGATAGGCACAAAGGGAGGCAATTGAGGGTCATCCTAGACTTGGGAAACACCAGTATCCTCAAACCCTTGTACACTCTCTTCCTATTGTTGAGGAGGTACTTGCGCTTCACCTTGTTTTTTCTAAATCCTTTGAGGGGAGGTCCTCTTCCTTTTGTTCTTTCCCTTCCTCTCTAGAGGATGATAGTATCCAACTGGGTGATCAAGTTGATATATTATCTTTGGCTTGATAGGAGACTAGGCTACAAAGGTAGGAATTGTAACTTTCCTCCCTCTACCTTTCTTAGGGCGGGCTTGAGCGTGAAAGATAATAGTGTTAGGTATTGGATCAAGCTGAAAAGGCTTCTTGATCCAATCCTTTGTCATTCTAACTATGTGCCTTGACCGATGATTAATATCATCACCCTCCTCCCTATCAACCTCGGCATTCATGATGGGCCTCTCTCTTATTTTGTTTGAGTTGAACAGGGGGTGCAACAACTCTCATGAATCTTGTTGCCTTATTTCCTATAGGATGCCCAACTTGAGAGCCTTCTTTGCTAAATACAAAGTCATCCTACAATAGTCTCTTATGTGGACATCGTAGTCATTTGTGGTGTTCATCTAATGATCTTCTATGGCATCTTCATTATGGAACTCCTTGCCAGTGAAACTCTCCACTCTCCCGATATTATCAAAATAGAGCCTAGGGGAGTTGTACTCCTCGAGGGGATAATTTTCCCATTCCCACTCAAAGGATGGAATATCTTGTTTCTGTTTCACCTAATATGGTCTTGTGACTAGGGGCCATGTCCAACAGGGTCTCCTTTGTCTTGTCACCCTCTCATGTGTAGATTCAATCTGTCAAGAAATCTCCAATAACACTAGTTTGTCACTTGGATATCTGGGGAGCTTCTTGGGGTTAATAGTGGCACCAGCTACCCACAGATATGTGAATGTCTTAAATTGGATGAAGTAGGCCCTGAGAGCTGTTATCTGTGCTTTTGCCTCATCAGATAACCTCTTTGCATAATCATCGTCTATGAATTAGATGACCGCAAAAATGAATGCGTCATTTATGATTCTATATTCTTTTATCTATGTTGAGAGCTTCTTCCTCATCAGTTGAGAGTAGAAAATGTAGGGCCAACCATTAGGATCTTACATACTGCCTCTCTTATACAAACCGGGGTAGTTTTTCACCCTTGCTGCAAGTAGATATATCATCTAAGAAGTCATATAGAACTTCTTCTTCTCCTTAACTGCTCCCAATTGCTCACAGAAGTTCTTACTTAGTGTGGTTGCCCAATCCAGTGGCATCCTTGCCATCTTGATTGTCTCAATGAAGTTGACCATGAAAGTGCTGAGGTGGCCAATTGCTGGTAAACCCATGACTCTACTCGAGAGGATGATGGAGTATCCAATGTCATCCTTCATGTATCCCCTAGTCATGTCCACTTTCCCTATGACCTTGCCCAAAGGAGTCTTCTCAATGAGGTAGGAAGATTGAATGATTTCCATTACCTCTTTCTAGTGTTCCCTATACCATCTCTCTATTTCTTCATAGGAGAGTCTAATGAATTGATCTAGCCTCAAGAGGTGGAAGACCCTCTCAATATTGTCGGGTCGGAGGTCCAGTACCACTTCTTCAGTTACACTTTTAACCACTCTCTCTTTAGAAAAAAAATGTTGTGCCAGAGCCATGATCAATTCTGTTAACTGTACTGATACTAGATGTGAAGCTGTGCTCACCAACCCAGAATGAATCAATGAGGATACTAGTGTAGACCTCTCTATGGGTTTGTTGTAGATTCTAAGGAATTCCCCCAAATCTGTGTGTCCCAAGTTGGTGTCTCTGATTTCTACATGATCGTCATGAAATCTTGACTTTGATGGCATGCCTTGAAACTTGAATACAATGAGCTTGGGTGCCATTTTCTCTCTGGATGTGGATGCCATTTAATCTGCACGACATGAGAAAAATGTTTATTAGTTTGAAATAATGAAGACTTAGAAATAAAAACACAAAAAGCATTAAATTTCTTCTCTAATCAATTGTTAAAGAAAAATAATAATAAAAGTTATGCCTTCCTATTTATTTATTATTTTTTCTTTTTCTTTTTTCTTTTTTCTTTTATTATTATTATTATTTTTCAAATCTTTTTTTTTTAATTATATATATATATATATATATATATTTATTTTTTTATTTTTAGGGTTTATTAAAAAATTATGTGGAGGAAAAGTTTGGCGCACAGGTGCACACACAAGTTGAAGGCGTGGTGCTATGGTGGAGCATGCACGGTGTTTGGATGTGGAGCACCGTGAGCGGGGCATTTGAACAGTGGTTTTATTTTGCGCAAGTGTAGTGCACGTCACGCGGATAATTGGCACGTAGAGCACATGCATTATTTTGGTGAATGTGAAGTGGGATGAGCGCTGAGCACCACGCGGTAGTAGAGTGCACGTGGGCATGCCGCATGTGCGTAGGAAAGGAGCACCACATGTGCACTGCATGTGCATGGGCATAGAGCACCACGTACAGGTGTGAAGATGACAGAGGGGCGTTGCACTTGCACGATGGGCACAAAGCGTCATGCGTATGTGTGGAGCGCTGTGAAAGTTTTTCTCACATTGCATAGTGCGCTCATGGAAAAAGTGCTTGAAAATTATGAAGGATGAATGGTTTGGGGGGAAGGTGGGGGGTTTTATAACCCCACCTACCTGCAGAGTGCGCAGGTGCATGGCACACACCTCGCAGGTAACACACATGCCTTAATGTGATTTGCTTCTTCTTCTCTCTTTTTTTGAAATTTATTTTTTTTTTTTTAAATCTGATTTTTTGACTTTTTTTATTTTTCAAATTTTCAGTCTTTTCTAGTTTTTGACTCTGTAACATTTCTTCAAATCCTGAACTGTGAGTTCGTGGGCCCAAGGGAATGGGGCGTGTGTTGTGGAACCACAACAAGAGGGTTTCCATTTGTGGAGGCATTTAATGTAATTTTTTATTTCTCCTCTCCTCAGGATGTTCCACACATTGGATCTTCTTCTCCACTTCTGGGCTTCATCCTCTAGTTCCCTCCTGTGTCTTTCCCCAACCATAGTGTTCTTCTCAATGTAGTCTATGTAGTTGATATCAAAACCCTTCAAAACGTACAAGTCTTTGGCTCTCCTCATTTTCTTACATGTTCTTTTCACCTTGTGAATTTGCTTCCTACAATCGGTACTTGACATAGGTTGATGGATATTGTAGATATGGGAAGTATGAGAAATATCATACTTCCACCTCACAACTCTGCATATTCCCCATAAATCATTTATTATCTTATTAAATCCACACATGTTATTGTTGACTATAGCCCACAACTTACTAACTTTCATTATGGCATATAATTATACCTAATCTACTCAAGATACGATCCCTTTCGATGACCTCATCAAACTCTGACGGGATATCATGTCCATCCATCCACTTAGCCGTCTCATTATACTTGACTGCCCAATTTGCCAACCTATCCACCACATTATTGGCCTCGCGGTACTCATGTGCCACACATAGGTTTTTTCAAAAGTTTGCAAGCACTAGATGCATTCATCAATAATATTTGAAGTAATCCAAGTAGGCTTGTTTCTCCCATTGAGGCAATCAATTATATTTTTAGAGTTTCCTTCTAGCCAAAGGAATTTTGCTTTAATTTATTTTGCTAGCTTGATTTTTTGGTGTGCTGAAATGGCCTCCGCATAATGATTAGTTTGAATCCCAAGGGGGGTGGTTAAAGTAGCAATTCCTTTCCCATGCTCATTTCTTATGATGCCACTAACCTCGGCCTTTCCCAAATTTCCTTTTGCCACCCCATTGAAATTGGCCTTAAGCCAACCTATAGGCAAGAAAGACCAGCTACATCCCTCCCTTTTGTCTTTGACCATTGTATTCAAATGGGAATTGGGGCCTTTGGTGTTGGTGTAATTTTCCATCAAAGCATTAAGACATTTTTGAAAAACCATTTTGGCATTAGACTCCTTATCCCTGAAGATTTGATTATTCCACTCTTTCCAAACCCCCCAGCACACATGAGGTAAGGCCCAAGACCATAAAATTTTGGAATCCTTATCCTCCATCCCAAATTTCCATTGAATAAATAGCTCCTAAATATTGGATAGAAAACACCAAGACAAATTTTAAAAAGATAGGAAAAGAGACAAGATTAAATTAATAAAAGGACAGTGAATAAACATATGGTCACCACTCTCACTATTATTTTTGAATAAGATACATCTATTGGGCATCATGTTACCTCTTTTGGTGAGGTTATCCACTGTGATAATATTATCTTGGAGCAAGATCCAAAAGAAAATTTTGATGTTTGGTATAAGTCTCGGATACCAAGCTTTGGCCAACACTAGGGCATGGTCCTGAAATTGTAGTGTATCATAGGCAAATGCCACTGTATAAAGACCATGCATAGTCTCCCCCCAGATAATAGCATCTTTATTTTTGGAAAGAGGAATATGTCTAACCATATCCATTAGTGGCTTTAGCTCCTCAGACACCTCTGCCAGGTCAATCCACCCATTGTGAATTATGTAGTCACTCACCTTGCTCCCAAATCTTTCAATACAAACATTAACCCATTTGTTGAAAGCCTCAATTTTCCAGAGAGGACCTAAACTGCGCTAGTCATCAAGCCAAAAATTAATATCCTCCCCACTTCCCACATGCCATTTAGCTTTCTAAAAGGCAACATCCTTAGTTCTCATAAGACTATTCTAGATGGAAGATCCCTATTAATGAACTATTTAAGATTGAGATCATTGGCATATTTGGATATCTGGGGTCAAGATCCCTATTAATGAACTATATAAGATTGAGATCATTGGCATATTTGGACATCAAAATATCTCTCCATTCACCTTTTTTGTTGAAAATTCTACAAATATATTTTTCTTGAAGAGCTAAGTTAAACTATCTCAACTTATGAATCCCCAACCCCCCTTGCTTCTTGGATTTACAAATGGTATCTCAAGCCAACAATGGGTATTTCTTGAATTCATCAGTACCTAACCACATAAAGTTCCTTTGGATAGCTTCAAGGTGGTCAGCCACTTTAGAAGGAATAGAAAAAAGGCTAAGATCATAAGTAGGTAAATTCTATAAAGTAGATTTAATCAGAGTCACCTTACCTCCCTGGGTCAAAGTAATACCTTTCCAACCAGTAAGCTTTTTGATGAATCTATCCACCAAATTATCCCAAAAGGTTTCTAGAGGTTTAAGCCCCAAGGGAAGCCCTAGATAAGTGGAAGGGAGAGATCCAACCTTGCACCCCAATATCTCTACTATTTTCTTCTCTCTTCTAACTGGGGTGTTAAAGAAAAAAATTGTGCACTTGTCCCAATTAATAAGCTATCCAAAGGCCCTAGAGTAAGTGTTCAGAATGTTTTTAATAGATCTAGCTTCCCTCACTAAGGACTCACCCCCTATAATAGTGTCATAAACAAACTATTGGTGAGTAAACATCGATAGACCAGAAGACAGTTTCAAACCCACCAGAATCCCTCTGCCCCTACTAGAGTTGATGAGTCTACCAAGGCCTTTAGCTAGAATGATGAACAGGAGAGGGGATAAAAGGTCTCCTTGGCAAAGAACCCTGGAGAGTTTTTAAAAATTAGAGGGGGCCCCCTTCACAAGGATTGCGAAGGAGCGAGCGGAAACTAGTTGGGATATCAGTTTCCTCACTTTAGCATTGAATCCAAAACCCTCAAGAATTCTATCCAAAAACCCCCATGCCACCCCGTTATAAGCCTTGGAAAGGTCCAGCTTGAGAAGAAATCCTTCCTACTTCCCCACCTCCAAAGAATGAATAACTTCATGGACTTCCATGATGGAGTCCAGAATTTGTCTGCCAAGAACAAAACTTGATTATTGGGGTGAGATGATCTCTGAAAGAAGATTGATAAGTCTATTAGCAATAACTTTCACAAAGATCTTATAAAAAGAGTTACAAAGACTGATAGGCCTGAAAGAACCAAAGGAGTCTGCTTCAAAATTTTTAGGAATCAAAACTAAAAAAGTAGCATTAATCTCTTTCGAAAGGTCTTTAGCACCAAAGAATTTCTGGATAGCTTTAACAATATCAGCTTGAATAATGTCCCAGTACAACTAAAAGAAGAACGTGGGGAAGCCATCAGGACCAGGGGCCTTCTTAGCCAGAAGATCAAAAATTACCTTTCTAATTTCATCATACTTAGGTATAGCTAGTAAGGCCCAATTCTGAGCATTACCAATGATCTTGGGGATGGAATTAACAACTTCATATTGGTCCTCACCATTCAAGTTGAGATCTTTCATAAGTATCGAAGAGAAGTGCCTGATAGCCTCCTCTACTATGTCATTATCTTCCTTTAAAGTATCATTAACCTTTTTGGTCTCACTAATTTTATTTGTAGACTAGTGTTTCATAGTGGAAAAGTGGAAAAATCTGAAATTTTTGTCCTCTTCCTTGAGCCATACTGATCTCGACCTCTACCTCCAAAACATTTCCTCTTTCCCAACAATATTGTGTAGTTCAGTTAGGATTTCCTTCTCAGAGTTGATAAATTTATCATCATAACCCCAAGTCTAGATATTGTTCTACACCTCAGCCAAGTTCCCCATGATCCTCTCCTTATCATGAAAAATATTACCAAAATCTAATTTGTTCCATTTCTGAATCTCAGATTTAATGAACCTAAGTTTCTTAGCAACCTTATACATGGCAATCCCATCCACCTCAATATCCCACCACTCTTTGGTTTTTTTATGCAACTTAGGGTGGCTCGACCACATTTTTTCAAATCTAAAGGGGAAGGCCTTCTTTCTGTTAATTTTGTCCAGAGTAAGCGAAATAGGAGAATGGTTTGAACCAAACCTCACAAGAGCAAAGAGCTTATAGTGGAAGTTGTCTAGCCAATCCAAAGAAATAAGTGCTCTGTCTAACCTTACCTAAATGCAATCCTAGCCAATTCTTCTTTTGGACCAAGTGAACTTGCCTCCCCCAAGGTCCATGTCTAGAAGAGCTAGATCCCTAATCAAATCAGCCAAGTGTTGTCTACTTTCAACATCAGGTGGAAGCCCACCTAGCTTATCAGTAGCTAAGAGAGGAATGTTAAAATCCCCCATAATAATGCTTTTTGAATCCCCTAAATTACTAATCAAATCCAGAATTTTGATCCAAAAAAAATTTCTACTATTCTTGGTATTAGGAGCATAGAGATTCAACAAAAACCACCTCATCTGATCTTTAGGATTAAAAAACTTCATGAGCAAAATATTACCTTCATTAAATAAGATAGTAGCCTCCAAAGAGTCCTTCTATATGGTAAGAAGCCCCCTCGAAGCACCCTCCAAGTCCATAGCCACATTTTTCATTCCTTTCCCAAAGGAAATCATCTCAGTCTTTTCCTTCTTCATTTTGGTTTCCTAGATTTAAAAAAAATCTGGTCTATGGTCCCTTACCATATTCCTAATTATTTCCTATTTGTGGGTTCCATTGATCCCATGAATATTCCAAGAAATGATCTTCATGCTTTGATTGAAGTCCATGATTCTTGGATGTTTATTTGTGTTTCATCCATCAATTCTTTCTAGTTTCTTCCTTTCTGATTTGATTCTTGCTTTTTCTGCCTTGGGTTTTGGATTTATTTCCAAGATCAGCTTTCACCCTACTCCTAGTAGTAGCTAGAGAGATAGGGGAAGGATCCCTGTTGTTCTTCTTTTTCTTCCTGATAGATACCCAAGGGGCCTCATTTACCTCCTTACAACTATCAAAGAGAGCCTCTAGCCTGGAGAGGTGCCCAGGGGTAGTAGCCAAAAAACTTTGAAGGATTTTGTTCATAGTTGTCAGGGAAGCTTCTTTATTAGGGCTGGTGTTTGATTCTTGAGAGAGAGGTTGATCCTACAGCTCTCCAATAGGCCCTACCTAAGAATTTAGAACAACAAAGATATCGATCTCCTTCTCTTTGGAATCTAAAGTAGACCACTTCCCATCCTTCTCCACCATGGGGTTAATTTATTCAGGAATAGCAGACAACTCATTGCTATTCATAGATTGATCCACCTTCTCAGGCTCTTTGACATCTGCCAAATTATTCCTATCCTTTGGTAAATCCTTCTTATCTTTACCTTAAACTCCCCTTGGGTTCTTTACTTCTAAGGCTTTTTCCTTCCACACTTTCCTAGGTACACCTACTTTGTTCTTACCTAGTTTGTTCTGGGCTTTACCATTCTTATCCATCTCTTTAAAGATTGGAAAATTCTTCACTTTGTGTCCTACCTTTTTGCAATGGAAGTAGGCAAAAGGGACATTTTCATAGTCAATCTGTTGAACCCTTCTTCCCAGCCAAGACTAAAATTCAATCACTTGGGGCATATCCCCTATACAAATCCTAGCATATGTGAGTCTTTTTTTGCTATAGTAACAGGATCAATTGAAAGAAGTTCTCCAAAGGATCTAGCTATGCCATCAAAAACATCCTCATACCAATATTCTAAGGGTATCTTTGGAAATCTTATCCAAACTGGGGCCTGGGTGAGTAAGTCATTGTTCAGGTCAAGGTTGGAAGTCCACTTTTGAAGGACGAGAGTAGACTTACCCATCGACCAATTTCCTGCACACAGTATTCTGGAGTAGTCCTCTAGGCAAGAGAACTCAAAAGACATAAATCCTTTATCCATGGTCATGACTTCAACCTACCCTTTCAACTCCCATTTGTCCCTTGCAAAACTCCTAACCAGATCAATGTTTGGTCTGGGTCCTATAAATTTACCCACTAGGGTAGTCACCATGCTCAAGATGTTATGGTTGATAATTTCAGTGGGTACTTCCAGAGCAAAGATCCCCTTTTCCTTATTTTATTTATCAATGACTTTGGAGAAAATCGACTTACCTAAAGTTTTTACTCCAAAGAGATTCATCCACCGACCCCATGCTCCTATGGCACCTCCTCCTGAAGACCAAGGAAAAGGATGAAGATTACTCTATGGCTACAATTCATGTGGGTCCCCATCCTCTATAGCATCAGAATCTTTTCCATCCTTTTCCTACTCTAACCCTACAATCTGATCACCATTTCTCATCTTCTCAGTATTCCTGCCCAGCTTCTGATTCAAATTCCCACCTTGCTCTGCTCTGCTCGCCATCACAGATGCTTGATAGTTTCTATTGTTTATTAATGCTATTTGTGGACCATAAAAATTTGCATATTATTATTCTCTAACTCCACTCCCGATGAAATATTAATGTTCTTTCTTTTTGTTCAAACTCACAATAATTTGTGATTGCCGGCTATAACATTTTAATATCATTGTGTATGTTGAAACCTTCATTTCATGCTATCCAAAATCTTCATCATTGTATAATATTATAGTTTTATTTTTTCAAAGTAAGCATGTAAGCATAGGGTTGAAACTTTAGTAGGTATAGCATCATTGTGTTTGGTACTACTGCTATCTTTCTTATGATGAAGATAATTGTCTCTTTTTGTACAATCCCTTACACTATTGATATAATTGAATCAAATCTTCATATGATGTTGTTGGTATTTTTATTGTAGTCAATGACTATATATGCACCTATTGCCCAGTATGATCTTTTTTTCATCGCTTTATTTGTAACATGGAATGGTACATAACTTAGTGTCTTTCTCTGATGGCACCATCCATGTGACTTTAGAATCTATGTTTGTTTAAACATCATTATCACCTTCACTAGCATAGAATAAACTTGTGTCCTCTTAAATTATCAACAACTTCATTATAGACTTTCCATAATGGCTTCTTTTGGATGCTTGACGTGTTTAATCTAGATTTTATCGCTCAAGCATTTCATAAATTCTATTGTTGATGACTCCTCGCTATGGATTTTTCTTTAATCATTTATCAACAATCAATGTGTAGTAGATCTTGTGCTAAGTGTAAATGGGAATCAACATCTAATGTTTCTTTGAGGCAAAGATTTATCTATGCTATAAGCTCCCTATAATTTTTGAATAGGAGTTGCTACTAAGTTATTGTTTATAGGCCTTATTAATAATGTTCTTAAGTGTCATCCCCAATGATCTTTTTTGTTTTTTTGTTTGTCTAGTATTGGTTAATTCACATCCTAGATTCATGCATTTTCTAGCTAGATTGGAATATATTTCTTAACCACAGGATGACAAGTTATTCTTTTCAATCTTGATTGTAGTCGAGTTTTAATTCCTCATCCATAAGATTGTCAATTAAATGAGATATTACAATCCTTCTAACTTCTTTGTTTCCTTGGTTTATTTCTTTTTGCAACAGGATCTTTCTATAGAATTATGATTTCATCGAATTCTTCTTCTAGTTGCTATCATATATTCCTTTGAATGACATTGAGTTAAAAATGAATGTATATCATTGAGTATGTACTCTTCCCAATTCTATCTCTGAATTTTTATCTTCATTGATTTGAAGAGTAACTTCCTTCATTGTTACCTATGTTGGACATGGTATTCGATGGATGATGTTTATTATTTGTATCTAGGCTTTATTACAAGATTGTAATGATCAATTTTTTTATTGATCTCCCATCGTAGATATTTTTATTGGAAGATACACTTGAAGTTGTCACACCTGTCGATCACATTTACACAATTCTCACCCTATAAGAACCCATTGATTAATCCATGATTGTTGAGTCATTGTGATGCATTTAGTATCCTCCACTATCTTTATTATAGAGTTTAATAATTTTGCTACAATGGTTCTACACCAATCTTCTCTGGGATGTATTCTAATATCATCTACTTTGTATAGTGATATGGTTCTTTTTGCCCCATAGTGATAATCTCCCCATGATTCGGAGTGTCTATTCTTTCCATTTCTTCCTTTGATTCTATTTTTACACTTGCAACCTGGCTCTGATACCATGTTGAATAACATGGATCATTTCTACAAATGTAATTATATTGTCATTGTTATAGATCTATTCCAAATGCAGATCCCAATTTCTTATAAATATAAGAGTAGGAGACATGTCTCATGTCTCTACGATTAATCATTATTAGTTAATATATATATTAACAATATAAATCATGATATAACATATGTATTATATATAATATATATGTATAATATATTATATATAATAATAATATAATATATATAAATATGTATAATATATTATATATATTATATTATTATTATTATTATTATATATAATAATATTATTATTATATATAATATTATTATTATTATTATTATATATATATAATATTATTATTTTTATTATTATGTATATATATATAATATTATTATTATTATTATATATATAAATAATATTATTATTATTACTATTATATATATAAACATTGCATCTTAAGATTAAATCAATCCGACTATAGCTATAATCTTAACAATTTCAACCCACTATCCATAAATCACCTACAAGCACACTGCCTATCACAAAGAAATCTCAAACAAGATGATTTGTTCAATAGAATCTAAAAATATATAATTTTGTAATTCCAATTCATTATATACAATCAATACAAAATTCTAATTCCTTTTACATGTTAGGAAGGATAGATAACCCAACAATCTTAGAATGATCTAAGTCTTGAATGTGTACATATCTAGGCTTCTTCTCCAATATGGGCAATTGATATGAAGATATTGGAACTAAGAAGAAATGGGGAAAATATTGTTTTGTGCACATAGACTGATATAAAATAGACAACTTAGTATGAGCACCAAAAATAAAAACTAGAGAACACCACTAACCTAAGATTATAATTCGATGCAAATTTACATGGAAGATGTCACTTGGAGTGTCTTGTTCCCTACAACTTTGATTGAACTTAGTTGTAAACTATCCATCAAGTCTCGATCTTTCCATATCTACATCAGTACAAACACCACTTATTTCTAAATATAGAAATTTGGGGGAAATGATGTGAGAAAGAGCTTCTCCTTAAACAAACTCTGGTCAAGGGACCAATCTTGAAATAGAGATGAAATTCCATGAAAGGAAAGTTTGTCAATGTAAACCAAATATTATCTATCCACTTTGTAAATTCATATACCTTCATAGATTGATATTGATATTGTGATGTTTATGAAGATTTTTGTATGTTAATTGAATGTAGTTGTATGGTATGTTTGAAACGTAAAGAAGAGTCAAGGATGCCTTCCTTAAATACATAGTTTGACAAACACTCATCAAAGATCTTGATGGGTGGACTCAATTGTCTTGAAAAATAGATGGATGGATGTATGCAAATGGATAAATGATCTTCTTGTTTGACTGAGGTCTCCTCTACTTGGTTATCATGGGAGAGAAGCTTTATACATGTAAAAAATTACATTAAAAATTACATTCTACGCTTGAAGTTTTGATCTTGAATGCTTTAATGTGAAATTGTAGGAGAGCACTTAAAATCCAATTTGAACTTTTTTTTGAACAAGGAGAAGTAGGTTGATTTTATACCTCTTACAACATTTTTTATCTCAAACCTTTTTTAGCCTATGGCGACTGATCAGGAAAGTATTGTACACTCACCATGTATTCTTGCTAGGGTTTAGGGTTGGATCGAGCCTCAAGTGGGGGTTTGAGGGTGTAGCCCCCAAGAAAAAATTAATTTGGGGGCTATTTTTTGAGGGGCTAACATGTAATTATTCCGGCCCTAATTTTGTGAGTGGAAAAAAACTTGTATAAAATGGCTCATGGTTAATGATTGCATTATGTGTGATGAGATAATAGCTTATTGCATTGATATTGAGATGTAAGGGATCATGGATTGTAATCTGGTCACAATCACTAGATAATAGAAATATTGGACTTGATGTTGGTGGATGTAGGCCAAGGATTGGGTGAACCATGTTAAATCTTTCTATCTTGTCTTCTCTTATGTGTGCTTTATTGTTTTTTGATATTGGTTATATTTGCATGTAATTATTATTTCCATCTCTCTAATCCTAACAAGTGGTATTAAAGCCAGGTTATTTTAGTTATCCTTAGCAGGAAAATGTCATGGATGAGTAGGAGTTTTATAGTTGAGTGAAAGAAATGACAAACGAGGGTAAGCTAAAGGTTGAGAAATTTAATGGGTAGAGTTTTCAGTTATGGAATATGCAAATGGAGGACTTTTCTTTATTAGAATGATTTATGGTGGCCATTGGAAGGAAAATCCAAGAAAGAGGCAACTGTAATAGATAAGGATAGGGATATTTTGGGGAGAAAAGTACTTGGAAGTATTCATTTATGCTTGGCACAATTGGTGACATTTGAATATTATGAAAGCAAAGATGACAAAAGAGTTGACGTAAACCCTAGAAAAGTTGTATGAAAAGCCTTCCACTTCAATTAACGTATTTCTCTTGAAATGTTTGTTTAATATAAAAATGGTAGATGGTGGATCTGTTGATGATCATTTAAATGAATTTAATATAGTTACCTTATGTATTGTCAATTTTGATGACAAAATTAAGGCTCTCTTGATTCTATGTTCTTTTTCTGAAAGCTAGAATGGCTTGGTAATGGTTGTGAGTAACTTGTTTATGGTTCTAATTCCCTAAAATCTAATGATGTTATTGATGTTAGTTTGAGTTAAAGAAATTCATAAGAAAATCTCAAGTGGATCTACACTAGGAAGTGTCTTGAATGCATAGAGCAAAAGAAAAATGAATGAGAGAGGAAAAAACTCTGGGAATCATGGGAAATCAAGGGAAAAATCAAATGGAAAGAGGTCTCAATCCAGAGGACCAAGAGATTTTTGGCATTGTGGAAAATTGGGCCATAAGAAGAAAGATTACTGGTCTCAGAAGAATAATCAAGTAGATAAACAAGAAGGAAATAAGGACACAAATGTGGTGAGTAATAAATCTAAAGAGAACACTTTTCTTCTTTCCTTAGAAAATGTTAATGATTGGGTAAGTTCACTAAGATGGTGTACAAAAAAGTGGACACACCCCCCCCCCCCCCAAAAAAAAAAAAAAAGTGAAATTTTTAATAACCCAATCAAGTTATTTAAAAGTGAAATGTCGAGCAAGCTTGGTATCCAAGCCTAACCATTATACTTTAAAAAACTCGATCAGGTTTTGTAAAGTATATATTTTTACTGTTGTCCATGTTTGAGGGTATTTTTATACCTTCAAATGATAGCAACAACATTGATTGCACAGTGAGAACACAAAAAACTCGATTGGGTTTACCATAAAAACTGATTTTTTATTACATCTCCATCCATGGCACCCTGCAAACAAGGTAACTCTTCATTATATTCCTCATTTATGTATTTTTTTATCAAATTTTATAATCTAGTTTTGTAATTTATAATTTTAATAATTATTTTCAAAAAATTTAATATAGATGCATCAAGGTGTTGAAACAATTGATTAATTGTGTATTATCTTTGATGTTACACAAAATGTCATATCATTACCAATCAGTGTATGTTGAGCTCACTTGGGCACTGTGGCTACCAAGCAATCTAGAGTTTTCCTAGTTCAAAAGGTAGTGTCTATCGAGTTCACTTAGGCATCAAAGGAAAGTTTGTGGAAGATGAGTGTTAACCGAGCTCACTCTATTAATAAAGGAAATGTTGTATGGAACTAATGTTAATTGAGCTCACTCAGTTACCAAAGGAACTTTGTGAGTATATAGTGTTGATTGAGTTTCACTTGGTTAACACAAGAAAATCATTTATGAGTTAGTGTCTACCGAGCAAGGTCAGCTAATGAAGGATTTTCTTATTTTGGCATATTGAGTTTAATTGATTTATCTGTTGGTTCTAGTCGATTGAAAATATGAATATTAGTTATTCTAAGTTGTATTTGAGCCAACTTGACAAAATGAAAGATATAAATAAAAGGTCAAGTTGAGAGTTAGAATGAATGAGGAATGGGTGAATGCATGGAAGTTTTTTGAAGATCTAATGATACTGAAAGGAAGTGAATAAGAAGGATAAGCAAAATATCCTTGAGAAGCTAAAAAGATATATTCGATCAAGAAGGATCAAGTATACAAGCTAGAATTGAGATCTGTAATCAACAATTCAGTTGCGTTCAAATTAGGTCATGTCATTGTTGCTCTCTAACCATTATAGCAGTGATCTAAATCTCTTAACAGAGTTGGCTTAATAGCTATTTGTAAATCCTCTAACAAGGTGGCAGTTCTATTGAATTGTCTAAAGACCTCTAACAAGGCCACTCCTAACAGGGTGATTAAATCCTCTAACCTGGTCACACCTAAAAATGTGTTTTGTAACCTTTAACAGGGTTGACTCCTAACAAGGCTCACTTCAAAAGAGTGAAAACAATAACTAGTTTTAATTGGTGGTTTTTCCCAAATTGGGTTTCCACATTAAATCTTGGTGTCAAATGTGTTCATGCTATTTCTTTTATGTGTTTGCAACTAAGTTAAAGTAATAAGTAATCATAGATAACATCTTAAGATTTGCATGTTAAATGTTTGCTGAGCAATTATAGTGTTTGTTGAGTTATAGCATTTCTTTGTTTGTCGAGCATCAGCAAAGTTAACTTTTCATAGAATTATTTTCTAGTGACATCTAAGGGATCTGGGATTTATTTTTGTAGTAACTGATTCACCCTTCCCCTCTCAGTTACTCCTCTTATATTTCCAACAATTGGTATTAGAGCTTTTGGTGCTTGTAGAGAAGGTTTCAAGGACCTAAGATAAAGATCAGGATGTCTTACAGAAGAGAGATTCCCAAGTTGAACCGAGACAATTTTGCAGCATGGCAAGGACTTATGAGATTAAATTTGGTGACTATCAATGATTCAGGTTGTAAATATCTTGATGTTGAATATAAGACTCCCACTAGAACATTATTAGTTGAAGACATTGTTGAAAAGAAGAGTCATAACATCATGATGATTGATATTGCATCTACTCTTAGTTATGTTGAATTTGATGAAGCTCGTGCAATGTAGACCAAACTAAAAGACATCTATGGAGGAGATGATAATGTAAGAAGAGCCAAAGTAGAAAGTCTCAGAGGCCAATTTGATCAGATGAAAATGAGAGAAGATGAAAACATTACAAAATATGTGGAAAGAATCAACGCAAGTTTGAGTGCAATCAAAGCATCTAGAGGAGATATTGATGACAAAATAGTTGTAAGAAAGGTACTCAAAACTCTTCTTCTTATTTATGTAATTAGAGTGTCAATTATTCAAGAAATGAGATGTGATCCAAATAAAAAAAAAACTTTGGATGCTCTAGTTGGAAGGTTGACAGCTTTTGAGTTGGATAACTATGATAACTATGTTCCTAGTTTCAAAAATATTCAGTCTACATTTGAAGCCAAACTCTCACTCAAAGAAAAGAGCTAAAAAATCAAAGGCTAATCAATTAGAAAGTGAAGGAGAAATTGAAGAAATTTTTGATAGTGATCTTGAAATTTTTGAAGCCCTACTTGTAAAGAAATACTCCAAAGGTAGAGGAAAGTACAAAGGCAAGATTCCTCTAATTTGTTTTTCTTGTTATGAAGTTGGTCATATTGCTTCTAAGTGTCCAAACAGAGAAAATAAGGATGTGAAGAAAAGTAATAAGTACAAATGCAAGAAGGAATTCAAGAACTACAAACACAAAGGTAAGAAATCTTGTTTTATGGCTAAAGATTATGATAACAGTGAAGATGAAATGGTATATATTATTGTAAAAGATGAATTTGATGATGAAGGAGATAAGATGGCACTTATCTCTCATGTTAGCAAAAATAGTACATGGATTATTGATAGTCACTACTTACATCATATAACTGGAGATTTAAAAACAAGTTTAAACCTATGGAATATTATGATGGTGGTAGTGTGAGATTTAGAAACAATGAACCTTGTTGCATAAAAGGAAAAGGATGTACCTCATTAACCAATGAACTTGTATGCGATAATGCTTATTGGGTTGAAGGATTAATGCATAATCTACTAAGTGTGGCACAGTTGAATAACATTGTATTCAAGGTAGAATTTATGAATGGGAAGGCCAAACTACTAGATGGAAAAGGAAATCTGGTTGGATCTAGAAAACAAACAAAAGGTAACCTATTTTATCTTGATCTCAATGAAAGTTCATATTTTATTGCTCAAGTAGAAGAAAGCTGGTTATGACACAAAAGATTATGTCATGTAAATTATGATAATCTGGTTAAGATAAGCAAACATAAAAGAGTTAGAGGTATTCCTAGCTTGAGGAAACCTGGTATGGGTCTATGCAAGAATTGCCAAATTGGTAAGATGGGAAAGACTAATTTCAAAAGCAAAAACTATCATTCTGAAGAAGTCTTAGAGCTTGTGCATACAGACTTATGTGGACCTATTAGAATAGAGAGTTACAATGAAGAAAACTTGTTCATTATTTTTGTTGATGATTATTCTAGAATGATGGTTGTGATGTATCTAAAAGAAAAATTAGAAGCTTTTCAAAAAATCAAGTGGTATTTGGCAAGAGTAGAAAAAGAAACTGGAAAGAAGTTAAAATGTTTGAGATCACATAGAGGTGGTGAATTCATCTCCAATGAATTCAATAAATTTTGCATTGAAAAGGGAATTAAAAGACCAGTATCAGTCCCTAGTACACCAGAACAGAATGGTATAGTTGAAAGAAGGAATAGATCCATCATGGATTGTGCAAGAACATTAATGATAGAAAAGAATATTACAATCAAATACTGGAAGGAAGCTTTCAGCACTGTAGTTCATACCTTGAATAGAGTATAACTAAAGAAAGACTCAAATCAAACTCCTTATGAGCTATGGTATGGCTACAAACCTAATGTAAGTTGCTTAAAAGTATTCGATAGCAAATGTTATATCTTGAAAGAATCTAGAGAAGGAAAATTTAATGTTAAAGGTGATGAAGGCATATTTTTAGGATACTCTTGCAGAAGTAAAGCATACAAATGTTTGAATTTGTCTACTCATAAAATTATAGAATGTGCACGTGTGAGAATTGATGAGTTTGCAAAAAAAGAATGAAGAAGAAAGCAGAAAAAGCCTAAGGATTATAGAAGATTTGTTTACTATGAACCTAATACCCTGCCAAATCTATCTAAAAGAAAGGAAGCTTCACCTCCTGAGTCCCCAAAATCTCTAACAACTATTGAGTTGCAGACAGTGCAACCTGAGTCACAGTCTAAGGGACCTAAGTCGCAATCAAAAGCTACCAAGCTACTTCAAGAGCAAATCGAATCTGATAAACCCAAGTCACAGATAGTGGGACTCGAGCTTGATACTGAAGTCCATGATGAAATTAGTGAAACTCATTCCAAATCCAAAGAACCTATGTTAGCAAGATATGTCAGAAGGCATCATGCACATGATCAGATCATTGGAAACAAATTAGATGGAACAATGACAAGAAGCAAATTAAAAGGTACATGTTTGCTTGCTGAATTTGAACCTAGAAATGTTAAAGATGCTTTGGAAAATGAAAGTTGGATTGAAGCAATGAATGAAGAAATAGAACAGATAGAAAAGAACAAAACTTGGACTCTTGTTCCTGGACCCAAGGATAAAAATGTAATTAGCACAAAGTGGGTGTTCAGAAACAAGTTGAATGAAGACGAAAAAGTATCTAGAAACAAAGCAAGGTTGGTATGTAAAGGCTATTCTCAAGAAGAAGGTATTGATTATGGTGAAACTTTTGCTCCTATTGTAATATTAGAAGGTGTTAGAACTTTACTAGCATATGTAGCTTGTAAATGATTTAAAGTTTATCAAATGGATGTAAAATCTGCATTCTTGAATGGAATTCTTGATGAGGAAGTCTACATTGAACAACCAAAAGGTTTTGTAGATCCTAGAAAAAGAGACATGGTATGCAAATTATACAAGGCATTATATGGTCTCAAGAAGACTCCCAGAGCTTGGTATGAAAGACTTCACAACTACTTGATATAGAGTGGTTTTTAAAGAACATGTGATAACAATAGTCTATATATCAAAGAAGGACCAGACAAGAAGATTGTGTTGGCAAAAATATTTGTTGATGATACTTTATTCACAAGAAATGATGACTTGTGCAAAACATTTTCAAAAGAAATGAGTAAAGAATTTGAAATGTTCATGTTTGGAGAGATAATATTCTTTGTTGGATTACAGATTCAACAAAAGAAAGATGGTATCTACAATACTCAATCTAAATATATCAAGGAAATACTAAAGAAATTTGGAATGGAAGACTCAAGACTAGTCGAAACCCCTATGCCTACTAGACATAAGCTTTCCAAAAATGATGATTCCAAATAGGTAGATCAGACCACATACAAATCAATGGTTGGAAAATTGTAGTATGTAGTGCATACAAGGCCTGATATTGCATTAGTAGTCGGTGTGGTGGCAAGATTCTCAGCAAATCCCAAAGAAAATCACATGATGGCAGTAAAAAGAATCATGAGATATCTAAAAGGTACTAAAGAATATTGCTTATGGTACAAAATAGGAGGCAACTTAGACTTAAAAGTATTTACAGATGTTGATTGGGTAGGAAGTATGGATGATAGAAAGAGCACTAGTGGTGGAGCATTCTTTCTTGGTAAAAGACTAGTATCTTGGACAAGCAAGAAACAAAATTGTATCTCTCAATCCATAGTAAAGGCAGAATATGTGGTTTTGGTTCAAACAACTATTGAGTGTTATGAAGATAGAGATCAACGATCTAGTAGTCATATACTATGATAACACTAGTGCAATCAATATATCAAAGAATCCAGTGATGCATATCTAAACAAAGTACATTACAATAAAATATCATTTCTTGAGAGAATTGGTGCAAGATAAATAAGTCAGACTGGAATATGTAAATATAAAAGAACAAATTGTAGAAATATTCACCAAGCCATTACCTAAGGATGCATTTATGTATCTAAGAGGTAAGCTTGGGCTCATTCCCCTATCTATAGCTCACTAAATAAAGTTCAGTGATGCATCAACCAGAGCATGTTGAAGATCATTCAGTTGATGCATAATTGGCAAGGGCATATTGCAAATGAATCAGTACTTGAGGTACATTAAAATGTACTAGAACATTGTCTTTGGCATGAGATGTCAAAGAGGGAGAATTTTACTGTCATATCTCATAGAAATTTTGTTGTTATTGAAAAGAGTGAGAAGTTTGTTGTCATAGAAAGAATTGTCAAAGAGGGAGAATGAACTTAACATAAGTTCTAGCAGACAGAAGTTTTCTAAAAGATGGAGAAACCGAAGGCAGACTGAGTTCACACTGACAGAGGGAGTTCTCATGGTTGAGAATGTAAATGAAACTAAGGATATGTTCCTTACTTTATTCTTGCTCCAAAATTTCATTGTACTATGACATGTTGTGTTGTCATCAATGTCAAAGAGGGAGATTGTTGAAACAATTGATTAATTGTGTATTGTCATTGATGTTACACAAAATGTCATATCATTACCAGTCAGTGTATGTTGAGCCCACTCAGGCATTGAAGACAACTTTCTGTGGCTACCAAGCAATCTAGAGTTTGCCTAGTTCAGAAGCCAGTGTCTAATAAGTTCACTCAAGCATCAAAGGAAAGTTTGCAGAAGATGAGTGTTAACTAAGCTCACTCGATTACCAAAGGAACTTTGTAAGTATGTAGTGTTGATCGAGTTATACTTGGTTAACATAGGAAAATTGTTTCTGAGTTAGTGTCTACTGAGCAGGGTCTACTAACGAAGGATTTTCTTATTTTGGCATATTGAGTTTAATTGATTTATCTGTTGGTTCTAGCCAACTTAGAAGATGAATATTAGTTATTCTAAGTTGTATTTGAGCCGACATGACAAAATGAAAGATATAAATAAAAGGTCAAGTTGAGAGTTAGAATGAATGAAGAATGGGTGATTGCATGGAAGTTTTTTGAAGATCTAATGATGCTAAAAGGAAGCGAATTAGAAGTATAAGCAGAATATCCTTGAGAAGTTGAAAAGATATATTCGATCAAGAAGGATCAAGTATACAAGTCAGAATTGAGATCTATAATCAGCAATTCAATTGCATCCAAATTAGGTCATGTCATTGTTAATCTCTAACCATTGTAGCAGTGATCTAAATATATTAACAGAGTTGGCTTAACAGCTGTTTGTAAATCCTCTATCAAGGTGGTAGTTTTATTAAATTGTCTAAAGACCTCTAACAAGACCACTCCTAATAGTGTGATTAAATCCTATATCAAGGTCACACCTAACAATGTGTTTTGTTACCTTTAATAGGGTTGGCTCCTAATAGGGCTCACTTCATAAGAGTGAAAAGAGTAACTAGCTTCAATTGGTGACTTTTCCCAAATTGGGTTTCCACGTTAAATCTTGGTGTCAGATGTGTTCATGCTATTTCTTTTATGTTTGCAACTAAGTTAAAGTAATAAGTAATCACAAATAAGATCTTAATATTTGCATGTTAAGTGTTTATTGAGCAATTACAGTGTTTACTGAGTTACAACATTTCATTGTTTGTCAAGCATCAGTAGAGTTAAGTTTTCATAGAATTGTTTTCTACTAACATCTAAGGGATCTGGGATTTATTTTTGTAGTAACTGATTCACCCCTCCCCTCTCAGTTACTCCTCTTATATTTCCAACACAAGGAATCAAGAAAATGAAGGAGAGAAGAAAGACCACCTACTACAAATCAAACCCTCCACCCATCACGACACAACCACAAAACATTCCACCCATCACGACACAACCACAAAACATTCCACCCATTGCACAACCACAAAAGCCTCCACCCTTAGTGACACAACCACAAAACCCTCCACTCAATGTTCTCATTCAACAACCACCACCTCCTATAAACCCTTTGTGCATATAATTACATCATTTAACTCCTACATAAGAGGACCTCATAAACTACCTCTCACAAAATAGTGCTAACATTACCCAAATTGTCAATAGGTTGCAATCATCTACACTTGATCACCACTCAACCCTAGCGAATACACTTGAAAAAATGGTCCAATATGCAAATGAGGTGTCTAGGGAGGTTACAAAATGGGGTACATAGAGGGATAGGTGTCATGTATTTTACGCCAATGGGTTATCATATCAGCAAGTGAAAGATAAAGACATAAAGAAAGGTACTATATGTTCTCTTTTCACCAATCCTATATCCAACAACCCCCTATTACACACAACCAAAACTTTTTTTTTTCATTGGTGCACTCATGCTAGGATGAGATCATGTTTTGGGGATAGGTGGTATATGGTATTTGACCTACCACCATGTAATAATTATGAGGTGCCTCCATATTTTTTGAGAAAGCTATATTGTGAGTTCATCCTTGGTGAGAAGCCAAATTACTTTGACATCTATTAGTTCTAGGGTAGAAGGAGAGGCTCTGCATAGGATAGACTTGGGGCTCATAGGGTGCTACCACAACATAAGAGGATATGTATAGCACAAAAAACTATGTCTCATGTTGTGCTCCCATCAATTGTAAAGGAGTCTATATATTTTGTAAGAATATGCCTTAGGGAAAAATTCACCCAAGAACTAGAACTCAAACACAAGCACAACTATAGACCAGAAAGGAGTATGATCAGAATAAAAATGTATTCAATTCAATATGTGGATCAAAGTACACTAGGAGTGCATGTATATAAAGGCCTCTGAGATGCATCTAGAATGCCTCAGAATCAGCAACATGATAAGTCATACAACCAGGCACATGTCCACCAGATATGGGTTATCCTCCATTAAGCACAAAAGTAAGTGCGATGATGAGAGGATAAGCCTACAAGGGTGTAACATGCAAATTAGTGTTGTAGACAACATGTGCTAAAAAGGGAGTGCAAATAACTATGTTGTCAAGATGACAACTCAGTGAATGATGCAAACTCCAGTGTTGTAGACAACATGTGCTAAAATAGAGTTGTATACTTCTGTGTTGTCAACATGATAACTCGTAAAGGTGCACAAAATCCTAAGTGTCTCACAAAATAAAATAATAAAATAATGCATTAACTTAAGTAAACTTAAGTAATTGTAAATAGTAAATACGTATTTACACCAACACCCCCCCTTAAGTGCAACTTAGGGGAATGCCCTTAAGCTTACGAAAACTAGGATGAAATGCATAATGGGTCCCAGCTACTAGGCCATGTTAGGTACCCATGTACATAATGAAGATGCAATCTCTCATAAAGCAAAGAAAGAGGGAAAACCTCATGGGAAAAACCCTCCCCCAAAAAGAGAGATGAATAGGGATGCATGGATGGATGGAGTAATCAAGACCCCCCCATTACAACATACATCCAATATATACAATAGTGAAGAATGAGAAGAACAAGACCTCATAAGAGGAAAAAGTCTCCCCCATAAGAAAGAAGAGGAAGAGAGACAAGGTAGTCCCCCCCCCCCAAAATGAAGAATGTTGACCAATGAGTGCTACTCCAGGGAAGAAGTTGGTCCATGAGTGCAGAATGATGTTCCTTCCCTTTGGAAGAAATAATGGCAAAGGTAAAATCTTGAAGATGTATGGTGGCCCAAAAACCTGCTCAAGTATCCCTGTGCTAATACTGATGGTCACCCCTTCCAACTGTGTTGAAAAGAATGAATGCAAATCTGGAAAGGATGTCTATTGAACCTATCCCAATGAACCATTTGTCTCCTCAACTGATAAAGAGACCTCTGACAACTATTGTTCATAAGAATCCACAATCACACCAACCTATAAAGATTGATCATGTAGAGAATAGGCATGAGGGTCAGAGTAAGCCCTCGCAAAAACTGTGGAAGGATCATCTTCATCAAAGAGAAGATGTAAATCATCAAGGCTATCTCCCAAATCTGTGGTGTGTGACTCCACGAACAAACCTGCAATGTCTACTAAGAAGTCATCAACTATTGTTGGAGCTGGAAGACAACATGTACATTGTTCTGTTGGATCTTTCACTATGGCAATATAAGCATGTGGACTATACTGATTTTGTGACATCTCACTGCAACTTTTGATAGAACCCCATGTGTCTAAATGTGCTAAAGCACTATCACTGGTGTCACTATCAATTTCCATAGTATATAAAGTGTGGAGAGGAGTAGAGGACAAGCTCAGTGAACTTTCCTCAAAGTGTACATCCTTCTCCACAAAAATCTCATGAGTCTCTAGATCCATAAGTCTGTATGCCTTCATTTTGTCTTCATATCCAATTAAAGTATAAGGCCTAGGTGTCGGTGCCTTGCAACCTTTGGAAGATAGGTTTTCCCATGCAGGACAACTGAAGACTTTAAAGTGACCCACAACTAGTTTTCTATCACACCATGCCTCAAAAGGAGTCTTACCAACTAAGGCATTATGAGGAGACCTATTAAGTATGTGAGTAGCACTGCTAATGGCTTCAACTTCAGGTGTAGGATCAAGAGACTTGGATTTAATCATGCAACTTTCCATGGTTTTGAGAGTCCTAATCCTTACTACTACAACATATGTCTTGCGCAAACTAAATGCTGGTGGATTCTAAAGATCAATTCCCTCAAGTCTACAAAAGTCTCTAAGTCTTTTGTCCACATATCTATGTTCATTGTCCATCCGTAGAACCTTGATGGCTTTCCTTGATTTGTGTTCAACATGAATCTTAAAGGCTTGAAGCTTATCAACCACTTCATTCTTGTGATGAAGGAAGTAGACCCATATGAAACGTGAAAAGTCATCAACAAAAGTAAGGATGTAGCGGCCTTGGCTAACTGAAGTCATTGCAAAGGGTCCTGCTAAAACCATGTGAACCAACTAGAGAACAATTGGTGCTCTAGAAGACTTCCCTTTATCATACTTCTCCTCATGATGCATATCCACTGATGAACACTCACCCTTAGAAAATTTTATGTTAGGTAGACCTTTGACCATGTGTTTTGAGCAAAGTTGCTAAAGAGAACGGAAGTCAAGATGACCAAACCACTCATGCCATAGGTTAATGTGTGAATGTGAGTGAGTCAACAAGGCTTGAAAAGGAGACTTAGGCACAAAGTGGGAGAAGGAATAAAGCCTCTTTTCATGATTGACTTTCCCCACTCCAACCAATGAATCATCTCTAAGACTGCACACCATCACTGAATCTGGAAGGAGCTCAACTTTGTGACCATCTCCAAGGTGAGTGATTTGGCAAACTAAAAGGAGATTGGAGCTAAGGTTTGGAACATAGAGAACATCTTTGAATTCCCCATTTTCCATTTCCACGCGTCCTTTTCCTTCAACTTCCATTTTAGTATCATCTCCCACGAAGATGTGTGGTACCTTTGACTGCTTCAATAAAGAAAAGTCTTCCTTTGAAGAACCCATATGATAGGAGGCACTTGAGTCAAGTATCCATTTCAAAGAAGAACTTGAGTTTTCCATAAGTGCTTGCCCTTTTCCCTTTGAAGAGGTTGGAGTTGAATCCTTGGAAGTACTTGGCACTTGAATTTTTTTCTTCTTGAGTAGGTTTTCCAACTCATCAATTCTTTTAGTCTTGCAATGATGCTCATCATGATTCAACTTTTTGCAATATGCACAAAAAAGTTTGTCCTTCTTTTCATTACTTCCCTTCTTGTTGGAAGAAAAATTGCCTTGCTGTGAGGAGGATTGTTGTGTCTTAGATTGTGATTTCTGCTTCCACTGCTTCTTTTTGTTGTTGCTAGAAATTTTCCCTCCTTGACTTGATTGGTCCTCATCACTAGCCACCAAGGGTTTGATCTTTGATATCGTGAGAAGTCCTAAATCCATCAAGTGATTTTGTTCAACAATCAACATATCTACAAAAGCATCAAATGTAGGCTTCTAGTAAGCACTTCCCATGGTCAACCTATGAGTATTAAAACTCAAAACAAAGGAGGTGTACTCTGAAGGTAGCCTCTTCAGGATGTGATGAATCAACTTGTCATCATTCATGGGATTTCCACAATCTTTAAGTAGTGCCCTATACTCATTGGATTTGTTGATGTGATCTTGAATTGTGTCAAAGTTCTTTGGATCCAAGAGAAGTAGATCGTCCTCAATCTAAAATCCCTTTTCCTCATCCACCTTACCATACAATGCTGCAACTTTATCCCAAGCTGGTTTGGATTTCATATAACTGGCAATGTGAAAGAAGAGATCTCTATGTACACAATTCCTGATAGCTCCTAAAGCCTGTTGGTCTTGTTGTTTCCAATTAATGAGTTCTTTAGCATCAGTGGGTTTGATAATTGTACCATCAACATAAAGACTGTAACCTTTTTTCATTAATCTACTCCATGTAATATCTTTTCAAGTAGAATAATTATGTGAAGTTAGAAGTGGACATTTAGGTGAACCCATGATGCAGAAAATGTAAAGAGCATGCAAGAGAGACACAAAAGCAGAATACACCCCCCCCCCTTTTCACTCAATCAAAAGACCCCCCAAAAAAGATGCTTTTGGCACTTTATATGTAGTGTGTGTACGATAGGCCACTTGTCAAAATGAACAAAGTGGATTTTTGATTTTGCTTTTTACAACTACCTTTTGAGGCCCAGATCTGTCACTAAGCATTGTAGCTCATATGTACAACAATTCTAAAAGGTAATCAAAGCATTACAATGCAGAAAAAGCCCTAATTCTAAAAGTGAGATTTTTGTCCACACAACCCTAGAATCTGACTATAGATCTAAAAAGTAGACAAAAAATAATGCACTTTCAAAAAAAATGGAACCTAAAAAAGTGACTAGATATGCCCGTATAGAGTGTTTGAAGTTGCAGAATGTAGGATTAAACAGATACAGTTGCCAAAAATGCAATTTTTGAAAAATCCTTGCACCAAAACTAGAAAAGAGCACCACCACTGAAAAGTTCAAGAAATTCCACCTAATTTCAAAAAAAATGCAACCTGAATTGGAGTCTAGATGACTGACTTATGGGCTCGCAAAGTTAAGCTGTCAAATCAAAAAGCAATTTGGAGAGGGGTCTAGAAGGAAACTGCTAGCTTAAATTTGATGGTCAAATGGCCATCACAGTAGTTCAAATTTACTTGGTTTTGATGGTCAGACAACAATAAATTTTAACCTCATGAAATGCTAATGTTAGCAAAAAAAATTAGGAGCCTAGTGACATGGCAGATGACTGGACCGTACGATCATACAAATGTGACATGTGTCCTATACGAAATTTTTCACGTGGTAATCTATGTGGTCATTAATGTGTATCCTGCATGGTAATGGATGCTGACATGTGAAGATGGTGAGCTATTAATCCACGTGGTGAAGAGGGATCGCGCCACGTGGTAGTAGTGTGTCTTCAAACTAGCGAATGTGTAGTGGCTCCTTATTAGTCCACATGGCAGAGGTTACAAAGCAGTGTGTGCAAGCTAATAGGATGTGGTAGGCAAGTACTTGCTGACTGGGACCAAGTGTTGTCCAACAATTTTTTTTCGTGTGTCTTCCTTACTAGCGTTGCAAATGCGGCTACATGTCACAGGTTTGTGGTGGTGGCCGACTATTCCAACAGCATGGACGAAAAGTGCCAGAAAAATCAAAAGCATTGCCAGTATATACAATTTGTGGCTAGAACTTTGAATAGCACCGGTGAATGAAACCGCAGGCTGGGAATGTATTTTGTGGGTCGTTAGAAATGAGTTTTTGTTACCACAAAGTACTGTCATATATGGAAGTTTACAGCCATCGGTAATGTAAATGCAATCGTCGGGTTAGTGTGTAGCATGTCGGAGGAGTTTCACCCAACTAGATTCTGTCACTAGAAAAATATTAAATATCCCACATTTGCAGGTGAATAGAGCTCAATGTTGTTTAAAAAAAAATATCCATGGATGTTAAATAACAAACGGGTTGTAATGCCCCGCCCAAAGATCCTTGGAAACAAGGATGAAAACAAGCTAGAATAATTATTTTTTTAAACAAGTGTAAGTGCACATGATACAACCTACACAAACCAAAAGATCGCAACGGAAGACTAAAAGACAACCAAGCACCAACGGATCTCCAAATGCCACTACCAACCAGAACACAACCACGAAAACCACAAAGACCTACCAAGTTGAGAGACATAAGTTGACTCTTGGAAACTGGCTAAGTCTGAAATCCTAAAGCCCTGAAATTAGGCTAAGTCTGAATTTCTGAAGCCCTAATTTTTCCTAGAATCTGCACCTTAGCTCGTAGAGGTCTGAAACCCATCTCAAATGAATCGTCGCATATATTAAAATATATCTTAAGTATAAGTTGACGTATATTTAATTTCTTATATCATTTAAGTATAAGTTGACGTATATTTAATTTCTTATATCATTTAAGTATAAGTTGACGTATATTTAATTTCTTATATCATTTAAGTATAAGTTGACATATATTTAATTTATTAAATATACGTCAACTTATACTTAAATGATATAAGAAATTATTAAATATACGTCAACTTATACTTAAATGATATAAGAAATTAAATATACGTCAACTTATACTTAAATGATATAAGAAATTAAATATACGTCAACTTATACTTAAATGATATATTTTAAACTCCGAAGGACAACAACAAAAACCCAAAAACTGAATTTCAAAAGAAACCTCCTGAATTCAAAATGCAACAACATAGGCTTAAAGAACACCCAAAATCAGATCACTACAAAAAGTGCCCGCTGTTGGCATGCGCAGGTTTTAACCAAAAGGCGTGTGACACTTTTTACTAAGGGAGGGCGACACTTCTCCCTTACTACGTGTGACACTTCTCAAGAAGGCGTGCGATACTGGAAAAGTATCGCGTGACATTTCTCATGAAGCCGTGCGACACTCTTCCAGTGTCATACGACACTTCTCCAGTAATGCATGCGACACTTTATAGTATCATATGACATTATTTCTATGGGTGTGCTATACTTTATCAGTGTCACACAATGCTGAACAAATGTCGCCCATAGAAAATAAAAACACTTAAGGAAACTCAAAAATGGGAAAAAATGACAAAAGAACCTCCACACCGGGGAGTATCGGATCCACATCTCAAGGCCATAACACTCGAACCAGAATTGAGTAAATGAAATACAGAAAACAAAATCTAACCATCTATCAAAACAAGGAAGGGAAAGTACAGAAAAGGGAACATCACATTCAATTGAAATAAACATCGCAATAACATAGATAACATTGCAATGAGCAAAAGTAACCATCTAAGTACGCGGTTCCTCCTAACCGTCAATGGCATCATAGGACCATCGTGGGCCCTAGCCATCCCCCGCACATAACATCCCAAGCCACCGATCAAATCATTGGTGTTGTCGTAATAGGGACATCACTACTAAACATGCTACAATGTAAGTAAATAAAATCTAACATGCTAGTAGTAGGCATAAGATAAAACTGTAATCAGATAACATCATCTACTACATGTTAATCATCATAATGAGGAATGCGTTAAAACTAACATCATCTAAACATGATAACATCATAATGAGAGCATAAATCACAAGAAGCATACTCCGTATACCGAAGTACCAAGTGACACATCCAACTACAGTCGTACTAGGACAATAGACCGTATCTATACACCGGTCCCTAGCAGTGGTGAGGGTAGCTACGCCTCCCAACCACATGGCACTCGTAGGTCCACACCTGTCATGCTTATGGAGATAGTGATCCAACCGTAAACACACAAAAACACAACAACCATGGCTAACACTCACGCTAAGCAGTATGATGACTGAAACCAAGACATAGACAATGCATAAACTACAGTTCCTGGTCAGACACCTCAATGGGCTTACTATGTAGGGACTAAAATCATGGAGAGTCGCTTGGCATCGAAAAGCCCAAGCTAGGACTTGCGCAAATTCAACATCCCTCAACGGAAAGGCTCTTGCACCCCAAATATTTTATTATATTAAGATTATTACCACCCAATATTTATTTAATTTTCACTTAATTAAAGCTTCCTTCGCCAACCCTCTGGGCACAATGATCACCAGGCTGTGAGGTAGAAGCACCCTCCATATGCTACCCTACCCTACCCATGCTCATCCAACGATGAGTGCCCGTAGGCATGCAAACTCCCAACCCAACCCCAATGATCACAACTTTCGAAAGTACCACGGAAGATCGAGCCCCGCAGGTCACCCGACAATGTACATGTGTGTGGCGCACCACCATCACAGAGATCATACACAAGGACAGGATGAGAATGCAAACAGAAGTCAATCAATCGAAAAACATAATCGGTATGACGGATGCTACACGCATCCCAAAGCAATGAAAGATGCAAAAGTGTTTCGACTGGTATCCAAATGAATCATCCAGGTCCACGAACCACAATGTGCCAAGAAAACCCGAGAAAATAGGGCAGCACGTAAAACAAGGTAAAAATCCCAAATTTTGGAAAAATTCCAAAATTAAAACCCATTTGGCCTTTGGGTTCAAAAACCCCAAAAATCCAAAAATAAATGAAAACAGGCACCGTATGCAAAACGGCCAGCATAACGGCCCAAAAACCCAAACCCCCATTTCAAAAATAGGGAAAACGTTCATACCGACCAACCAGGCAGAACCAACAAACAGAAACGGAGGGGAACACTAGTTCTCATCCTCCAAACATACAGCTACAAGAAACGAAAGCAAAAACAGAGTAAAACCAATAAAACGGGAAGGCCCTACCTGATGGAAAAAGGGGCAGAAATCGAAACCCGCACAATAAAATAATCAATCCGCCAAAACTGCTGAAATTGACGACAAAGCAAGAACTCCTCGAGCTGAATCCAACGAGACCAACCTCGTAAAGATCCCATGCTCACAGCTCCCAGAACGAACAAAACAAGAATCCTACAGAAGAGGATTTCCAAATTGCTCTCCAAATTTTCATTTTCAAATTGTGATAAGTGATTTATGAAATCACTTTTCCAATACTTATTCACTTTTTGAGTGAATAGTCGATTCTGGAAAATAGCTAGCTGGAGTAGTTAAACTCCGAATTGACCCAAACGAAAACAGGTTATTATCCGCAACGGGATTTCACCTAAGGCAAAGCTGCCAGAAATTAAATCTGAAAAGATTAAAACCTGAAAACCCCAAAAACATAGAAAAACACTTAACACTTTCGCGACAAATGCAAACTTCTAAATGCACAGACACGCTCACTGGTCTAATCACATAATGCAAATGAGTTCGGATTTACTAATCACTGAAAGGTTTTGATCTAAACAATAACGATAAGGGTACGTCGACCATATAGGAACGACATGGGTAAATATGAATAGCTAAATCACTAACTCCATGTGCCACTGACAGGGATATAATTCTTGCACACTAAAACACACGATCAAGTGCAATGGCAAATAATATCATAGCCGAAGCAACATGTATTAAAATACCTATTTAATCCATTTACATCACTCACATTTGCAAAAAGCGTGAAGATACAAGAATGAAGTAAATAACCATAGCATAGAATCCATCTCATAACATAACCAACAAATAGGTCCAATACATCATATAACTAGATATCATCATAGATCTACTGTCATCTCAAAATGGCATCCACATGCAAATGTGATAAACTAAACAGTATAGCAGTAAAGCATCTATGGTACTAAATCCAAGTATAACATCCGACCCTCGGGTCATCATAAGGTACAAAATAATAAGAGTATCAAGTATCTCTCGAATCAAAATAGACAAGACATAGACTGCAAACATGAGAGGCACTACATAGGTCGCCAACTTAGTGGGCTAAGGTATGGTGATTACCGATGAGTCTGTTGGAATCTTGGGGGAATATGTCATCTACTTGTGCTAGATTATGGATAATGAAGCCCGCCAAATGGAATATGCTTTCTTGTGATTAATAGAATATTCCTCCCAAATTATAAGGTTGGGATCTAACAGCCCGGTTCTGCAAAAAAAATTCTCTGCTAGCCTGACTAGGCAGAATTTTTTTTTTCTGAAATTAATACGGAGAAAAAATAAATTACAAATCTAAAAATAATTAATTAGATCTGCAAAAGACCATACCAAAGTTGCAAATCGGGGCCTCCGGGTGCCGATTTGCAAAAAAAAAATTGCCTCACGGTCGACTTTGGGCGAAGGTAGCCAAATTTATAGTCGATCTTCACTAAATCAACATTCTGAACGCAATGGTGAGGTTAGATATGGCTCTAGATGCTGCCAATTTTTGTAGTACTCTGAATTCGAACCAAGGTGCTGAAGAAACAATGGTCTCGAATGGCTATGTGAAGAGAAAATCTCCAAGAGCTCTGATACCATGTAAGAATTTGCCTTTGGGCAAAATTCACCCAAGGACTAAGAACTCAAACACAAGCACAACTATAGACCAGAAAGGAGTATGATCAAAATAACAATGTATTTAATTCAATATGCACATCAAAGTACACTAGGAGTGCCTGTATATAAAGGCCTCTGAGATGTATCTAGAATGCCTCAAAATCAGCTACATGATAAGTCATACAACCAGGCACATGTCCACTAGATATGGGTTATCCTCCATTAAGCACGAAAGTAAGTGCAATGATGAGAGGATAAGCCTACAAGGGTGTAACACACAAATTAGTGTTGTAGACAACATGTGCTAAAATGGGAGTGTGAATAACTGTGTTGTCAAGATGACAACTCAGTGAATGATGCAAACTCCAGTGTTGTAGACACCATGTGTTGAAATAGAGTTAAGTACTTCTGTGTTGTCAACATGACAACTCATAAAGGTGCACAAACTCCTAAGTGTCTTGCAAAATAAAATAATAAAATAATGCATTAACCTAAGTAAACTTAAGTAAGTGTAAATAGTAAATACATATTTACACCAACAAGTTTACAAACTCTTCATGCAATTGCATCATTGACAAATGTTATCATTCAGCATGGCTCACAGTTAAGTGGTTTTCCTTCACCTATGACACCCCAACCATCATCAGATGCACCTTTAGGGTCATCACAAAATGCAACAACTCCATCATCATCACCTATGGCACCAGGGTCATCACAGCATGTGATAGCTCCATCATCATCACCTATGGCATCTCAATCATCGTAGCCTATGACAGCTCCATCAACATCACCTACACTACCAGTCTCATCTCTACTTGTGTCACCTACACCACTAGTGCCATCTCCACTTGTGTCACCTGCACCACCAGTGTCATCCTCACTTGTACCACCTGCATCATCATCATGTGCATCATTATAGTCTTTGGGGCCCAATCAACATTTTTGTTTTAGCTGTCAGAACATGTGTGATGGGATAGATATGAATGTGTCTTGAGATGGAGTGTTATCTCGTCCATGTGTACATTGTGGGCATACTTGTTATTCATATAGAGGTGGGGATTTTACACTCATAGATGATTTGATGGTGATGGTCTTTGGTGGACAAGGGACACGGGTTTGTTTGTTTGTTTGAGTTTTGACATGATATTATTCTAAGACTATTTGTAATCCCTAATGCCACTCTATAATGCTAACATTTTATCACTTATCATACACGTTGTGCCTCATACCACCATTGATTCATCAGTGCTTGTGCCTCCTACTAGCATGGGAGATCTAGCTCAAGTTGTAGTACATTTTTTTTTAGTCTATTTGTAATCTCTAATGCCACTCTATAATGCTAACATTTTATCGTTTATCATATAGGTTGTGTCTCCCATGAGCATTGATTCATCAATAGTTTTGTCTCCCGTCGTCACTCTACCTCATCATTTTGTGAGGATTCCCACCCATCAACAAAGGAGCTCATTACCATTATCATTTAGTCCAACTGTGGGTCAAAGGGATGAGGTAATGAATAACCACAATTTAGAACCTAATTTCTAGTTATTTGATATTACTTATAGATAAGATATTTGATAGTTTATTTTAATTTTTCTTCTGCAGACACTTGGCGAGCCACAAACTACATCAAAGAGGCTCAATTTTGATGACTCTACACAATCATAGATATTGATAGTGATATACATATGTAGTTTTGGTCATCACATGAAATTGACATATATTCGACTTCTGTATTGTATATATTCAAGATTTGTATTGTGCACATTTCATATTTATATTGTATACATTTGACATTTGTCGGGTATTTGACTTTTATATTGTATCAATGAGACATAACAGCTTTTTGCAACTATATGATTGATATGACATAAAATATTGTTCATTTTGATATACATTAAACTTGGATTTCTATCCAACTTGTTCAATGTGTGCATACAAACTTGCATTTCAGCTTTCTTGAAATTAATCAAACACATGAACATTCATTATTTTATATAGAAAATGTAACATGTTTATCAAATTCGTCATAACATGTAATCATATGTCACTTATTTTGATGTAATAAGACATGAAAAGTAAAAATATGTCATGATTTTTGTATTTGTGTCAAAGACCCCAACCTGATAGTGTATAAAGACCCTTAGGGATACTTCCATTCAGTGTGTTTGATATTGTCAGAGGGACATTGTGGCTGAAACAAGCTTGATCCTAGCCTAAACCCAACCAACCAGAGCTAACGAAGCAGACAATTCAATCCTAAGACCAACAGTTTGAAATATACACAACCTTGCTCATTTTAACTGAGCAACATTGCAACTTTTGGCAATAGGTGAGATATGGATGCCAAATCTAAACAAAGTTGAATATCTAAAAATTGAGATAGGTTGTTGTAGGCCTAGATAACATGATCTTGTAGCATCTAACAGTTCATCGATACCTTGCATGAGCTCAAAGAAATGTTTGATCAAATATCACAGCCCGATGGTGCTTAGAGACACTTAGGGACACTTCTGTTCAGTGTGGTCGATATTGTTGGAGGGTGTTGTGGCTAAAATGAGCTTGGTCCTTGGCTAAACCTGACCAACTAGAGCTAATGGAGTAGACAGTTTGATCCTAGGACCAATGATTTGAAATATACATAACTGAGCAACATTACAACTTTTGGCAATAAGCGAGATACGGATGCCAAATCCAAACAAAGTTTAATCTCTAAAAAATGAGATAGGTTGTTCTATGCCTAGATAACATGATCTTGTAGCACCTAATAATTTGTCAATACCTTGCACAAGCTCAGAGAAATGCTTGATCAAAGATCACAGCCTGATGGTGCTTAGAGATCCTTAAGGATGTTTCTGCTCAGTGTGGTTGATACCATCAGAGGGAAGTTGTGGCTAAAATGAGGGTTGTCCTAGTTTAAACCCAACCAACTAGAGCTAGTAGAGCAAATGATTCGATCCTAGGACCAATGGTTTGAAATATACACAACCTTGCTCATTTTAACTGAGCAACATTGCAACTTTTGGCAATAGGCGAGATACAGATGCCAAATCCAAAAAAAGTTGAATCTCTAAAAACTGAGATAGGTTGTTGTAGGCCTAGATAATGCAATCCTATAGCACCTAATAGTTTGTTAATACCTTGTATGAGCTCAAAGAAATGCCTGATCAAAGATTGTAGCCCGATGGTGCTTAGAGACCCTTAGGGACGCTTCTGTTCAATGTGGTCGATACTATCGAAGGGACATTGTGGCTAAAATGAGGCTAGTCCTAGCCTAAACCTGACCAAACACAGCTAATGAAGTAGTTGTGGATTGCTAGGAAAAGACAAAATTATTGATTAGGTCCTAAGTTGGTAAAAAGTTGCTCAATGAGCCAAAAGTTGTTGAATAGGTTAAAAGTTGTTAGGGATGGGCAACTGAGATATTAAGTTACTTGATACACCCTAGGAATATTAAATAAATCCATATAAGTTGAAGATAATTAAATTTTTTTTTAAGGATATCATCAAACCGACAAAAAAGGATTATATGACATACAAATATGCACATGTTACATGTTTTCTCTTTTTTATGTACAAAATTTGGCATCTAAATATGCATATGTGACATCTCTTATTGAATTTTTATACAAAATATGGCATACAAAGATGCACATGTTACATGTCTTCTCTTTTTGATATACAAAATTTGGCATCTACATATGCACATTACTGCGAAGATGCAAGATTTTGCATAAGACATATACACAATTTTCAAAATTATTCTACCATATGTAGAATGATTCAGCTATATAGCACATAATCAAACAAGGGAACCTTTTGGATCAACTCTAACCCTTATTGTATCAAGTATTGCCTTATGATCAGATTCACGTACTTTCCACAACTTCTTATTAAGAGGCCTACCACAATATGGTATCAATTGAATATTTGTTGCAATAATAAGGTTAGAGTAATGAAGAATATGTCTGTGTGTCTCAAAATCCTCAAATAACCACATGGTATATTTCTAACCACATGGTAGATTTCTTGATAGGGTACCTACATTTAATTATAAAGACAATTTAAAGTTATAATTTCAATACATTATACATGACAAATTGACTTAAATCGATATTCATGGTAGCCTAGGACAAAAATATACTACCTTCTAAGCCATGCACCTATCACAAAGACGAATCATATTGGGTACTCAATATCCTCACCATCAATGATTGCAGCTAGTGGGCTCAATACACCAACATAGAAAGTAATATGTTCCTTCATCATTATTCTCATATGCAATAGCTACATATACATGACCTACATTATATAGAAGGATAAGTTAATGAAAAATTTGAAAGAAATCTATTTTAACCAAGTATTAAATTGATAACTTAGTACCTAGTTCAACTAGGTCGAATACATGCTCAAAATCTATTGATGCTTCAACTTGGTTGAGTTGTAGTGTTGTACAAAGTTGATATGAATCAATTGGATGTAAATGTATACAAGACCATTGGTCAACCCACTCTTCGATTCACATTCATCCCATAAATGATGCATACACGAAGAGAAAAAGCATGCAAGCTTTCTAGTATGAATATAGTGACGCTGCATTTGAACTTTGAAATGAATGCATCTCACTTGATCCTCTAAGTGTACAACAATCTTGCAAATTTTCAATGTTAGGTTCACCTATCAACCAAAAATATCTAGAAACCATAGACTTACATGTATTACCTAGTCCCATCATAGAATTGCACCATTGGATAATTGTTTTAGCATTTTCTTATATTGCACCACCTTCATACTTTAATTCCTCTCTACTAAGGGCTCTTTTCACACATGCTCCAGCACCATCATGCTCTCCCTTTCCATGTCTTGCCTCAATGAAATTCAAAAAATGTTGCTTGTCACATGCATCCTACTCAACCAATAGAACATCCTTGCATTCTTGAATTGTGTAGTACAATTGTCTGACCATACAATGTGTTGATTGCATTTTTCATCTATTTCCCTCAAATTGTCATAGAAAACTCTAAAACATCCTTGCAAAAACTCTGATGAATGAGTTTGATCATTGTTGATATAGAAGTGATACTCTCTTAATATTTTTCTATCATCCTTTGTGCTATCATGTGCATGAATAAATGCTATGTGTGCAAAAATTGACACTTGTATAGAGTTGTAATACATTGGTTGCACTTCATTTTGAGGTTTTATTGTATAGTTTTCAGCGAAGTCAACAACTAACACAATTGTACCCAAGGGAAAAGTGTCCTTACACAACTTGAATTGCTCATCTAACCATCTAGCTCTATGTGTATGACCTATGTAGTCATAAACTATTTTCACTTGAAATAATTTCATAAAATCAGCTACACATACATCACTTTTCACTAATTCACACCTCTTTAATTCTTTTTCATCTTTAACACCATATATAATTGATTTGTACTTTCCAAGAGAAACTAGTGCCTTACCAATTTCATGTGTGCTTGTTGGTATTACAAGTGAAAAGAGTAAACTTCTGAGAGAAGGCCGGGGGGGGTGTGAATCAGTAGTTTAAACTTCGACCCATAAAAATTTTCACCTTTCATTCATCATATACATTCAATATGTAAACTAAAATAACATGTAAAGCATATGCATCTAAATCATGTAAACACGTAAGCAGTCACACACATAACACCAGATATGATTACCCAGAAACCCTCCAAGTGAGAAGATAAAGCTAGGGTGGGGATGACACCTACAAATCTTCACTACTACAGTTGTAAAGTGTATCCAATTAAGGTTATAATATTTTGACCATGAAACATGATCTACCCTGTGAAAGGTCTACCTTGTTAAAGGCTTACAAAGATTGTTAGGTCTCACCTTGCTAGAGGATTTCAACACCCTATTAGAAGTGTGCCTTGTTAGAGGACTTCAACTTACAACTAAGTAAACACCCTGTTAAAGGATTTCATACAACCTGTTAGAACTACTCTGTTAAGAGATTTAACTAAAATCACCTGTTAAAATGTCTTAGCATAGATCCTATGATTGATATTTGCTTTCCTAATAACAGATCACCTCTACATAATGTCTAATTGATCCTTCTCAATCAGATGTCTCAATGTTGTATCCTTTGCTCTATCCTCTATTCTTCTCTAACTAATTATGCAATTCACTCTTAATTCTAAGTCACCTTGAATGCTCTACAAACTATCTTGTTCACTCCTCCAATTTGATCACTCACCCATTAAGAGTTTAGGGCTTTGCCCTCCTTAAGAAGACTTAGGTGGCTTAGGGTTAGGTATGAATCTACGGCTGAGATTCATCTATATTGATGCTTAAACCTTTCCATTTTTTGATTGGCTTTATGTAATTACATAGGGAATCCAAATATAGATTCATCCTTATCTCCAAAAGATTGTAATCTATCCTTAAGTCAGCTAAAAAATGGTTTACATAGTTGTTTGTGTCATTACAAACAAATATGTCAAAACTATGTCACTTGGCATATGAAGTCACTGATGCTCGGCATGCACTGTATTTCTGCTCTGACTCGGCATCCATTGTTTACTTGGCTCATGAATCATTCAACATGGTCTATCTACTTGGCATTTGAGTGACTCGGCACATGAGTGACTCGACACTCATTGCAACTCGGCATGATCTAATATTTACATGTTGTGCTCGACATGTATTACTAGTTCGACATGAACTAAGGAAATGGCTTAAGTGTGTTGACACTCACTTGTCAAAACCAATCTAAAATCAAAAATCTCCCCCTTTGACATGAGTGTCAAAAACACTTAAATATACAATATTATCCTTAACTTCTCCAGCATAACATATCCATGACTCGACTTATATACAAAACTTCAAAATTCCAAAATTCTGCAATAACCTATATACCTTAAACTTGATAAATCCCCCTAAGTTAATGTGTTTGATTTGTATCCAAAATTTGTGCTCCCTTTGACCTTAATGCATTGTATATGATACTCTTTCATCTAATATGCTCTGTCTTAGCTGATATCTGTATCTATTTGCTACTTTCTCTCCAAAAATGTATATCATCCAAATGATATAATTATGGTACTATGCTTCCCCTTTCTTTTCTATTTCTCTTTTTTTCATACTTCCCCATATCATATTTCTCATATTATATCTCCCTTTCTTTTATATCTCCCTTTGTTTATATCTCCCCCTTTCTTTATTCTCCCTCTTTTTGACACTTATGTCAAATGGGCTATACACATATAATGTGTTTGTCTAAAAAAGATTTATGGACATCCATTATTATCCTTAGAGTTGCATCCCAGTTGTCACATGTAACATCTAATGACTTGATTTAGATTGTAATCTCGGCAGCAAGGTGCATTAAGCCATCTAAAGTAGAAAGATTGAGGTCTTTCTTCAGTAGAGTCTTGGCATAACCTAGCTCCTTGTGTAGTATCTCCATGTGTGGGGTGAGGGATGCATGTATACATGTCAATTTGGGTCTTATGCTATCCTCATCTTTTGTCTGTACAGCTAATTGACTTTGTGTCTGAAACAATGTTCTGAAATGCTTCTCACTTTGAGTTGGGTTCTGAGGTAGCTTAGTACCTGATATGGTGAGGTTTCTCTCCAAACTCAAAATATGACTCCTGGTCTCTTCAATGAAAAGTGTAGGATCATATAGCTTTGTGTATAATGAGAATATATTCTCAAGTACATTCTTCACTTCTTTAACCTTTGTTGCCAAAGCAACTTGTTGTAGTGCTATCTCACTGGATATTTTCTCATTTACCTTTCCTTGAAACTTATTCTCAAACCATTCTAAAAGTTTTGCATTTGTATCAAGGTCTTCATTTGTGACCTTTTCCACTATATTAGTCAATTGTTCTATAAGTGGTTTGGTCTCCTCAGGAGTTGGAAGGCTAAATGTTGTTGGAAATCTGGTTGAAAAGCTCATTCTTGAAGATCAAAGAGGGAGATTGTTGCAAAGAAGGAAAATTGATGTTTTCAATCATTTTTTTGTCATTGATGTCAAACCTGCTATTTGTAGGAATGACATTTTCTTATAAGATCCATGTACTATCACTTAGTTGATTGATAAAGAGGATTTGATCAACAAGGTATAACAAGAGTACCTAAGGGAAAGGTTGAGTTATGATGTTGAAATGAAGTACAAGGATCAGTTAAGACAATGGTTAAATAATGTATTGATAACATACTCAAAGATACAGAGGTTGGTCACACTTAGAAACATTGGAGGAAGAAGTTGTAACAAGGTTGACTGCAAAGCTTAAACTAAGATCTTTAGTGGGTGTCGAGCAAATTAGTTGAAGCTGAGCAAATTCTCAATCAGAGCCAAGTAACAGGAAATTCTAGTGTGTGCCGAGTGATCTTCAAGTGCTGAGTGAAGTTCAAGTGCCGAGCATCAGAAAATCTTAGTTGGTGCCGAGTGATCTTTAGGTGTCGAGCATTAGGAAAAACACAGTTGATGTTGAGTAACACAGTATGTGTCGAGCACCAGTATTTCAATAGTGCCGAGCTATTGCATTATTTCAAATGATGAAGATTTTCCAAATCTAAGCTGACAAATTAGTTACCTTGAATTTGATGAACAAGTTGGAAGATAATGATGATGAGCCGGTGGCACAGAATTCTATGTAAACTATTTTTGGGCAAATTCTAAAGGATTATTCAAAAAGTTTTTAGAGGAAATAAAATATGGGTTAGATACAATGAATCCTACATAATCCATATGAATTTAAATTAAAGAATGGATGAATCAAGCGAGAAAAGGACTGCAAGACTTCTATTTAAGGAGTCATAGACCAAGAAGCAAATGTTGATGATAATGTTGTTGCTAAAGAGCCAAATTTGCGAAGTGGTTGGAAGGGTGTCAAGGAGAAGACATCTAGGAGAAGTAAGAGCACAAAGGCTCTACTTCTATGAGTGGTCATGAAGAGATGATTGCATTGGTACATTGAGCATAAAGACTCAAGGAGACTAAGCTTGAAAAGAGGGCAAGCTGATAGAGTTGTAGAGATTGAAGGCCAGACAATGGTATGAGCTGAGAAGTGATCTGAGATCTGCAAGTTAAATTGTATGTTGTAGTCAAGTCAAGATTTTATAATACTCTCTAGCAATTGTATTAGATGTGAAAATCCTATGGACTTAGGTTGGTTTAATATCCATTTGTAAATCCTTTAATAGAGTGGCATTCTAAATGAATGTCCTAAAGTCCTCTAACCAGACCCACTTCTAACAGGGTGGATAAATCCTCTAACAAGCTCACATTTAACAATGTGTTGTAAGCCTTTAATAGGGAAGGCTTTTCATAGGGCATCACTTCAGAAGAGTGAGAATTGAGTAGCATGTTACTGGTGGTTTTTCCTAAGTTAGGTTTCCATGTAAATCATTGTGTTATGTGTTGATTTCTTATGTGTTATGCTTGCATGTTGATTTACAGTAACTTGCTAGTTAGAAAAGTTAAAGCTTGGATGAAAGAATGAATGAATGGGCTTGCTACACTTAGTGAAAAGTTTGAATAGGACATTTGGACCTTGAATAATTGATTCACTCCCCCCCCCCCCCTCTCAGTTATCTTAAAGCATTTCTAACAAAGTGTTCTCTCCTAAGCATTTCTTGATGCTTTATTCTTTCTAAGACTTGTTGCAAAATGCCTATTTGCTCTAATTTCATAGTGTCATAGTCATACTTTCGAATAAAAATGTCTTCATCAAGGCTTATGTCTCCATAGTGAATTACCTTATCAACCTTTGATGAGCTAGGGCTTGGCACTGAGATTTGTTATGGAATGGCTTCCATGCTCAACTTTTGAAGGACCTATGTAGAAGGAGTGCCAGATGCTAGTAGGGCTACCAGTGCTCATGCTTCTTGTTCCTTCACTTTAGGTGTTAACTCATGCTCTTCATGCTTGCCCCAATCTATCACTATGACTTGGCTAGCACCTTTTTCCTGTGCTGTAGGTACAAATGAATCTATCTGTCCTATTCTATGTTGTCCTGTAATATCAACTTTAACACTTGTATCAACCTAAGTAGATGTACCTATTGTTGCTTGAACTGAAGTTTGTACATTAGTAACTGAAGGGATGATAGAAGGTGGTTCTTGTGGATTCACCTTTTCCCTTGTGACCTTAGTTACTGTCTTTTGCAATTCTTCTACACTAACCAAAACTGGATTTTCATAGAGTTTAGCTTGGAGCATAGATTGGTCAAGAATCTTCTTCAAGTATTTTGTAGTAAGTGGATCAATGTTCTAAGCTAAAGCATTAGAAACATCCTTTACAGTTATGGTTTTAGTGGTCTTGGTTGTGTCATTGGGAAGACTGACACTTGACACTTGTGTGTCCTACACACTTTGTTCATCTTGTTGTTGCTCAGTTGTTGCCTCATCATCATTTTGCCTTTATATTTCTTCCCCAACTGTATTATCTTCCTTATCATCTTCCTTGTCATCATTTTTTTCATCATCCTTATCATCATCTTTACCCTTTGAAAGGTCAACTTCTTCTTGCTTCACAATGGTCAACCCATAGATAAGTTTCCATGTTTGAGTTGATTTCTTGACCACATCTTCAATGTTATTTTGAAGAATGTTGAAGGCTCTATATTTAGGTGTGAACCTAATTGCATATCTCTTGATAGCCTTAGCAATTTGTCCCTTTGTCAACTCTGGCATCACTTGAGCTAATGTTCTTTCCCTGATCTATTTTTCCAAATTCAGACAATAATGCCATTTTTTCTCAACAATATCATATAAACCTTTTGGTATTGTGTTGGTAAATTCTAATGGAGTGTTCTTAAATTTTGATAGCATGGCATATAATGCCTCTTCCACTTGATTTTTCTCTTCTTTTCCAAGTTTATCAAAATCAATATGTTTCAAACCAGATAAATGTACATTGCTTTTGACATTTTCACATAAGTTTTCAAGATCAGATAGACGATTGTGACTTACCACTTTAAATTGGTTATTTTCATCTGATTCTATCCTTTCTTCACGAAAATCTGGTTGTGCCACATACTTTCTTCTTTGTTTCTTTTGCACTTGGCCTCCTTGATCTATTATCTTTGTCTTTTCCTTGGCCTTATGAGTTGTAGCATGCATAATGGCTCTAGTGGTAGGAGTAGTGGGCTTGGCTGGGCTAGGTTTGACAATTTTCTTTGCCCTTGCCACTAGTTGTGCCTTAGCCTTCCTCTTCTTTGGCTTGGCAGGAGTAGGTGCTTCCTCAACTTCTTCTCCCTCAACACCTTCAATTTCCTCCCCTTCCTTGTCTTCTCCCATGCCTTGGGTCAATGCAAGATGTACTTGAATTTGTGTTTCTTCTTCCTCTTCATTCTTTTATTATTATTCTTCCTCCTCTACACCTTCTCCAAATTTGGCTTTTAGTTCTATCTTATCTTTCTTCTTAATGGCTGATGCAGTTTTCAACTCCATGGTAATCTTTGATTTTACCATCTCATAGTTTTCAAATATCTTTGCACTTTTATCTATTTCCTCTACTAGTAGTGTAGTGATGGCTACTGAGGCTTCATCAATATTAATTTCATACCCAAATGGTCTTAACCATCTTACCCTTAGTGTAGCAGCTTGCACAAAAATGTAATCAGCATCAACAAGAAAGCATATGTCATTATAGTATTGTTCAACCAAAGAAACTAGTATCCTCATTCTTTCCTTCGTTGATTTCTTAAAATCTTCAAAGTAACTTGTCATCAAGGTTTCAAAGTTTTCTCCCATCTGCTCAATGTACTCATTGATCTGCACCACAACTGACCTATTGGTCTTCCATCCTACATTACCAAAAGAGGGAAATTTATTTTTTACATAAAAGAATATGCAAATCAGTATTAAACCAAACTTGCATTATGCACTCTTGGTTTTCCTGATAGTTCCAAGATTCTCCATCAGTTGTTGTAATTGTAGCTCTGACAGATCATATGTATGATCTTTCTTTACAATCTTGTAGCCAACATCCATAGCTATACAGGGTACACTATTCAATCTACTAGAATGATACAATTTATGTGAGATTACCCTTACAACAAAATTCAACAATATATTAGCAATAGTATCTATTGGCATGCCTCTCTTATTCCATTTTCCTTAGATTCACTTTTGAGTGTCTTTGGTCGATCTAGGGTTGGATAACCAATAACCCTATGAACTATTCTTTTGGTGATCTTGATAGGTCCTCCCTCTAGCCATAAAGAACCATCATGAATTTGTCTTAGTACAATTCTTATCCACTTAGTCTTAAATACATTCAAAAATTCTAAGGCTCATGTTAAACCCTACTTCTCAACAATTTTGTATTCCTCTTTCAAAACACCATTCTCACACAATTTGTTATATGCATCTCTCATCTCCACGTCTCCTATACTCCCTATCTTGCAAGTATAGCACTTCCTCACATCTTGCACCATAATTACGTTTGGCGGGATCATTGACAATGCGCCAGAAGGATCTTGTTCCTAGGCGATGCCAGGAATGTCTTTAAATATGGGTTGCTTAACTTCATTACTAACAAGTTGAACATTCAAAACCTCCTTCCCTTCAACATTTTTTGAAGTAGACACCATTTTGTCAAACTATGGTTTATGCAAAATTAAACTATGTAGTTCAGCTTGTGATAAATACCTTGTGAAATCTAATAAACTGGTGTGAGATCATTGCTAAAATCTCTGCAAACACCTTGAACGGGTTTTTGAATTGCCTTCTACTCTTCTTGCTCTTGCTCGAATTTGAAATGATGGATAATGAGCAAAAATTAATCATATACCCTTCAAAAACCTTGCATTTAATGTTGAGTGCTTATACAGCTATAAACTCAGCATCAACCAATTTTAGGATCACTCAGCATCCATTGATATTTCCATCACTTGGCAGCTACTACGAGCTTGGCATCAACTAGCCAGACTACTAGCTCGACATCAACTAGCATTCCACTTGGCATACATAGGAAACATTTCATGCTCAGCAACAACATGAAAAACTTAAAGATTTAGCTTGAATTTTCAACAACATCTTGCATCTTTATTCATGCTAATGTAGTCTTTTTAGTACTCTCCTTTGGAACTGATGTATGAAATAACACTTGAATATCAGTCCCACATACCTCTTGATTGTCTAGTTTGATGAGGTGTGATCATCTGACCCACTGGATGAAGTGATCCCTTCTCCATTTGATGTGCTACAATCATCTTTATTTTTCGTGTCTTATTCATCTCATCTCTAATGTGTTCAACATCTGCCTTGCCTTTTCCTTTATCAAATTCACAACTTGGTGCCTTTGACCTAGTTGGACAATGCTTACTGATGTGACCAGTCTTCAAATAGCTAAAACATGTGGTTTGACTCAACCATCTTTTGTAGTTACCACTAAAGTGTGTCCTAATACAATTCTTAGGAACATGTCCATATTCTTGACAATAATGACAACTATATCTTGTGTTATAATCCCAATTATAAAAGTTCCCATTGTTTCTTACCTTTGTTGGCTTGTTTGATGACCATATGGATTTAGATTTACATTCAAAAGCTTTATGTCCATACTTCTGATAATTGTAGCAATATCCTTCAAATCTTTGTTTATGCATGGTCTTGGTTCTACATTCATGTGCCCGATGGCCTTGCTCGTTGCACTTATGACAATGAGTCATGTTCTTGGGCTTGACATTCTAATTTGTATTCTCACTCCTGCACAAGTTAGCAGTATGTTTTTTCTTACCACAATTATGACAAGCAAGTTTGTAGTTCTTACCTTTGATATTCCTTTCTTCAGCAACTTTGGATGATTCTCCTTCTTTAGTGCTTGTGTAACCCAACCTTGATGTATCATTGTTGGATCTAGGGGATCTCAATAATTGCTCAAAGTATTTGATGGCTTCATTTGGCTTGTTGAAACTTTTAGCAAATTCCTTTTCTCTTTTTAGGTCATTCTACAATTGTTCATTCTGCAACTTCAGTGTAGTTATCTCAGTGTCCTTGACATTTAGTTCATAGTCGACATTCATCATTTGACTTAGAGTATCTAGTTGCATGTTAGAAATCTTGGTTAGTTCTATTGACTTCTCTTCTAGTCTATTAGCCAAAACTCTTTTGTCTTCTTCAACCATGGCTTTCTTCTTTTGTTCAACCACTTCACATACCAGTATGGCTTATGGTTCTTGTTCTAACTTGGGATTTCTGATTTCCTCAAGTTGGATTATGTTCTTTTCCATTAGATTTGCAACTATTGCATCAAATTCCTTTGAGTCTCTATCTACAAATAGCTTAGTAGTGTCTATCTCTTTGTATTGTGTATCATTCTCCACAATAGCAATTTCTTTCATTCTCTTCAAGGATTTCTTTAGTTCCTCCTCATTTAGTTGATGTAGTATGAGATGTGTTTCAATCTCTTGGTTTTCAATAGTCTTTCCCAACTTGTAGATTTCTATTTCAAGATCTTTCCTCAAAGTTGCAAATCTTCTCTTTTAGAGAACTAGGCTCTGATACCAATTGTTGGAATTACAAGTGAAAAGAGTAAACTTCTAAGAGGGGGGTCGAGGGGGTGAATCAATAGTTTAAACTTGGACCCATAAAAACTTTTACCTTTCATTCATCATATACATTCAACATGTAAACTGAAATAACATATAAATCATGTAAACATGTAAGAAATCACACACATAACACCATATATGATTACCCAGAAACCCTCCAAGTGAGAAGGTAAAACTAGGGTGGGGATGAAAACCACAAATCTTCACTACTGTAGGTGTAAAGTGTATCCAATTAAGGTTACAATGTTTTGACCATGAAACATGATCTACCCTATGAAAGGTCTACCCTATTAAAGGCTTACAAAGATTGTTAGGTCTCATCTTGTTAGAGGATTTCAACACCCTGTTAGAAGTGTGCCTTGTTAGAGGACTTCAACTTACAACTAAGGACCCTGTTAAAGAATTTCATACAGCTTGTTAGGACTACTCTGTTAAGATATTTAACTGAAATCACCTGTTAAAATGTCTCAGCATAGATCCTATGACTAGCACGGGCTTGCCTGACGACAAATCACCTCCACACAATGTCCAATTGATCCTTCTCGATCAAATGTCTCAATGATGTATCCTTTGCTCTATCCTCTATTCTTCTCTTACTGATTATGCAATTCACTCTTAATTCTAAGTCACCTTTAATGCTCTGCAAACCATCTTGTTTGCTCCTCCAATTTGATCACTCACCCATTAAGAGTTTAGGGCTTTGTCCTTCTTAAGAAGACTTAGGTGGCTTAGGGTTAGGTATGAATCTACAGCTAAGATTCTTCCATATTGCCGCTTAAACCTTCCTATTTTCTGACTGGCTGCATGTAATTGCATAAGGAATCCAAATATAGATTCATCCTTATCTCCAAAAGATCATAATCTATCCTTAAGTTGGCTAAAAAATGGTTTACATAGTTGTTTGTGCCATTATAAACAAATATGTCAAAACTGTGTCACTCGACATATGAAGTCATTGATGCTCGGCATGCACTGCATTTTTGCTCTGACTCAACACTTGCACTCCTCGACATCCACTATTTACTCAGCTCCTAAATCACTTGGCATGGTCTATCTGCTTAGCACTTGAGTGACTCGGCACATGAGTGACTCGACACTCATTGCAACTCGACATGGTCTAATATTTACATGTTGTACTCGACATGTATTACTAGTTTGACATGAACTAAGTAAACGACTTAAGTGTGTTAACACTCACTTGTCAAAACCAATCTGAGATCAATAGTGCTATCTAGATGTATGCATCTATGAAACTTTTGCAAACCACCACATTAAGGGCAAAAACCTTTCAAACACATGGTCTTATAATAAATGCACCCATCATCTCATTTACATAGTAAACTTGCAATAAATTCTCTCGGTGACTTAGGAGGTAATTGTAGACCACATTCCTGCAATATTTTGTTAGTATGCAAAGTACAAAATATATAACAATAAACATCATAATGCATAGAAAACTCAACATGAACCCTACAAGAACATGTAGTGCATGTATGATTTATCTTAACGTAGAATGGTTTTGTCATCTCAAAAAACCTTTGGCTGATTTTAATTTGAGGAAATCTTTGAAGAAACATTTCATAAAATTGTGTTTGAGTCCTATCCAAAAAATGTTTTGCATGTGGTTCATAGTTTGCTTTTCCAATTTGTCTTTTGACAACATCTTTTTGGTTTGGTGAAGCCCTTGTGTTGTCATGCCAAAGTTTTTCTATTAATATTCTTAGTTCATCAACAATAACTTTATCCTTACGTGGGAGTCTACCTTGGAATGACCAAAAAGAAGTCTCATTAGAATTCTCAATTTTCTCTTGCCTCACTAAGACTTTGACTAACGTTGTTCTACTTATCCTTAATGATTTACTTGTTTTGCTTACCATATGAGTTTTTTCCATTTCCTTTCCCATTATGGCTGATGTGAGGACCCATCGAGTTGTATTAGCATCTTTAGTAAATGCTTTTGAACCAATGGATTTGCATGCATCAAAGAGATTTCTAACACTGGTTCTTTTACTACTATATTTAGATGTTCTTAACCCCAAAATTCTCATTGTCTTTCTAAATTTAAGATTTTTAACCATTTCAACAACAAGTTGGCATCTTCCACTTGATTTAAATTTTCAAAATAGTTATTCCAAATCTTTTGAACACTACAATTTCTTTCTGACATTTTGTCATGCATTGGCTTCAACATATTTTTATCAATGTAAATTAGAAACTTTGGTTTTTGTACAAATATTCTAGGAGATGTTGATGTATGCACATGTTCTATATTTTCATTATTTATATCATGTGCATTCATGATTTCAACTTGAGATGTCACATTAGGGGCATCAGGCGACGTAAGTGTATTTGTCATAATAATTTCAATTGGGGTATGTTGAACACTTTCGTTTGTCAAATTAGGTGCATTTTTGACATCAATATCAATAGGTAGATTTTCATCACTTACATTGGAGGCATTTGATGATGGACCTTCACATAATCTCCTCGTATGCTCCCTTGTTTTTGCCTTTGTTGCCTCTCATTTTTCAATCGTTCCTCTCTTCTTCTTTCCCATGATTGTAGATGCAAATCACCCTACAAACAATAGCATGAATGAAATAAATAATAAGATACTAACATAAAATAAGATGCTGGCACATGAAAAATATCAAATTTAGCATTTCCAAGCACAAAAATACTTAAACTTGCATACCTAGTATACAAATACATGTGAGCAATGGTAGAATTTGGTCCAGACTGCATTGGAACAACATAACAATCGTTGACATGCTATTTTATTTATAGTTTTCAATAACTCGATCAGGTTTTGTATAACTTGATCAGGTTATTGAGTTCTAATTGCATTGTCCATATGGACAAATAATGTGATCAGGTTTTGTATAACTCAATCAGGTTATTGAGTTCTAATTGCATTGTCCATATGGACAAATAACGCGATCGAGTTTTGTATAACCCGATCGAGTTCTAGTTTACTACTACACAAAGGTAGATTGAGGGAGGGAGTGATGGAGAAAATGAGAGAGAGAGGGTGAGGATAAGATTAAAGATTGAAGGGGATACAAAGAGAGAGAGAGAGAGAGAGAGAGAGAGAGAGAGAGAGAGAGAGAGAGAGAGAGAGAGAGAGAGAGAGAGAGAGAGAGAGAGAGAGAGGATACCTGGGAATTGAGAGAGATTACGAGATAGGAGGGATAGAGAGATTATGAGATAGGAGAGTAGGAGAGAGATCAAGATTATGGGAGATTGGCTCTATGATAGAAAGAGTGAGAGAGAGATGGAGAGAATGAGAGAGAGGGAGATAAGGGGATAGGATAGAGAGAGAGGGGATAGGGAAAATAAAGAATGAGAGAGAGAGAGAGAGAGAGAGAGAGAGAGAGAGATTAGGGGATATGATAGAAATAGTGAGAGAGAGAGAGATTAGGGGATATTATATATATATATATATATATATATATATATATATATATATATATAGAGAGAGAGAGAGAGAGAGAGAGAGAGAGAGAGAGAGATGATATAAAAAGAATGTGAGAGAGGTGGATAAAATGAGTGAGAGAGAAGGGGATAGGAGAAAGAGAGAGAGGAGATATGTGAGAGAGAGAGATTAGGGGATAGGAGAAAGAGAGAGGGGATATGAGAGAGAGATATTAGTGGATATGATACAAAGAGTGAGAGAGAGAGAGATGGAGAGAATGAGAGAGAGGGAGAGAAGGGGATGGAAGAAAAAGGGGGGATATGACAAAGAGAGAATGAGTGAGTGAGTGAGTGAGTGAGTGAGAGAGAGAGAGAGAGAGAGAGAGAGAGAGAGAGAGAGGAGCATCTTGCATCCAAAATAAAGGGGAGGCATGTTGAATGAAAAAAAAAAAATTTGTGGAGGAGAGAGAAAGTGATGAAAATAGATAGAAAAATAATAAAAAATAGAAAATGGAAAAAAAAAATGGGAGAAAAGAGGAATTTCTATTTTCAAGGTGCATAGGTGGCATAAATAGAAAAATAAAAAAAATAGTTGTCATTCCATTAATCGAGGTGTGTACGTGAATCTTAGAAGTTTGTGGAAAGTTCCTTAAATCATGCATTTAATATTTGTTGTTATCCACAAAAGAAATATAATTTTCTAATTGGGCCACATGGTGGTGCTTAGTTGTATTTAGGTGGAATTCTAGAAAGTTGTGGATATTGTAGAAGGTTGTGGATATTGTGTAGGTGTAATTCAAGAAGGTTGTGGATAAGTCATGCATTGGGTGGTAAGTGCCTATTTAAGAAAGGCATATGAGCATTTCTAGTCAAGCTTTGGAAGGTCAAGCTGGAAGGTGTGAAGACTTCAAGGTGTGAAAGCTCTACAGGTGTAACTCTTCAAGTAAAAGTTCTTGGTGAAGCTCTTGGTGTAAAGACTCTTATTTGGGATTTCTCTTATGTTGAAGAATTTGTAAACTTCTTTTTGAAGAAGTGATATCTATGATATCATCTTGTGGGTGTTGTAAGGATTTTCAAGTATAATAAAATTTCTTGTGAAGCATTTAATCTCTCTTGCCTCCATATTGTTGCACTCTTGGTATGAGTTCGTAAGGATGAAGTGTCACCTTCATCAGAGAGAGAGATAGAGAGAGAGAGAGAGAGAGAGAGAGAGAGAGATGAGATGGAGAGAGAGAGGGGATATGACAAAGAGATAATGAGAGAGAGAGAGAGGATGAGAGAGGATATGATAAAGAGAGTGAGAGAGAGAGGGGGGGGATATGAATGTGTGTGTGAGAGAGAGAGAGAGGATATGAATGTGTGTGTGAGAGAGAGAGGGGGGGATAGTGAGAGAGAGGGGGGATATGAATGTGTGTCTGAGAGAGATACAGAGAGGGAGAGAGAGAGGGGGAGAGAGAGAGAGGGGGGGGAGAGAGATATGGAGAGAGAGAGAGAGAGAGAGAGAGAGAGAGAGAGAGATTAGGGATATGATATAGAAAGAGTACGAGAGAGGTAGAGAGAATGAGTGAGAGAGAAGAGGATAAGAGAAAGAAAGAGAGGGGATATGAGAGTGAGAGAGATTAGGGGATAGGAGAAAGAGAGAGAGGGGATATGTGTGAGAGAGAGATAGAGAGAGAGATTAGGGAATATGATACAAAGAGAGAGAGAGATGGAGAGAATGAGAGAGAGGGAGAGAAGTGGATAACAAAAAGAGAGGGGGGATAGGACAAAGAGAGAATGAGAGAGAGAGAGAGGATGGGATGGATATAAGAATTAGAGGATATGATAGAAAGAGAGAGAGAGAAGGGGATGAGAGAGAGAGAGAGGGGATATGAATGTGTGTGTGTGTGTGTGAGTGTGTGTGTGTGTGTGTGTGTGTGTGTGTGTGTGTGAGAGAGAGAGAGAGAGAGAGAGAGAGAGAGAGAGAGAGAGAGAGAGAGAGAGAGATTAGGGGATACAATATAAAGAGAGAGAGAAAAGGGAATAGGAGAACGAGAGATGAGGATAGGATAAAGAGCAAAAATGAGAGAGAGAGGGAGTGATGTAGAGAGAGGATGGGATGGAGACAAGGATTGGGGGATATGATAGACACTTTTTTATTATAATACATAACCTGATCTCTCTCGCTCTCTCAATCTAACCTTGTGAAGTAGTAATACAAAACCTGATCGAGTTTTGAATGCATTTTTAATTTTCATAACCTGATCGAGTTATTTGAATCCCAAAAACCCGAATGGGTTATGGCTTGGTGATAGCCTAGGAAAATGACCCAAAGGATTGGGAGACTGTTTTCTCTCCATTTTTTTTTCCTTCCAACATTTTTTCATCTTCTAAGATGAATTCTCATCTTTGCCTTTATTAGGTTTTCTAATGATGATGTAGGTATCTCTAAAATCACCACCATAATCTTACACATTTTCTTAGCTTTCTAACCATATAATTTTTTCTTTTTTTGGACAACATTAATATTGTAAACTTTAATTACTTTTATCAATGCCTTGACATTCCTCACAAACATATGTCTACCATTTTTTTAATAACTTTTTATATACTTAACCAAATTCAAAATAAATTATATATTATTGTTCTACACTTGATTCTATTTATTATTATTTTGATGCAAGTTATGCTCAGCACACAAACAAGTACCAAAATTTCAGGATTTAGTCAGTTCAATAATTCATAATTAAAAAAATACTCTTCATTAAATTACAAAAAAATACACAACTTTTAGATATGACTCTTAACTATCATCCTATCAAAAAGATATGCAAGATACTAAATATAACTTGGTCTTTTGTGCTGCATATGGAAACAACTATGTTATGTTTTCTAAAAAAATTAGGAACTATTTTTCGTGTGCACAGGGTTTGACCCACCTAACCTTATCCATTTTGTAAAAACTCTAATAGTTTAGAAAGTAGATTAAGAGTATTACAATTTATATGTTTTACACATCTTGTCATTTTTAGTGGATGACCCTCAAATGTCTCGTCCAAGTTCAGGTTTACCTGATTTCACAAAAAATGTGTCCTCTTATACCCCCTTTTTGTACACCATCTTGGTGCACTCACCTGATTCATGAGTTTTAGATTCAGGAGCTTCATTTCATACTACTCCCCATAGAGGTTATTTTCTTGATTATGTCCAAGGGTATTTTGGGCTAGTTTATGTGGGAGATAATGAACCCTGTCAAATTGTTCAAAGGGGAAGAATTAAGATTAAGTTGCAAAATGGGAATCATTGGCTACTACAAGAGGTAAGGCATGTTCTAAAACTAAGTAGGAATTTAATTTCAATAGAGCAATTGTGAGATGAGATTTGCACAATTACTTTTAAAGATAAAAATTGGGAGGTTTCAAAAGGTTCCTCAGTAGTAGCAAAAGGTGTCAAAGTAGGGACCTTATGTCTTTGTACATATCATATTGTTCCTTTTAATTTAATTATTTCAAAGAAAAATGCAAGTTCATGAACATTTGTTGCAACTGAGCAGGAGGAACAAACAACTTTTGTAGATTTTGAATGACACAATAGACTTGGACACATGAGTGAGAAATGTATGAAATTAATTCATTCAAATAAAGTTTTATCTAGTCTAAAATGTGTCAATATGGATTTCAATTAAAGTTGTGTGTATGGGAAACAAAAGAGAGTTAGTTTTGTGAAGAGTGGGAAGGAAAAGAAAAATGGAAAATTGGAGCTTGTGCATACATATGTATGGGGACTGGCTCAGGTATCTTCCCTTGGTGGCGCTCATTATTATGTAACATTCATTAATGATGCAACTAGGAAAGTATGAGTTTATTTCCTTAGATAGAAACATGATGTATTTCAAACTTTAAAGAAATGAAAATGCTTGGTTGAGAATGAGGTTGGTAAAATATTAAAATGTCTTAGATTTGATAATGGTGGTGAGTATTGCAACCAAGAATTTGAAGATTATTGTTCCACTAATGGTATTCATAGGCCAAAAACTGTTCCAAGGACTTCACAAGAAAATGGAGTAGCTGAATGCATGAACATGACAATAATGGAGTGTGCAAGAAGTATTAGGTTGCATGTTGGGAAACTCTTAAACATGTGGTCAGAGGCTATCAGTATTGTTGTATATTTGATCAATAGATGTCCCTTTACTCCTTTGGGTTACTATATTCTAGAGGATGTGTGAACTAGTAAGAAGGTAATTTATTCTTTTCTCATAACCTTCAATTGTGAAGCATTTGCACATATATATTATGAAAATAGAACCAAGCTAGAAGACAAGTCAAATAAATGTGTATTCATTGGATATGGCATTGATGAATTTGGTTATAGAGTTTGGGATTTTGAAAATCATAAAATTGTAAAAATTCAGGATGTTATGTTCAATGAGAAAGTGTTGTACACAGATCTATTATAGCAACATGAGAAGAGATAAAATGATTATGTAGTACTGGAAGATACTCCATAAGATGATGGTTCAATAGTTCCTTATGCTCCGCAATAACAACAACGACAAATACCACAAACCCCAGTAAATGTTAGATGGTCAACAAGGCTAAGCAAACCTCCAAAAAGATTTTCTCCCACTTTGTACTCTATTTTATTAACAAATGTCAGTGAACCAAAATGTTATGATGAAGGTGTGCAGGTGGATAGAAAGCTTTAGTGAGAGTTTGTAATGATAGAAGAAATGGACTCCTTGCTGAAAAATTAGACTTGAGATTTATGTAAGTTGCATGTAGGTAAAAGGGCTTTATAGAATAAATGGGTTTACAAGCTGAGAAAAGAGGATGTAGGTAAGAAGAGTTTTAGCCAAGTTAGTTGTAAAAGGATTTACATAGAAAAAGGGCATTGATTTTGATGATATATTTTCTCTAGTTGTTAAAATGACTTCTAATCGTACTATTAAAAGTATTGTGGCTACTCAAGTTTTGGATTGGGAGCAACTTGATGTTAAAACAACTTTTCTTCATGGTGATTTTGATGAAGAAATATATATGGAACAACCACATGGATTTGAGGCCAAAGGTAAGGATAATTTAGTGTGCAAATTGAAGAAATTTTTATATGGGTTGAAGCAAGAACCTTGGCAATGTGATCTTAAATTTGATAGTTTTATGAATGAGCATGGTTACATTTGATGTCATTCAAAGCATTGTGTTTATTTTAAGAGGTTGGATGGTGACATCTACATTATTTTATGTTTATATATTGATGATACATTTGTAGCTTGGTCTAACATGGATCACATCAAGAGATTGAAAAAAAGTTAGCACATTCATTTGCTATGAAGGATTTGGGGGTAGCAAAATAGATCCTTGGTATGCAAATTTGCAGAGATAGGAAGAACATGAAATTGACTCTATCTGAGGCTAACTATATTAAGAAAGTATTGCAACATTTCTATATGGAGAATGTTGAAGCTGTCACCACACCTTTGCTTGGTCATTTGAAATTTATTAAGGAGATGTGTCCAAAGACATAGGAAGAGGAGGATAAAATGCCCAAGTTACCTTAGGCTTCAGCTATAGGAAGTTTAATGTATGCTATGGTATGCAATAGGGTAGATATTGCACATGTAGTGGGAGTTGTTAGCAGGTATATGAGTCATCTTGGGATTGAGCACTGTAACACACTAAAATGGATTCTTAGATATTTGAGAGGAGCATCTAGTAAATGTTTACATTCGAGGGGCTCTACTGCCGATTTACAAGGCTACGTTGACTTGGATTTGGTAGGGGATCCAGATACTAGGCAGAGTACTATAGGATATGTGTTTACTATTGGTGGGACAACAATGAGTTGGATTTCTTGATTACATAAGGTGAATGCTTTATCCACTATAGAGGTAGAGTATGTTGCTACTATAGAGGTAGCTAAGGAGATGATATTTCTTCAATTCTTCATGGAATAATTGAGACACCCATAGAGGGATAATTATTTATTTATAGGCAGCTAGTGTTATTCATCTTTCGAATAATTCTGCTTTGCATTTAAAGACAAAACACATATAGTTACGGTACCATTTTATTCGACCAATTTTGGATGATGGGCCGTTAAAGCTAGAAAAGATACATACATATGATAATCTAACAAATATGTTTACAAAGGTGATGACAAGGGAGAAGCTAAACTCCTCTTCAAATTTGGTTGGTCTTCTCCATTGAGCATAATAAAAGAACAATTGAGTCTAGGTTGATTCGATCTAGTGGGGGCCTCGTGGGGTAGCGATATTGCTATAGGATTAGTCTCCAAGTGGGAGGTTATTGTTTAGTGTGGAGCTTGATCAGTTACTAAGTAGGAGATTGTTAACTGGTGGTGATTGATTAGGAAAATACTATACACTCACCATATATCCTCGTCGGGTTTCGGGGCCTAGTTGGGCCTCGAGTGGGGGTTTGGGGGCGTAGCTCTCGAGGAAAAAATAATTTTGGGGCTAATTTTTTGGCTCTCTTTTGGGAGTCGACATGTTGTAATTATTCTAGCCCTAATTTTGTAAGTGGCAAAAAACTTGTAAGGGCTTAAGGTTAGGGATTTCATTATCTGTGATGAGATAACAACTTCTTGCAACAGTTGTGAGCTATAAGGGATTATAGATTGTAATCAAGTTGTAATCATTAGATGATAAGAATATTGGACTCACTGTTGGTGGACATAGCCCAAGGATTGGGTGAACCACACTAAATCTTTGTGTCTTGTGTTCTCTTTCGTTTGCTTTATTATTTTATGATATTGGTCATATTTGCATGTAATTGTTAATTTTGTCTTGCTAATCCTAACAAACTTGAAGGAGGCCAATGTGAATTAGGAAGTCATGCTAAATCAACGAGATGGGCTCTCAATTCAAATTTCAAGGAAGGAATAAGTCGATCTGAGTGGCCTCTTCTCACTAAAAGCTGATGAAATTGAATTTGGGAGTCAAAAAGGTGGAGAGAAAGGCTAAAATGTAGGCGATGTGGGGCTAGATCAAGCATAGTGGACATGAAATCTTGACAGCATCAAATTGGGCCTATTTGAGCATCTAATTGCCCATGCTTGTACAAATTGGGACAGTACAGGTTGAAATCATCATCATCTCCTATAATCATTCCTTCATAGAGTGTATTAACGTTCATGTTCAATATGGAGAATCCTAAAGCAACATTTTGGTGTTGTCCAAGCTTCAAGCATTGGGTTTCCTCCTCTTTTCAAGCCAATCCATTTTTTTAATAGTATCTTGAGATTATGGGGTTCATCTTTGACATCCAACTGGAGGTATTTTAAGTTGCATTCCTTGAAACTATCCATTCACGTAATGAAACTTATAATCAAATGTGTATACCCCCACAAATTTGTAATAGCAACCACTTATCGATTACACAATGTCATATCAAATTTATGTTTAACAATAAATTAATAAATTTATGCTCCTATTGTAAATTCTATTTAATAAAATTTCAAGAAAAAAATGAAAGGGTGTCTTCATCTTGAAATTCAAAATTTATTTTTTCTCAATATTAAAAAATAAATAGAAGTATACATTAGACAAGATTAAATCATGAATAAAAAATTAACATTAGACTCACTCATCAATATATTTTTATATTTAATTTTCCTATAAAAATGTAAAGAGAACTAAATATATAATATATATTTACAAGAATATACTAATTTCACCGTTACAAATTCCAAACCAGTTAAAACATTATTTTTTTTTTAATTTTAAAAAATTGCTTTAATTACCTGCAAAAGTAAATTTAGGGCAATGATCCTCCAAAGATCTATGTTATAGAGTCAAATAATCTGGTTACTATGTACCCAAAGGAAAGAAATCAATTTTTTTAATTTATTTTGAAGAGAAAATAATCTGGGTTTTCATCTGGGATATCGAATTTGTGTAAGAAAAAGGGTTTCCGTGACGTCCATTTATAAGGGATTGAAATAACGACTTCGAAAGCTTTGTGTTGCCATTGTTTTATTCAGCATCTATATTGATTAAGAGCAGAGGCTGTAGCAAAAATGCGGTTGCTCCTGCTGCAGCTCTTAAAGAATGGAGTTGGAAATGCCAAAACCACGCTTGAAGCAGTTCGCCAGGTTAGAACTCTAAATCCTTTTAATTTCAAGCCCTTGTTGTCAAATGGGGTTTTAATAAGCCCTTTACGTCTGATCGGGTATTAAGCGCTTCGTGTATTTTTTATTTATTCGGATCGAACTTCTTAAATCCAATAAGGGATGTGAGCCCTCTGGGACTCGGATCTGGCTCTTATGCATTACAAGCTTTGTGTCAACCACTAGAACATAGGTTGGTGGAAACGTTTTATAGAAATTTAGAGTTGTCATGTAAATTTATTACGTTGGAGATCAAATCACTTGCATACTTGTTGGCTACTCTCACAGAGTCTTGCAACCATTTATGCTCTCCAATTGCGATTGGTGATGCCCTAATCTCAAGGATTTCCCAAAGAGTTTGGACATTGAGAAAAATCCTATTGCTTATAGGCAGATGGTTACACTGTCCGGACAACATAATGATAATGATCCGGTAGCACCCTAAGCTTTAAGAATTTTCGGTGGATGATCTCCCTCTCTCTCTCGAAGTAGTTGATCCTAACACACCCTGGGCACCACTTAATAATGGGAGTCTAACATTACGCTTTGAGCTTCTTTTGGCTTCGATGCAATGTTGAAGGGATTTCTCTTCCATCAAAACCTTTTTTTTCTTTCTTTAATTTGCAATTGGCCTCATACGTTGGACCTGCTTCATGCCTCCAGCTTAACATGGGGGCATGTCCAGTGTTGCCCGAACCAATGTTATTATCAGGGAAATTACTACTCTTTACCGCTAGATGAACATCGGCAGAGGGCACTGAGAAAAATCATTATATTTGGAAAAACGACCTTAGTTTTCTTATACAGCTTTGTCCAATTAGTAAAGTGACAAAGTATTATCACCTCTCATCTCTAAAGTCCTAACTTCTACTTCATCTACAGAAAATGAAAATTAAGAACTTAAATGGACACGGACTTGACACCCAGTTACTATTTGCTGATAATATAGAAGAGCAGTTACAATGACTTTAGGAAAAAATGAAATACCAAAGATTCACATTCTATGCATGGAAATATTTGGACCTGTATGAGTCATCTTCTTGCTTGGTCCATTTGCCACAGGAATTTGATAGCTTTGTCCACCTTTGACCAGTTGAAATTACCTTGCTGATAACAACTTTATGTGGGGCCAATAATTCATCACGTATGGTAGGCTTGTAATCTAGAAAACTGGATGATTGCCACTTTTTTGATCAATCATGTCAGCCGTGTCTCCACTCTGTCAACACAGGCAAAATCACTCAACTCTATTCCTGAACATGGTAGCAATTGCCCCAGAACTGGTTCGGTTGTATCCACAGCTTCAATCAAGCCAACCTTGAGTTTCTCCCACACATGATATTTCTTAGTCGCCATTTTGATCTCCTTATCTCTTTTTATGATATAAACATTGCCAAGGAAAGTGGATGAGAATATCAGAGTTGATGCAATGCCTCCAATCTGCCTCAACAAAATCTGAACACAAGACTTTTTTAATCACCTCCAGCATATAAGAAGACTTTCCTATGTTTTGGACTCTAAAATCTCACCGAAAAAGCCATTTTACGTTTGTCTTCCAAGATTGATTAATGGTTCCATGGAGAAATGACACAAGGATTTGATGAAAATTCTAGAGGCGAGTATAAATTAAAGAGGAGGTGATGTGCTAATTATAGAGTTAGCTTGAATACACGAGGAGCTAGACAGTCGGATATCCATTGTTTGCATGTGTCATGAGCTAATGATGGGAGGCAATCTCAAGCTCTGCTGTTGAGCATGGTGATGAGCAAAATTTATATGGTGTAGTTTATCTCACAAGTTCTGAATCACTGAGGACAAATCATCTTTCCACTTCATCACTAATGGTTAATTCCTCGACTTGGTCTATTCCTTCATTTGAAAGGAGAACACCAACTCTCGTTTCTTCTATGCAGCAATAATTGATTGTGAAGTATGACAGGCTATCCATTATTTACCATGCTTTCGGAAAAACTTTTGACTCTCCAGCCCCCCAAGTGAAAATTTATGAGAGAGAATAATGACCTCACTGTCTCCTTCAATCAGCACATTTCTAATTTCCATGGTTTTATGATTTGTAATGCCAAAAGCAGAGCCTCCACCTCTGTCTTGTAGTTTGTTCTAGGCTTGATTTTCTTAGAGGCCACCTTGATTATGAGGCCCCAATGATCTCTTATCCCAAATTTGGATTCCCTGTCAACACTCCATCAGAATTCAATTTCCACATCCCTATAGGAGGAAGTATCCTTTTACATTAAAGCACTTAAAAGATGGTGAAGGATGATTAGCTAACCCATGAATGGGGCCCAGAGTGTGTTGACTTAATAAGAAATAATATTTGAACTTTTCTTAAGGTCATCATTCATTTTGGAGGTATCCGGGAAAAATTGAAATTTGTGAGATTTTATGGTAATGTGGAAATTTGGTTATTCACACAATGGAGAAATGAATGACATAGGCATTAAAAAAAATGATAAGACTCCAAGGACAATTGAACCCACTTTAATGTACTGTTTTTTTATCGGTAATTTGTTTATATTTTATTAATTTTTAGAATTAAAATTACAAAAAAAGCCTCTGTCTGCTGACTGACATCAGTTCTATATTCTTTTACACCTATCTGCAGCTTCATATGCATGCTGCTTTATATATAGTCTCTCGGGCTTAGAGTAGACTATGTAGACCTTATATACATCTCAAATAACCAGATAGACCATATACATTATATAGCTTGACACTACTACCATTGACACTACTATACTGTTTACAGTGAAGAGCCAGTGTCCTTATCAAAATTGGGTTAGAACAAACTATTTCCTTCAGATGGAAAAAACAAAAATGGACATCATTTGGGAGTCAATCACCCCATCCATTTCTTCAGCATCTTCTCCCTTGTCTCATTTGGTATGAAAATTCCACCATGGGTTCCAAATTGGCTCTTTTTGGTCTTCCTTGTCTGCTTCCTTCCGACCATCTTGCCTTACTCTGGCCTTAGTTTGACAATTGACTTCCTCTGGGTGGTTTTAAACTTTCTTTTCTCCCCGTCTCTAGCTGCTCCATTTCCTCCTCATTCTGCATATACAACAGCAGCTCCTTCCAACTGCTCTCTATCTCCTCTATTTGCTTCTCCTTTGACTTTGTAGAACTCCACAAGAGAAAAGACTGGAAATCTTAGAAACCCCGTCCACTACTCTCCATGGGCCATCTTCTGTTGCCAAACCCACAATAGGCTCCACTTTTCGCAAAATGGGAAATGATCCACCTGCCTGATCCGGTTTTGCCTAGAACTGCATAGTCTTTAGAGCGTCCTCCCGACTACCCAGTTATAATGTGTCCAAGCAAGGAAAATGGATGAACTGTCAAGATTTGTCTGCGGCCAAAGTTCCATTTTCAGATATTCTTCCTTCAATAACTTTGTCACACACCTTCTGAATTGATCATCATCGAAATTAAACACTCCTCTCTTTCTTGTTGTTATCTCTCCTCTAAATGCAGGCAACTAATTCGGTGAGTTGAGTGAGAAATTAGCCTCCATTGTTATTGGTCTGTTTCTGCTCACTTGTCACCAATGTCGCTTTCAGAATGGCATTCCCAATTTCAAATGAAATAGGAGATGATCCATCTAGAAAGTTCTAGATTAATCCAGTGACTCCACCATGTTCCTCATTATAATGATGTTGGTATGATTACTCCATAATGTCTTCGTCACCCACCACCCCGCTTGTTAAGTTGTCATGTGCTTATACACTTCTCCTGGCTCAATGTTTGGGTCCTTCGTTTTTGCCACCATATAACAGTTGGTTTAATACTTCAAATTCTTTTAACCAAGTGCAATATTTCACCCCTAATGAACATGTCCTATCAATTGGTCCAAACATTCGAACTGAATCCTACTAAGGTCTTCCAAGAATTCTTCCTCTCTCTACTCTGATAAAGACATCCCCAAATTTAATAGTCTATCTGCAACTTCATTTGCCTCCTGCAAATCATGTGAAACTTTAAAATCCTCAAATACTTCAAGCAGTAACTTGATCCTATGAATTTTTTTGTTTAGGTGGTGTACCCCAGCTTGCCCTTTGATTATTCCAGTTACTATGTAATTCCCCGATGTCCATTTTCATTGCCCAATTTGATGGCAAGTATTGCCCCTAAGCTTTTGCCTTCATTGTTTGTTCCCACTGATAATCTTTTAGCTCCATTCGTCTCAATATCACTTGCATTATCTTGAGCAACATAGCCAGCTCCTGAAAGGTCCCGGGTTGCCTTTAGAGGCCCTGTCAAAATAAACCTTAATCCTGTCTGGAATCTTCTAAGATTCAATCTTGATTGTGCCAAGAGGAGGTTGAACACTTAAAGGTCCATTAACAGGCTTTACTGGAATTTTTTTTATTTTAATAAGCACAGACCAGAGTTCTCTCTGGTAGTTTGTGACTTATTATAATGAGTGAACTCCAGACTCTGGTATGTAACCCGTATTTGTAATCATGGAGAAAGCCAATAAAGTTGGCTCCTTATGACTGTAATTATGAATTATCAAATCATCCTGTTTTTCATTGCATCCAATTTTTTTGGAATGTAAATTCATTTGTAGCGAAAAAGAAATTTGTCGTCCATTGTGCCTATATGTTCCCAACAATCTTGAAGTCTTTGCTATGGGTTATTCTTCAGCAGTGGTAAATATTCAGTTTTTTGTAATTTGGGGGAAAAGCAAAGATATACCATATATATTTTATAATCTATGAAAGATTAGCTGTATTGGAAACCTATGAATATAAATAATCTGTTTAATTAAATGGGTGATCTCTGTCTATATTTCAGTTTGAAGGAATGTAATAAAGTTTATGAGACATAAACAGCTTCCTACAGTGTACATGTCCTTATTTGCCATGTGTCGCAAGACTTTATGTTTATCAAATGATAATCCTGCACAACTGTAAGAGTTATCTGGGTACTGGTCACAAAAATACAATTAATATAACTTGGAATGGGAGTTTCAACAAATTCCTGTGGAAGAAAAGTGAAAGAGCATACTCCCTATTGGAACAATGGCAATATATAAATCTGCTTATTGCCTTCTTGAGGACAGTTATTTACTGCCTGGTACTTTCCAGAATGTTAGATACTTTTCAGTTTCAATTTCCCTTCCAATTCCAGTCTTTGCAGTTTGGTCCTAGTCCAAGTGTCCACCAGAGCTGGTTGATTTGTTCTTGTGCTTTTTCAATGACAACAGGTTTTGGTCAACTAACATTGTTTGGTCTCATGGCCTATATGTAATGGGAAAGATTTTTCATTCTCTACAGAATAGGAATCCTATCTACTTTGCCAGAAAACTACTGGTTAAAGTAATCATCCGGAGACCCAGGATCATATAAATAGGGCAAACTGAACCTAGAACAGATGTTAGGGCAAAGCTGATATTGGCATCAAGTTTATTGACAAAGTACCATGCTATTGTCGATTTTACCATTCAACCATGTCTAAGTGCAACAACATTCACATGGATTTCCATCACAAGCTCCTTTAACTCTTTACAATCTTATATAGCAACCCACCCAAGCAACTTGACTTATTTGGGATACAGTAGCTCCACCTGTGCTGCTACTGTTGGCGTTTTTCATTGATGTTTTATGGCATTTTGTTTTTGTTGGCACCTTCATCTAATGTTGCTGGAAAACTGCATATGCTGGCACTATATCTTGTTTTGCTGGATGACTGCTGTGTGTTACTGTTACTCTCTCCTGAAGGTGCTGCATGTTCATCGGTTTCTTTGGCCAATAAATTTGATGGATCTTGTTATTACTAAACCAATCTGTCTCTGTTGTGTTGGGTGTGCCATGTGTAATAGGCCTTGGCATGTCTGCTGCAGATCTTTTTACTGGATAGTAAACCTGAAGTCATGATGTCGGCACCTTGTGTTATGCCTCATTTGTTGTTTGGCGAGATTCCTCTTCTATCTATGTCCTTCTCAGAGGCTTTACTTCTCTGTATTCTTGGTGGTTGCAGAGAATTTGTTCTTGACTATATGTTCTGGTTTTGTTGCTCGTGTCATTATTCTGAAATCAGTTTGAGCGTTTCTATCTTCAGCATTGTCTCGATTTATGCTGTGTATTGAGTAACGATGGCAGCACTTTTTTTATGCTCCTGGAAATAATGTCCCTGTAAGGATAACTGCTCGTAGGTAAGGTATTGCAAACTGGTTACTTGTCTCAGTTTGCAAAGGACATATGGGTGTTGGTTTGGCATGTTTTTCTTGCCTGATAAATCATGTCACGATAACTGTTTCAGGTGAAGTGGTGCCAATTTTTTGTAACTGGTGGACGTGATATGTATTGTGGTAATGATTCTCTCTTTTGGAGTGCTATGGGCAAATATGACATTGTATTGTGTTTTTTTTTCAGAACAGAGAGGTGTTCGTGGCAGGCATGTGAAGTGTCAGGAAGGACGGAAGTGAGCATCATGACAGAAGGAACTCTCAGTACTGTGTGCATTCAGAAATCATTAACAGGAAGGTGTGAAGAAAAACAACAGGGAGCTTCCTATCGTTGATAATAAGAAACAGTGGTTTTGGGGTGACCTTTAGAGAGGCCGAAAGTGTAAAACAAAAAATGTTTTTGGATAGCTGTTGGTTGGCGTCTGACAGATAGTGTGGGAACTCGTCAGTTTGACTGTGAATGTTTTTTGAATAAATAGAGACACAGAGCTGCCTGAGCCGGAGATAGGGACTATGAGAAACGTGCGTATGGCATGAAAGAAAAACGATATCTGATAACACTTCCATGTATGAAATTCTGGAGTGTGGATGGTAGTGTGAGAACAGTACGACTGTTCGAGAAGGCATTGGGAAGTAAAGGTGTCTATCTGTGTGGTGGAGCGAAAACTGAGTTGAAGGGTGATAAGAGGAGCAGCTTCATACTGTCTAAGTCTTGGTGAGAAGACAGTGGTTTTGTACAAGTGTGCTTGAGCTCTTTTATATGCATAACTGTGGTCCTGAACAGCAGATACATACTTAAAAGGAGTAGATTATCTGCTTTTAATAAATTGACTGTAAGTGGAAGCGGGCATAAACAGAGTTTTTGTCTGGCTGCTACAAGTATGACTTCGGTTCAAGATATATGTGTGACTTTGTGCTTCTAACCTGATTAGTAGAAGCTTTGGTTCTTTGCTTTTTTGATGATGTCCGAATGGTTGTAGCAACTCTCTATTTGATTTCTGAAGCTTATAGCAGGTTGGAGCCTGTATTGTTTTGGGTGTGAAAAGAGTTGCAGCTCTTTATTGTAATGGGTAGCAGCCCATTTCTTGGAGATTAGTGGTACCGTGGTTTTTACCCAAAAGGGTTCCCACGAGATAAATTTGTGTGTTCTTGCCTTCTTTGCTTCCTCTTGAGTTGCTTTTGATTCAAAATTTTAAAATACCGATTTACGTCCTCCCCCTCAGTATTTTTGTGGTTTTCAATTGATTTTAGAGCCAAGTTCTCTCTTCTAAAAGTTTAAAAGCTTGAGAGTTGGTCTTGTTGCAAGCATGAATGCTGATGATATTCCTATGGGGGAGTATTATAGATATGTTACTATGATGGTATGTTACATTCATGATTGAGTTTGTTATCGATGTCAACATAGCAGTTTTTTGTGGTATCTAACAGAAGAACAATGGAAAGATCAAGTTGGTATGGATGGCTAGTTGAGTATTCTAAGTATCTGAGGTTATGAGAGATACTTCTGAGTATCTAGTATATGCAGTTAATGTTGGAAGAAGAGATGATAAGTCTGGAAGAAGTTATTGTAAGTTTTGGTAATTTCTGTTCAGAGATATAGTTTGTAGAGGCATGTTTTGGTAAACTTGTCATATCTCTTGGTAGAATTGTTATTCTGAGAATCGAGGTTGAGGACATGTAAAAGACATGTTTGTGATGACATGGCTATGTTCGCTAGTCATAATATTGCGTGTATGAAAAATTATTCAAGTTGCAAGGTGGAAGATTTATGTTATCGCTAAGTGTAACGTGTTCTTAATGTGGTCCTATAATAATTAATTGAGAAGGTCTAACAACCGACTCAGGGAATTGTTCTATGGACTCGGTATAAAGAAAGGACATTTTCCTTTATCATATGACATGGTTGATGATTGATGATAAGCAATAGTAAGAGTGAAATGCGAAGTCGGGAATAGCAGAGCGGAAGTGAAGGAAGCTTCATTGCCGAGACTTTGCTGAGTGATCCGAGGTTTGATATTTGGATCCAAGGTTCGTGACGTGGTTTACAAGGTCTGATAGTGATTGGTTCAGTTGACAGAACAAAGGAAAGAAGAACATAACTGTAAATTACATGTTTGAGCAGCGAGCTCTTCTTGTAGTTGAAATTGCATGTTTGGGCAGTGGGCTCATCTTGCATACATTATACTACAACTCCTAACAGGGATTCGAAGTTTCCTAACAGGGACTCCATGTACTAAATGTTGTAATTAGACTCCTAACAGGGTCCATCCTCTAACAAGGAATATTTATATTAGTATATCATCTTATGGGCATCATTCCCATTGGGGTTTTCCCTCTGATCAAGGGTTTCCCTAGTCAACATATCTAGTTTAATTGTCTATGTGCATTTTATTATAGTTGCTATTTACTTTGGTTGATTGGTTAAGTTTGTTTAAAGAAGATAAATGTTTTAATTATCAGATACCTGATTCACCCCCCCTCTCAGTTATCTTGGTGGACTATTGTTTCTAACAGGTCTGTCTTGTGTAACCATGAGTGCCTTAGATGGTCTTGCCTCAAATCGTGCTCCTCTTTTTGATGGGACTAACTATGCCTTTTGGAGTGTTCATTTGAAAACCTACATTATGCCCCTAATATTTGGTTTGTACATGAGGGTGGTCAATGGATACACTGTCCCAGCGCAACCCCTTACAAATGCTGATGCAAAAAAGGGCTTCGAAAATAATGCCAAAGCCATGAATGCGCTGGCAGCTGCTATGTGGTCTCTTAGAACCTGAATTGTGAAAGTTATGCGCTGTGACTCAGCCAAAGAAGTTTGGGTTAAGCTGTTAAATGCTTATCATGGTGATAAAGTTCGGAAGGCAAAAAGTCAAACCCATAAAATGATTTTTGAAGGCATTTGCATGAAGGAGGATGAGAGTGTTGTAGGTTACTTTTTAAGAGTTGACAAGGATTTAACGCTTTAAGAGGTCTTGGTGAAGCTATTTTTGAGAAGAAGACCATTGTTCAACAGATTCTACACAGTTTGCCTTTAAATTTTAATGCCAAATTCTCTGCTGTTGAAGAGATGTCAGATTTGGATACTCTCACTGTGGATAAACTGCATTGTATCCAAACAACATATGAAATGCGTACCAATGTTGATGGATCATCAAAAAGAGAAACTGCTTTCAAGGCTGCAAAAGGTGGAAAAGGAGCAAAAGTCAAGTGATAGTTCGCATGGTGATTCAAGTGATGAGATAGCCTATCTTGCATGGAAGCTGAAAAAGGGGCTTAACAAAGGTAAAGGTAAGCTGACCTTAAAATGCTTCATTTGTGGTAAGTTTGGTCACTTCGCTTCTAAATGTCCTTTTGAGAAAGAAGAAGACAACAGTGACAATAGAAGCTCAAAGTTCAATAGAACTAGGAATTTTGCAAAAGGAAATAAGAAATTTGATAAGTCTAAAATGGTGCTTTACTCTAAGGATGACAACGGTGATTCTTCCCACATTGACGATGACGCTCAAAATGTGAGGCTCCCAAGGTTGATGGCTCAAAATTTCACTATTTGGAGTTTTAGAATGATGATTACATTAAGGCTCTTGGACTTGATGTATGAGAATCTGTTTCAGCTGATTATGTTCCTCCCATTAATCTCTCAAATTCTGAAAAAAACCGATTCTCGACTTGCATCTCAATACAACTAAAGAAATTTGGGAGCAACTACATGCTACATATGGCAAAGATCTATAAAATGATATGGTTCATATAGCCATGGAGGGCACTCCAAGACTTTCGTGAGGATGAGGACATGGATGATGGTGAAGTCGACTTAGAACTTGAGTTGGTTGCTGCCTTGGCTGAAATCAAGAAAATTAAAAAGAAAAATCAGAATCTTGTAGACTTTCTGCAAGTGGAATGCCAAGAGAAATCAAATATTGCAATGGCTCTTAATGAGGCTGAAGGACAACGAGTTGATTCAAAGATTTTGAATGAAGAAGCCTAGAAGATCCAAGAGAGTTTAGAAAATTAGATTCACTTGAAAGCAGAAAACATTTTTCAGATTAGAGGGTGAAGTTGTTTCTTTAAAGAACCTTGAAAAATCTACTACTTTGTCAAGTAAAGAGATGAACAACAACTTCACCATGACATTGGATAATCTCCTTGCTTCACAAAAATCAACATTAGTGTTGAAGTAGGTCAAAGTTCTCTGTCTCAAAATAATGTTCAACTGACTTCAAGTGGTGAGCAACCCATTTACATCAAACCAACTCATTTGAACAAGGTTAACAAACCATTCTCCTATGCTTAATGCTTTCCTTGTAATTAGTTTGGGTACAAAGCAATAAATTGCAGCTCAATCTCTAGGAGAAAGTCCTATTTCTTTGACAGAAATTCCTTTGGTTCTTATTGCAAGTATAATATCATTTGTTATAGCTGCAACAACTTTGGTCATACTACAAAAGTTTGCAAGAGTAATAGTGCAGGGTCATTGTACTATGCTGAAGCAAAAGGAAAACCAAAGATTATGAAAGTTTGGAGGAAGAAGAATCAAGAGGTATCTCTTAAAGCCTTTTGTTCAAACTCTCCTTGCTAGAAACAAAAAGGACATATGGTATGTAAATAGTGGCTTCTCTAGACACATGACTGGTGACTTGAGAGTAAGTTTCATATTATTAAGAATATGAGAAGAGGTAAAGTCAGATTTGGTGGTAGCTCTTCTGCTGAAGTAGCTGGTTTTGAGACTTCAATTTTAAATAATGGTGCAACTAAAGTTGAGAATGTGCTTTATGTCAAAGGTCTTAAACACAATTTGTTGAGTGTGAGTAAACCTTGTGACCAAGGTTATGATCTTGTCTTCAATTCAAATGCTTGCATCATTAAGGAAGGTAATGAACTGATTGCAAACGCTACTAGAGCATCAAACAATTTTTATGTTCTTGATGATTCCAATGACAAAACTTGTTGTTTGAGTCAAGTTGAAGATGCATGGCTTTGGCATAAAAGACTTGGGCATATGAATTTTGATAAACTTATCAAGATCAGCTTGAAGGAAGCGGTTAGAGACATGCCTTTACTAGAGAAACCAAAAAACATCATCTGTAAGAATTGCCAAGATGGAAAGCAAACAATAACTTACTTCAAGCCAAAAGAGCATTCCAGTTGTAAGCCACTAGAGCTTATCCACATAAATCTTTGTGGGTCAAATAAGGCAGTTCTACAAGGTTAGAGGTACTTTATGTTGCTGATAGATGATTAATCTCGTATGACTTGGGTGACTTTTCTCAAAGAAAAATCTGAAGCTCTAGATAAGTTTAAAGTATCTAAGACCTGGTTGAAAATGAAGTGGATTTAAAGATTAAATGCTTACATTCTTACAATGGTTGTGAATTTACCTCTAATGAGTTTGCGAGTTTTTGTGAAAAACATGGAATAAAGATATAAGTTTCAGCCCCTAGAACACCACAACAAAATGGTGTTGTGGAAAGGAAGAATAGAACAGTTCAAGAAGTGGCTCATTGTCTCATGAATGAAAGAAAAGTGAGTGATACCTTTTGGACAGAGTCTATCCATACAACTGTCCATATTCAAAACATAACCTTGTTGAAAGCAAAATACAATAAGACACCTTACAAACTTTGGAAAGTTATACCAGCTACTGTTAAATACTTTAAAATTTTGGGTAGCCCATGTTATATTAAGAGAAGTGAAGACAATTTGAGCTTTCAAATGTTACAACAGAAGGTTGCACAAAATTATTAGAAGTGCAAATGTTAAAGTTCATGAAGTTACTAATGAAACTTGTGAGAATGTGAGCAACGGAAACAATAGGCAAAAAGTTGAAACTGTTGAATTTTTTAGCTTTATATGAAATTCAGTATATTAAATGATTATTCAATATTAAATACGGATGCAATATTTGTATGGAGACTTTTCTGTTTGTGTCTTAATGTATTTTGCAGGATATATTACATGTCATTTGCAAGACCATTCTGGGACCCGCACGTCTTTATCGAACATCTTCCTGGCGGTTATTTGTTATATAAATTATCAAAGATTATATACTTCTGCGGTTACAGTGTGGACATCAATCGTCTTCCTTACTTTATTATATTTAAAGACTCCTAAGTGTTTATGATGACAGTATATACAATAATGACAACCGTCGGCACCTGTTCATTGTATTTTATTGCATCGTGCGGCTATCTCTTGGTCTAGAATATTAAACGATGGCATATAATTTGTAATCGTATTCTTGCATCAGTTTCACAAAAGATTTCTGGGCTTATTGTTTCATGTGAGCCTAATATATGCGATATACTCTTCCTGGCAGGGTAGTCGATATTCTTATATGTAATCGTAGCTTATTCTTTAGATGTCTGTAAGCAATACATATATTTTGGAGTATAGCTCTGATGTTATTGATGTTATAGGAGTTATTTGTAATCAGACAGCAGGTCTGAACTTTGTAATAATCACTTTTATTCAATAAAGGAACTACTTTGAAGGCTGGGTTGTTTCCCTCTGTTAAGAGGGTTTTTCCCAGGGTATATGCTTATGGTTTTCATATATGTTTTCTAGTCTATTTTCAACAGAAACCAGAACACGTGTACCTTCTTCACCAACTTCCAATGCTGGACAAACAAGCAAGAAGGAAGAAAATGCAAAGGAGAAGTCCCAATCAAACAGTGATGATGAAATTTCTTCCATTAATGACGCTGAAACTACACACGTGCCTTCCAGTCTTGATATTCAAGGTGAAATTGGTACATCTTCCTCCAAAACACTCTCTAAATTTGTTCAAAAGAATCATCCTATTGATCAAGTAATAGTTAAAAGAAGAACAAGAGCTCTTAGGAATGATACCAATAATCTTGAAGATGATGGTGATGATGTTTCACTAATCTCTGTGCTTGAGCCTAAATGTTTTGAAGAGGCAGCTAAAGATGAGTATTGGATTGTTACTATCAAAGAGGAATTAGAATAAATCCAAAAGAGTGACACATGGGAGCTTATGCCTAGACCCAAGGACAAAAACATCATTGGCACGAAATGAGTGTTTGGTAACAAGGTAAATGAACAAGGAAAATTTATTAGAAACAAAGCATGTTTGGTTTGCAAAGGGCACTCTCAAGTTGGAGTAGATTTTGATGAAACCTTTGCATCGTAGCAAGGTTAGAAGCCATTAGAATGTTTCTTGCATTTGTAACCTTCAAGGGTTTTGAAGTTTACCAAATGGATGTTGAATCCGCATTTTTAAATGGTGGACAATGAAAAAGTGTAGGTTGAACATTCTAAAGGATTTACTTTGTCTAACAATTTGGATGATGTGTGCAAGCTAAAAAGGGCATAGTATGGGCTTAAGCAAGCTCCAAGAGTTTGATATGACAGGCTGGATAAATATCTACAGCAGAAAAGATTCAAAAAGGGCTATGTGGACAACAACTTATATGTAAAAGAAGCTAGTTGCATTCTTATTTTGTTGTGTATGTGGATGATTTGATTTTTGGTAGTGACAATTCCGAAATGACAAAGGAATTTGTTGATTGCATGACAATGAGTTTGAGATGTCAATGATGGTGAGTTTAACTTTCCAACTACGGCTGCAAATTTATCAATCAGCTAATGGTATTTTCATTTCTCAATCCAAATAAGTTAGAGGGCTGCCAAAAAGACTTCCAACTGGAAGATTGTAATTCAGTTAGTACTCCTATGGAAACTCGATGCAAGTTAAGTAAGGAGTACGAGTCTCCTAATGTTGATCAAACTTAGTGCAGGTCTATGGTAGGAAGTTTGTTGTTTGTTATAGCTACTAGACCTGATATCATGCAAGCTGTTAATGTTGCATGTTTTCAAGCCACACCAAAACAATCTCTTCAGCTGTTAAGAGGATCTTTGAGTACCTAAAAGGGACTGTTGATTATGGTTTATGGTTTCCTACATGTTCTGATTTTTCCCTAACAGCCTTTTCAGGTGCAGATTGGGTAGGTTCAGTGGATGACAAAAAGATCACAAGTGGTTGTACATTTTCCCTGGTGGTTGCCCTGTTTCTTGGCTCAGCAAGAAGCAAACTTTTACAGCTCTATCAACTGCTGAAGCCGAATATATTGCAGCAGTTCGCACGTGATTTGGATGAAAAATACCTTGTTAATTTACAAGCTTCAGTTTTCTGATCCTATATCGATATTTTGTGATAACATTAGTGTGATTGATAGTTCTAAAAATCCTGTTATGCATTCTTGCACTAAATATATTCCAATTAAATACCACTATTTGGAGGAACATGTTGCTAATCATGTTGTTCAGCTGGAATATGTTTGCTCCAAAGAATAGGTGGCTGACGTCTTCAGAAAACCACTACCCTGGGAACGCTTCGAATATCTATGAAGCAAACTTGGTGTTTTCCTTCTCACTAGATGGACTATAATCAGACAACGAGCTTCATTGCAATATCTTTCAGTTTTGGTTCAGATTTCGTTATCATTGATGTCAAAGGGGGAGTTGCTGGGAGTTGTCCTTTTTTTCCATTTAGCCAAGGTTGCCATCAATGAAAAATAGGGGAGTTTGTTGGGATTTTTCATTATGTTTTATGTCCATTTTGTTTTTGTTGGCACCTTCATCTAATCTTGACATGTGTATGCTGTTACTATATCTTGTTTTGCTGGATGATTGCCATGTGTTACTGTTACTCTTTCCTGATGGTGCTGCATGCTCATCACTGTCTTTGGCCGGTCAATTCGATAGATCTTGTTATGACCAAACCAATCTCTGTCTCTGTTGTTTTGTGTGTGCCATGCGTAATAGGCCTTGGCATGTCTGCTGCAGATCTTTTTACTGGATAGTAAACCTGAAGTCATGATGTCGGCACCTTCAGTTGTGTCTCATTTGTTGTTTGCCGAGACTCCACTTCTAACTATGTCGTTTTCAGAGGTGTTACTTCTCTGTATTCTTGGTGGTTGCAGAGAATTTGTTCTGAACTATATGTTTTGGTTGTGTGGCTTGTGTCATTATTCTGAAATCAGTTTGAGGAGCTCTATCTTGAGCATAGTCTCTGACTTATGCTGTGTATTGAGTAAAGATGGAAGCGTTTTTTTTTATACTCCTGGAAATAACATCCCCGTAACTGCTCAGAGGTAAGGTATTGCAAACTGCTTACCTTTCTCAGTTTGCACAGGACATATGGGTGTTGGTTTGGCATGTTTTCCTTGCCCGATAAATCAAGTCTGGGTTGGTGTTCCAGGTGAAGTGGCGGCAAATTTTTGTAACTGGTGGATGTGATATGTATCTTATTAATGATTGTCTCTTTTGCAGTGTAATGGGCTGTTTGGTGTTTTTTTTTGAAAAACCAGAGAAGTGTTCGTGGTGGGCATGTGAAGCGTTAGGAAGGATGGAAGTGAGTGTTACGACAGAAGGAACTCTCAGTACTGTTTGCATTCAGAAATCATTAGTGGGTGGGTGTGAAGAAAAACGACGGAGAGCTTCCTATCGTTGTTATTAAGAAACAGTGGTTTTGAAGCAATGTTTAGGGAGGCTGAAAGTACGTAAAACAAAAATTGTTTTTGGATAGACGTTGGTTGGGGTCTGACAGATAGTGCAGGAATTCTTTTCAGTTTGACTGTGAATGTTTTTTGAAAAAACAGAGACACTGAGCTTGCTGGGCCGGATATAGGGACTATGAGAAAGGTGTGTGTGGGATGACAAAAAAAGTATATCTGATAACTTCCGTGTATGAAATTGTGGAGTGTGGATGGTATTATGTGAACAGTACGACTGTTGAAGAAGGCACTAGGAAGTAAAGGTGTCTATCTGTGTGGTGTAGAGAACTGAGTTGAATGGTGATAAGAGGAGCAGCTTCATGCTGTCTAAGTCTTGGTTAGAAGACAGTGATTTTGAACAAGTGTGCATGAGCTCTTTTATATTGTATATCTGTGGTCCTGAACAGCAGATACATACTTAAAAGGAGAACATTCACTGCTTTTAATAAACTGACTGTAAGTGGAAGAGAGCATAAGAAGAGTTTGTGTTTGACTGCTACATTGTTTCTTTCAAGTATTTTGTTTAGATGCAAAACCCCTAGAAAGTTATTTGTACAAGGTACATAATCTGCAATCTGTTTACTTGTTTCAGATTTTAGGCATAGATTAATTAAAAAAAAATCCTGCCCTATAATTTGAAGATAGAATTTCCTCTCACTATTTGTCACAAAAATGGCAACTTAAAATGCTCTCAAACTTGAAAAGGTTTGCAAAATGCATTTCCATATAAGCTCAACGAGACAGCAGTTGCAAAGAAACCCTTGCAAAGAAACCTATTGCAATTTAAAAGGAGCTGTGGAATCAGTTTTGTAAGCCATTTTTAAGCACTCAGCATATAGTATTATTTGGTTGAAGTTTTCACCCACAAAGAGTTTCTCCGAGGCATCAATGTCTCATTGCTTTTCAAATCTATCGTATTGCTCTTATCTTTGATTACATTTGTTCAATTATTTCACTCATTTTACTCATGATTTAAGCCTAATAGAACCATGCCACATGTTAAAAATATGTTAAAAAATGTCTGTCTTGCTTTTCTGGGCAAGGAAGCCTATTGATGCTCCCAGGTGCCTAGTGGGTGCCATCCGGATGCCACTCATAGGCACCCGGATGCGTCCGGATGCCTGAAACAGGCATCTGTCTGCATCTGGGTGCCTGTGAGTGGCATTCAGGTGGCACCCATGGTGCATCCATCTACCTCCAGCACCCGTCCGTATCCGCTTCTGCATCCAGCCTCCAGAAGGCCGAATCGCTAACTTAGCAGTTAGCTTTATTGTATTGGGTAGCAGTCCATTTCTTGAGATTAGTGGTATTGTGATTTTTACCTAAAACGATTTCTGCGAGGTAAATTTGTTTGTTCTTGTCTTCTTTGCTTCCTCTTAAGTTGTTTTTGATTTAAAATATTAAAATACTGATTCACCACCTCCCCCTCAGTATTTTTGTGGTTATCAGCTATTCAGATTCATTGACTGATTACTGAGTGTACCAGTAATTTTCCATCAATTGTTTAGATCTTTAATGGAGAATTCCTTTGCAGTCAAATTCACATTGACAAATAATTTAGTACAAAAGGACTTTATAAATATTTTACATTGACCCAAACAATCTATGTTTTCAAGCAATAAATTACTCATATTTCTATTGTACAGTGAACAAATTCTGAAACCATCAAAGATAATTTGAAACTCCATTTTGGGTAACGTTGTTGATACTTGCAAGAGCTGGTCTTGTGCTTCTAAGTGATCATAGACTTAGTGTAAAATTGTAATTTGGTCTCTAGTGTAGCCAGTGCAAACTAAATGCTTCTTCAACAACAATTTAAACAGTAAGGCTACTCATGCATTCGGCTTTACATAGATAGATCAGCCACTGTTCATTATTCGTATCACAAATCACATGTTTGAGAGATGGACATTCTCCTAGTGCTTTTGAAAACTGTCTCAGCTTACAGATCTCTCATGTGTCCAGCTTTTTCAAACTTGATAGGTTATGAAATCCATCTGGAAACTGCTTTAGACATCGACACAAGGAGATGCCAAGGAATACTAGTTGTTGAAGATTGCTGGTAGACCACCTGCACAACATTTGAGGTCCCAACCTACTCTATGGTATCTTTTAAAAATCAGTTTGCTAAATTGAAAGTTTGCATCCTTACATTTGTCTGAACAATCAATGGCTTCAAGAAAAGAAGAGCCAGCTGTGTGCATGTGACTTTGATGTTGATGAGTGTCTGATGTGTAACACACATCCATCACAATAGAAAAACCTGTCCTCATCCAAGTACTCATGTCCTCCATCACCAAACTCACCATAAAATATGCTTTTTCAGGGAGGGTAGTGCATATTGTATGATCTTTAGGGGTTACGAAATAGGGACCAACATAGGCTGATGGATTGATGTCTGTGAGGGCTGATGCATTGGCATGGAGTCATGCACACACTGTTAAAACTTGCTTTCTGCCTCCGTATGTAATTTATTACACCCCATCTTTTTTTCAATTCGTTTGCTTGAAACACCTGAGAAATGAGACCACACCCTAGGCCCTCCAGATTTTTTTTTTACAACTTTTTTGGGATGAACAAGGCAAAGAAGACTTTTTTGGGGTTTAAAGGGCCTTGTGCATGGTTCTTAATGGTCCTTTAAGATAATTGAAGGGCACTCAAAATTTATGTGCATGTTTTGCTTCACCCGGAACACACTCATTTCCATGGCTACTTAAAATTCCAATACCAACTTTTTCCCCTATTTAGCCACTGCTGCTGCTCATGTTTTATGAGTGTAATGCTTGTTCAAAGTGGTAAAATATGAAAAAACGAAATCAGACATTTGATGGACATTTCTTCTCTAAACTTTGATTTTTTTCTAAAGAAACAAAAAATGAAACAACTCCTCCAAATGCTTCTTAAAGCATTGCAGTTGGCTTTTTTTTCTGTCCTTCAAAGCCTCAAATCCTTGCTGCTTGTTTCTTATTCTTTGGGCTCCTTCAAAATGAGATTGAAATGAGAAATTGGTTTTGCTTAACCCATTTGAAGGCGAGCTAGAAACAAAAAGTGCTTTTTTAAAGCTGGGCCTTTTAAAAAAAAATGAAATGAGGTTGGTTTTTGCCGTCCCTGACAAAAACCAATGGCATCCTTATATACCAAATACATTCCCTTTTTTTCTCTCCAATTATGACCTTGAAATGGGGACACTTCTGTTTGAGGTGGAAATGTGTTTTCATGAAAAATAGCTATTAGGATTGTTAGGGTCAACTTCCTTGGCTTTTTGCAAGACATAAAACAAGACCGCCCTAGGCATGTATTGATCGTTGACAAAATATATTCCATGAAGACAGCAAGTGTGCTGTCATACCAGCACTACCATTGCATACAATATATCAACAATTAGACAACACCACTGTCACTTGGTTTTTAATTCTAACTGTTCTAGGAATTTGTTTATCAAAATTTTGATTTTGTAGCTTTTTTGTCATACATGGAGCATTCTCTTTGCAGGCTGCGCCAGTGTTTTCTTCCATGCACAGTCAGGGAGGAGGAGACAATGTCGGTGTAAAGTCGTTGAGAGGTTTGGCAATTCTTGGGGCAGGATTGTCCGGTTGCGTTGGTTTTGCCAGCATAGCTTCTGCTGATGAGGCAGAACATGGCTTAGACTGTCCAAGCTATCCATGGCCTCATAAGGGAATACTGAGCTCTTATGATCATGCATCGTAAGTATATCACATGTGCCTTGTGCAGGATAAATTTGCTGTTAAGGATGCAGTTATCATGCGGAACTAATGTGCGAGGAGTTTGCTGAGTATTTTTCTGTTTGTTCTGTCGCTTAAAAACTTCTAGAATTCGGCGTGGGCAGCAGGTCTATCAGCAAGTTTGTGCATCTTGTCATAGCATGGCTTTAGTCACCTATCGTGACCTTATTGGGGTTGCTTACACTGAAGAAGAAGCAAAGACATTAGCAGCAGAGATAGAAGTGGTGGATGGGCCGAACGATGAAGGCGAAATGTTTACACGACCGGGAAAAACAAGTGATCGTTTTCCCATGCCATATCCTAATGAACAAGCAGCACGATTTGCTAATGGAGGGGCTTATCCACCAGATCTTAGCTTAATCACGAAGGTACTAATTTTTTGCTTATTTGTTGATTGCTTTGTCACATCAGATGGAGTAGTAGAGATGTGCTTATGGGTAGACTGTTGTTTGTTTACAGGCACGTCACAATGGTCAGAATTATGTCTTTGCTCTGCTCACCGGATACCGAGATCCCCCAGCTGGAGTTTCGGTACTAATCCTATTTAATTTTGACTTATTTAGTTCCTGTATATGGTGAAGTTTTGAAGAGTAATTTCTTTTCAATACAATAAAAAGCAACCTTTATTGTCAGATCCGAGAGGGATTGCACTACAATCCCTATTTCCCTGGTGGCGCAATAGCAATGCCCAAGATGCTCAATGACGGAGCAGTTGAATACGAAGATGGGGTTCCTGCGACAGAATCTCAGGTACGTGATTGCTTAGTTGAAAGTCAAAATCTGGAAACCAACACATTGACTTACATTTTCTTCCCATTGCTGTTAATCACAAGGCCTTGCCAATATTTGAGAATGATCAACATAAGATTATATTTGGTACACTAACTGTGCAGATGGCTAAAGATGTAGTCACATTCTTGTCGTGGGCAGCTGAGCCTGAGATGGAGGAACGGAAACTGGTAAGCCTTTGTGTTAGGTGTTAACAATTATTAATATTGGATTCTCAAGTTCCATTTTTGCTGTTATATATGTATTGTCTGTGTGTGTAAGGTATTCTTCACGGCTATAGCAGACATCCTTATCATGAATTAATTGTGTGCATGTTTGCAGATGGGAGTTAAATGGATATTTATTTTCTCTCTTGCTCTTCTTCAAGCTGGTTTCTATAGGCGATGGAAGTGGTCTCCTTTAAAGTCACGAAAATTAGTCTTGGATGTTGTTAACTAATAATTAGATTTGCTTTTTGATCTATTGCTTAGGCTGTATTAGGAGGTATGATGGATTCTTCTTCCTCCTGTGCAAAATATTGAGTTACAATGTTAAACATATTGATTGGGTTATTAATAAGTGCACTAATGGAACAAATAACCGGGATGGAGTATATCAAGGTTATTCATCTGTTTTCAGCACTCAATTTTTTCAACATTGTTCTTAGTATCTTTAATCAGATTGGGCCCTGCGTAGAGAGCATGCATAGACCGGGGCAGAAGGTGGTTTATGTGGATGTTTATGATTGGTATCCTTTATTCTTTTAAGGAAACCACAAGCTCTCATACATTGATTTGTGCCTCGAAGGTAGATTCTTAAATTATGTGGAAATTTGTTCATTACAAATGACAATGGTGATAGGAATAAGGGAAAGTTTATTTCCAGTTTCAATGTTTTGCTGCTTTTTGAAATTGAAGAGTGGAAATGCATGGTATAATTCTGTTTCTTGTTTTATGTTGTGGAAACTTCTGGTATTTATTCTAATATTGGTAGTGAATTACATTCTATGGGTTCTAGTTTTGTCTATAATATTTGGGTACTTCCTACTACAGTGTTTCCAATGCTCGTCTGGTTCTCTATAATTTGGGAATTAGTAAGAAATTCAATGTTGGAATGTAAGAGCAGCATATTAAATGACCGAAGCTTTAGGGTGTTGAAGCTTGTGATATCATTTATGTGATCTATGCGTATGAGGAGGTTTGGTTATAATTCAAGGGATTAAATTCAATCCTTTCTGGGATTAAATACAATGGTTTGGTTCACCGGTGTCATCGTGATTATGACATGGCAGGATGAGGCATTATCAATATAGATTTGCAAGTAGGGAGATCATTAATATACACGTTTTGGTATTGTTGCTAGTTTGAGTTTTGTGGAATCGGTGGCTAGCTGCTTGTAAGTTAGGCAGGGATTAGTGTGGCTGGAATTCATTTGTTTAACCGAATTAACAAAGTCAACCATACAGATCAAATATCAAATATATGAGTAATCCAACATTCAAGGTCAAATCATAACTCCAGATGCATTATAGTATTGTTGTGATTGTAATGGTGAAACATGCGCATACACGTTCTATCGACCTTCATGCCCTTTTTGAGAGAATGTATTGATACACGTATATGGTGACAATTGGATATTTTAAATTTTTTTTGTAGCCTTTTAGTTGCATGTCTGTATATATTTAGCTATACACTATTCTTTGACACACTTAATTGCTGTCACCTCACTTACCATTCTTCCCGTGAAGTCAATGTAGTAGAAGAATATTTTAAATTAGAATATTACGTTCGCCAATATGTGAAATTATTCTGTCAGACCTTTTTGTAGAGAGATTAATGAGATTAATTATATAATAGGCACAAGCAAAGGAGGCATTATACAACTCCAAGGCTCATCCTTGGACAAACCACAAAGCTTTCATAATGATATGTTTTGCTTATGGGATATCTTGATTTTTGTTTGAAATCACATATATAATTGCTTAAGCTTTAAAGGATTACATTATAATGAAGCACATTTGAATAGATTAGCATCTTAAATAAAATTCTTAATAGTCTCGTTAGCACGTATTGAAATGTGGACAATCATATTTGCTTCAGTTTTTTGGGCATATGGTCAAGTCGTCAATTTTTTATTTATTTCATGAATGTGTAATCTTATTATAAGTTTTACAAAAAATTATAATCTAAATATTTCATTAGATCATTATACATTTTTTTCTATATTTTGTGAATATACATTTTTACCTAATAACAGTTTCTCTTGTACATGAAAAATAAACAAAAAAAAATTAAAAAATAATAATTAAGCATTACATTTTAATACTTTTATCTCAGTAATGAGAACATTGTACCACATTGAATAATGTGGGTAAATTATAATTAATCACTTTAAAATTCAATAATAAAATAACAAAAAATATGAAAGAAATTTAGCATTCTAGATGATGGTGTTATCAATCTACATGGAAATGTTATGTAAAATAGAATGATATTTTAAAAAAAATGTTAAACAAAAAATTAATTGTTGAAATGTTAAGCAAACTTCAATGTGCCACAATAGTTGTTTTAGTAATTGTGATGGGAGTGGTTCTTTACAAGCATTCTAAAACAAAAAGCATTGCAAAACTAAGACTATTTTGAAATTGATGTTTGATTATAAGAAATAAATTAAATTACAATGAGTGGCATGTCAATGGCCTCTTTCTCTGAATAACAACTTTGTTCTCATTTGTTGAGTTTTACTCCCTCCTAGCTCCTCTCTACCTTCATGCATTTCCTTTGTCAAAATTTGCACATGGAGCTCCTTTTTATTATTTTGTTCAACGCATTCTTTCAAATATTTTTAATTTCATGACAAATTTATCAACAATTGCTACACCTCCCTCATATACACACATTACATTTCATTTGTTTTGCAATTTTGAAGCACAAATCTTTGTTCACCTATGCAATATTACTCTATACTCACCATGCCCTCTACTATTTCTTTCCTTAGGTTTGGGCTTTGTCTATTTAAAGGCTCTAGGCATCCCTCAATTGGATTCTTCCTGCATGCTTGTAGGGATCCTCTTCTTTAATGTGCAATGTTTATGTAGCTTTTTCCCCATTGGAGCCCTTATTACTTCTCTTGCCCCTTGACACCTCTTCTCCCTTTTCTTCATAAAATGTGACTCTATTAACCTTTTTCGTTGACAATTCCTAGAATGAATCCTTTCCATTAGTTTTAGAACTTCCACTTGCTACAATTGGTGAAGTTTGCCAATAACATGTGGTTGAGGTTTCTTAAGCCAAGCAGTAAACAAATAGAGTTTAGTAGGAGTATCCTTCTACGTCTTAATGACCTATAGAGAACTCCATCATTGCTGTAGACAAAGATAATTTCTTCTCCCTCTTCCAATACTTGGGTTCTTGTCTCCTCTTCCTTGTCCAAATACTCTTTACTCTCCTCCCTCCTCAATGGAATGTTGAACACTATAAACTAACCACTTTCAACAAAGCCCTGCAACATCCTTCAAATACTCTATATACATCAAACTCCTACATGCTAAATTACAACTATATCTTCTCCTACCCTTAACAAAGATAAACAAAACTCAAGATTGTAACAATCATTCAAATTCACCTCATGCTCTTTCGTTGCCCCAACATCCTCTTCATTCTTATCTTTATCATTCACAATCTTCATCTTTGCCTTCTCTATGGTCTCATTTGCCTTCATACCTAAAAGCTTTTCCATTCACTCTTGTTCTATTGTAGAAAATTATGCTCACAAATCCTTGGATCTATTTGCAATTTCTCTGTATAATGCCAACTTTTTAGCATTCTCATCATGCCTTGGCTTGCCTTGCTTTCATCCCTTTTAAATCAGTGTTGCTCTAGCATTTGCTTCTTCATCCTTCTACTACCACTTTTCCCTTTTCATTCAAATATTCAATTACAACTACTATAACTTATTGTTGCATTGCAAAAATTCATAATCTTCTTGATCCTTTCTTCAAGCTAATTTTTTTTTTCCCAATATGTTGCTCATCAAACACAAGTCCAGATATGTATCACTTTACACTCTTCCTCAAAATTATGATCATTTGTTGCATTTGTCTTTTAAAGAACATTGTTCTACTACTACAAATATTCTTATTCTCATCTCCTATTTTTTTTGTTTAACTTCCAAGACCTATGATGCCTCTTTTCTCAACTTTTGCATTTCCCTCTGAATCACATTTATCCATTTCTTATTTCTCACTTTCTCCGACACAAGGATCGTCAGACCCCAATAAATAAAACACTTGGTTTGTTTTTCTTTCTTTTCTCTATTAATAATATTAAGCCTTTCTTGCTCTCACTATTGTAGAACTCCTTCACAACCATCCTCATCTCTTGAGTACCTCTTAGATTCTCATTACTACAAATATTTCATAACCTGATTTAGTAGACTCATATTTTCTATATTATTATAGCAACATTGTCTGACTTATGTTGACTTGATCAGATGTTATCGACCCAATTCGTTATAGATAGATGATTTAGACTTGTGACCTATGATTGCTTTAAATAATTTACCTTGTTTAGAAATGAATATACATGTTAATTATGAAATTGATGGTATTTATGATTGGAAAATGATGTCATTTCAGTTCAATTATGGATATTTGGACCAACTTATAGATCTCAAATTGAGTATATTAATGTTAGATAGGGTTGTGGTCAAAGTAGAGGAGACTAGCTCCTCGATAAGAGTGTGATTGAAAAAATGATAGACATTACACAACACTTAAAATGGACATTTTTCTATAGCAAATAATAAATCTTGTTTATTATTATGAAATTTAGTTATTAGAATTTCTTATTTCGTTTTAAATATATGTTGTAGAAAGGAATAAAAAGAACTGTATAGAATAATATCTTCACGATTTTGATTAATATATTAAAAAAAAAATGGCTTAGAAGAAAGAAAATTTATATTAATTATCTATTGACCGAAAATGAGATAACTGACCATATCGGGAGTGAGATTCTTCAGTAGTTATGAGTTAATATAGTTGACTTTTAAATAAGGGAAAGTGGAATTTAATCAAAACTAACACTTGTACATGATAGGCCCAAAGATAACACTAATTCTTGAATAATCATGTTTATAATACACTCAAGCAAAGTCCATCTCAATACCTTGAAAGATAGGGAAAATGTCATATGTAAACATAATAAGAGTTAAAAACTCTTAAAGTCACAAATAAATAAACCACCACTAAGAAACAAGAAATTTGTCCAATCATTCTATTGTGCCACAAAATTTTGGAAATATTTCTTCGCTTTGTTCTAAAAATAAATTATTATTTTGGAAAAGAATTTGGAAAAGAATTAGACAAGATATATAAATGAAAGCGATTAAAAATAGGCTACTATAATTTCAGCTACAAGAACAATTTAAAGAGTGAGTAGAATATTTTCTATGTTGTAATCTTTGTATCCAATAGTTATTTCCTCTACAAAACAAGATGCTAAGACATTATAGCACACCATACCCCATCTCATATGATGACATGCTTTGTTTGATGTTAAATATTACATTGTAGGCAGCTAGATGTTATACTATTGCAGTCCCCTATTTGCAAGTGTCTAGCTACAAATTATCACTACTTCTGTAGTTATGTTCCTTTTCAAATTATTATATTACATCAAATACATCAAACTATAAATCTCCTCTTGGCTGAAACGTTTCCCATTGTTAAATACAATCATTTATTGAATGAATCTTACACTATACATATTAGATATGATGAGAAGTACAAGAATCTATTTGTTTAGGCTTTGTGATCCTTAATGATTGTAGAGAACAAGCCATTGTTGTTCTCGTCAAAATATTTCCTTTTCTACTGGATCATACATTACCCAACTTCTTTCAAGGATTTTCTTTATTGCTCCTCTCTTCCTAAGTTTGAAAATTAAAATGTGTAGAATACTACTTGAAATCTTGATATATTTGATGCTATAGTTATAAAAGAAGATATTTATTATTTTATTATTTTCCACCAAAACATTACAAGTGTAAAACTTGTGTATGATTTATATGAATGAAGTTTTATTAATTTTAAAGTGATTGAAATTTCTTTACTTTATTTTCAATAAGCCCATTTTTTTTTTTTTTTTTTGGTTCGGTAAATGGCCAATGGCCATGATAATATTAATTAAAATAAAATAAATAGTTACAATAGCGTTCCTCCGTTCAAACAAGTACTGGTAGGAAAGAACGGGGAAAGAAAACCTCTAGTCTAGCCTGTGACCATGGTCCTTTATTATTACATCATAAAAGGGCATACCCCAGTCAAATTATTCATGTTTCAACTATTACATTACAAAAATCACTTTTACACAGAATTATTTGAGCATAAGCTCCTTGATAAATTCCAAGATCTCTTAAAGAAATACCATCACTTTCTATACATTCTTTCGAAGCTATCAAAGTGCACATCCCTGTCTAAATGGCTTACCAATCAAACTAGTTAATAATTGAAATCATAGAAACTTTAAACTTAAAGATTGTTAATAACTAGATTAACTCCTAAACCCATCTTAATTAACAAGCTTTAAACTACATCATGATAGGTCTAAACTACTTACCTAAACTTATCGAGATGCGATAAATATATCAATCAAAACCTAAACTTAGATAAAGTAAATGAAAGTTGAGACTTAACTTAAAGAAAATCGACAAAACACAAAGGAAACAACCTAAACAAACCATCAATGTAAAACATTCTAACCTACTACAAAAGAATACCAGGGGGCAAATGAGTAAAATTGCAGTCCAGTCTTGCATCCAATACTCAAAACTTCAAAATTGAAACCACATCCCAATGTACCAGTCATTGGATTAGCCCAATCAGAGAAAATTAATGTAACTAAAATAGTTTGAATCATATTAACATGATAGCAATAGAACCATCTTTCTAATAATATCAAGGATCACACCCATAAATTAATCCAGTAATCCAGACCATAACAACCATCCAATAGTGAGAGAAAGATACTACTAGAGTGTAGGCGACACCATAAATAATCATGAGAAAATTTAGATAAACAAATTCATAGCCCTAACAAATCATTGATGCAGAAAGCCTGCCCAAATAAGATCAAAAGTACAAAATATAAAACATGTTCTGCGAATGTTTAAGGAACCATAAGCATGAGGGCATCCAAACCTAGCTTCCTCAAGAACAATAAAAAATAGACTACTTATTGTCAGCTGCATAACCCAAATAAGATATATACCATAATTTGGTAGGGAACATATTTCCATACATCAGGATCTAAAATAGATTCTCATATCTAGCAACCCTAGATAATATTGCTACATCAAACAATAGAAAAGCATTAACACATGATAATTACCAAATCCATGAAATAGAGCAGCAATCTAAATCCCTAAAACATGGATTCGATTAACCTACTGCTAAACCAGAGCCAAGCTTCCTTTACTAGCTCCAGAGCTGGCATCTAAATCTTAATACATCAATCATAATATCAAAATAGAGTAAATGAACTGATCTACTAAATACCATAAGCCATGAGGGCATCCACACTAGAGCAATCAAAGGTATAATGTAACACACCAAACTACTTAATATTAACTGTATAATTGAGTTATGAAATACAAAATTTAGGGTAAGACCGAAATATCATATATCTACAACTATGAGGATTCATATATCGAGAGTCTTGAGATTGTGATTACAGAGACCATATATTAAGGTATCATAAGTAAGAAAATAATTACAATAAACCAGGAAAACACCAAACCTTGAGACCTAATATCTACTTACTATATGCCAAAACTTGCAAAAGACTTCCTGGGAAACATCAACATTAAGCTTTCTTCCAAAACATCATAATGACCTCGGGAACATCATTAGGGTTCTTAATATAGAAGTTTGGAGGGAATTCAAAATCACATTTATCCCTACTAGTTTTTTTCGAGTTTGGAGTGCAGAATTCTAAGGCATCAAGATTATCGAAGACCACTCCAAGTTGAATATAAGCATTGAATAGGTTCAGGTAGTTTTTCAGCCATGCTCTACTTTCCTCCTCAATAATTCCTCTCCACCACAGTAGGAATTGTATGCTTGCCTCCATCTTGGGCCATTCTTGATAAAAAACAAAGTTCTCACGAATCACTAGTGAAGGGCGCCTATAGGGTATCTGTAAATTAGGTGACCCCAGTAGGAGCTCCATGTATTTCTTCGGGAGGGGGATGCGACATTTATCATCCGTGCTATAAACTGCTTGCTCGAGACCCTTGCCCCAAACTGGGTCGAAGACATTGCAACATAGATTGATAATATCCCTTGGATCAATCTTTTCTCTTGCCATACAACCAATGAAAGAGCCAATTATGTCACTGTTCATCCTCCGTGAACATTTGTAATAAAAAACCCTCTCTCCAATTGCTCTACTTACCGTAATCCTAGTCATGTCGTCAACTGGTCTAAGAATTCTATTCCATCGTTCTAGTTTGACATTGCCAATGAATGCCATGGTGTGATTTTCAGTAGTATGGTAGACACTGACGTTCGAATCCATTCTTGAGAAAAGGCATAAGTTGAAAATGAAAGACAACGCACTCTAGAAGAAGAAAAAGACCTCCGAAACCTCTAGAATCACACCCTGTCATGACGACATCTACTGATGTCACCCACATTAACCAAAACATAGGGTGGTCTTAAATGCTAAGTAATTATGTAAACATAGGGAAAATGATTGAAAACAACCGAGCCAACAGAAACCCTTAAATGACCACTCAACGAAATGATGAAAATATAGAGGATATAAATCGTGAACATCTTAAAAACTGAATATAAAAGGAGAAACCTAAGACAGAATAGAACAAATAGAACAGATTTGGAATATGAGAATCTATTTAAAAAACCATATATATATATATATATATATATATATATATATATATATATATATATATATAAATATTAAAAGTAGAAAGAGGATAGAAAAAATAAAATATTATAGCTAAAAACCTAAGATAAAAGGAGCAACAAAATAATATATAAGGAACAAATAAAATCTATTTATGAATCCGTAAAAATAAATAAATAAATAAATAAATATATAACTATATATATAAATAAATATAAATGTTTATTTATATATATAAATAAATATAAATGTTTATTTATATATATATATATATATGTAATTATATTAATAAATGTAAAAATTGAAAAGATAATAGAAGATGGGCACACCAGCAAGGAAGTTTGGGTAAGTCATTAAACCTATAAACTAGAAAAGGGAGGAGCATCCTTGATTACCAAGGAATTGACACTGTCCGCCCCCAAATTTGCTAAATAATCAGCCTTCTGATTACCTTCTCGAAAAATATGACAAATTCTATTGTTTGCAAATTGATCTAAAAGTGCAAGGATTTCTTCTTACTTGGAGTTAACAACCCAATTAGGAGTCACTCGTTTCCTAATTGTGTTTAAAATAATATGAGAATCTCCTTCTATGATAACTTTGGATAATCTTAACTTATGACACAACTGCAAAATAAGCCCAAATTAATTGTTGAAATAGTTTATTTAGGAAAAAAATAGACTTTTGTCTTAATCAGTGTGTAATGTGGAATGGATAGAGAAGGATAAATTAGTGGAATATTTATCTTCTAATTAAAATCTTGTTTAAAAAGATGCTTTGGGCAAAGCTTTATCACATATGTTTCAATAATATGTTTTGTTTACTAGTTATTTTATTTTCTCTCTTCTATCCTATGTTTAGGATTTCTAGTTAGTCTAAAAATTGATAAGTAGTTAGATTCACAGTTACACCATATTATTCCAATTCATTAGTGTTAGGTTTCTAAGTTTCTTAGGTAGGGGTGGTGCACTTTTCATATAAGGAAGAGACATGTGGTAGATAACAACTATGTGGTTGGGTGGAAAAAGTGCTTGGGCCACATTCTTGTCTTAGGATTTGTAGGTGGATGTGTTGTCTAGAGGATTAGGAGACAAGGATGCATATTTAGCGTGGTACCATGTTTAGTTATGACCATGATGACCTTGATTACATAAATTATGGACATACCTTTTGTAATATGTTATTTGATGTATTGATAGTCAACAAATGCTCAACATTCTTAAAGTTTCAAAAATTGATTATTGCACATGTATATAATTTATGAACATTATGGTCGGTATTTTTATTTGGAAAATTGAAATGTTTTATAAAAAATTTATTTTGATGGTTTATGGTCGAATTATGTTTATGTAATTTTTTTTCATGGAATTTATCTATTTGATCAATCGTAGAAGTTGAATGACTATGTCTATGTTTTCTTGACTTTGCATATTTCTCATTATTATGACGACATGAAAAGTTGTAGAAAAATATCTCCTTATATTTGGTGTCAGAGCCAAGTTAAAACACTAGCACCAGGGCCCTATATGCTAAAATGCTTGGGGTAGGAGTGAACTTGCAACCATGAAGTCTAGGAACAATAACTGGGTTGGAACGAGTAACAATGATAATCCTAATCTGAAAGAGATATTGGATTAGATATTAGCCCTTTTGACCCAATAGGAAAAACTCCTTTAGCAACATGGTGAATGTATGGAACACCTTGAACATTTAATGAGTGCTAGATAGAATGAGGATCAAAGGGAAGAAGCCTGAAGGAAACTTGAAGAAGAGATGAGACATGAAGCTCAACCAAAATAGGAAGAGGTCCGAAGGGTTGAATCCATTAGAAAGGAAGAAGAGGACAAGATAATTGAGGAACACTTAAAGGAGAATGTTGATGCTAGGGATAATTCTAGAGACCTGAATAATGAATAGATAGTTGATGAAAAGAGCAAGGACCTCAAAAATGTCGTACCACCCACTTTTGATGGTTAAGACTATAGGGGATAATGCATAGGCATGGATCATCTCTATGGAAAAGTATTTTCATGTATGTAATTTCTCTAGATAGTCTAGAGCCTTATGGGCTTCATTTTAGTTGATTGGTGAAGAAACTACTTGGTGGAACAATGAAATGGATGAGAGGAAGTTGCAACCTAGACAAATATCTTGGGAAGACTTCTTAGCACTTTTCAGGAAATGATGATTACTTTAGTTTTTCTATGATAGGAAGGTATCTAAATTCCAGAACTTGATTTAGAGGGTCATGACAATGACTACATATCATAATAGATTTTTTTGTTTGGTGAAATATGTATGTTTCACATTGTCTTTAGGATGAGTGTTTCAAAGCACATAAGTTGTTGTTGTGATTACATTGAGAGATTGGATATGAGCTTGAGATGCATGAAGCTAAAACTACATGGTTTTGCATATGCAATGGCTATTATTTATGAAGAAAAACTTAAAAAGTTACATATCATCAGAACATCAAAGAGAAATATTACTCCTCAAGGATTCAAGAGGAAGTACAACAATGACAAACCAAGAAATGATAGACGTCACCAGATGTGGATTATGAGAGGTAAAGAATGAGTTAGAGCAAGAGAAAATCCTAATAATCCATAGAACCAAAACTAAATTTAGAATCAAAACATGGACAATAGTAGGAATACAAATAATTGGACAAACAAAATTGAGAATAACAAGGGATCGAGAATCAAATCCTTCAATTATGCAAGGAAACTATTATGATGTTTATTGTCCTTAGAACACCACTTAGAGGGATGGTAAAGATATTGGAAATTTGTTCAGCATTCCCCTTGGGATTTGTGACAAGGGCTTAACCACCTCATATGTAGTATAAGTTGAGTGGTTATATCAGGAATTGACAGATTAGTTTTTTGGTGCAACGACAACCCCACTCTAACAAAAGAACCCCAGGTTCAAGACCAAATACGTAGTTCTTGACCATTGTTAAGATAATTTTTTAGGCAACTCCCATTTAGAAAGTTGGTAAGCTCTATGGACACCATATTTTTGTTTTAATTGATACTGGAGCTACAACACATTTCATAGATCTTAGGATCGTTTGTCAATTACTTGTTAGAGATGGTTATATGTTTGAACCATGGATGGTAGAGTATGAATGCATGCAAAATCATGGGGTTGAGCAATGTCTAGGATGAAACTATTCAGAACTTTCCACTTTTCAAATGCAAGTTGATATTTATGTTTCCCCATTAGGATCTTATGATGTTGTCTTAGGCATCAACTAGCTAGTTGAAGATAGAGCCATATTGAATTGTAAGGAGAAGTTATTCAAATGTCTAGATGATTCCTGTATACCCACCATTGTTAGGATTATAAATAAGCCCTTAGAGTTAAGATAGACATCAACCATGAACTTCAATAAGGATTAGAGGAAGGGGTGTGTGATAAAAATAACTTATGTAAAGGATATTGACACTCCTAGTTTGAATGATTTCCTCATCTTGCAAGAGTTTTTGGATGTGTTTTTTAGAACTACTTGAACTACCTCCTGAAAGGAAATTTGACTTCTAAATTGATGTTATGATAGGAACACAGCCTCAATCAAAGGATCCTTAAATAGTGAAAACAACATAGATGTATGAGCTCAAGATGCAGTAACAAGATATTTTAGATAAATGGTTCATACACTCTAGTGTATCTCCATGGGGAGCACTTATAATTTTTAAGATAAATGACACCTTGAGCTTATGTATAGATTATCAATTGATCAAAAAGTCGACCATTAAGAACAAATATCCACTTTCTTGAATATATGAACTATTTGACTAAATAAAGGGAACACAAATTTTCTTCAAAATTGACTTGAGATCTAGATACCATTAGCTCTAGATACCATTCAAGGTATAAACACTATGAGTTTGTGGTTTTATCTTTTGGTTTAGTTAATTCCCCTATAGCATTCATGAGTTTGATGAATATAACATTTAGGAATTTCTTGGACAAGTTTGTTGATTTTTCATTGATGATATCTTAATATATTCCAAGAGTATGGAGGAACATGAGGAAGACTTACAAATAGTGTTACAATGTTTGAGAGATAATAATTTGTGTGGTAAGCTATCTAAGTGTTCATTTTGTCAAAAGGAAATACACTACTTGAGATTTTTTATCTTTGTTAAAGGAATAAGAGTGGATCCTACAAAGATTATAGTTATTACTGAGTGGTCAACACCACAAAATGTGAGAAAAGTTAAAAGCTTCATGAGATTATCAAGGTATGTACAAATATTTGTGGAAGGTTTCTCCAAGATCATAACACCTATTACATCCCTTCATAGAAAAGGGAAGAGATATGAGTGGAGTGAAGTTTGTGAGAGATCATTCCAGTTGTTAAAGAAGGTCACAAAATTTTTTACCTATCATACTTGACCTTAATGGTCATTTCATAGTTATAAAAAATGTTTTTGGTGAGATCCTAGGAGACATACTAATGCAAGATAGTGAGGTAGTGGTTATGAGTCATGAAAACTAAAACTATGAGGTTAATTATGCACGTCATGATTTGGAATTGGCTACCATAGTTCATGCATTGGTGATGCATATGCATTTCCTTTTGGGTAAGATATTTGAATTGAAGATAGATCATATGGTTTTGAGGTACATTTTAATGTAGCCTAACCTTAATTTTTGATGGAGGCATTGGCTAGAGTTCTTAAGTGAATACAATTTTTGGACTGAAAAGATGAAAGGGAAGGAAAATAGAGTGGTTGGTACACTGAGTAGAAGGAGGCATATCTAATATATTTCCACAACTTGGACATGCCTAAACTTCAGGGTGATGAACACTACAAGTTGGTCAAATCAACATTGAATGCTGATCTATGGGATCACTATTTTGATGGATACTCATTTGATGGGATGGTATATTGAGATAACAAGGTGGGATGTACATTCACAATCAAATAGGGTTGAGGAATTTTGTTTTTGAGGAGATGCACTGCACTCCATTTTTAAGACACCAAGGGGCGAGTAAGATGCTTTCTAATACAAGGCCATTGCATGTAATTTTGGCTAGGACTTCAGAGAGATGTGACTTCATCCATAACATGTCCATCTAGCTTGACTTTTGTATCCTTGTTACATTCTAGAGTATAAGTGGTAGGTTATCATAATTGACTTTGTTCAGGGGTTGCCTATGACACAACTCACACATAATATTAATATGGTTGTGGTTGACAGGTTAACCAAAGTATCTCATTTCACACCAAGAAGTTTGAGGGATGGATCCTTAACTTTAACAAATAGATTTGTATGAGAGATATTCAGATTGCCCAAAGTTCCTAAGACCATTATATCCAATAGGGACACTCAACTGACATCAAAAACCTTGAACACCTTATTAGGTACTAAATTAAACTTCAATATGAATTATCACCCTTAGATAGATGGTCAAACTAAGAGGGTAATTTAGGTTCTTTAGGACTTATTCCATATATATTGCATGGATCAATAATATAAGTGGGAAGAGTATCTTCTCTTGGTAGAGTTTTCTTACAACAAATCATACCATGCATCTTTAGGAATAGCTCTATTTGAGCCACCATATGGATGGAAGTGCCAAAATCCTATTGGTTTGGATAGAGTTGAGGAGAAAAATATCATTGGTCCTAATTTTTTATGTGTTATGGGAATGAGTTTATGGTGTCGAATAAATAATGTTGGCAGATGACATTGATGATGGTTTTGTAAAGTATGGTTTTCATTTTTGGTAAACCAGTGCATCAATGAGAGTGTTTTGCATAAGTATTTGAAGTTACATCAACTGGTTTACTGTTATAACAAATTGGTAAAGAGAAGATAAGTGATTAAGACAATCACTGAACAAAACAAAAGGTCAAGGTTAGATCAGTAAAATGAAACAAATTTCATTATCAGTGAATAGGAAATACAATAGGTGAACTACTAATACAAGAAAAGGAAAAGATACTGTTAATCGATCAACATAGTAAACATGTAAAACCTAAATTATTAATTAGTTTAGATTAAATTGCTAAATTAGTCATGTTGCAGAATAATTCAATGAATTTGGACAACATGACAAATGTATTACCTTGTTCAAGGAATTGAATGAGTCAACTCTTAGGGAATTGTGTAAAAATTTGTGTATGAATCCAAGACATGTTCTAGCAAATAAAATAAAGAAATATTTCATATTGGAAATGACAACTTATATTGTGATTTAGCTGATGCGATAAAGATTTCAAGTCTTTGCAAATTAGTTAAGATTAGAAAATAAGTTTTGGAGGGTAAACGAAACCCTAATTATGTTTTCATCTTAAAGGTAAAGAAAACTTATAAGGTGACAATTGCTGTGACAAATAACAAAGTGAAAAGAAAGTTGATTTTTTGATGAAGTACTGAGCTTTTATTATAAATTTATTTGCATAGAGGTTACATGATTGAATTTAGGTTAAGTATAGAGCATAAAGAATCTAATTAACATTGATGAGTGCATATTATAGGTCAATTTTCTCTTGTTGTATTACTAATAGTTTCAACAAGTATAAATCCCTTAACTGAGTAGTCCTTAGCAAGAATTTATGTAAATTCCTTACATGGTGAACACTTCAAAAGTGGGATAAAAATCCTTTGACAAGGTAGTCTACAATAGGACTTGTGATACTTATAATAATGTATCAGTCACTCCTAACAGGGAGTCACCTAAAAAGTGACAGAATGTAAGCCCCCAACAGAGCACTCTTTTCTACTACAATGAGAAGATTATGGGTGTTATCCCCATTGTGGTTTTCACCTCTAACTAAGGGTTTCCAAGAGAAAAATATGTGTGTACATGTGTTTTCATTTTTATTATTGCACTTCTACATTACATTTTAGTTACATGCTTCATAGTATGTAAAATTTATTTTGCTGCTTCTTAAGGATATTAGAAAAGTAAGAAAGTTGTTTTAGTAATGATTCACTCCCCCTCTCAATACCTATTATTTTCAACAATTGGTATTAAGGCTTAAGCTCTTGTTGAGCTGTTGTTTTGCACAATGTTGAACAATAGGAATCCTTTCAAACTCCTCTCTTGAAAAGCTAATTGAGGATCAACTCCAAGGTTTTAGGCGATCTTGCGACCTATTGAAATCCACTCAATTGAAGATAAATGTGTATGTTCATGATGAGGCCTTTGTTGGTTTTGAACAATTTCAGATAATCTACTTGATCTGTTGCTATTTGGAAAAAATTAACTAGAAAAGAGATATTATTTTAGTATTTGTTGTTTTATGATGAATGCAATTTATCGATGCAACTATATGAATTCCTAATTTAACCAAGTGTGAGAAAAGAAAATAACAAAGATAAAGTAATGAGAGATTAAAGAAAATAAATTGAAATGGAAATTCCTAATAGACATAAATCACAATAACAACATGTTTGCAAATTAAATCGTCAAAAAGATCTGGTAGGAAACCAATGAAATTAGGAGCAACACTTCTTCAACTCCACTGATGCAATCATCAATGAGAACTCAATATAAACTGAAAGATGTTTCACGTTTCATCAAATCACAAGGCCACAAAAAGTGCACTCATGTGAGACAAGACACTATTGAAGAACAATAGGTGATCTTTTCTCCAATCAGTTACGCCAACAAAATTTGTTAACACGAGGAAAACACCAGAACTAAAAGATCACACAATCATAACAACACAATAAAATCATTGGCTCCATTATTATTCATGAACATGCATTCAAAAAAACAACACACTTTGGCAAGAATAACTACACTCAGAATGAGAGCACCAATAACATATATTATTGCATCAAAATTATAATGACCTGGAATACATATTACATCCATGTATTTAAAAGAAATCCTCTCCTCCTTTTGTGTTAGGAGTGAAAGCACTTCTAATGCAAACTCATGCTAAAAGACTAATAAAAAAAAGATGATTACACACAAACTAACTGTCTAAATGGTGCTAAGTAGGTCTTCACCCTTGTTTATAACAATTAATGGGTGAATAAGACTTTACATGACTTAAAATAATAAAAGAATAAGAAAATAAGAAGATAGAAGCCATGAGATGATCTAGGAGTCTTTGGGAGATCTAAAAATGGAAGCTCAACCTTTTTTAGGTGTCTCTGGGAGTTGAACTACTATCAAAATGCATTTTTGATGCATGGAATGCTCTAAAATAGCAACTAAAAAACTGTCGGCGCACTACTTCTTGAAACTTTTTTGATGCACCTTTGGGAAAAGTGCACTTGCACACCTATGCACCTTCGCACTTGCACACCTACTCACCTTGGTGACAGGACCAAAAAATTCAAAAAATCTTCTAAGTGTCAAAAATTGATTTCTAGCATATGGGTTTTCCTCCCCATTATACCAAAATGATGTGTGGATGTTTCCCTTTAAGCTTTTGGATAGTAGAGGTGATTTCTTGAGGAGATAATAAGTCTAGAAATTCATACTTTTTCCTCACTTTCTTGTGCAAATCATGAAGTGTAACTTCTTGGGAATTCCCTAGAACTTGAAAGTCATGGGTTTGAGTGTGATCTTAGCTATTGTAGAAGACAAGGAAGCCTTAATAATGTTTAGGACCTTGAGGGGCCTCCATATGTTTTAGTTATGTACACCTGTGCACCTTCAGAGACAATTCATTCACCAATCTTCAAATTGTGCACTTGCGCACCTTCAAGGAATTGTGCAAGGTGCTCAATTCACCAAAAAATTAAAGTTCTCAATTTTGATTTTTTTTTTTGGATTTTTCTCAAATGGGGTTTTAGGTCACTCTTCTGTGCTTATTTTTATCAATTTGATGATTTAGGCCTATTTGTGCACCTATGTACTTTGCTCTTTCAAACTTGTAAAATTGAGCACCTATGCACCTTCACACATGCACACCTTCTAGAGTCCTTCAACTTATGCATATCTCAAAATTAAAATGCTCACCCACACACCTTCTAGAGACAATTCATTCACCAAATCTTCAAATTTCTCACTTGAGCACCTACCCACCTTCATAGAATTATGCAAGGTGCTCAATTCACCAAAAAATCAAATTTTTGAGTTTTGAAAATGATTTCTAAGTTTTTCTCAAATAAGGTCTAGGAGCACTCTAGTGTACTTATGTTTTCCTTTTTGATGACTTATACCCTCTTCATAGCCCAACATTGTCATAGACTTGAACTCCTTCTGCTTCTTCTATCTAAAATCCCAAGGTACCTGTTTTGAAAATGCACTTGTAATACCATGGATATTTTTTGTGCTATGGATAATGAGGATGCCATTTTATCTACACAAAGAACAAAACATTAGTCATCAAATGCTGAAAGACCCAAAAGAGGACTCCATAGGACTTAGACTAACAAAAAATTGTGTCAAAACTAGTCAGATTACCCAAAAAGTGAAATTCCCCCCCAATAGCTAGTTTTGCACACTAGTACACATAACACACTTTTGCAGGTGCATAGGGTGTGCTAGTGTGCACCATGTTTTCCTCTTAAGTGGCTAAGTGTGTAATCCCACACTAGCACACATGTACACCTTGAATAGGTACACATGTGTGCAACTGCACACATGCGCATCAACACATTTGTGTAAAGAGGGGGAGAGCCTTGTGCACACCTCCATGGGTGCACAACTCTGAAGGTGTGCACCTCTAAGGGTGTGCACATGCACATTTGCACATCATTAGAGTGAGGTGAAGTGTGCTTGTGTGCACTTGGTGCACATGTGCATGTGCGCAAGTGTGCATATGTACACTTCATGCAATTTGAAGTCTATCCTTGATTTTTGCTTCTCTCTGTCTGCCTTATCCTTCTTGGTTAGAGACTGGGGCTTGACCTAGACCCCAGAGAAGGTCCAAAATGATAGAGGCTTTGGACTAGATGCCTCATAGGGAATTTTGAAACTAGGGGGTCCCCATTTTTTGACTCAAAATTGGGTGTGTGTTGTGAGGCCACAACAAATAGTCCCAAGAAAAGGGAAGAAATGACAAAGGCATTTCTTCATTGGAAAACATTCTTCTAAAATGATCAAGCAACAATTTTATTTCAAATATTTCAATCAAATTTCATGTCCTTTGGAAGTTGAAACCTTAGAATCTCAATTTTTTTGGCTTAGTGTGTATTTAGTGTATCAATTTCCTTTGACATCTCAAGGTTTAGTCTATCATGAGTATCTAGCAACTTTGAGAATTTTTTTAGCTCGACCGGTTCATTCATCATGAATCCTCAAAAACCTGTTTATGCATCACTATCTAACTAGATGAGAGAATTTGTTCTAAGGGCTCTTAGCGAGTTATCAACTCTTTCCTTTTGAGTATTTGGTAATCTTATTTAACTTGCTTCATGAGACTTGTGTGTTTTCACTTGATTCTTCCTTGGGGCATTTTCATAGAATATGATAGCCATTTTGGACTGCAGATCCCTATATATTTGTTGGTGTAAATAAGTATGACTATTTACACTTTACTTAAATTTACTTAGGTTTATATTATTTTATTATTTCTTTGGTGAGACACTTAAGAGTTTGCGTACTTTTATGATTTTTCATATTGACAACACAGAAGTAAGCAACTCTAATTCAACACTGGAGTTTGCATAATTAACTAAGTTGTCATGTAGAGAACATAGTTATTCTCACTCTCATTTTAGCACATTGTTTCTACAATATTATTTTACGTGCTACACCTTTGTAGACTTATCCTCTCATCATCACACTTACTCCTGTGCTTAATGGAGGATAACCCACACCTAGTGGACATGTGCTTGGTTGTATGACTTATGATGTTTCTAATTCCTATTCATTCTAGTAGCATTCCAGAGGCCTTTATATACAGGCACTCCTAGTGTATTTTACATTGAATTGAATACATATTGTTATTCAGATCAAACTCTTTCTGGTCTACTATTGTGCTTGTGCTTGAGTTCTTTGATCTTGGGTGAATGTTGCCCTAAGGCAAATTCATACATGGTATTAGAGCTATACCAAATTCTTACATGGTATCAAAGCTTGGAGAATTTCTCTTCACATAGCCATTCGAGACCATTGTTGCTTCAACACCTCAACCAAGATTTGGAGTATCGCAGTCATTGGGAGCATCTAGAGCCAAAGCGAATCTCATCATTGTGTCTGGAGTGTCAATTTGGTGAAAATTGACTATAAATTTGCCTATGTTGGGCCATAGTCAAAATTGAGGCAATTGCATTTTTGTAAACCGGCAACCCAAAGGCTTGATTTGCAAAATTGGTATGATCATTTTAGATTTGTACATTTAATTTTTAGATTTGCATTTTTTTCATTTGCATCTCTATAATTTTTTCAGATCTGCATTATTTTTTGAGAAAATTTTTGGCCATCAGGCCAGTAGGAGAGATTTTTGAAGGTGAAGATTGAAGATTGTTGGTGCAAATTAGATATTTGCATCACATTCAGAAGGTCAAAAAACCCCCAAATCAAATTTTGTTTCATCCAAATCAGATATCTGAGGCAAAATCTAGAGCCATTTGATTTTTGGAGGTGCAATGATAGTGATTTAGGAAAAATAATAATAGAGGTGATTTTCAAACAACGATATCTCCCTCATACAAACTCTTTTTTGCGAGCAATTATTTTTGTTTTGGGGTATAATTTCGTGATCTACACATTGGTGCAGGTGGTTTGAGATCTCTATTCCTAAATTTTTCTACAACTCGCAAATCCTAATTTTTGCCACTTCAAATGCTCCGTGCGGGCTCATCTGGACTCCAAATCAAGTTCCATTTCTTTTTGAAAGTGAATATTTTTTTGTCTACTTTCCAAATCTACAATTAGATTATAGGTTATGTGGATAGAAATATTGCTTTCAGAAATAGGCCCTAAATTGCCCATTGTAATCACACTACCTATAAAGTGCCAAATTATACATTAGGGAGGGTTTCTTTGATTATTTTTGCATTTTGGGGGGTACATTGATTAGTTTATCATGGAAGAGGAAGATTTAATTACCTTGACACCACAAAACTATCAACAATGGAGTCAATTGGTTATCACTTATCTTAGTTAGCATAGTGCATTGCCATATGCGTAAGGACTTTCATGCAATGGTGACACTAGTTCCCTCATTTGTCGTACACTTTTTCTCTATATGGATATCAAGGTTATGGATTCACTTGATGACATGAAGTGATTTGACTTAAATGATTATTGGATCTATCTTTGGGAGATGTATGGAGATACATAGATTCCTCCATTCCCAAAAGATCTTTTACCTCCAGTTGCAACTGCATCCTCTCTAGATGAGATCACACCTCCAAATGTTCCTGTTGCTACTACTGATCCAGTTCTAGCCATAGATGCTTTTGATTTAGTGCAGTAGGAAACACCATGTCTTCCTACTTTAGCTTCATGGGATGACTTCCTTTCAGATATTGCTAAGTTGTTCATGAAGTCTCACATTGAAGATGTGGGAGACATCATCGATGATATTCACCTTCTTTTTGTTGAGGCAGATACTTCATCCACTGTCATAATTATAGGTTCATGTACTTTAGCATAGTAGGGTACACCTTGTCTTCTAGCTCCAACATCAGTGGATGAATTCTTGATAGAAATTGAAGGTTTATTTGTGGATTCCCACATAGTAGATTTGGGAGAAATCTTTGATGATTTATACCTTCTCTTTGATGACGAAGTTACTTCTTCAGTTGTCATGAGGGCTCACTTTGACCCTCTTGTCCATTCTCTACATGATTAGTCTTCATAGGTTGACATGATTGTGGATCCTTATGTACATCAGTTGCAAGAGGTCTCTTTATCATTTGAGGAGACATATGGTTCTTTGGGATAGGTTCTACATCTATCCTTGCTAGATCTACACTTCTTCTTTTTAGTAGTATTGGAAGGGGCGACTATCAGTATCAATACAGGAACAATTGAGTAGGTTTCAGAGACATCTTTCATCATCGAGATTCTTTCTACACATAGGGAAAGCATCTCACTTATAGCTCTGCTATTGATTCTTCCAAAGGGGAAAAACATCATTTAGCTGTCATGGATCAACTTCTACATTGGAACAGTTCTCACTAATTAACATGCTACATTTAGGGGGGGGGGGGGGGGGGACTACCTTGTCTCCTTCTTGTTCTCTTTTATGGGGGGGAATTTTTCCTCTTATGGGGTTTTTCCTTCTGCTTCTCTTTTATATATACTTGATGTATGTCATAATGGGGGGGTCTTGATTACTCCATCCATCCATGCATCTTGTCTTTTCATCTCTCCTTTTGGGGGAGGGTTTTTCTCATGAGGTTTTCCCTCTTTCTCTTCTTTATGAGAGATTGAATTTCATTGTGTACATGGGTACCTAACATGGCCTAGTAGCCAGGACCCATTATACATTTCATCCTAGTTTTTGTGAGCTTAAGTGCATTCCCCTAAGTTGCACTTGAGGGGGGGTGTTGGTGTAAATAAGTATTTACTATTTATACTTTACTTAAGTTTATTTAGGTTTATGTATTATTTTATTATTTCTTTGGTGAGACACTTAGGAGTTTGCGTACTTTTATGAGTTGTCATGTTGACAACATAGAAGTAAGAAAATCTAATTCAAAACTAGAGTTTACATAATTAACCGAGTTGTCATGTAAACAACATAATTATTTGCACTCCCATTTTAGCACATGGTGTCTAAAAAATTATTTTGCATGCTACACCTTTGTAGGATTATCCTCTCATCATCACACTTACTCGTGTGCTTAATGGAGGATAACCCACACCTGGTGGACATGTGCCTGGTTGTATGGCTTATCATGTTGCTGATTCCTATGCATTCTAGAAGCATTCCATAGGCCTTTATATACAAGAACTCCTAGTGTACTTTTACATTGAATTGAATACATATTTTTATTCTGATCATACTCTTTCTCATCTACTGTTGTGCTTGTGCTTGAGTTCTTTGATCTTGGGTGAATTTTGCCTTAAGAAATATTCTTACAATATTTGATTACCTTTTACAATGGTCTAGAATCTTTAGATGTAACACCTCTATGATTCTTGCTTGCTTTCTTTTCTATCCTGACCATGCTTAGACTACATGGCCAAGGCATTGGTGTTGTTTTCCATATTTTTACTTTAGTTGATAACTCTTGCATTCATCTTTTGATGAAATTTTAGGAAGCTCTCATGTCAAATAGTGATCTTAGCAATTCTTTGAAGAGACCCTTTGTCTGAATTGACAAGATTTCAATTGTCCCTTGCTATTTTCAACCTAGATTAAAAAAACACCTAGATAATTAAAATTTAATTTGTAAATTATTGTGAGCTATCAATATGTGATTCTTATTTTAAGACTATAAGTCCTCTATAACTAAAAGGAACACCTATTTTCAGTTGGTACAAGAAAACAAAAATCATCTAAATGCTTTGACAAAGAAACACCTCTTCCCTAAAGTCAAAACTAGTTGGGATGGACAACATGTTGGGAACAACCCCAACAAAAGGCACAAACTTCCCAACTCAAAGACTTAAAAAGAAAAAATAAGAAAAATTTGAAAAAACCCAAACAAAATAGACTCAACATAAAGAAAACTAACACCTAACTAAAAAGACTAAATAAATAAATAAAAACAAAAACATAAATACATAAAACTCTGAATAAAAAGAATGTGGGGTGATTGTTAGTAGATTTCTCATTTTGTGCAATAGTAATAACCCAACCCATATAGTTCTAAGCAATGCTGACTTGTCTTTGTACTCAAAAAAGTAAAAATTTGGACAATCTTGGTTCAAATTTTGGGTACAAATCACACAAAATTAGAAGTTGTGGTAACTCTCCATGGCCATGATTAATCCACAAACAAGTTCTCTTACCTTTAGCATCATATTCAAATTGAAAATCATCAAACTAAGAGGGATAATGGGAAAATACCACCTGATCCAGCAAGTCCCCTAGCATAGGGGTACACTCACACATTGTAATTTCTCCTTCTAGTGGTCTTATCTCATGGTACACAACTCCATGTAGATATGGAAACACTAGCATCGATGATGTAATATAGCTATCAGAACAAGACCCAAATGATAGAACATTGTTTTATGGTCCTTATTATCACCATCATTAGATTTAAACCATAAATTATTACCTTTAGGCTCCTTGGGACTAGAAAACTCAATCATAAGCCTTCCTTTCAAATTACAGGATTCATTAATGCGATTAATCAAGGTGTTTCCTCCCTCATGTCCCAAAGAAGCATGTTCAAAATCATACTTACCCTCCATTGTGATCTCCCAAGATAACAAGAAATTAGGACAACTTACTTCTAAATGAACCCAAATGGATGGATTCTACATGAGTCAGTTATTGTATGGTTTTATTTATGTGTAGAATACCCACAAAATGACATTTCCTTAGTCAAGATTGAGACCAAATTAAGCATTCTATCCATCTCATCTAATGACATATCTTGTTTTGAGTGAGGAATCTTATCATTATCCAATGGGGAACCAATATCATAGTAGAAAGCATTAGTATCTTCATCTTGATGACTTCTCGATTAAAAAAATCTTATCCACCTAAAAATCTTCTACATTTCCATCATCTTTTGCAACTTTGAGAATTTTTGCAATTCCATGGATTTTTGGCAGTTCAAAATTTTCTACACCCTCAACATTTATTAGGATATCTACACTTGTTGCAACATCAAAACTTGAGACATTTCATTACTTTCGATAATTTCAATAGGCTAATTTGTTTGTGCTAACACATTAGATACTAAATCTTGGCAAGTAGAACATTCTAACTCTAAATGAATCCTTTGATGGAGGTGACAATAGTTAGGAAGAAAAATGATGTTTGGATTCTAATCTTCTCCAAGATACTTCAAATTTCTTGTTATGTTATCCATAAAACCTTTCAAAACCTCATCCTTTACATGTAATTCCTTCTGGATTATCAGGGTAATGTTGGTTGGAGCCTCATAATGAATTGGAGTATTACAGACTTGTATGTTTGGAGGAGTAGGATATAACCATAGAGAGATATCATCCATTAGATATTCTTCCCTACTTTTCAAACTTTGTGTGTTCTTATTATTTCTACAATAAACATGTAACCCAGATTTTCTAGGCTCTTTCTTTTCATTGAATGGGAACACAAACTCCTCTTGATCATCTTCATCATTTTTTTTTCCTACAGATTTATCATATGATTCAAACACCATTGCACTAAACTGCAAAGGTTGTTCCTCCATGATTTAGGGAGGCTGACCTAAAACATCATTGTACCAATATCCATTTTCACTTGGACCCATACCTGTAATACAATTATTCTAATTGTTGATATTATCATAGGGGTAATAGGTTCTTCTTTGATTTTGAGATAATTATTTTGGGTAACAAGTTGTCTTGGAAATTACCTTGGTTTCTTGAGGAATTCAACCTTATTCTCATAAGTTCATTGGATAAAAGAGACATCATCTTCTTCATGACCTTAACCTCATTAGCCATATTGTTCTTGAGTTTAGTAGGTGAAGTTTTTTGCTCAAAGAATACAGTCTTTTGGGGCTCATACCCTAAATATGTAATTGTTGGCATTGGAGAAGCAATAGCCTATTGTAGTAAATATACTAGATTCAATAGGAGTATTTGATTGGGCATAGTAGATACTCCTTCAAGAAATGGTGGTATGAATACTATACTATTCAAAGTGAAGGAAGACACAAAGTTCCCTCCACCATGGGTATCTACCTACTTCATGAATGTAACAACCTCTTTGAAGACCTTTTCAATGATACCAATGTCTCTGGGTTGCAGCCTTCTTAGAAAAATAGAAGTTAATGAATCCATCATTCCCAAATAGATTTGGATTATAGCCTCATGTGGTACAGTGTAAGGAAACTCCATTCTTTGATATATCCTATAGAAGCAATGATTAAACTGTGAAATAGTCTTGTGGGGATCCCTCTTAACTGAGATGAATTGATGATGTAGGATGTCTAGATAAATAGAGACCTTGAATTGTGCCAGAAACTTTCTCTCAAAAGAGTTCCAATCCCTTATTGATGTTGTTGGAAGATTGAGGCATCAATTGAAAATGTGACATACTACGTCCATATGCTAAATCTAGTTTTGATTACAAATTTCTTTGAAAATTTTAATATGATCTTCTTTTGTTTGTGATTCTTTATAGATGAATTGTGGCAAAAAATTTTCAGGATTTTTGGGCAAGCTGTGTGATGGACTAGTTAAATTCAAAGGTGAACTTTGGGCATTGAAGAAATTCATGTTGCACAATGATGGGAATGTGTGAAGTAGAATGTAGAGTGGATGATGATGATGAAATTTTTAATGTGAATGAGTGGAGCCTAAGTATCCCTTTATCATTGCGAGGCTTGCAAAAATGACTAAGTTCCAAGAACTGGGGTGCACTTGGTGAAGACGTTGAAGCTCATTGAAATGGAGATGGTGGATTAGGATCTTTGAGTTTGTGTTTATTATGGAAAAGTGCACATCTAAGAAGCACATCTCTAAAAAGCACACCTCTTCAAAAAGCACACCTATGCACCTATGCACCAGTACACTTGAGCACTTGTGCACAATAACAGACTTGGAAATTTTTTTGAACTTTCAAAAACTGTAGATTTTTCAAACTACAATTTGGGTTTTTGAGTTGAATGGTTTTTAGGCCCTCCTAGCACCACTTCTATTGAGCTGTCATTTTGCACGATGCTGAATGACATGAATCCTTTTGAACTCCTCTCTAGAAAAGTTAATTGAGGATCAACTCCAAGGTTCGGGGCAATCTTGCGACCTACTAAAATCCACTCAATTGAAGATAAATGTGTATGTTTATGAGGAGGTATTTGTTGATTATGAACAATTTTGGATAATCTATTTGATCTATTGCTATTTAAAAAAAGTAACCACAAAAGAGATATATTTTTGGTATTTTTTTATTTTATGATGAATGCAATTTATCAATGCAACTATATGAATTCCCATTTTAACCAAGTGTTAGAAAAGAAAATAAAAAAGATAAGGTAATGAGAGATTAAAACAAATAACTTGTAAGGGAAATTCCTAATGGACATAAACCATGGTAACAACATGTCTACGCATTAAATCATCAAAAAGATCAGGTAGGAAACCAATGAAATTAGGAGCAATGCTTCCTCAACTCCACTAATGCAATTGTTGATGGAAACTCAATATAAACCAAAATATGTTTCACCTTTCATCAAATCACAAGGCCAGGGAAAGTGCACTCATGTAAGACAAGACACTATGCAAGAACAATAGATGATCTTTTCTCCAATTCTTTACATCAATAGAATTTGCTAACATGAGTAAAACACTAGAACTAAATGATCGTAGAATAATAACAACTCACTAAAACCATTGACTCCATTATTTTTCAAGAACATGCATTCACAAAAATAACACACTCCAGTAAGAATAGCTACACTCAGAATATAGCACCAATAGCATATATTATTGCATCAAAATAACGGCTTCGAGTATACATTACATCCATTTATTTAAAGGAAATCCTCTCCTCCTTTTGTGTTAGGAGTGAGAGCTCTTCTAATGTAAACTCATTCCAAAAAAACTAATAAAATAAAGCTAATAACATACAAATTGACTCTATAAATGGTGCTAAGTAGGTCTCCACCCTTGTTTATATCAATTAATAGGTGCATGAGCTTTTACATGACTTAAAATAATAAAAGAATGGAAAGATAATATGATAGAAGTCATGAGATGATCTGAGAGTCTTTGGGAGCTCTAAAAATATAAGCTCAACCTTCTTTAGGTGTCTCTGAGAGTTGAACTGCCGTCAAAATGTGTTTTTGATGCATGGAATGCTCTAAAATAGCAACTGGTAGTTAAGTGTCAGTGCACTCCTTTTTGAAAATTGTCGGTGCACCTTCTAAGAAAAGTGCACATGTGCACCTTTGCACCTACGAACCTACACACCCATGCACCTTGGTAACATACCCAAAAATCCAAAAATTCTTCTAAGTGTCAAAACTTGATTTCTAGCATATGGGTTTTCTTCCCCATCATACTAAAATGATGTGTGAATGTTTCCCTTTTAAACTTTTGGATAGAAAAGGTGATTCCTTGAGGATATCATAAGTCTAAAGCTTAATACTTTTCCTTCACTTCCTCATGGAAATCATGAAGTGTGTCTTCTTGGGAATTCCCTAGAACTTGAAAGTCATGGGTTTGAGTGTGATCTTAGCTGCTACAAAAGACAAGGAAGCCATTATAATTTTTAGGACCTTAGGGGGCCTCTAGTGTTAGGATTAAACCACAAATAGAAATAAAAATTACATGCAGTGATTACAACCTGATTACAATCTGTAATCCCTTATAGCTCAATACCGCTACAAGAATCAATTTCGCATCACACCTTATGAAACAATCCCTAAACTCAAGAATTTTTATACAATTATTTTAACCACTTTAGGGTTATAATTAATAATTACATGTCAGCCCAAAATCTTGATAAAATAGGGACCAAAGTTTTTTTTCGGGGCGATGCCCTGAACCCTAAAGAATTTATGAAGTATGTACAGTACTTTCTTGATCAACCACCACAATATAATAATCTCCCACTTGGGGACTAATCAAGCTCCACACTAAACAACAATCTCCCACTTGGAGACTGATCCTATAGCAATACCGCTACCACATGGGGCTCCCACTGGATCAAAACCACCCTGGACTCTACTGTTCTTTTATTCATATTCAGTCTAGAAGACCAACCGAAGCTGAAGAGGAGTTTAGCTTCTCCCTTGTTACTACCTTTGTCAACATATCTACTGGATTGTCATTGTTATGTATCTTCTCCAGCTTTAACTGTCCATCCTCCAAAACTGACCGAATGAAATGATATCACAACTGTATGTGTTTGGTCTTTGAATGTAGAGCTGAATTCTTTGCAAGATGAATGAAACTTTTACTATCTATGAACAAATAATTATCCTTCTGAGGATGTCCCAATTCTTGCAAGAAGAATTGAAGCCATATCATCTCCTTGGCTGCCTCTGTAGTAGCTACATACTCTGCCTCTGTAGTGGATAAAGCATTAACCTTTTGTAAACTAAAAACCCAACTCACGGCTGCCCCACCAATAGTAAAGACATAACCTGTAGTACTTTGCCTAGTATCAATATCCCCTACCAAATTTGAGTCAACATAGCCCTATAAATTAGTAGTAGAACCCCCAAGTGTAAACACTTATTGGATGTTTCTCTCAAATATCTAAGAATCCATTTGACACTATTCCAATGCTCAATTTCTGGATGACTCATATACCTGCTAACAACTCCCACTGCATGTGCAATATTTGGCCTAGTACATACCATAGCATACATCAAGCTTCCTAAAGTTGAAGCATAGGGTACCTTGGACATCTTATCCTCCTCTTCTTGTGTCTTGGGACACATCTCTTTAGTCAATTTCAAATGACCAGGTAAAGGTGTGCTGACAACTTTAGCATTCTCCATAGAGAAACATTGCAACACCTTCTCAACATAATCAACCTAAGATAGTGCCAATGTTCTATTTTTCCTATCTCTGCAAATCTTCATACCAAGGGTTTGTTTTGCTGCCCACAAATCCTTCATAGCAAATGTATGTGTTAATTGGCTTTTTAGCCCCTTAATGTGATCCATGTTAGACCCAACTACAAGCATATCATCAACATATAAACATAAAATAATGTAGCTATCATCATCCAACCTCTTAAAGTAGACACAATGATTTGAATGACACCTAATGTAACCATCCTCATGCATAAAACTGTCAAATTTTAGATATCATTTCCAAGGTGCTTGCTTCAAGCCATATAAACTTTTCTTCAATTTGCACACTAAGTTCTCCTTATCTTTGACTGCAAATCCCTGTGGCTAAGCCATATATATCTCTTCATCCAAATCACCATGAAGGAAGGCTATTTTAACATCCAACTACTCTAAATGCAAATCTTTAGTAGCCACTAGACTTAAAATAGTACAGATAGAAGTCATTTTAACAACATGAGAAAATATCTCATCAAAATCAATTCCCTTTTTCTGTGCAAATCCTTTTACAACTAACTTGGCTTTAAATATTTTCTTACCTCCATCCTCTTCGTTTAACCTATAAACCCACTTATTCTTTAAAGCCTTTTTACCTGCAGGCAACTTGCACAAATCCCATGTCTTATTCTTCAACAAAGAGTCCATTTCATCTTTTATTGCAGAATCCCAAATAATTTATGAAGTATGTACAATACTTTCCTAATCAGTCATCACAATCTAAAAATCTCCCACTTGGGGACTGATCAGGCTCCACACTAAACAACAATCTCCCACTTGGAGACTGATCCTGTAGCAATACCGCTACCACATGGAGCTCCCATTGGATCAAAACCACCCTGGACTCTACTGTTCTTTTATTCATATTCATTCTAGAAGACCAACTGAAGCTGAAGAGGAGTTTAGCTTCTGCCTTGTTACTACCTTTGTCAACATATCTACTAGATTGTCATTGGTATGTATCTTCTCCAACTTTAACTGTCCATCCTCCAAAATTGACCGAATGAAATGATATCGCAACTGTATGTGTTTGGTCTTTGAATGTAGAGCTAAATTCTTTGAAAGATGAATGGCACTCTGACTATCTATGAACAAATAATTATCCTTCTGAGGATGTCCCAATTCTTGCAAGAAGAACTAAAGCCATATAATCTCCTTGGTTGCCTCTATACCAACTACATACTTTTCCTCTGTAGTGGATAAAGCATTAACCTTTTGTAACCTAGAAACCTAGCTCATGACTACCCCACCAATAGTAAAGATATAACCTATAGTACTCCAGCTAGTATCAATATCCCCTACCAAATCTGAGTCAACATAGCCCTGTAAATTAGTAGTAGAGCCTCCAAAGTGTAAACACTTATTGGATGTTCCTCTCAAATATCTGAGAATCCATTTGACTACATTCCAATGCTCAATTTCTAGATGACTCATATACCTGCTAACAACTCCCACTGCATGTGCAATATCTGGCCTAGTACATACCATAACATACATCAAGCTTCCTACAATTGAAGCATAGGGTACCTTGGACATCTTATCCTCCTATTCTTGTGTCTTGGGACACATCTCCTTTGTCAATTTCAAATGACCAGGTAAATGTGTGCTGACAACTTTAGCATTCTCCATAGAGAAACATTGCAACACCTTCTTAACATAATTAGCCTGAGATAGCATCAATGTTTTGTTTTTCCTATCTTTTCAAATCTTCATACCAAGGATTTATTTTTGTACCCCCAAATCCTTCATAGAAAATGTATGTGCTAATTGGCTTTTTAGCCCCTTAATGTGATCCATGTTAGACCCAACTACAAGCATATCATCAACATATAAACATAAAATAATGTAGCTATCATCATCCAACCTCTTAAAGTGGAAAAAATGATCTCAATAACACCTACTATAACCATGCTCATGCATAAAACTATCAAATTTTAGATACCATTGCTAAGGTGCTTGCTTTAAGACATATAAACTTTTTTTCAATTTGCACACTAAGTTCTCCTTACCTTTGACCACAAATCCCTGTGGCTAAGCCATATATATCTCTTCATCCAAATCACCATGAAGGAAGGCTATTTTAACATTCAGGTACTCTAAATGCAAATCTTCAGTAGCCACTAGACTTAAAACAATACAGATAGAAGTCATTTTAACAACATGAGAAAATATCTCATCAAAATCAATTCCCTTTTTTTGTGCAAATCTTTTTACAGCTAACCTGGCTTTAAATATTTTCTTACCTCCATCCTCTTCATTTAACCTATAAACTCACTTATTCTGTAAAGCCTTTTTACCTGCAGGCAACTTGCACAAATCCCATGTCTTATTCTTCAACAAAGAGTCCATTTCATCTTTCATTGTAGACTCCCACTGAATCTTAGTATCCACCTACATAGCTTCATCATAAATTTTAGGTTCACCACATTAGTAAGTAAAATAGAATACAAAGAGGGAGAAAATCTTTGTGGAGTATCATCTAGCACTACATAATCATCTTCTTTCTTCTCATGTTGTTGCAACAGATCTTTGTACAACAATTTCTCATTAAATATGACATCACTGCTTCTTACAATTTTATGATTATCAAAATCCCAAAGCCTATAACCAAACTCATTAATGCCATATTCAAAAAATACACATTTCTTTGACTTAGCTTCTAGCTTGGTTCTATTTTCAGAATCTATGTGAGAAAATGCTTCACAACCAAAGGTTTTGAGAAAAGAATAACTCACCTTCTCACTAGTCCATGCCTCTTCTAGAATACCACAACCCAAAGGAGTAGAGGGACCTCTATTAATCAAATATACAATAGTATTGATAGCCTCCACCCACATGTGTAAGGGCAACCCAACATGCAACCTCATGTTCCTGGCATGTTCCATTATAGTTCTATTCATGCGTTCAACCACTCCATTTTCTTGTGGAATCCTTGGAATATTTTTTTGTCTATGAATACCATTAGTGGAGCAATAATCTTCAAATTAATGACTGCAATACTCACCACCATTATCATATCTGAGACATTATAATTTTTTGCCAGTCTCATTTTCAACCAAGCATTTCCATTTCTTAAAAGTTTGAAATACATTAGATTTTTGTCTGAGGAAATAAACCCATACTTTTCTAGTTGCATCATCAATAAATGTAACATAGTAATGAGATCCATCAAGGAAAGATACCTGAGTCAATCCCCATACATCGGTATGCACAAGCTCTAATTTCTCCCTTTTATTTTCCTTCCCAGTCTTTGCAAAACTCACTCTCTTTTATTTTCCATACACACAACTTTCACAGAAATCCATATTAACACATTTTAGAGTTGATAAAACTTTTTTTGAATGAAGTAATTTCATACCTTTCTCACTCATGTGCCCAAGTCTATTGTGCCATAGTACTGTATCAGAATCTATAGTAGCTATTTGTTCTCCTTGCTCAACTACAACAATTATTCCTGAACACTCATTTTTCTCTGAAACAATTAAAGTAGAAGGAACAATATGACCTGTACAAAGATATAAGGTGCTTATTTTCACACCTTTTGCTACTACAAGGGAACCTTTTGAAACCTTCCAATTTTTATCATTAAAAGTAACTACACAACCCTCATCACCGAGTGGCCCTGCTAAAATTGAATTCCTACTCAGCCTTGGAACATGTCTTATCTCATGTAATAGCCAATGATTCCCATTCTGTAACTTAATCTTAATTTTTCCCTTTTCAAAAATCTAACAGGGTTCATTATCCCCCAAATAAACAAGCCCCAAATCCCTTGGACACAATCAATGAAATAACCTCTATGAGGTATAGCATGAAATGAAGCGGCAGAATCTAAAACCCATGAATAATCAACACTTTCTAAAGAAAAAAGCAAAGCATCCTCTTCGGATTTGTTATTTACCACATTTGCCTCCTTGTCTCCATCTAATTTATCTCCTTCATTTTTCTTTCAATTCCAAAAATCTTTCTTTTTGTGCCCTGGTTTCCCATAGTACTAGCAGTCATTTGGTCCTCTTGATTGAGACCTCATCCCCTTTGACTTTCCTCTTGATTTCCTGTGATTTCTTGAATTACTTCCTCTCTTAGTCATTCTGCCTCTACTTTGTGCATTCAAAGAACTTCCTAATGTAGATACACCTAAGGTTTTCCTACAAGTTTCCTCACTCAAAATAACACTGATCACATCATCATATTTTAGGGTACTAGATCTAGGAACAAAGTTACTCATAGCCATTACCAAGCCATTCCAAATTTCAGACAAAGAACACAAAATCAAGAGAGCCCTAATTTCTTCTTCAAAAATGATACCCACAAAAGATAACTAATTAGTAATAGTATTAAACTCATTTAAATGATCTATAATAGATCCAAATTTTTCCATTTTCATATTAAATAAATGCTTCATGAGAAATACCTTGTTTGAAGCAGTGGGCTTTTCATGTAGTGTCGCTAGGGTTTTCATCAATTCTTCTGTCATCTTTTCTTTTGTAATATTAAATGCTACCAATGGTGCCAGACATAATTGATTTCTTCCAAGTGCCTTTCTATCGAAAAGACCCCATTCATTATTTGACATAGATCCCTGATTCTTGGCTTTGCCTTCCAAAGGCTTCAATAAATCCTTTTGATACAGATAGTCTTCCATTTGCATCTTCCATAACTAAAAGTTTTACTGATTAAACCTATCAACCCTCAGCTTACCCTCATCTGCCATTTCTCACACTCAACCATGAGACTCCCACTAAATTGTGAAACTTTCCTACAGAGGATAACTAAAAAATAATTAGGCTCTCATAACACTTGTTAGGATTAAACCACAGAAAGAAATAACAATTACATGCAAATATAACTAATAATAGAAAATAATAGATCACACAGAAAAGAACACAAAGCACCAAGATTTAACGTGGTTCACCCAATCCTTGGGCTACGTCCACCAAACAACAAGTCCAATATTTTATGATCCAGTGATTACAACCTGATTACAATCTATAATCCCTTATAGCTCAATACCATTGCAAGAACCAATTTTGCATCACACCTTATGAAAAAATCCCTAACCTTAAGCCCTTTTATACAAGTATTTAAACCACTTTAGGGTTATAATTAATAATTACATGTCGACCCAAAATCCTAATAAAATAGGGCCCAATTTTTCTTCTTCTTTAGGGCGATGCCCTGAACCCCAAAGAATTTATGAAGTATGTACAATACTTTCCTGATCAATCACCACAATCTAACATCTAGCTATTTTAGTTATGTGCACTTGTGCACCTTTAGAGATAATTCATTCACCAAATCTTCAAATTGTGCACCTACACACCTTTGCACCTTCAGGGAATTGTGAAAGGTGCTCAATTCAGCAAAAAATCAAAGTTCTCAGTTTTGAAAACAATTTTCTCAAATGAGGTTTTAGATCACTCTTGTGTACTTATTTTGATCTTTTTGATGATTTAGGCCTATTTGTGCACCTATGTATTGTGCTCTTCAAAACTTGTAAAATTGTGCACCTGCATACCTTCACACATGCACACCTTCTAGAGTCCTTCAACTTATGCATATCTCAATATTACAACACTCACCCACACACCTTGCACACTTGTATACCTTTTGGAGATAATTCATTCAACCAATCTTTAAATTATGCACTTGCACACCTTAGGGAATTGTGCAAGGTGCTCAATTCGCCAAAAATCAAAGTTCTTAGTTTTAAAATGGTTTCTCAATTTTTCTCAGATGACATTTGGAAGCACTCTAGTGTACTTATTTTTCCATTTTTATGATTTATAAGCTCTTTATATCCCAACACTATCATATACTTGAACTCCTACTTCTTCTATCCGAAATCTCAAGGTGCCTATTTTGAAAATGCACATGCAATACTATGCATATTTTTTGTGCTATGGATAATGCGGATGCTATTCTAGCCACAAAGAAGAAAAAATTAGTCATATTTTGCTAAAAGACCCAAAAGAGGACTCCACAAGACTTAGATTGACAAAAAAATTATGTCAAAACTAGTCAGACTGCTCGAAAAGTAAAATTTCTCCCCCAATAGCTAGTTTTGCATACTAGTGCACATAGCACACTTGCACATGTGCACACATCATTTACCTCTTAAGTGGTTAAGTTCACAATCATGCACTAGTGCACATGCACAACTTGAATAGGTACACATGGTGTGCAACTGCGCACATGCACATCAATGTGTTTGTGCAAAGAGGGGGGGAGCCTTGTGTGCACCTCTGAGGGTGTGCACATGCACATGTGTGCATTTCCAAACTAGGGTGAAGTGTTCTTGTGTGCACTTGGCATACATGCACATGTGTGCAAGTGTGTATATGTGCACTTCATGCACTATGAAGTCTATCCTTGATTCTTGCTTCTCTTTGACTACCTAATCCTTCTTGGTCAGAGACTGAGGTTTGACCTAGACCCAGGGAGTGTCCAAAATGATTGAGGCTTTAGACTAGATGCCTCATAGAGAATTTAAAACTAGCAGATTCCCATTTTGTGACTCAAAATGGGGTGTGCATTGTGAGGCCACAACAACCCTCTAGAGGAAAAGTTTGACAAGTTGGAAGTAGATTTGATGAGATGGAAAGGTATAGGTATGAGAAACCATTGGAGGAAGATTGGGAGGTAGCCAATGAGATGATTAAAAAATTGAAGGAAAACTAAGGACATCATTGAAAAAGAGAAAATAATTGTCTAAACTACTGAAGGAAAGTCTAAACAACATTGATGAACTATCTGAAGGAAGTGCTAACTTTGAGGAAGCTAATGTAACAATAACATGTTTGATGGAAAAGAAAAAAATCCTGACTAAATAAGTAACCAAGAAGAAAAGAGAACATGAGAGTCAAGCCTTAAGGTTGTGCAAAGTACTTGAAGGCATGAGAGTTGTTGAAGATGCAAAAAGGACCACTAAAATTGCAAAGAAAAATACTAAAGATCTTATTAGAGAAAATGATGCTATGCTTTAGAGGTTGACACATGGAAATCATGCATTGAGTAAAAAATTATGTCACACCAATGATGAAAATACACAAATATATTCTTAAAATGAAAAAATAGGGTAGGAAAACAAACAATCGAAGGACTAGGAGATTGAAAAAAAATAAAATGAAAAACTCAAGCAATATGAACAAAGCATATGGAGGATTAATGAGTAATTGAAGAGTCAAAGGTGACCCAGGGATACCTTTGGCCTAGGATATACTAGTGAAAAAACATTTGAAAAAGGAGGATCATTCAAGATTCCTAAGGATTATACTAGTCCACAAGGTAAGAAGCCACCTAAGCCTAATTATTATAGTTAGGAAAGCCTCAACACACTGCTAATGTATGTAGGAGAAGACCGATGAATGTCCCAATAAATAATCATTTTGTTATTTATAGCTATGATTGCAATGAGAATGGTCATCAAGCTTATGAGTGAAAATCATGAACCAATAGTAGGTCATCTGTAGGGAGTTTCTATGGATACTATTATACATGCAACCATTTTGGACAAAAGGAAGAACATGGAAGATCAAGAGTACCATCACCAAGGCTTCATAATAAACCAGTGAGTGTTCTAAGAAGAGAAAGAAATATGAATGTCACATCCGCTATTTTTAGGAACTATGAGCACATGGATATGAACTGTGGAGTAAGGAACCCTAGAGGTAATTCAGAACCTTGGAGGATAACATGCTTGCCAAGTTTTAATTGTCACAAGGTTGGACATCTTACAAGAGATTTTAGGTACAGGAACTAGTCACCAAGCAATAAACAAAGGAAAGATAAAATGATTCTTAGTAGTGAATAAGGGAGGGATGGGATGAAGAATATATGGGTGAAGAAGGAAGAAAGAAATGCATTGATAGGTAATCCCCCATCCTTTGGCTCATGAGACTCATCTTCAAACTAATAAATTAATTTTTTCTTAGGGGATGAATTTTATTGTTATAACTAACTGGTCTCTTATAATAAGAAGTGGTAACATCTATTTGCATAGTGAGATGCATTGATCATAATCACGATGTATTGCACAAAGTTGAGTTGTTAAACATATTTGGTCATCATTGATTTTATCATTTGTAAAATTTATGTACCAATCCTACCATTATCATTAATTTTATCATTTGTAAAATTTATGTACCAATCCTACCATTATCATTAATTGGTGGAGGTATTCATTGGTAAAGTGTGACATCGATGAACTACATTTTATGTTTTCTAACAAACTAGTCATTGTAAATTTTTTTGGGCAGATAAATTTTAGGTTCATCTATTCATTATTCACATTTCATTTCTAAGAGTGACTATGGGAGTAGAGTGTGATTACCTATTATGATTGATTGCATGAATTATCAATTCTGAATACTTACAAAGAATTGAATTGCAGACTTGAAAATCATAATTAAGAAACTCAAGCTGAGTGGTGGTAAAATTTGAAGGTATTTTGAATTTGAAGACAAATTTTTTATTGAATCATGGTGTTATGAATTTTTACACGAAAATTGATCAAGATAACTGAGTAGCCAAAACAAAAATACAAGTTGTATCATTTGAAGCCTGAAAAACATGGATAAAACATGTGTCCTATCTCTAACTCCATCATGATAACTATTGATTGAGGATATTAGACATTATCCATTGCAACATTATCGAATTGGGAGATGAACATATACAAGATAAGTATTTTAAAATGTGCAAAAATGGAGAACTAAAGGATTAATTTAAACATATTCAAATAACAAGTTTGACACACATTTTGGGCCTACAAAAATTAATCAAGGAGGAGTGGATTTGATTTTTCTTGAGTTATGTTTGTGATCAATTTATATGGCTAGATCAAATGATCAAGATCACCAAGGAATAAATTCATCTGATCATAGGTCTCTTAGTGGATGGGGAATCATGTACCCTAAGATAGATATCCATGCAGATAGTTGTTGAACTCACCAAGTCAAGAAAAGATCACAAAGACATGATGGTAGATGACATAGAATATCAAGAGGTTTGATTTTCTTCAACGATTGTTGATTATAAGGTCCTCTAGTTGAGTCAATTATGGAGCTATTCATGCCACACATGGAATAATAAAGGAAGCTATTGGGTATGACCTAGTGGAGATGGCAAGAACATAGCTAATTATCACCTAAAGAGAATACAATGTGATAAGAATAAATAAGTCAAGTACATATTTCTTTTGGTATGAATGTTCTTTTATGTTCAAAATTTCTTCCCTAGTAAAGGTACGATAACATGGAAAATGGATAGACCTGAATTACACCAAATTAATGAATATATAGTTCAATTCTAGGGAAAAATTTGAACAATTTCATGTGTGGATACTTTAAGAAATTTTAGGATAAAATGCACAAAAGATATATGATTCCCCCATAAATTTTAGAGAAGTATATGTTAGGATAAAACCACATACATAAATAACAATTACATGCAAATATAAACAATATTAGAAAACAATAGATCACACAGAAGAGAATAGAAGACACTGAGATTTGATGTGGTTCACCCAAACCCTGAGCTACATCCACCAAACATCAAGTCCAATATTATTATGATCTAGTGATTACAACCTAATTACAAACCGTAAGCCCTTAAAACTCAATACGACCGCAAGAAGCAATTTTTGCATCACACCTTATGAAAATCCCCTACCCTAAGCCTTTTTTATACAATTATTTTTACCACTTTAGGGTTATAATTAATAATTACATGTCGGCCCAAAATCTTAATATAATAGGGCCCAATTTTTTTAGGAGCCCCAAAGAATTATCAAGTATGTATAGTACTTCCTTGATTAGTCACCACAAACTAATAGTATAAGGGCCCCATTTATTTCTTACTTGACACTAACACTTGCAAAATTCAAGTGGTAGAACCCAAAACATCATGGATACCTACAATAGGATATGCAACTGATGAATATTTGTAAACCTTGAACATAGATGACTTATTAAAACTACCAGTTAAAAATAAAGAAAAAATATTTGGCACAATCAAGGAAGCTTATGAGAGAATTACCTTAGAATTCAAACATCCTAGAATAGAAAAAAATACAAAGAAGATTATGAGTAAATTGAAAGAGAAGTGTTAATTTTTAATATATTTGTGAATGTAGTAACATGTAATAACACTTATAATTTTTTTGTGTATTTTAAGTTACCTTTTTAATGCACATATATTTGATATTAAGAGACATGTCTCTTTAAACTCTCATTATTTATCAATAACATTTAATTATTACCATGATGACAAGTGTGATAATAAATTAAACACACACACACACACACACACACACACACACACACACACACACACACACACACACACACACACACACACACACACACACACACACACACACACACACACACACACACACACACACACACACACACACACTAATGCTCCATGATAATAATCATAAAAGATAGATATAGAATGTTTGAGACCAATAGATCATTCAAAAATTTGATTTTTCTTTTATTGATTAAAATTATTTGATTGTTGCTACAACCATTAACACCCCCTCTTAGCTAGGGAGGATGAATAACATAATCAGATATTGGATCAATACAATATCATGAATGACATGTTTAAGGGTATCTTTGTTCAGAAGATAATCATCATCTCAATATCATCACATGATATTAGGAGTGGTGGCCTCATAATATCAAGTCACATGATATTCACCATGTACCCTAAGTAATGGACTCAAAATATCAAGTCACATGATATTCATCAAGTAATCAAATGTTCATAAGGCATGTGCACACATATACTCAATAATATTTACCATAGAAATATTATATTCATGGTCCATTTAAGGAAATTAACCCACCATAGAAAATGTAGTCTAACACAATCTGCTTAGACATCATAAGATATCCATCATAATAGAAGATTAAGTTATTATAAGATCATTAGCTTTCAATAAATTTAACAAATACAATTGATAATAATTTGGAAGTTTTCACTTCCTCATGATGTACATAAGGGGAGGGACCAATAAAATCATGGAGTCACACACATGACATCAAAATTTTATATGAAGGTAACATATATACTCTCATGTGGTGTTGTTATGACATCCACCATGAACCATATCAAAGAATCAATATTTTCACCTCAAAATTCTCTCATAGAGAAGAATGTTTTATGAGTGATTTCACTCTAAACTTATCCTTCATGAAGAAACCCTAACCTTTTAACCTTAATCAAATTTTATGATCTCCTTTTAGAAGGTTGCCAGTGATGGATTTTTAGACTCCCTCTGAATGTTAGAACTTATCTAGATATGTTCCACCATCTTCACATCATGGAAGGAAGTTATTTTCCATATCTCTTAACATCCACTCAATCTCCTTTATTTACTTTATATTATATTGTTAATTCAAAACTCCCATATTCTAGTTAGGTGGTGGTAATTTCTTGATTTCTATCATTTTTTATTGGTGAGCTTAAAATATCTTTCCTTTTACATTGTTTCTTTATATGCCTTCTCTAATTTGGTGGCATATGTTATAGTCTTCCCTTCTTATCACCTATTATTTCCCTTTGTTCCCTTATACTCTCTAAGAGTATTTATACCTGATTCCCCCCTTTTGTTGGCATATATACTTTACTCCACCATTCTTATTCCTTAGGAGGGGCCTACTTAAAATAAAGTATACTAAAGTTTCTACCCACACTATTATTTGTACTTGATTCCTTTCTAATGCTTGTTGTTCTTAATTCCCTCATAATGAGTTTGACTCTTGCATCCCCCACTTATCTTGTTGTTATTCATATTGTATGTATTCATGATAATTTTGTATGTTCCTTATATTTTTATATCTCCATTTTGGTTTTATCCATCTATCTTGTCCTTGCACATTTTGAAGATTCTTATGGACTTCTTTTTAGAAATACAAAATATTAGGGTGAGTTGGGGGGGGGGGGGGGGGGTGGTGGTGTGTGTGGTGAATTAGTATTTCACAATTTTTTTCCCAACTATGCATCTCTTTTACAAGATTAAAACATGCACATCTGATTAAACTAAAAAGTAAACATAGAAATAACACAATGAAACTCATAAAACTTTTTTTTTTAAAACTAGGGAAACCCTGGCCAAGGGAAAACGCTAATGAGGGTGGTACCACAAAATGATCCACTAATCAAAAGTATGTTGTGAAAGATATTGACCCTGTTAGGAGTCAATTACATCTATATAGTGTCTCAGTCCTTATTTGAGGACTAGGCCTTTTTAGAAGCCTCAACATTGTTAAGAGTTGCTGTTAAAATTAAAAAATGTATGCAAGATGATCCATTTCTCAAATATGTAATTACAATGTTATATGTTGTACACAAAAGGAATAGATACAAAAACCTTTTAACAATCTGATAACTTCAATATCTGATTTGTCATTTGTAGTTATCTGTACACAACCTCATATATACATTCCTTTCATTTCTCTAACATAATTTTTTCCTTACATATCAAGTACATATAAATGTCCAAAGGCATCACACAACTTTACATCCAAAACTCTATCCTTTATACCAAGCTATTCAATCCTATCAACCTTCATTTCTTCACATGTGTCCCAAAATATAAAATTAAACTTTTCTCATTTAGGGTTAACATCTAGGATGTGGTCCCTAATTAGTAAAATAATTATTTTGGTAAACCAAAATAATTCCTTAACACAAATTACTATTTTCCTCACTCTATCATGTTTTGCTTGTAAATAACTACAATTGGTAAAATCTTAATATCTCTGTTCATACTACTCATAATGACTTGTTCTTTGAGATATAAGATCACCATACCTAGTTATATATTTTCTCAAGTGTGCACATGCCAATTATTTTTATATGAACTTTTCAAAACAAAAAGGTGTCTGTGCTGACAATTATCCTTTATAACACTTATAAAATTTTCAAAGTCTTCAAACCAAAACTTTGTCTTCATTATATGGTGACTAAATATAAATGATATGTTTCCATAAAAAAAAAAAAATTAATACATTTCCATACTCACCTCTTATCCAAATTGTTAACAATCTCCCCCTTTGGCATTGATGGCAACATATGGGAAAATTGGCAAAGTCCCAAAATTTCAAAATTGTGAATTTCGTCACATGGCCATACAAAATTTTCAAAATGTGGATAATTTATATTATAAAAGATCTTATATATCATACATACATACTTCCCCTTAGTTTACACTCTACCTTATATCTCCACATATACAATTTTCACACAATATACTCCACCTTTGACATCAATGACAAAGGTGATTCAAAAACTATATACAAGTCAAAATTTTGATTTTACCTTCACTGTGCTAATGATCTAGGTAGAAATGTGATACAAACAAAAAAAATTCTCTTTAGGCTGATCAAACCTTTATTCCATACATCTTTAACTAAATCAAATATAGTGATAAGTGCTCACAAACCATAAGATGCCAATTTAGTAGCTTGGAAGTCTAGATAAGAAAAGTGCTCATATGATACTTTGGCCTTCAAACAATCATCAAGATTCTTTTGCATTCGATCTATCTTCCATAAAATTTTTTTTGTTAATAAATAGAATCATTGTAGGATATTCTTCTTTATTTCCTCCAATAATATGTACTCATCACAAATCTTACTGATTCTTTTCTCTAAGTCAATGACTTGAGTATTTGTGTTCCTTATCTCATTTATCATATTCTTCAATTTATCTTCTTTATCTTTGATCTTTGTGGTGAATGTATAAATGTAATAATGTGACAAAGAAAATTTATCATATAATTATTTTTCTTCATTAACACACCTTCTCAAATCTTTAATTCATGTGTCTAAGTTTTTCAAATCATTTTTGACATTCTTGCATACTTTTTTGAAAATATTTGCAACATGTTCAGCTTGGGCCTTTATTGTAGAAACTTCTATGAAAGTTTTGAAATGATTATCAAATTATTCTAATAACTTGGTGCCTTCTTCTGAGGGCCACTCTCACTAATCTAAACATTTATCAAACCTTACATTTTTTTGGTCAACTTCTAAAGAATTTATGGAGTACATTTGATTCCCTTACTCTTCTCATTAATTTTGATGATGGAAAATGATGATAATATGATGAACATTTCAATTTCAAGGTCTTCTATTACTTCCAGTAATGTACTACTCATCATACTTGCTATCAATGATTCTAATGGATGTTTTAATGAATAGATAGTTTCCTTTGTTATATACTTGGTTGGAGAAACCAATTGTTCTTGCACACTCTAACTGTCCTTCTTTATTTGTTGCAGGGGTTGGGGTATCAACCTTGCTTCAATAGTGTCCTCTTTTTGTTCTGATTCCACTACCTACTGATTGACAATGGTTTCCTCTTCCATTTCAATATGTCTCAATTGTGGTGCAAATGATGATGTCTCCTATACAACTATCCTCCAACCAATTTGTAAGTTTGGGTCTACATTCTTAAGAACTTTAGCCAATGTGGCTAAATCTTTTGATTTTTCTCCTTCATCCTTCTTTTCTTCTCTTGATTTCATTTTTACACCCTCTTCCTCATTAGAGCTAGGATAATTAACTAATCTTCTTATGACCAAATAATCAATGATATTATCTTGATCCTTAAATAGATCCTCTATCCCATAAACAAAAATATGTGTATTGTCAATACTCAAAGTGTCATCACCAATTGTGATCTATGCTGGCTTAGTAACTAGTTCTCCAATATTTTCTTCTCCTTCTTTGTTGATTTCTTTGACATTTATCATAGTGACTTTCTCTTTCTCTAAGGTACTAGGAGCTACTTCCCCTAACATCATGTTTCCTTCCTCTTGACCAATCTTACGTGTATCAAAAATTATTTTGTCTTCTGATGTTTCCACTGCTATCATAGGAGTGTCCATCACTAATGTGCTAGGAGGCTCCACTACAGCTGAAAATGTAACCTCTTCATTTCCAACTTTGTCACTATTGGTTCTGCTAATAGGTCCACTAAGAACCCGATTTACAAGAATTTGAATGTCCCTTATAACCTCATCTCTTAATCCTCCCATAATTCTTATCGCTCTCATTTTATCTCTAATGAGAGTATTAAGTTTTTCCATTATCCTTTCCAATTGTGTCTTGTTCCTTACATTGTAGCATCTCCTCACAACTTCTCTCAAATTTTTCTCTTCTTCCTTAGTCTTCAATCTTACTTCATTTAATCTATCATATATTCCTCTTGGGATTTCTCCATGAATGGAGAGTAGGGCCTTCTTGAATTTGATCATGTTTTGAATTACTATCACATCTAAATTTCTTTGCTCATATATAGGGTATCTATCATAGTACAACAATAACTTTTAAAGGTTGTCTTCCTTTAAGATTGAGTCATTTAGGATCTAAATTCTTGGTTTCTAATTAATCTTTCTTTTACTTATACATTCTTCTTCTTGCTACTGTGGTTGAACTTCAATAATAACAACTTGACCTCTTTTATTTCCTTATATGTGGCTATTAATTTTTGTCTCTTGCCTGGTCTAGTAGCCATTTCTTTGAATCCTTTAGGCTTAGGAGCTTTAGATTGTTCTTGTTTTACCTCAACTAACCTCACTGATCTCCTTGTGCTAGTAGGTGTAGATGATTGAATATGAGTTATACTAACATCTTGTTCAAAAAATGATCTAATGCAACTACTGGTGCTAAAACAAATTGTGTAGGTGCAGGTGTAGAGCTGGGTCCTTCAACTGAAAAAAGTGTAACAAATATAATATCCTTTTGATCAATGTATTTCATCTTAGAGACAATTTTCTTAACATCAAAACAACCTTGTGGTTTCATATTTGCTTCTTCCATGATTTTATTCATTGCACTATCTAACTTCTTCCTTGCAAACTTTTCAAGTTTAACTTCATATGCCAACTACATGTTCTCTTCACAAGTTCCAAATCTAGAACAGTTAGGATCTAAATTAACATTTAGAATCCTTTGAGCATATCCTTCAATTACTTCTTCAATGACTTCATAACCAAGTGGATCAACATATAATACTCTAGGTGCAACTACCTCCATATATATCAAATCAGTGTCTACCATAAAACACATCTCATCCTTATACTTCTCAATCATATATTTTAGGATTCTTGTTCTCTACTTCATCTTTGACTGAAATGTTTTCATAAAATATTTTGCACTGCTTTCAATCTTGTCAACATAGTGCCTCCTATACAAGTCTGGGATCTTGTCCATTCTACACTTGTCATTGTTCTAAGAAGCTATGGAAATGAATGGAAATATCTTCAAAAGATGGAAAAATGTGTAAGTGATCGATGAATGAAATCTAAACTATCCATTCCTTTATTTCCTTATCCTCTCAAAGTTGTCTATCAGTTGAATTTGTAGAACTTCATATAAATTCACTTGAGTTTTCTCAATACATAACTTGTATGTTGCATGCACAAATCTTGCTACTAGTTCATCATCTCTTGAACTAGAACATACTTAGGAGGTAATAAGATTACTTACAAACCTTAAATCATCTTGTTTAATTTGACTTATCACTATTCCTTTGACATTATAGGTTGACCTGGTGTTTTCAATCACATGTTTCTTGACATTCTTCTCATTGAGTGGAATTGATCCTTGATTTCTTAAACCAATTCCTCATGAATTAATTCTGCTAAAATATCTACTATATTTTCACCTATCCATAACTTTTCATCATGAATTCTATTCAAAATGATTTTACTCGAATCATCATTATCAAACTCATGGGAAACATGTATTTTACTATATCATTTTGACCTAAGTGTTCAAATCCATCCTTAATTGACATGCATTTCTTGTATATCTTGTCAAATTTACTTAAAATGTTGTTTTCTCCTACTATATCAAACTTGCAATGGGTATAACTTATAATATTCTCCAAATATAAGACTATGTCAGGAATTTGGGAAAATGTAGTGATGGGGTCATCTTCCATGGATGGAATAGGGTTTAACTTTAGTTTAGGTCTTTGAAATTTATCTACATTGTGAAAGATATATTCTTCCATTTCTACAACTCAAACTTTCTTAAAATTTTCTTTTGCAGAGATATAAATACCTTTGAATAATAAATTAGGGTTTTTTGTGAGAAAATAACTGAATGCTTTGACAAATCTTCCAAACTACTAGTAATTTTCTCTCAATTTTATTTTGTGAGCTCCTTAACTCTTTTAACAATCAAACAATACTCAATTCATTTTTTTTTCAACCATTAAATCTACTCTAATTTGGTTCTACATTAAATGCACAAGTATGTAGTTCTAAAAAAGCTAATTTCTTTACCCAAAGAACTCTTTCTACTTCATGCACTCGCATATGAACTCAAAATTTCATGTGATCTTAAGTATAGATTCCTTTATCCATTTATACCTTCTCCTAACTTTTCAAGTCTTAATTCAACCATTCAAGGGGTAAATGATTTTTTGATGCTATTTCCCTTTCATTGTTAATGAATAAACTACTTAGATTGATAATGGTTTGTCAGCAACTATTACTAACTTTAACTTATTTTTCAGTGTGTCACTCGTCTTCTTTTCTATCCAATTTTTTTTCTTCTTGTTGGTGTCTTAGCTTTGACAAATGTGTCATTGAGGATCTCTACATGCTCTTTCACATTATCTTTTTGTCTATCATTTCTATTCTGACATTGTTTGTATTCCTTCTAAAACTAGATGTCCTTGGAATTTTTGATCTCATTTTGTTTGGAATTCTCATTTTGTTTCATGCTACAAAATCTTGTCGTATGCCCCATGTTGTTATAAATTTGACATGGTAGCACATTGTTTCCATAGCTAGGTCTTGACCGACTTATATGCAATCTACAATCTCTAACAATATGTCCAAATTTGTTTCACTTATAATACATAACTCCATTTATTATGATATTAGTTGTACCAATAGGTCTACTAGCTATAGGGTTAGTACGTTGATACACATTATTATTTAAAACTAGGTCTCCTACATTCACTAGCTCTATGTCCATATGTATAGCAATCATAACAATTTCCAGTAAAAGGGTTTGTATATTACCTATACAATCCTTCTTCATGTGACCAATTTCATTACATGTAAAATATCTTCCAATAAATTTCCTTTTCACCTATTTAGGTTCAGAATGTTTAAATACTTCCTTGTTTAAATCTTGTTGTTGTTGTTGTTTAGGTTGTTGGTTCACAAGTTTTGATTCCTTAGTAACTTTAGATCTCTTAGATGATTCACCTTCATAGTAACCAAAACCAATATTATCATAAGTAGGTCTTTGTGCCATGATATTCTCATCAAGATTTATAGCAGTGGAATACAACTTCTCAAGGTATTTCTTGGTCTATGTAAGTTCTCCTTTCACAATTGTGTTATACTTCTCAAGTTATGTATATTGAAACTTTGTAGCCTTAATTTCATATATCACCTTGGTAAGTTTTGATTTCACACTCATATTAAGATTGTGGTGTAGAAGCACCTACTCTAGACTCATAAAATAAGGCACCCAAGGATCCTAAATGGTCTACTTAGGTAAGTTTGGCACGTTGATCCAGTTGTAAGGCCTAGTTCTAGGATTATGCATAATTATGAGCCCCTGGGTAACTAAGGTAAAAAAATGATAAATAAGCCTAAAGATACATAGGATTCTAGGTTTTTAATTTTTAAAAAAATATTTGGATCCATGTTGGATCACTTTATTTAGGTTTGGACCAAGTTTGGCCTCTAGATTTTCTTTTTTGCAAATTTTGCAAAAAATGCTCAAAAAGCTATCAGCAACTTTTGAGCAACTTTGCTAAAAGTTGTCAAACATTTAAGAACTCTTCTCCCAATGGCTAGGTAGTTTGAACTATCTATGTAACAATTTTTAATTCCCTACAAAGCCTCATAGGAAGATGGTAGGAGGAAACAATGTAAATTTTGCATTCAAATCAATAAAAATCAAATTTTTTCCTTGCAAAAACTGTGTTCCAGGCCATTGTACAGAATTGTATAGATGAGAGGGCATGTGTCAATGGTTGTAGAAGTTGAAGCTTTGAATCCAATTCATATTGTAACAAGTCTCATGTGTTGGTCATTCATATTTTGGGAGATATTGAAATTTCCTTTTCATTGCCTAGAATTCAGCCTAGAAATCAACATCTACCTAGGGCTGAGTTGTTTGGGCATATTCCACCGTGGGAAATTGATGCCCTTTGGTGGAATGCAAGCTATTTCAATGTAATTTAAGATTTTACAATTTTTTTCCAACAAATTATGGGAGTTGGGTTTGCCACCACACCCTAGGTGTGCATCTTCATGAGTACACTATGCAACATTTACAACAATCCTTTCTAGTTTGTGTTCAAGGATTCTCCAAAAGTTGAAACCTTGGATTAATGTTATATTTTACATGCCCAAAAATTTCTCAATAGTTGGATTGAGTTTTTCCATTGTATAAAGTACACTTGTAGTGTAAATGGAGCCTTAATTAGGCATAGGAATCTGGTTTGATGTTGTAACAACAACAACCTCGGTTCATCTCCATCCCTGGACACTTTAGAATGTTTTATAAAACCCAAAAGGGTATTAGAATATCTATTCAATTCATCATTTTGTTTGAGAAAATTCCATCATATGTTCCTTTTTCATTCTAGAAAGGGCACAAGCCAAAAAATTGGTTTTCAAAGCAACTTGATGAACTTATAAGTTGTCTTTGATGGAAAAAATCATTGATTCATTGTGAATAAGACCTAGATAGGCCATATCAATGATTGTAATCCACCCCTAGTCTTTTTATCCACTTTATGGGGTTTTATCCCTCTTTTTGTCAAGGGAATCTTGTAGTGCATTTGTGTTTTTGGTGCTTAGAACTTTGGTAAACTAAGTGATTAGGTTACCTTGTCTTGTGGGGTTGTGATAACCTTCCTTTAAGCCCATTTCCATACTTGCAATAGGTATTTGGCACTAGGACCCTTCACTTTGGGTGTTGAAGGAATTGGAGACTTTCATCATTTCTTACTATTTGAAGACTTCTGCTATCCACTATTGCATCAAGTGGTACCAGAGCCATGTCTGAACTTGAGAATGAGGAGATCCCTACAAGGGTTACAAAAAGTGAGTTAGCAAAGATGGTGAGAGAACAAAAGGTTGCAAATAAGGCCTTGACCCTGAGGCTTCAAGAACTTGAGAAGAAGCTTAATGACAAAGACAAACAAAATGGGTCTAAAGATGAAGAAGGGAGTGATGAAGAGGAGGATGACTTTGAAAAATGCATCCCTATAGACCAAAGGCCTTTCATTGATGCCTTAAAATACATGGGAAGGAGAACCATGGATGAGAAGATAGACTTTCTAGTTTCAATGGCAAGATGAATGTAGATCTAGCCTTGAATTGGATAGAGGTATTGACCACATTCTTTTAATGTGAGGACATCCTTGAAAAACAAAGGGTAAATATGACAAGATCCAAGTTGAAGGGGGCAACCCTAACTTGGTGGAACTTCATCCATATAGAGAGGGTGAAGAATGACAAGAGTATGATCAATTCATGGAATAGGATGATAGTTTTGATCAATGAAACCTATGTACCTGAGGATTATGGAGTACAACTCCATAGGAGGAAGCAAAGTCTAAAACAAAAGGACATAGATTTAGACACATACACTAAGGAGTTCCTACAACTATGTATGAAGACCAATATGGTAGAAGATGAGGAAGAGAAGTTGGAAAGATAAATGAATGGCTTGAAGGTGCCCATTCAAGAGGAACTAAGCCTACATTTCCCTACCATAGTAAATAAGTGCTATCAAATGGCACTAAAGGTAGATTAAAAATGGAAGAGAAAACAAGATTTTGGTAAAGGGAAGAAAAATGATAGTGGGAAGAATTTTAAAGGTAAGGGAAATTCTTCGAACAGGGGAAAAGGTAGTGGTAGCAATAGCAAGACCTCTGACCAAGGAGAAAAAGAAAATAGCGACTCTACTTCAAGAGGAAACTATAGAGGAAGAAGACCTTTCAATAGAGGAAGAAAAAATGTATGAAGAGGTAATGGACCTTTGAAATGTTTCAATTGCAACCAAATGGGACACCATGTAGGAAGATGCCCTGAGAAGAGGAACAACAACAATCAAGGTGAGAGGAGAGAAACATTTGTCCAAGAAGATAAGCAAGAAGACAATGCTGATGCTAGAGAATTGGAACTAGAGGAAGGAGAATTTTTGATGATGAGGCAGGTCTTCCTTCAAGTACCACAAACCCAGGAACCTCCACAAAGGAAGAATCTCTTCAGAACAAAGATCAAATGTTAAGGAAAGGTATGCAAATTTCTTATAGATTCTGGTTCAACTAAAAATATTGTATCTTGTGAAATGATGTAGAATTTAAATCTTCCTAAGAAGCCACACCCTTACCCCTATCATGTTTCATGGTTAACCAAAGGCCAACAAACTCTAGTCACATAACAAGCTTGGGTAGATTTTTCTATATCTAATTTTAAGGACAAAGTCCTTTGTGATGTAGTTGAGATGGATGCTTCACACATCCTTTTAGGTAGGCCTTGGAAATTTGATGTTGATGCCATACACCATTGTAGGAAGAACACCTACTCCATCACCAAAGATGGGAAGACCTTCAATATGAAGCCCCTTCCTGATAAAAAATTTGAAAAGGAACCTACTATGATTATCATAGGAGAAAAAAAGATGTTAAAGACCTTGCAAGAATTTGATATGGAGCCATTTATCTTAATCTCAAAACCCAAGGATAACACCAAGTATAAGTCCATACCAAATGAAGTTACTGAATTGTTAAAAAAGTAAAAGATGTCACTACTAGTGACCTACCCACTAGCCTCCCTCCCATTAGGGACATTAGTCATCAAATAGACCTTATACCTGTTGGAAATCTGATTGAAAAGATCATTGTGAGAAGAAGATTGATTGAAAGAGGGATATTGTTGTTAAAAGAATGTTTTCAATCATTGTTTTGTCATTGATGTCAAACCTACTATTTGTAGGAATGAAAATTGCTTATAATATCTAAGCACTATCACTTAGTTGATTGATGAAGAGGATTTGATCAACAAGATGTAACAAAAGCACCTAAGGGAAAGGTTGAGTTATGATTTTGTAATGAAGTGCAAGGATCAGTTAAGAAAATGGTTAAATGATGTATTGGTAACATACTTGAAGACATAGAGGATGATCACACTTGGAATCATTAGAAGTATAAGTTAGAACAAGGTTAACTGCAAAGCTTAAACTAAGTTCATTAGTGGGTGCCAAGCAAGCTAGTTTAAGCTGAGAAAATGCAAAATCTAGTGTGTGCCGAGTGAAGTTCAAGTACCGAGTGAAATTTAGGTATTGAGTGAATAAGTGCAGAGTGATATAGAAGGAGCCGAGTAAATAGAAAATCTTAGTGGGTGCCGAGTGAACTTCAGGTGCTGAGCATCAATAAAACATAGTTGATGCCGAGTAACACATCATGTGGTGAGCATCATAATTTCAATAGTGCTGAGCTGCTGCATTATTGGAAAAGTTGAAGATTCGCCAAATTTGAGCTAACAAAGTTGTTACCTTAAATTTTGTAAACCAGTTGGAGTATAAGGATGATGAGTTGGTGACACAAAATCTATGTAAACAATTTTTGAGTGTATTCTAGAGGATTCTTCATGATGTTTCTAGAAGAAAAAAAATATGGGTTGGATTTAATGAATCCTACCTAATCCATACGAATTGAAATTAAAAGAGGGAATAATTGAGTGGGAAAGGAAGTTCTAGATTTCTATTTAAGGATTCATAGACCAAGAAGCAAGAGTTGCTAGTGTGCCAAATTGTGAAGTGGTTGAAAGGGTGTCAAGGAGAAGGCATCTAGGAGAAGGAAGAATAGAGCACAGAGATTTTGCTTTGACAAGTGGTCAAAAAGAAAATATTGCACTAGTATAGAGAGCATGGAGACTCAAGGAGACTAAGCTTGAAAGGAAGGCAAGCTGTCAAGAGTTGTAGAGATTGAAAGACATGCAATGTTATGAGCTAAGAAGTGATCTGAAATCTACAAGTTGAGTTGTATTATGTAATCAGGTCAAAACCCCTTATTGTTACTCTCTAGGAATTGTATCAGTTAGGGTAAGATAAAATCCTATGGACTTAGGTTGGTTTAATAGCCATTTGTAAATCCTTTAATAGGGTGACATTCCAAGTGAATGTTCTAAAGTCTTCTAACAAGGCCCACTTCTAATAGGGTGATTAAATCCTTTAACCAGGTCACATTTAACAGTGTGTTGTAGCCTTTAACAGGGTAGGCCTTTCATAGGGCATCACTTTAGAAGAGTGAGAATTGAGTAGCATGTTAGTGATGGTTTTCCCAAATTGGGTTTCCATGTAAATCACTGTGTTATGTGTTGAACTTTTTATGTGTTATGCTTGCATGTTGATTTATAGTAACTTGCTAAATAGGAAAATTAAAGCTTGGATGAATGTATAGTTTTATGGGCACACTTTACTTGATGAAAAGTTTGAAGTAGTAAATTTGGACCTTGAATAACTAATTCACCCCCCCTCTCAGTTATTCTAAAGCATTTCTAACAATTGGTATTAGAGCCATCTGTTGATTTTGTTTCAAGGTACTAGAAGCAGGAAGATCAAGATGTCCAAGAGAGAAGTTCCCAAGCTCAACAAAGACAATTTTGTTGCATGAAAGAGTCTGATGAAATTGCACCTTGGATCAATAGGTGATATTGCAAAAAATTCAATTGGAACAGAACATGTAGATCCAGTTGGACCCCTTACTGTAGATGATTCGAATAAAAGGAAGGAGCACAATCAAAAAATGTTTGAGATTGCCTCTGCACTTAGTTATGCTGAATTTGATGACATAAAAGGATGTGACACTGCATTCAAAATGTGGAAAGCCCTAATAGATATCTATGGAGGAGATCAGAATATTTAGAGAGCAAAGAGAGAAAGCGTTAGAGGAAAGTTTGATGACATGAAAATAGAAGAAGGTGAAAATGCTGCTCAATATGCTACTAGAATGAAAGAAGTGGTAATTGCAGTAAGAAGTCTGGGTGAAAATTGTAATGAGGTAGTTCATATTACTGCTGTAAGATGTACATAAAAGAAGAACTATAAAGAAGGAAACAAGTACAAGAATATGAGAGAAGATGATAGTAGAGATTATAAGGACAAAGGAAAAAGATGCTACATTGTTGAAGAAGATTCTGATGAGAATGATGATGAAGTAGTCTATGTGGCCATGAAGGATGAATCAGATGAAGATGAAGCAACAAAATTAGTGACTTGTGTGAACAAGAATGATAAGTGGATCATAGATAGTGGATGCTCACATTACATGACAAGAGATGAAAGTAAGTTTATTACCTTTACTCAATATGATGGAAATAGTGTTAGATTTAGAAATGATGCTTCATGTCAAATCAAAGGAAAATATTCAATTAAAATTACAGAGAAAAATTTCATGTCATAATGCATACTATGTTGAAGGACTAAACTATAATCTGTTGAGTGTATCATACTTAGGCAATGTGGGTTGCAAAGTAGAATTTGGAAACAAAACTACCAAGATCTACGACACTAATGGAAATCTAATAGGAAAAGGTGAAAAAACTAGAAGTAATCTATTTTACCTAGATATGGATGATACAACCTATCTTGTTGTTAGACTTGATGATGTGTGGTTATGGCATAAAAGATTATGTCATGTTAACTTTGACAATCTGATTAGCATCAGCAAAAAGAAGAATGTTAGAGGTTTTCCCAAACTGAAGAAATTTGAAAATGTAATGTGCAAACAATGTCAACTAGGAAAGATGACTAAGTCTAGTTTCAAAAGCAAAACATACACTTCCAAAGTAGTACTAGAGTTAGTCCATACAAACTTATGTGGTCCAATAGAAGTGCAAAGCTACCTAGGAGATATATACATAATGCTATTTGTAGATGACTATTCTAGGATGATGACTGCTATGTTTTTGAAGCAAAAATCTGATGCATTTCAAATGTTCAAGTGGTATTTGGCCAGAGTTGAGAAGGAAACAAGAAAGAGTCTAAAGTGCCTAAGATCAAATAGAGGAGAAGAGTTTGCATCAAAATAATTTGAAATATTCTGTAATGACAAAGGTATCAAAAGGAAAATATCAGCACCAAGAACTCCACCTAAGAATGGTATTGCTGAAAGAAGGAATAGGTCAGTGATAGACTATGCAAGAACCTTGATGATGGAGATAAATGTTGCTCTAAAGTATTGGAGAGAAGCTATAAGTACTGCTATTTACACCCTGAATAGAGTCCAAGTCAAGAAAAGTACAAATGCAATACCTTTTAAATTATGGTATGGTCACTCACCTAATGTAAAACATTTCAAAGTATTTGGTTATAAATGCTATATTCTTAAAGATACTAGAAATGGAAAGTTTGATGCAAAAAGTGATGAAGGAATATTCCTTGGATACTCCACTAGAAGAAAGACATATAAGTGTTTGAATACTAACACTAACAAGATTCTGGAGAGTGCAAATGTAAATTTTGATGAACATGTAGAAGTCCAAGTTGATGATTCTAGGAAGTTTGAAGATTATAGATCCTTTGTATACTTCTATGAATGAATGACTATTGAAGACAATGCTACCAATCAAGTTAGGAATCAATAACAAATCTTAGTATCAACTAAGTCACAACCAGTGAATGCTGAGTTGCATTCATAAGCCAAGTTGCAGAATAAAGGAAATGCATATTCTAACTCTAAAATTAGTGTACATGAAAGAGATGATGAAGTACCAGATGGAGAAGAACTAAAGGACTCTGAAGCTAAAGGATCAAACATGGAAAGAAGGATAGAACCAAGATTAGCTAAGTATGTAAGAAGACATCACCTTGTAGATCAAATCATTGGTGACAAGGATGCCAAACCAATGAAAAATAATAGACTAAGGAATGAATCATGTTTGCTAAGCAAGATTGAGTCTAAGACAATAAAAGATGCACTACAAGACAATGACAGGTATAAAGCTATGGAAGAAGAGATAGATCAAATTGAGAAGAAAAAAACCTAGACACTACTTCCTAGACTAGCTGATAAGAATGTAATTGGCACTAAATGGGTGTTTAGGAATAAACTTGATGAGAATGGTGAGATAACTAGAAACAAATCCATACTAGTTTGAAAAGGTTATGCACAAGAAGAAGGACTAGGTTATGGGGAAACATTTGCCCCTGTTGCAAGAATGGAAAGAGTAAGAACATTGCTTGTATATGCTACTTATAAAGGTTCCAAAGTCTACCAAATGGATGTGAAGTTTGCCTTTCTAAATGGTATACTAGAAGAAGAAGTCTATATAGAACAACTAGAGGGATTTTTTGATGACAACAACAAGGATATGGTTTGAAAATTACATAAGGCATTTTATGGTTTGAAGCAAGCACCTAGGGCATGGTATGAGAGATTGCACAAATATCTTGTGAAGATAGGATTTGAGAGAATAGATGACAACAAAAAATTGTATATCAAAGTAGAAAAAGGTAAAGACATTTTGATATCTAAAATATTTGTTGATGATATAATATTTGGAGGAAAAGATGCTCTATGCAAAGATTTTTCTGATAAAATAAAATATGAGTTTGAAATGTTAATGTTTGGAGAAGTCAAATTTGTTGTTGGTTTGCAAGTACATCAATTGAATCATGGAATATTTGTGACCTATTCAAAATACATCAAGGAGATACTCAAAACATTTAGATTCGAAGAATCAAAACTAGTTAGTACACCAATGGTAACAAGACATAAGTTATCAAAGAATAATGAGTTAGTTGAAGTAAATCAGACATTGTATAGATCAATGATTAGAAAGTTGCAATATGTTGTATATAGTAGACCAAACATTGCATTAGCTTTTGGAATAGTGGCAAGATTTTCTATAAATCTAAGAGAAAATCATCTAATAGTAGTAAAGAGAATAATAAGGTACCTAAAAGGAACTAATGACTTTGGTCTTACCTACAAGAGGAGTGAAAAGTTTGAACTAAGAGCCTATACTGATGCTAATTGGGGAGGTAATATTGATGACAAAAAAAGCACCAGTGGAGGAGCACTTTTCTTCGAAAGAAGATTGATTACATGGACCAACGAAAAGCAAAGTTGTACCTCACAGTCCATAGCAGAAGCTAAATATGTTGCAGCTACTATCAATTGCACCAATATTGTATGGATCAAACATCTATTGCAAGGTATGAAGGAAGAAGTGAATGAGCTTGTGACACTTTATTGTGATAATATAGGTGCTATCAATATATTAAAGAACCCTGTAATGCATGCCAAAACCAAGCACATTGCAATCAAGTACCACTATGTAAGAGAATTGGTGGAAGACAAACAAGTAAAGATGGAGTATGTTAGCTCAAAATAATAGATTGCTAACATCTTCACAAAAGCATTACCTAAAGATGCTTTTGAGTATCTTAGAGGTAAGTTAGGGGTGATACCCCTAGCGAAGGCTACTTAAATAAGCAAAGACTACCCTGCATCAGAGGAATTGACTGGTGAAATATTACACATTGATGCAGATGATACTTGCTTTAGGATTATTCTTGAAGTAATTAAAGTGATGAAGTTTCAAATTAGTCACAAGCAAGGTGATAGAGGAAGAAATTGAATGAACTTGAAAATTCTACACTTGCATGATAAGATGCTAAGATATTAATATGTCTCTAGCATTGTTATCAAAGAGGGAGAAGTAGAGAGGAAGAGCAACTGATCAACAACATTTGATCAATAGCTGAGGGAGAAGATGAAGAAGTTGATCAAAATAGAGAATAGCAAAAGATGTAGTATTGCATACAAAGGGAGAAAATGTAAGAAGTTCAGAAAGGAAAGATGAAAAAGGATACAACAGCTAAGAGGGAGAAGTAGAGAGGAAGAAATTGTGTAATCCAATTTTCTCTTTGGCATTTGACTTACTATTCTAACCTAGTTAGCATGTTGATAACATGGTTGAATAGTTTAGTCTGATGGTTGATCAGTTTGGTTTGCCATCAATGCCAAAGAGGGAGATTGTTGGAAATCTGATTGAAAAGATCATTGTGAGAAGAAGATTGATTGAAAAAGGGAGATTCTTGTTAAAAGAATGTTTTCAATCATTGTTTTGTCATTGATGTCAAAGTTGCTATTTATAAGAATGAAAATTGCTTATAATATCCAAGCACTATCACTTAGTTGATTGATGAAGAGGATTTCCTCAACAAGATGTAACAAAAGCACTTAAGGGAAAGGTTGAGTTATGATTTTGTAATGAAGTGCAAGGATCAATTAAGACAATGGTTAAATGATGTATTGGTAACATACTTGAAGACACAGAGGATGGTCACACTTGGAAACATTAGAAGTATAAGTTAGAACAATGTTAACTACAAAGCTTAAACCAAGTTCATCAGTGGGTGCTGAGCAAGCTAGTTTAAGCCAAGTAAATTTTTAGTTGGAGCCGAGCAAATGCAAAATCTAGTGTGTGCCGAGTGAAGTTCAAGTGTCGAGTGAACTTTAGGTGCCAAGTGAAGTTCAAGTGCTGAGTGATATAGCAGAAGCCAAGTAAACAAAAAATATTAGTGGGTGCTAAGTGAACTTCAGGTGCCGAGCATTAGTAAAACACAGTTGATACTGAGTAACACAATATGTGCCAAGCATCAAAATTTCAATAGTGCTGAGCATTTGCATTATTGGAAAAGTCAAAGATTCACCAAATTTGAGTAGACAAAGTTGTTACCTTGAATTTTGTGAACTAGTTGGAGGATAAGGATGATGAGCTCGTGGCACAGAATTCTATGTAAAGCATTTTTGAGCAAATTTGAAAGGATTCTTCATGATGTTTCTAGAAGAAACAAAATATGGGTTAGATTCAATGAATCCTACCTAATCCATATGAATTGAAATTAAAAGAGGGAAGAATTGAGTGAGAAAGGAAGTTCCAAATTTCTATTTAAGGAGTCACAGACCAAGAAGCAAGAGTTGCTGGTGTGCCAAATTGTGAAGTGGTTGAAAGGGTGTCAAGGAGAAGGCATCTAGGAGAAGGAAGAACAGAGGATAGAGACTCTACTTCATCAAGTGGTCAAAAAGAGAAGATTGCACTGATACATAGAGCATGGAGACTCAAGCAGACTAAGCTTGAAAGGAAGGCAAGCTGTCAAGAGTTGTAGAGACTGAAAGCTAGGTAATGTTATGAGCTAAGAAGTGATCTAAAATCTACAAGTTGAGTTGTATTTTGTAATTAGGTCAAAACCCCTTATTGTTACTCTCTAGAAATTGTATCAATTAGGGTAAGACAAAATCCTATGGACTTAGGTTGGTTTAATAGCCATTTCTAAATCCTTTAACAGGGTGACATTCCAAGTGAATGTTCTAAAGTCCTCTAACTAGGCCCACTTCTAATAGGGTGCTTAAATATTTTAATTAGGGCACATTTAATAGTGTGTTGTAGCCTTTAATAGGGCAAGCCTTTCACAAGGCATCACTTTAGAAAAGTGAGAATTGAGTAGCATGTTACTAGTGGTTTTTCCCAAATTGGGTTTCTATGTTTTTGATAAGATAAACAGGTTTTATAGGGACCCTAAAACCCAAAAGTAGCTACATAAAGAAGGTTGATAATAAGAAAAAGAAGCCCAACTAGAATAAAACAATTCTAATGGCTGATAATAAGCACGAGGCCTAGCCAACAACAAAGGCTAGCAAAAAGGCTAGAACAAATTGTCTTTAATAGAACAAAGAAAAAGACAGAACAAAAAGCCAAAAGAGAAACAACAAAAACACAAAAAGATAGAACAAGAGGGCTACTCTTCATTCTTCTTCTTAAGATCCTGCATGGTCTAGGCAACCTCATATATCTTCTAGTGCTCCTTGGCCTTGTGCTCCTAGACTTTCTCCATTTCTTAGTCCAAATTGGTAAAGGTGATATCAGTGGCCATATCATTATGGTACCTAGCTCTTCCTCTGTCCTTTCTATCCTCACCTACCAGTAGGTCTCTATCTTTGAACACACTGGTTAAAGAGAGAATGTTGTCATTGATCAAATTGAGGAGAGAGATCATTTGACTAGCCAAATTATGATTGTAGTTTTCAAGATTCTTAATTCTCCTCTCACCTAGACTAGCTTTATCAACCTGGTCCTCCAGATTCTCATTTTTTGTGTTCTTCTTGTTGCCCTCTAACTGAAAAACCTTCTCTCTGACCTCTTCCAGCTCATGGTATAGCCACTTGATTGATCTAAAATTATCAATCATGCTATTACAAGAATTTTTCAAAAGGTTCATACCCGTCTCCCTTGCATTATTAGAGATGGCCAAAATAGCTGGGTCTATGAGCTCTTCAAGCTGGGGCTCTTCCTGATTTTCCACCAGAATTTGAGGATTCATAGCTTCTCTATAAATTCCCAACATCATAGTCCTTACATTCAAATTCCTCCAAGATTTTCTCCAAATTTTGACAAGCACTTCCCCCTCTTTAGCACTAGTATTATCCTTTTCATTCTCCTCAAGGTGAGAGTGGGGATGAGGATGAACAGGGGAAAGGGGGAGAATCATAACATCTGGCCCCTGATTCAAAACCCTCTCATCATCTGCATCATCCCTCTTCCATTCTTTCCTAGCATGGTCCTCTTTTATCTCCTCTTCCATATCCTTGTCCTCATCATTAGAAGCCATGTCCTCCTCATCCTCATTATAATCCATATCATCTTTACTAAAGGTTTGGCCATGGTCCCTTAGGTTCTTTCTTCTTGGGGTTATATCAGAAGAAGACTTCTTAACATGACCCTTAATTTTCTTTCCAAAAGAAACATGACCCTTAAGTGACATAAATCACTGTGTTATGTGTTGAAGTTTTTATGTGTTATGCTTGCATGTTGATTTGCAATAACTTGCTGAATAGGAAAGTTAAAGCTTGGATGAATGAATAATTTTATGGGCACACTTTACTTGATGAAAAGTTTGAAGTAGGAAATTTGGACCTTGAATAACTAATTCACCCCCCTCTCAATTATTCTAAAGAATTTCTAACAATACCAGGCTCATCCTTTCCTAATAAGGCACCATACAAAATGACACCATTGCAAAATGCAGAGATTGCAAAATAGTGCATTGAATTTTAGGAAAGAGGGCTCATCCAAAAGAGTCTCAGTCCTTATGCCATACCTTTAGTTTTGGCCCCTAAAAAGGGTGGAACATGGAGGTTATGTACTAATAGCAGGGCTCTAAAAAAAATCACAATAAGGTATAGGTTTCCCATGCTAAGGATTGAGGACATATTGGATCAACTAGGAGGTTCTTGCTACTTCACCAAGATAGACTTGAAGTTTGGTTACCATCAAATCAAAATCAAGCTGGGAGATGAATCAAAAATAAAATTCAAGACAACTAAAGGTTAGTTTGAATGGGTAGTAATGCCTTTTGGTTTAAGAAATGCCCCTAGTACTTTTATGAGGCTTATGAATGAGATATTCATAGATTTTATTGGATTTTTTTTTGTAATTTACCTTGATGATATACTAATATTCAGCCATAGCAAGGAAGACCATATTGATCATGTGGAATAGGTACTAAGAAGACTCCATCAGTAGAAGTTGGTAATCAACTTGGAAAAATGTATGTTTATGAAGAAGGAATTTGTGTTCCTAAGTTTTTTAATTTCACAAGGTACCCTCAAGATGGATCTTGAGGAGGTAGATGTAATCATCAATTGTCCTCCACCAAAGAATCAAGGTTATGTGAGAAGCTTTCATGGGCATTCAAATTTCTATATGAAGTTTATTAAAAATTTCAGTTATGTGTGTACACCAAGAGTTGGAAACAATAAAAGGTGGAAAGAAAACCAAGTTTGCATGGACAAAGGAAGCAAATGATGCATTCCAATACTTGAAGAATAGAGTCTCTCAGTATCCTATCTTGGTTCTCCATAATTTTAACAAAGTCTTCACTATGGAGATAGATGCAAGCAATATGGCTATAAGTGTTGTCCTAAGCCAAGAAGGCAAATCAATTGCTTTATTTTTAGAGACATTGAATGTGTCTAAAATAAAATACTCTACATATGACCTAGAGCTTTATGCCATGGTCCAAGCTCTCAAGAAATGGAGGCATTATCTGATTCTAAAAGAATTTGTTGTCTACATAGACAATCACGCATGAAGTTTTCTAAATTCACAAGAAAAAATTTCAGTCAGGCATCTTAAATGGGTATAACAATTGCAGGCCTATACATTCACTATCAAGCAAAAAAAGGTGTAGCAAACAAGGTTGCTGATGCTCTAAGTAGGAGTATTGGTCTTGTTGAAGGAGTTCAACTACAAAGTGTTGGTATTGAGTCTCTGAAACACTTGTACCTAGATGACCCTAATTTTATAGAGATATATAAGATTTGCACAAATATGGAAGGCATATATCATACTGATTATTCTAAATATTTGATTCAGAATGGGCATCTATTCGAGGAAGTGCAACTATGCATACCAAGGAATTTAATGAGAGCAAATATAACAAGATAAAAATATTGTGGTGGCCTCAAAGGTCACTTTGGCATTGAAAAAATAACAAATATGGTAAAGAGGATTTATTTTTTCTCAGTGATGAACAATGAAGTTAAGAAATTCATTGAATGATATACCATTTTCCAACAAGCTAAAGGGGTGACAAAAAATCAAGGGCTCTACCAACCCTTACCAATCCATTCAAGACCTTGAGAACCCATATCAATGGATTTTGTAATGGCACTACCCAAAACAAAACATTGATGTGATAGTGTATTTGTAATAGTGGATAGATTCAACAAGATGGCCCACTTTGTTCCATACAAGAGCACAAATGATGCATCTCATATAGCCAATCTCTTCTTTAAAGAAGTAGTTAGAATTCATGGCTTGCCTTAGACAATTGTATTAGATAGAGATGTAAAATTTCAAGGGCACTTTTGGAGAACACTCTTCAAGAAGTTGGGTACAAATCTCACCTATAGTTTTTCCTATCACCCATAGATAGATGGGAATATTGAGGTGGTGAATAGGTCCCCAGGAAATCTCCTAAGATACCTAACAAAGAAATATTTTCAAAGTTGGGATACAATTCTACCCCAAGTAGAATTTTCCTTCAATGACTCTTTAAATAGATCAATAAGAAAAACACCATTTCAAGTAGTATATGGTCTACACCTCAAGGGACCATTAGATCTTGTGGAACTTCCCTCTGATGTTAAAATTAGTGCTCAAGACCAAGAGCTGGTAGAACTTATGACAAAGGTACAACAAGTGAGAGAAACATTGCAAAAATCTAGCTTGAAATACAAGGAAAATGCTGACAAGAGAAGGAGAGAGGCCAGCTTCAAAGGAGGGGATAGAGTTTGGGATTTTCTAAGGAAGGAGAGACTACCTAAGGGAAGGTACTCTAAATTGTAGATGAAGAAGGTAGGCCCCTGCTACATACTTAACAAAATAGGGGATAATGCCTATGGCACTAGTAAATTTGGACCTAGTTTTTGACCTAGGTTCGTCAATATTTTTCTAATTGAAATTTTGACCAAATTGCAAGTTGGTTGAAATTTTGACGAATACATTCATCAATTTTTGTTTTTTTTGGATCAAAACAAAAACATTTCAATGAATATATTCATCAAAATTTTGACCAACCTGCAAAATAACGATGAACCTGGGTAAAAAATTTCAACCATAATTGGTCAAAAATTGGGTCCAAATTTATTAGTGCGAGATCTCCCTTCCTCCAAAATTTCAAATCTCCCCCATATTTAATGTTGCAGACCTTACACCTTATAAGGTTGCTATAGGATCATCAGATCAACAAGATGAAGACATCAATGAGGAAGATTATGTTACCAATCTTCCACCAAGAAAACTAGTGGAGTTAGAGGAAATATTAGAAACAAAGCTACTAAAGAAAAATAGAACCAAGAAGTACATTTAGTACTTAGTTAAATGGAAGGACCTCCCCAATATAGATGCTACTTGGCTAACAAAAGACCAAATTAGGCAACATGGCACTACAGTGGATTTTCTACCCTTAAGTAGGGACTTGAGTTTTTAAAGTCAAGGGGAGTATGGTGTAGGAGAACCTACTCTAGAATCATCAAATAGGACACCCAAGATCCCAAATAGTCTACTTAGGTAAGTTTGGCACATTGTCTAGTTGTAAGGCCTAGTTCCAAGATTAGCCATAATTATGAGCCCCTGGGTAACTAAGGTAAAAAATGATCAATAAGCCTAAAAATACATAGGATTCTAGGTTTTTAATTTTTTTTAATATTTATATCCATGTTGGATCACTTGCTTCAGGTTTGGACCAAGTTTGGTCTCTAGATTTGCATTTTTGCAAATTTTGCAAAAATTGCTCAAAAAGCTGTCAGCAACTTTTGAGCAACTTTGCTAAAAGTTGTCAAACATTTAAAAAATATTCTCCCAATGTCTAGGAAGTTTGAACTAGCCATGTAACCATTTTTAATTCCCTAAAAAGCCTCATAGGCTGATGGTAGGAGGACACAATGTAAGTTTGGCATTCAAATCAATAAAAAATAACAATTTTCCTTGCAAAAGTAGTGTTCTAGGCCTTTGTACAGAATTGAAAAAATAAGAGGGCATGTGCCAGTGGTTCTAGAAGTTGAAGATTTGAATCTAATTCATCCTGAAACAAGTCTAATGTGTTGATTATTCCTAGTTTGGGAGATATTGAAATTTCTTTCTTGCTGCCTAGAATTCAGCCTAGAAATCAACATCTACCTAGGGCTGAGTTGTTTGGGGATATTCCATCATGGAAAATTGATGCCCTTTGGTGGAATTCAAGGTGTTTCAATGTAATTTAATATTTTATAATTTTTTTTCCAGAAAATGTAGGGATTTGGGTTTGCCACCATACTGGGAGATATTGAAATTTCTTTCTCGCTGCCTAGAATTCAGCCTAGAAATCAACATCTACCTAGGGTTGAGTTGTTTGGGGAAATTCCACCATGGGAAATTGATTCCCTTTGATGAAATTCAAAGTGTTTCAATGTACTTTAATATTTGATAATTTTTTTTTCCAGAAAATGTAGGGATTTGGGTTTGCCACCATACCCTAGTTGTGCATCTTTATGAGTACAACATACAACATTTACAACAGTCCTTTCTAGTTTGTGTTTGGAAATTCTCTAGAAGTTGAAACCTTGGATTCTTGTTTCTTTTACATTTCCACACATGTCTCAATAGTCAAATTTGTTAGGAATAAGGTGTCTCAACCTTGTATAATTCCTATTCTTATTATTTGTTTTGTAAAATGTATTTCTTGCAAATAATGTTGATGTGTCAACATCTTGAATTGTGTGTAAGGAGATCATGACTAAAATGGTTATGACAGATTCCTATGACACATAAGAGCTATGTTAGGAAGATTCAATGACAGGTGAAGACATGTGGCAACTAAGATATTTGAGTACTGTACACTTTACCCCAATAGTGGGATTTTTTTTGGGGTTCCTATTTTCTTGGAGAATGGTAAAACCCTAATACGATTTACCTTTTGGGAGTAGCCCTAAAGTGAAGCGCATGTTATAAGAATTTTTAGGGTTGTGAAGAGATGCGATGCAAAAAAGGTGTATTGTTGGTACTGCGAGTAGCTACTGGAGTCTTTTGTTGTTGATGTTGAACCTGCATTGCAAGTGTATTGTAACCTCGTGTTGAAGATAATACATTGTGCAGGTTTTGAAGTGGTGGGGTTGTTTTACCAAAAGGTTTTTCCCCACCGGCAAATCCTTGTGTTATGTGTTCCTTTCTCTGTCTATTTTCTGTATGCATGGTTGGCTACAATATTGTTGTTTACATGATATTGAATCTATAAGTGTAGAAGATTTTAATAGGATTTGCATCATACTTTTCTAATGAGATTAGTGTAGGAAGCTATTTTCGCACCTGAGTTTCCTTACAAAATTGAGTTTTCCCATTATAGAAAGTACACTTGTAGTGTAAATAGAGCCCTAATTAGGCCTATGAATCAGGTCTAATGTTGCAACAACAAAAAACTCTATTCATCTCCATCCATGGGTGCTTTGGCATGTTTTATAAAACCCAAAAGGGTATCAAAATCTCTAGTCAAGTCACAATGTTGTTTGAGAACATTCCATCATATGTTCCTTTTTCATTCTAGGAAGGGCTATAAGCCAAAAAATTGGTTTTCAAAGCAACTGGATGTTATAAGTTGTTGTTGATGGAAAGAATCATTGGTTCATTGTGAAGAAGAATTAAATAGGCCATATTAGTGAATGTAAGCCACCCCTGGTATTTGTATCCACTTTTTGGGGTTTTATCCCTCTTTTTATCAAGGGAATCCTATAGTGCATTTGTGTTTTTGGTGCTTAGAACTTTGGTAAACTTAGTGATTAGGTTACCTTGTCTTGTGGGGTTGTGATAACCTTCCTTTAAGCCCATTTCCATACCTGTGATAGGTATTTGGCACTAGGACCCTTCAACTTGGGTGTTGAGGGAATTGGTGACTTTCATCATTTCTTGTTGTTTGAAGACTTCCACTATCCACTACTGCATCAGATTAGTAATCTCGAGTTCATGCTTCAGGATGTCATTCTCATTCTTAAGTTTATAAACTACATCACTATCTCTAATCTAATTATTTGATTCATTCTTCTAGGAATTAGCAAATTTAATCTCCTTTTCCAACTTCTAAATGTAAGATTTTGCCTCTTTTTATTTATTCTTCAAAATATCTATTTCTTTAGTGATCATGTCAAGTTCCTCAAGAGATTCCTTTAGATTCTTCTACAACTGATCTACTATAAGGAAACTTGTAACAAATAATAAAACTATTTCCACATAAGCCATAATAGATCTAAAATACATATGCAATTAAAATCCACATGCACGAGAATAGACAACATACCCACAAAAATTGTGACACAAGATATACCCTAGGAAACCATCATTGAAGGAAAAACCTAGCCTCTAAAAGCATCCATCACGATGTATTATTCAATGAAAATACTATTGCAATACAACCATAGAAGCCTTCAAAAAACCATAGCCACTACCAAACAATCAATGTGAACAATAATGAATCCACACATCCCATGCCATGCTTCCAACCTTCACAAATGCTCCCTTGGCTAACCTATCAAGCCTTGTCCCGCTCAAATTTTCCCTTTTTCTCTTCTGTCTCATCTCTACAACTACCCTTGTGGCTACTTATATAGTAGCAAGTCCCACAAAACCACTAAGTAGTATTACATAAACTATGTGCATAAACCATGTGCTACCTAACCTATTGACCCCACATTTAATATTATAAATTTAATTCTTTTCCACAATATTAAATAATTACATGAAATATTATCACAATTTTACAATACAACTCATCAAATATATCCCATGGGAATCTTTACATTTTACATGTCCATCTAGGGGTAACATTACATAATAAGATAAAATAAAAATATTATGCAATGTGTGCAACACCCATTATCTCAACATCTACATCCATAGTGATCTTACTCAATTTGATAGTCCTTCTTTGAGTAACTATGCTTTGATACCAATTATTATAAATAGGAAATACTAAAGGGGGGGAGGTGAATAAATATTTTACAAAGTTTTTCCAACTATGGATCTCTTTTACAATCTTAAAACATGCACATGTGATTAAAATAAATAGTAAAAATATAAATAATACAATGCAACTCATAATGCCATTATTTGTTTACTAGGGAAACCCTAGTGAACTGAAAACTTTGGCAGGCATGGTACCCCCAAAATGATCCACTAATCAAAAGTATCTTGTGAATGATATAGATCCCATTAGGAGTTTGTTGCATCTATATAGTGTCTTGGTCGTTGAACTAGAAGCCTAAAGCCTATTAAGAGTTGGTATTATAATTACAAAATGTATGCAAGATGAGCCCATTGCTCAACATGAAATTACAATGATATATGTTGTACACAAAGGAATAGATATAAAAATCTTTTGACAATGTTGATTTCTACAATATTTGATTGTCCTTTGTAGTTATCTATACACAAATTCACATATCCTATCCTTTCACTCCTCTAAAATAAATTTCACATTTCATATCAAGTATGTATCAATTTTTAGAGACATCACACAACATCACATCCAAAACACTATCCTTTATATTGAGTTATTTTGTCCTATTGACCTTCATGTCTTCACATGTATCTGAAAACATAAAATTAAACTTTTCTCACTTAGGGTTAAATCTAGGATATTGTCCCTAATTAGTCAAGTTTACCAAAATAATTCCTTAACAAAAATTACCATTTCCTTCACTATCTTATGTTTTTCAAGTACATGACTTCAAGTGGTAAAACTCTAATATCCCTGTTGTTAGGGTTAAACCACATACATAAATAACAATTACATGCAAATATAACCTATATCAAAAAATAATAGATCACACAGAAAAGAACACAAGACACCAAGATTTAATGTGGTTCACCTAATCCCTAGGCTACGTCCACCAAACAAAAAATTTGATATTATTATGATCAAGTGATTACAACTTGATTATAATCCATAATCCCTTACAGCTCAATACCACTGCAAGAACCAATTTTCACATCACCATTATCAAAAAATCCCTAAACCTAAGATCTTTAATACAAGTATTTTTACCACTTTAGCGTTATAATTAATAATTACATGTCGGCCTAAAATCTTGATAAAATAGGGCCCCAAAGAATTGATGAAGTATGTACAGTACTTTCCTAATTAGTCACCACAATCTAACAATCTCTCACTTGGGGACTAATCAAGCTCCACATTAAACAACAATCTTCCACTCGGTGACTAATCTTGTAGCTATGCTACTACTCCATGAGGCTTCCACTGGATCAAACCACCCTAGACTCTGATGTTCTTTTATTCATGTTCAGTCTAGAAGACCAACCGAAGCTAAAATGGATTTCAGCTTCTCCCTTATTACTACCTTTGTAAACATATCTGTTGGATTGTCCTCTATATGTATCTTGTCCAACTTTAACTGTCCATCATCCAAAAAAGACCAAATGAAATGGTACCGCAACTCCATGTGTTTGGTCTTTGAATGCAGATCTAAATTATTTGCAAGATGAATGGCACTTTGACTATCTATAAATAAATAATTATCTTCCTGAGGTTGTTCCAATTCTTCCAAGTAGAACTAAAGCCATATCATCTCCTTAACTACCTTTGTAACAATTACATACTCTATCTTTGTAGTGGATAAAACATCAACCTTCTATAACCTAGAAATCCAACTCACAACTACCCCACTAATAGTAAAGACATAACCTGTAGTAATCCACCTAGTATCAATATCCCCTGCCAAATCTGAGTCAACATAGCCCTGTAAATTAGTAGTAGAGCCCCCAAAGTGTAAAAACTTATTGGATGTTCCTCTCAAATATCTGATAATCCATTTGACCACATTCCAATGCTCAATTCCTGGATGACTCATATACTTGCTAACGACTCTCGTTGCATGTGCAATATATCTAGCCTTGTACATACCATAGCATACATCAAGCTTCCTATAGCTAAAGCATAGGGTACCTTGGACATCTTATCCTCCTCTGTTTGTGTCTTGGGACACATCTCCTTAGTCAACTTCAAATGACCAGGTAAAGGTGTGATGACAACTTTAGAGTTCTCCATAGAGAAATGTTGCAACACCTTCTCAACATAGTCAGCCTAAGATAGCATCAATTTTTTGTTCTTCCTATCTCTGCAAATCTTCATACTAAGGATTTTTTTTTCTGCCCCCAAATCCTTTATAGCAAATGCATATGCTAATTGGCATTTTAGCCCTGTAATATGATCCATATTAGACCCAGCTACAAGCATATCATCAACATATAAACATAAAATAATGTAGCTGTCATCATCCAACCTCTTAAAATAAAAATAATGGTCTAAATGACACCTATTGTATCCATGCTTTTGCATAAAACTGTTAAATTTCATGTACCATTGCCGAAGTTCTTGCTTCAAGCCATATAAACTTTTCTTCAATTTGCACACTAAGTTCTCCTTACCTTTGACCTCAAATCCCCATGTTTGAGCCATATATATCTCTTCATCCAAATCACTATGAAGGAAGGCTATTTTAACATCAAGCTACTCTAAATGCAATCTTCAATAGCCACAATACTTAAAATAGTATAGATAGAAGTCATTTTAACAATAGGAGAAAATATCTCATCAAAATCAATGCCCTTTTACTATGCAAATCCTTTTACAACTAACCTAGCTTTAAATCTTTTCTTAACTCCATCCTCTTCTTTTAACCTATAAACCCACTTATTCTGTAAAGCTCTTTTAGCTGTAGGCAACTTGCATAAATCCCATGTCTTATTCTTCAGCAAAGAGTTCATTTCATCTTTCATTGTAGATTCCCACTGAGTCTTAGTATCCACCTGCACAACTTCATCATAACATTTAGGTTCACCAATATTAGTAAGTAAAATTGAATACAAAGAGGGAGAAAATCTTTCTGGAGGTCTAATTTGCCTTGTTGACCATCTAACATTCACTAATGTGTGTGGTATTTGTTGTTGCAGTTGTTGCACATCATGAAGAATGGTTAGAACATCATCTTTTGAAGTATCATCCAACACTACATAATCATCTTCTTTCTTCTCATGTTGCTGCAACAAATCTTTGTACAACACTTTCTTATTGAATAAGACATCCCTGCTTCTTACAATTTTATAATTTTCAAAATTTCAAAGCCTATAACCAAATTCATTAATGCTATATCCAACAAATACACATTTATTTGACTTAGCTTCCAACTTGGTTCTATTTTTAGAATCTATGTGAGCAAATGCTTCACAACCAAAGGTTTTGAGAAAAGAATAACTCACCTTCTTACCAGTCCATGCTTCCTCTAGAATACCACAACCCAAAGTAGTAGAGGGACCTCTATTAATCAAATACACAATAGTATTGATAGCCTCTACCCACATGTGTAAGGGCAACCCAATATGCAACCTCATGCTCGTTGCACACTCCATTATAGTCCTATTCATGTGTTCAGCCACTCCATTTTCTTGTGGAGTCCTTGAAATAGTTTTCTGTCTATAAATACCATTAATAGAGAAATAATCTTCAAATTCATGACTACAATACTCACCACCATTATCAGATCTGAGACATTTTAATTTCTTACCAATCTCATTTTCAACCAAGCATTTTCATTTCTTAAAAGTTTGAAATACATTAGATTTTTGTCTAAGGAAATAAACCCATAATCTTCTAGTTGCATTATCAATGAATGTAACATAATAATGAGAGCCACCAAGGGAAGATACCTGAGCTGGTCCCCATACATCAGTATACACAATTTCTAATTTCTCATTTTTGTTTTCCTTCCTAGTCTTCACAAAACTCACTCTCTTTTGTTTTCCATACACACAACTTTTACATAAATCCATATTAACACATTTTAGACCTGGTAAAACATTCTTTGAATGAAGTACTTTCATACCTTTCTCACTCATGTGCCTAAGTTTGTTGTGCCATAGTGCTATATCAGAATTTACAACAACTATTTGTTCTCCCTGCTCAATTACAACAATTATTCCTAAGCATTCATTTTTCTTTGAAACAATTAAAGTAGAAGAAACAATATGACCTGTACAAAGATAAAAGTTGTCTACTTTCACACTTTTTGCTACTACAATGGAACCTTTTGAAACCTTCCAATTTTTATCATTAAAAGTAACTACACAACCCTCATCACCAAGTTGCCCTACTAAAATTAAATTCCTACTCAGCCTTGGAACATTTTTTACCTCATGTAGTAGCCAATGATTCCCATTCTGCAACCTAATCTTAATTTTTCCCTTTCCAACAATCTAACAGGGTTCATTATCCCCCAAATAAACAAGTCCAAAATCCCCTTGGACATAATCAATGAAATAACCTCTATGAGGTGTAGCATGAAATGAAGCACCAGAATCTAAAACCCATGAATCATCAATACTTTCTAAAGACAGAAGAAAACCATCCTCTTTGAATTTGTTACTTACCACATTTGCATCCTTGTCTCCATCTAGTTTATCTCCTTTTTTCTTTCTATTCCAACAATCTTTCTTTTTATGCTCTGGTTTCCCATAGTACCAGCAATCATTCAGTCCTCTCAATTGAGACCTCCTCCCCTTTGAATTTTCTCTTGATTTCCCATGATTTCTAGAACTACTTCCTCTCTTAGTCATTCTACCTCTACTTTGTGCATTCAAAGCACTTCCTGATGTAGATCCACTTAAGGGTTTCCTACAAGTTTTCTGACTCAAAACAACACCGATCACATCATCATTTTTTAGGGTATTAGATCTAGGAACAAAATTACTCACAACTATTACCAAGCCATTCTAGCTTTCAGGCAAAGAACAAAAAATTAAGAGAGCCCTAATTTTTTCATCAAAATTGATACTCATTGAAGATAAGTAACTAGTAATAGTATTAAACTCATTTAAATGATCTACAATAGATCTACCTTTTTCCATTTTCATATTAAATAAAAACTTCATGAGAAATACCTTGTTTGAAGTAGAGGGCTTTTCATATAGTTTCACTAGGGTTTGCATCAATTCTTCTATCATCTTTTCTTTTTCAATATTAAATGCTACTTATGGTGTCAGGCATAATCGACTACTTGCATGTGCCTTTTTGTCTAAAAGATCCCATTCATCATTTGACATAGATCCCTGATTCTTGGTTTTGCCTTCCAATGGCTTTGATAAATCCTTCTGATAAAGATAGTCTTCCATTTGCATCTTCCATAACTAAAAGTTCTACCCATTAAACCTGTCAATCCTTAGCTTACCCTTGTTTACCATTCCTCACACTCAACCATGAGACTTTCTTGCATAGGATAACTAAAAAACAACCTCGCTCTGATACCACTTGTTAGGATTAAACCATAGACAAAAATAACAATTACATGCAAATATAATCAATATTAAAAAATAATAGATCACACAAAAAAGAACACAAGACATCAAGATTTAACATGGTTCACCCAATCATTGGGCTATGTCACTAGACAGCAAGTGTGATATTATTATGATCGAGTGATTACAACCTGATTATAATTTGTAATCCTTACACTTCAATATTGCCGCAAGAACCAATTTTTGTATCACCACTATGAAACAATCCCTAACCCTATGCTCTTTTATACAAGTAAATTTACTGCTTTAGGGTTATAATTAATAATTACATGTTGGCCCAAAATCCTGATAAAATAGGGCCCAAATTATTTTATGAAGTATGTACAATACTTTCTTGATCAGTCACCACAATCTAACACCTGTCTAGACTAATCATAATGACTTGTGCTCTAAGATATAGGATCACCATACCTTGTTCTTGTTAGAAATATAAGAAGATTTACTAAGAGTAGAGGGGTGAATCAGTTACCATTTAAAATAAATCCTAGATCCCTTAGATGTTAATACAAATTAAAACCAAACTTTGTTGAAACTAAAAATACTACTATAACTCGGTTAGCACTGAATCACTCGACAAACACTAAGAATTACTATAACTCATTAAACACTAAAATATTTCTTCTTTAGATGTTTAATGTGATTAGCATTAATTAACTTAGTTGCAGCAATAAAAAGTAAATGACATGAACACATATGACACTAGAATTTAATGTGGAAACTCAATTTGAGAAAAACCACCAATTGCAACTAGTTATTATTTTTCACTCTTATGAATTGAGCACTGTTAGGAGCCAACCCTGTTGAAGGTTACAAAACACATTTTTAGGTGTGACCTTGTTAAAAGATTTAATCAACCTGTTAGGAGTGGCCTTGTTAGAGGTCTTTAGACACATAATCTAGATATGCCACCTTGTTAGAGGATTTGACAAATAGCTGTTAAGATAACTTTTTAAAGAGATTTGATACACTTCTACAATTGTTAAAGAGTACCAATGATATGACCTAATTTCTAATGCAATTGTATTGCTTGATTACTTGATCTTCATTGATCAGATAAATCTTTGCAGCTTGATCAACTCAAGACACTCTACTATCCTTCCAATTTACTTCCTTGGTTTATCTTTCAATCCCATAACTTGACTTTATACTTGTATCACTTATATCTTTTTCCTAGTCAAGTCATCTTGAATACACCTACACATATTCAATATTCATCTCTTAAGTTGGCTAGACTTAACAAATAAATTTATCAAACTAAATATGTAGATTCAAGAAAATCCTTCATTAGCTGACCCATCTCGATCAACACTAACTTAGAAAAGAATTTCTCTAAACTTCCTTTGTTAACTACGTAAACTTGATTAACACTACATCCTAAACTAAATTCAATGGGTGACTCAGTGAGATCGGTTAACACTAGTTTTGTGCCAACTTCTCTTTGGTGCTTGAGTGAACTTAGTAGACACTATCTTCTTACAAACTTTCTTTGGTGCCTGAGTAAAGCTCAACACATGTTGTCTTAGAACTTTGTTTACTCTAGAATGCTCAACAAACATTGAAAATTGAGACATTAACTGGTAAAGACTTGACATTTTGTGTAACATCAAAGATAATATACAATTGAACAATTATTTTCAACAATCTCCCTCTTTGGCATTGATGGCAACACAATATGTCATAATACAATAAAATTTTAGAGAAAAAATAAAAGTAATAATATCCTTAGTTTTATTCTGATTCTCATCCATGAGAACTCACTCCATCATCAATCTCTAATTACTATGATTGCAATATCAAACTCTCCCTCTTTGACATCTCATGCTAAAGATAGAATTCAATGAACTTCCATGTACCTAATGTACTAATTCATATATAATTTTCCCTTTACAATACTACACCAACTTGACTTATCTTCAACATGCTTGGTTGATGCATTACTAAAATCTGATTAATGAGCTTTAGATAGGGGAATGACCCCTAGCTTACTTCTTAGATACAAAAATGCATCCTTAAGCAATGGCTTGGTGAATATGTATGCAATATGTTTTTTTGTATTCACATATTCCAATCTTACTTCCTTATCTTGCACCAATTCTCTTAAGAAATGATACTTAATTGCAATGTGCTTAGTTTTGGTATGCATCATAAGATTCTTGGAAATGTCAATCACATTGATTTTTTCATAGAAAATAACAACTAGATCCTTGATCTCTTCCTTCATACCTATAAATAGTTGTTTGAAACAAACAATATTTTAACAACAAACTACAACAACATATTCTACTTCTTCTATTGACTGAGAGATACAAGTTTGTTTCTTGCTTGTCCAAGATACTAGCCTCTTTCCAAGAAAGAATTCTTCACCACTAGTTCTCTTCCTATCATCAATGCTTTCTACCCAATCAAGATTAGTGAATTCTTTCAATTCAAATTTACCTCCTTTCTTATACCAAAAACCATAATCTTTAGTACCCTTTAGATACCTAATGATTGTTTTTATTGCCATCATATGATTTTATTTTGGATTAGTAGAGAATATGCCACCATTACAATTGCTAATGCTATATTAGGTGTTGTATGTACCACATCCTAAAGTTTTCCAATCATTGATATATATGTAGTTTGATTTACTTCTTTTGAATCATCATCTTTGGAAAGCTTATATCCAATAGACATAGGTGTTCCAACTAGTCTAGAATCCTCCATTCCAAACTTCTTTAATATCTCCTTGATTTATTTTGATTGAGTAATATAGATACTATCCTTCTTCTATTGAATTTGTAAGCCAACAAAGAATTTTATCTATTCAAACATTGACATCTCAAATTCCTTACTCATTTGCTCAAAAAAAGATTTACACAAATCATCATTTCTAGTAAATAATGTATCATCTACAAATATTTTTGCAAAACCAATTTTCTTATATGGTCGTTCTTTGATATATAGGCTTTTGTTATCATTAGTTCTTTGAAAATTAATCTTTATGAGATACTTTGCAATCTCTCATACCATGCTCTAGGGGCTTATTTGAGACTATATAAAGCTTTGTGTAGTCTACAAACCATGTACCTTTTGTTACAATCAATGAAACCTTTAGGTTGTTCAATGTAGACTTCCTCTTCTAAGATTCTATTCAGGAATGCTTATTTCACATCCATCTGATACACTTTGAATCCTTTGTATGCTGCATATGAAGGAGTGTTCTAACACCTTGAAGTTTAGCAATAGGATAAAAAGTTTCTCCATAGTTAATGCCTTCCTCTTAAGCATAGCCCTTGCAAACTAGCCTTTCCTTGTTTCTTGAAACTTTTCCATTCTCATTCAACTTAAATCTACATACCCATTTTGTGCCAATTATATTCTTATCCTTGGGTCTAGGAACAAGATTCCAATTCTTATTAATTTCAATTTGATCAATTTCTTCATTCATAACTTCAATCCAACTTTTATTCTCTAATGCATCTTTTACAAATCTAGGTTCAAATTCACCAAGCAAACACGTACCTTTAAACCCGTTCCTTGTCATTTTACCAACTAACTGATCTCCAATGATTTGCTCAGGTGCATGATGCCTTCTGATATATCCAATAGGTCTAGACCCCTTCTTTCTGAAATCACTAGGTTCACCATGATCTTATGTTTCATTCTTGGGTCCCAATGTCTGTGACTCGAGTCCATCAGACTATGACTCAGTTTCCTCTTGCTAAAACTTGGGTCCTTCTAGTGACTCGGTCCTTCTAATGACTTGAGTTGCACATGTTACAACTCAGGTTGAACTAGAGATTTTGGGGACTCAGGTGGTGAAGGTTGTTGATTTCCACTTGCTTGAAAATTTGGAATAGTATCATGCTCATAGTAAACAAAGTTTCTATAGCCTTCAGGTTTCTTACTACTTTGTTCTTCTCTCTTTTCTGCAAACTCATCAACTTGACATGTGCACTTTCTATAACTTTATGAGTAGATAGATTCAAACATTTATATTCTTTTCTCTTATTGGAATATCCTAAAAATATGCCTTCACACTTTTGACATCAGATTTTCCTTTTCTAGACTCCTTTAGAATATAACATTTACTACCAAATAATTTATGTTTATAGTCATACCATAAATCAAAAGGTGTTTGATTTGTCAACTAAACTTGGTTCAAGGTATGAATTGTAGTGCTAATTTCTTCCTTCCAGTATTTGATAACAACATTATTTTCTATCATAAGGGTCCTTGCAAAATCCATCATTAATTTATTCCTTCTTTCAACAATGCCATTCTATTGAGGTGTGCCAGGTGCATCACTTATTCCTCTATCATTTCATAATTCATTAAATTCATTAGAAATGAACTCTCCTCTTTTTGATCTTAAACATTCTAGTTTCTTTCGTATTTCTTTCTCCACTCTAGCCAAATACCATTTAAAATTTTGAAAAGATTCTGATTTATCCTTCAAATACATAACAATCATCATTCTCGAATAATCATCAACAAATGAAATAAAGTACTTATCTCTTGTGTAGCTTTTTGTGCCAATAGGTCCACAAAGGTCTGTATGGACCAGCTCCAACACTTCTTTAGAATGATATTTTTTTCTTTTAAGACTTGTCTTGTCCATCTTACCAATTTGACAATTCTTGCACATGTCCAAGTCAGGTTTCTTCAGGCTTGGAATGCCTCTAACCCTTTTTTCTTGCTTATATATACCAGGTTATCAAAATTCACATGACATAACCTCTTATGCCATAACCAACTTTCTTCTACTTAGGAAATAAAACATGAACTTCCATTAAAATCTTGGCAGAATAAATTACCTTTTGTTTACTTGCTAGTCCCAACTAAATTTCCTTTTCCATCTAGTAGATTGGCCTTTCCATTCATGAATTCTACCTTGAATCCAATGTTATTCAATTAAGCCACACTAAGTAGATTATGATTCAGTCCTTCAACCCAATAAGCATTATCACATCTAAGATTTTCTTCCTTGGCTCTCCTCACATTATCATCTCCTCCATAGATGGATTTCAACTTGACACACATCTCATGAGTAGTATCATAGTATTTGACTTCATCAAATTAAACATAGCTGAGAGTTAAAGTAGTATCAATCATCATAATGTTATTGTTCTTCTTTTCTATGATTTCTTCAATAGTAATAGTGTTAAAAGGTGCCACATACTTGGAATCTAGGTACTTTAGGCCCAAGTCTCCAATATTTTCCAAATGAAATCTCATGAGTTCCTGCCATGCCTTATCTCTATTCAGCTTAGGGATCTCCCTTCTATAAGACATCCTGATCTTTAGCTTAGGTCCTTGAAACCTTTTTTGCAAGCACTAAAAGATCTGGTACCAATTGTCGAAAATATAAGAGAGTAACTGCGAGGGGAGGGGTAAATAAATTGCCAAAAAAAAAATCCCAAATCCCTTAGATGTTAATACAAATCAAAACCAAACTCTAATGAAACTAAAAATACTATTATAACTTGGTTAGCACTGAATCACTCAATAAACACTAAGAATTACTCTAACTCAATAAGTACTAAACTATTACTTCTTTAGATGTTTAATGTGATTAGCTTTAATTAACTTAGTTAAAAAAATAGAAAGAAAGTAACATGAACACACATGATACCAAGATTTAATGTGGAAACCTAATTTGGGAAAACCCCCAATTGTAACTAGTTATTCTTTTTCACTCTTCTGAAGTGAGCCATGTTAGGAGGCAACCCTACTAAAAGTTACAAAATACATTGTTAGGTGTAACCCTATTAAAGGATTTAATTACCCTATTAGGATTGGCCTTTTCAGAGGTCTTTAGACACTTCAATCTAGAAATGCCACCTTGTTAGAGGATTTGGCAAATAGTTGTTAAGATAAGTCTGTTAAGAGATCTAGTACACTGCTACAATTTTTAGAGAGTAAAAATGATATGACTTGATTGTTGATACAATTGTATTTCTGATTTCAAATCTTTTTTGTGGCTTGAATACTTGATCCTCCTTGATCTAATAATTTTTTCTAGCTCGGTCAACTCAAGATACTCTACTATCCTTCTAATTCACTTTTTTGGTTTATCTTTTCAATCCCATAACTTGAATTTATACTCATATCTTTTTCCTAGTCAAGTTGGCTCGAATACACTTACAAATATTCAATATTCATCCCTTAAGTTGGCTAGACTTAAAAAATGAATTCATCAAACTAAATATGTTGATTCAAGAAAAACCTTCGTTATCCAACCCAACTCGGTCAACACTAACTCAAAAAATACTTTCTTCAAACTTCCTTTGTTAACAACGTGAACTTGGTTAACACTACATCCTAAACTAAATTTCTTTGGTAACTGAGTGAGATTGGTTAATACTAGTTTCATGCCAACTTATCTTTGGTGCCTGAGTTAACTTGGTAGACACTGTCTTCCTACAAAATTTCTTTGGTGCCTGAGTGAAGCTCAACACATATTGTCTCTAAACTTGGTTTAATCTAGAATGCTTGATAGACATTGGAAACTATTTTCATCACCTAAGTGAGCTTGACAGACACTGACTGGTAAAGACTTGATATTTTGAGTAACATCAAAGACAATATACAATAGAATAATTGTTTTCAACTATTCTATCTTTCTTCAAGTGCACACATTCAAATTCACTGTCTATGAATTTTGCAAAACAAAAAGGTGTTTCTGTTGATAGTTATCCTTTATAACACTTAGACAATTTTCTAAGTCTTTAAACCAAAACTTTGTCTTCATAATATGATGACTGAATATGAATGATTTTTTGCCATAAATGAAAACCTTAATATATTTCCATACTCACCTCTTAGTCAAACTTCCAACACTTCTCTATTTTAATCCCATCATCTCATTGTTGGCTTGAATTTTTAATCTTATTTATGCCATATATATATATAATCCTTGTTTTTTATTTTATTTCTTATTTATTTGATATTTTCCAAGTAATTCTCATTTGAAGATATAAATGTTTTTATCATATACTAATTTATAGGGAATGACAAATATCTTGCTAGGCTTTTCTCCAATACCATGTTAAGTTTTTTATAGATTTGTCATTGCTAGAACTTGTAATAGCACTTATAATTTTTTATGTATTTCAAGTTACTTTCTTAGTGCATATATATATATATATATATATATATATATATATATATATATATATATATATATATATATATATATATATATATATATATATATATATATATATATATGTATATATATATATATGTATGTATGTATGTATGTATGTATGTATGTGTAGTGCCTACCCTCGTTCACATCTTTTCTAGACTTATTGTTGCTATTGTTATCAGACTTTGATGGACTAGTTTTATGTTGATGATTTAGTAGTCTTGTTTTGACTCTATCAGATATTATGATATGGATTCAGTTGATATATGATGAGATCATTTAGACTTTACATTTCATGTATGTATGATGATCATTATATTGTTTTTAGTTATTAATGATGATTACTTAGATGGTTTATTATCTCATGTGTTTTATTATGGATACTTACCCCATACTTGCATGTGTATGGTGTGCGTGTTTTCTTATTGTATGGCGTTTCTGATGTGGTTAAGGAAGGGAGTCGTAGTCACCTGCTTAGTCGGGATCTACACGATGCACCACTTCCTACCATTGTCTATTTAGCTTAGTATTATATATTGTATATACATGCATGGTTTTTCTGCAGGTTGCAGGTACCGGGTATCGACTGCCCTGAATTGCCAGGATGAGCGTACCCTATTATACTATCTCAATGATAAGAGAAGGGAGATAAATTCTCAAGTCCAAATCCCAAACCCTAAAACCATTTGCCCTAGTGAGTTAGGACAAGTATCAGAGTTGAATACCCACCAAATATGTCAGATGACATATTTCGTGATTTTTAACCCTTTAGACTGATTTTGTATGATTTGTTCTATGATGGGTTTTCATATTTTATCTTGGAGGTCTATGGTGAATTTTCTATTAATTAAGTCTTAATAAATAGATTCAATTAATAAATTAATTATTTGAGAAAATTAAATATCATGATCTTTGATATTTTGATTAAATGAGAATTAATTGAGGAAAAAGAATTAAAAAAAAAGAAAATTAGTAAATTAAAATTAATAATAATTATAAAATAATAATAAAGTAATAAATAAAATAATAATAATAAAAGTTATAAAAATTAAAATGAAAGTTATAAAATTTTAAAAAGTAAATTGGAGTTATAAGCTTGCATGGGAATTAAAACACTTTTCTATTTCTCATGTGTCAACAACACGGGGGTTAGTGCATTAATTAAGCACGTGGTGTCTACAACCCTATGACTCATCAAAAAGGTTGGAAAAGACCCATGCTTAGTTGGTGACACCTTTCAGCTATTTCTAGAAGCATTCTAGAGGTTTCCTGAGAGCTCTTTATATTCAGGCATTCTTAGAAGCTTAGACATAACGTTTGGAGTGCAATTGGAGCATTGGAGGATTCGAGAGTTCTAAAGAAGGGAGCTTGCTCTGTGGGTTTTCTGAGGAAGAGTGATTTAGCATCAGAATCCGGGTAGATTCTTGTGATTTTATTTATGCTATTTCCGCATCTTTCATTTCCCTATCTTCTTTGTGTCTTCCATATGTCTTTTGAGGAATTTCCTATTGTTATTGCATGCATTCTCTATGGGTAGTTAATTTAATTGAGAATATTATAGATCTGAAAAAATATGGGGCTAGGGTTGAATTGTAGCCAAATTCATTGAAAAAAAAAAAAATTATAGAGAAAATTTAGAGAGTAAATAATTGTAGGAAACTTATATATATATATACATTCTTTGTGAAAAAAAAAAAAAAAATAGTTCAGATCTGTATTTTCGTATATAAATTTATACTGTATAAAACCTTGCGTATATTTGTATATATATACACACACATATATATATACATACATACATACATACATATATATATATATATATATATATATATATATATATATATATATATATGTATGTATGTATGTATGTATGTATGTATGTATATATATGCATATGTATGTATGTATCTATATATATATATATATATATATATATTGGAAAGCCGAGCGAGTTATCGCAGTAATACTCATTAAAACGCATTTGCGATTTCAATTTTGTTTCGAAAAAACATTATAAAAAATGTTAAAAAAAAAATAAAAAATGTGTAACTATTGGGCGGGTATCATATACCCCACCCACCGTAGGTCTGCGAGATCGCAGGGTACCTGCGACTGCAGTGTACCTGCGATTCGCAGTGTACCTGTGGTGCGGTACTTTAAATAGCCGTACGATTTTAAATCACGTTGAGTCATATGTGAGTTTTAGATTATATAAGGTTTAATCTGCAACGTTATTTCATATGCGATTTGAGTTTCGATTTTGTTTTAAATACTGAAATGTTATTAAATATTAAATGCTATTAAATATATATATATTTATGTATGTATATATATATATATATATATATATATATATATATATAAATATATATATATATATATATATATATATATATATATATATAAATATATATATATATATATATATGTATGTATGTATATAAGTATATATGTATATATAATTAATGATAAAGTTCTCAATTAATGGGTCACTCTTTTTAATGATTTAAAATATTGCTATTAAGCTTGTCAATTATGAAGAGATATTAATAATTAATTCAATTAAACTTAGTTTTAATTAAGATTAATTATTAGAATAAATAAAAGAAGTTTTGTTCATAGGAAATGTCTATCTTCAAACAGAGTTTATATAAATAAAATATTATTAGATCAATTAGAAAATTGAGTCTAATGGAGAAACTTTTTATCTATCAAACAAATACATGGGTTAGGTAAAACATGAAATTTCTCCACTTGATATAGTTTGGGAAATGTAAACCGAGACTTTTGCATTTGAATTCAAAATTGAAAACTTAGCAAAACCAAAACATGTGTTTACATTGTGTATTCTTTATGCTATTGTTTTGGGTTTTGGGTTGACTAGTGTTGACCAGTATATGACGTCTACCAGAGGCTTGGGGGTTATGTGATTGTGATGTCATGATGATGTTTTAATCTCGATCTTTATAAACCCAACCATGGTTATGTGATGGAATGCTCTATGTATTGGATGTGAATACTGATTGTTACAATTGAGATTTATTTATTTATGAGACACTTGACTTAACCATTATTTTTGGTCATCGATCAGTTATCCTTGGTTATTTTCTAGTCGCCATGATGGGACTAAAATGTGGATTTATTCTTAATGATGTCATGTTGTGACATGTTTGACTCAACCATTTTTGGAGTCTTCGATCAGTATGATTGAGATATATTTTGGTTATTGAGAACCATTGGATACTTTTGGTTATCAGTGATACTTCAGTTGCCAATAGAGAGCTATTGTGGTCATGATTTTCTATGGATGCTTGCTCATGGAGATTTGATGCTTTTATGCATATTTGATGATTTTATGGATTATCTTTTGTAATTTTGAGATTATTGATTCCATGAACATTAGGGTAGGATATCTGCATGTAGTGACGGGAAGTGGCTTGCAATGGGGGCCGGGGCCCTAAGAGGCTGCCAGGGTAACTCATTGTAAGTTGGATTAATAAGTGATAACATTCACACCTAATACTAATTGAATGATCTTAAAAAGATAAGTGTTTTGTTTTCGCCCATGCCTTGAGCGCTTGTACAGGCTAGGATGGGAGTAGTGAGATGCATGGTTGCGACCTTGCATTCCATAGTATGCCTTGTCAGTATGAGAGGATACTAGTGGCCGCATGAGATCAGTATGGACCCATGGAGTTTAGCTAACTGCCAGGGTAACTTGTATGTGATAAATGCGATGACACTTTCCCGCTTGCATAGTAGGTTCCTACATGTCATTGTGTGCCTCTGGGATTAGATGTCAATTTGTGATTGGAACCTTTGAGTTAGTATACTTTTAGGATTCCTGGACTATAGAGATTTATGCTATGAGATTTTGACAACTTGTTTGGGACTTGAGATTATCTCCTCAGCACGGTGGGAGTGGACCACTTAGGTACCACGCAATCGGGTGGTAGTGTATTTTCCACTCTTATCATTTGAGACTCATTGAGACATCGTGGCTGATGCGTCCTTCGTGATGGTGGATATGTATCCTTTCATTGATGATTAGCATATGTTAGATGATGTTATCTTATGCTTATATTTGCATGTTAGATTACTTTCTACATATGATGTTGTATATGTTAGGAGTGACATTCCTACTATGTTAATATCGATGATCTCTTCGGTGATTTGGGATGTAACACACGGAGGGATGGCTAGGGCCCACGATGGTCTAATGATGCTATTAACGGTTGGGAGGAACCGTGCACTTAGTTTATTTTGTTTGGTCTTTATGATGGATGTATATGTCTTTTATGATGATGTATCATGTGATTATCTCTTCTTTGATGTATCATGGATTGGAATAGGATGATGTACCTTATTCTACATATGTATATTCTTTGAGCTTGTCATACCCTGTGACATGTACAGAGGATGATTGAGCATTTGGAAATGTAATGTTTAAACATTGGACTTATCATTATTATTTCATGTGGATGTTGTACTAGATGGATTCTTGTATGTAATTCAACATTAAGGGATCTTTAAAGAATGTAATCTGTTATGTATGTTATGTTTACTTTCAGATGGACATTGCTATTGCTTCCATTATTGTGAATAAGTTATGTATGGTATTTACTTTCATGTAAAATAAAAATAAAAAATGTTACCAAACTTAGTGAAACTCTAGGTTAATTCTTTGGATCCCTTGGCGGGGCATTACAGTATGTAGGCATGCACGCACACACACACACACACACACACACACACACACACACACACACACACACACATGCTCCATGATAATAAAAAAGGAGAGAGATCAAATGTTTGAGACTGATATGTCATTCAAAAATTTAATTTCATTGATTGGAATAATCCAATTGATGCTATAATCATTAACAAGAAGTATGGAACCAGTGAAGGTACTAGTTCCACTAGTAAGGAAATCATTCTAGATGCATATGAAAGAGGATAGGAAAGAAGGAAACAAAACCCTAGAATTACCAATGATAGGAGAAACTATAATGGAAGAGATTGATGAAGGTCGATCCACTAATAACTTGCTAATGAAAGGATCACAATGAGTGAAAATAAACATATGCAAAGAGGAAAGATACATGAAAAACTAAGGTATCACCTAGCAATAAGAAGAAGAGAAAAAAAAAATAGCGAGAAGATAGATTTAGAAAAGGAGATAACAAATGTGGTGTAATATAGAAAAATAAAATTCAATATACCACAAAATGTTATTGAGGTTTCCAAGGTAACAAGGGAACATGTGGTAGGTAACATTAATAACTTTAACTCTTCTAGATTATCAAATGAGGAACACAAAATAATTGAAGATTTGATTGTGTTTCATTTTCGCAAGTTCACCAAAATATCATATTGATGAGGAATTGTATGAAGTAATTAATGTTAGATGGGAGTCTAAATCTCAAAATGAAAAGGAAATAAGCAAAATGAAACTTATTTATACCATGACACATTTAATAATAAAGGAAGTAGATGAAGAACTTGAGAAGTATACATAGATTTAGTATTGGACACAAGACTATTAGTTGGACAAGAGAAGGATGTTGAAGCACAAAAAATGGTGATGTGGAAAAGGATATACAATATAGATCAACTATAAGAATGTAACTCGATAGGTACTTCCAAAGTAGATGATACTTTTACTATGAAAAAGTTAATGAGAGGTATGTTAGGTAGTGCTCCAAATGTTGTCACTTATATTGACCTAACAAAGGACTCAACTAATGATGATATAGTTGAAAAAAAAACTGATGATCATGATTCTCCCATGGTTGGAGATGAAGTTGAAGATATACCACTTTAGATTCCACTTGATGTAAACCCTACTGAAATCCATGATGATGTTGATACAGAAGTAAATAATACTGAAAAAGTAGAGATGGATAAGGAAACAAAATATATGACAAAAGACCATTGAACAATCAAAGAAAACAACAAAATAGGTCAAGGAAACTAACCAAGGGGAGGAAAATGAAGAAAAGAAACCTAAGTAGCAATAGGACCAAAGATAGGGAAAATAAACAAATAGGAAACCCAAATAGGTAATACTGGAATAGGGAAATAACATGTTAATGATTCTACTAGTACACAACATGTACCCCCTATCACTAAGATACACGTTACTACTCAAATTGATAGCTCAATTCATTCCAAGAAGGTAGATGAAAGTAAAAAGGTTGAAGTTGAAGATACACCCAAAGATGGAGTAGAGTCACCAAAGAATAACACCCCTCATACTTCACAAATTAATACATAGGATACTAGCGAGAAGAAGAAAAGTAAGAGAATAGAAGAAGATGAGGAAGATGAGGAGAATGACAATGACTATGATGTAGATTATTAAATACTAATGAAAGATTATAAAAAGTTAAAGTATAAGGAATGTTGGCTCCTAATTTAACAAAGTTTAAACAACCAAGTATGCAAGGCAAGAATGCATCTATGGGCAGCTATCTCCAATAATGGACACAATTCACCAAGGACCTGTAGTGCCTGCCCCTAGTTCGCATTTCTGTTATCATTGTCAAATTCTTATAAGCTAATTTTATGCATTGATTAGTTTTAGAGATACTGGATTTACAATATTATGATATTATTTCATGTCTTGAATTACAAATATATTGGTTATAATTGTTTAGTTGATTTCATTTCACATGATGTTAATGATGTTTTGATGATTCCTAGTTAGTAAATGTGTTTTCTTTCGTAACAATGTTAACATGATGTTTTTAATGATGATTATGTTGTATTGATAGAGATGCATTATTTTATATACGCATTTGATGTTAGACTTGTGATTTTTACGATACTTACCCCATACTTGCATGTGTATGGTGTGCGTGTTTATTTTATCTTTCTGTTTGACGTGTTTGATGTGGTTAAGGGAGGGAGTCGTAGTCACCTGCTAGTCGGGATCTACACGATGAATCACTCCCCGCCATTGTCTGTTTAGTTTAGATATATTATATACATGTACATGCTTGTCTTTTATGCAGGATGCAGGTACCGGACATCGACTTCCCTGAATTGCCAGGATGAGCGTGCCCTATTACAAATACTCAAATGGTGAGAATGGGAAGATAATGACCAGGTCCAATCCTAGCCATAAGCCTATAATACTTGTCCTGCAAGGAGGACTCGTAACAGACTGTCTACCCTTTTTAAAATCTGTGAGTCTTTTGTGCGTATGTTGTTTTGTGAGTCTTTGATGAATTTCTATTAATTAAGTCTAATTAATAGATTAAATTAATAATTTAATTTAATGGAGAATTATTATGATATTATGAATATTTAATTATATTTAATTAATTGAGAAATTAATTAAATATAAAGAATTAAATTGAAGATAAAAGTTTTAAGATTAAATTTAGAACATGATAATATTTATTTAATTTAATAATAATATATTTAGAGTTCATTTTTAAATAAATGCTAAATATTATTGTTATTTAAGTTAATAAATATTTATTAAATTAAACGTTATAAATATATAAAAAAGTTAAATAAAGTTTAAATTTAGAACGTGATTATATTAATTTAATTTAATAATAATATATTTAGAGTGCATTTTAAAATAAATGCTAAATATTATTGTTATTTAAGTTAATAAATATTTTATCAATTAAGTTTCTAAAAAAATGAAATTAAAAGTGAAAAGATATTTAATTCTCATAAAGATTATAGTTCGCATGATTTATGCATGAGTTGAAAATAAAAGAAATTAATTGAAAAGATTAAATATGTGAAATTAATAAAGATATTTAATCGCATTAAGTGCGCATGAGATTTATAAGTTATAAATTGATTAAAATAGAAGTCAAGTGGATAGTTAAATAAAGTAATTTAACAATTCACTTAAAGTGCATGAAGGAAAAATAAAATAATATTTTAATTAAAAGAGAATTAATTGTGCAAGAAAGAATTAATTAAATAAAGTAATTATTATTTTAGAGTTGTGGAGATAGAAACCCTAAAGGGTAATTAGATTCTATATTAGAGGGTTTTGGGGTCATTATTTAGGGGAGAGTTTTTTAGACACAAGTTTGAAAAAGGGCACACACAGGTTTGGAGAGAAATTCAGAGGGTTTGGAGAAGAAGGAATTTTTCGTAGCTTGAAGGATATTGCTTGCAGTAGAAATTTTCATCCAGCTGTTAGAGTTTTAGCATCAGTACGAGGTAGGGTTTTGAAATCTCGTGAATGCAATTTTAATTGGAAATATCTGTTTGCTTCGTGATTGTTGGGTGATTGAAATTTTGTTTATCATCTCCATTGTTTTCAAGATCTGATTGGTTAAAATTAGTCTCTCATTATTCATATAGAAGAATCATTGAGGAAATTAATTAAATCATGTAGGGTTTGAAGGAAAAGAAGATTTAAAATTAGAAATTCGAATGATTTGTTGTGTCTTCTCTACCATACTATATTTGCAGATAGTATTTAAAAATAAAAAAATTAAATAATGAGAAGAAAGAAAGAGGTTTTATTTTATATATATATAAATTGTTATTATTTTTAAAAGAAATATATTTAAAAATAATATTAATTTATTATAATGTATTTGGATTGTTTAAAATATTTTAATATATTTATATATTACTGAAAAAACGTTTGTTTGAAATTTTATAATTTTAAAATTTTTTTAAAAATAATATATAAAATTTATAGGGTGGGGACATACCCCCCCCGTACCTGCTGCCGGCAGAGTCTGCTGCGGCAGCCGGTACCGCTGCTGCCGCAGGCAGCAGTACAACTGCTGCTGCGCGCAGCAGGGTACCTGCTGTCGCAGGTACTAGGCCGGCGGGCCTTTAAACACGCTGAAATTTATATATTTTTATATTTTGTTTTTTTTTTTTTATAAATTTTAATGCGTTTTAAAATGTATTTAATAAATGTGATTTAATAATGTTTTATTAAATGATCTTTATTAATATTTAATAATTTAAATATTAATATATTTTAATGTAGTTTTCATAATTATTAATAGTTTTTAGTTAAATATTAATAAATTGATAATCAATGAAGATTTTAAATATAAGCATTTAAATGGACAATTATTGATTAATTTAATTAATATTAGCTTAATTAAAGTTAATTAATAATGGACATTATTTGTTAAAATTGTAAAAATAGATTATTGATTTAATGGAAGATATTAATGAGGGTTTAATGATTTTAATAAAGTCGAATTTGTTTTATTTAAAATCATTAAGGATTGTTTTTATAAGATAAATAAATAAATTATTATCCTTAGCTTAGTTATAAGGTAATTGAACAATCATTTAAATATAGAAATGGGTTAGTTAAAAAGGAATGATTGCGAAAACTTATTACCTCGAACATGTGTTTAACTGAAAATGAAACCTTATGTTCAACTTAACTACGTGAGTTCGATTAAGCCAAACATGAAACTTACTCTGGGTATCTGTATCATTTTACTTGTACTTCCTATGCTTGATATTTTGGCGTTGTTTAGATGTCGACCAGTCTAGGGAGTACACCAGAGGTTTTGTGAGATTTATTTTATACTATTGATGTGATTGGATGTCATGATGTGTTTTGACATTCATATTGGAGATTATATTTATGAGTTTTATTTGTGGAGCTTTTATGTGTACTCGAATGGGAGAACCATCTTATTATCAGTTTGCCTGTTAAGGAACTGAGTTTGATTTTTATGGGTGTTGTGGTATGGGACACAACTGTGTTTTTATGTTCTTAGGAGAGGTTGTCTAAGTACATGACTTGGGAGTGGCTTGCATAGGGGTCCGGGACCCAAAGTGGTCAGTACCAGGGTAACCTAATGCAAGTTATGTAATAAGTGATAATCTAGTAATTAAAATTTATGGGGGGAAAACATACTAAAAAGACAAGTTAGAGATATTTGATCTACTCATGCCTTTAGTGCTTGTATAGACTAAGGATGGGAATGAGATGAGTGCCTCGTCTTCTTGAGAGGGCTTTCTAGTTTCCATATGTGTGATGTTGAGGGTCCGGGGTTCATAGTAACCAGTCTAGGGTAACTCAACGCTTGAGGGTCCGGGGTCTCTTAAGAGATCAGTCCAGGGTAACTCAAGCAGCCATGTGATGACACTCCCTAGTATGTAGCCTGAGTCTCCTCTGTAGATTTGTGTACCTCTGATGGTGTACTTATTGTTGGATGTGTTTATTATGGTTATTTACTTTCATTGATGATGATTGGTGATTCATGGATGATGTACTCTTGATATGTGGTTTTTGACTTGAGGTGATTTTCTTTTGTTGACTTTATCTTATGATCTTGGTATTTGGTTTATACTTGGTTCATTATGATGTTGGTTATGTGGAGTTGGTATTGGATTGAGTATTCTTACTTTTGGATTATTTTATCTTCTTGAGTAGCATGTGTTACCTTTGATGCAGTTTTGGCTATTAGGGGTACCTTGCCTAGGAATGTTTTATGTTTGATTAGCCGTATATGGATCGTTCATTATCTTCCCTGCACGGTGGGAGTGGAATCCTGACTAGGTAACCACGTGGTCGGGAGGTAGTGTCTTCTTACCATTTGGGTCCCCCTTCACATTGCTAGCTGTTGGATGTTCGTTGCAGAAGATGTACCTTTATCATTCTTATTTCTTATCTCAGAGACTTCTTTGCAGATGATATATATATGTTATCATGTATTCTGATGTATTGTATCTATTTTCACATACCCTGCGACATGTGCAGTGGATGTTATTAATTGGATGTACTTTCATTGTATTAGCTATACTTATGCTTTGCTTATGCGATTATGTATCTGTCATTTCCTTATGATCACGAGACATTGTACTTGGAACTTAAACTAATTAATTTAAAATTATTAAATGTGACTCAACGTAAAGGAACTCTTGAGGAATTGAAACTGTATCTATATTTGCATATGTGTATTTGATGTGTATGTTCATATTGCTTCCGCATTAATGTTATCTTGATTTTGTTTAAACTTTAAAAAAAAAAAAAAAGTTCAGTAAACATTGTAACATGTTAGGTTTATTTCTCTTGGGTTCCCAAGCAGGGCGTTACAGGATCTAGGCCAACTATAAGGCTACACTCCTTCTACACTTTAGGCTCTGCAAAACCTAGGTGGGTGAACCTCTTAGGATCCAATTATGTGACCAGTGCAATGAGCATAATCAGAATCCAGAATAGCAGATAAAACCCCTAAATCTTCTATACTTAACCAAGAAATCACAAGCATGAAACAACTAATAACATGACTCATGAAACTGGCAAGCTAAGTCCAGTTTAAACATTGAATAACTTTCAATATGAAAGGGAAAAGATGATTTAATATGTTGATATCAGCAAGACCCAGGTATGAGCAACAAAACCTAATGATATTATCTCTGATCAATGCCTTATTTATTGGGAAATTAAATGAATTACAACCATACACCGTGTAGAAATATTTGACATAATTCCTACATCAAGATCCCTGATCTATCTTTCACCCTATGAATAGATATCTGCATCAAAATGAATCTCATACTTAGACAATCCTTTCATGAAATATGTAAACCCTGTGACAAATATCAAGCAATTACATGGCTCTTTGTTCCATCAGTAAGGTATTTCAATCACATACATTTCTAAACGAAATGCAACCTAATCTATGCTCTTTGATCATAAACTAGAAAAGATTACAGATCCATAAACAAGAGACAAGATTCAAACTAAATTTGGAAACCTTTGCTGCTCTTTATTTGCTTTCCTTGAAACCAAATACATGAAAGATATACAGAAATGACTCACTAATCACCTAACAAATCTGAACTATCTGTATAAAACTCAAATGCTGCTCAATATAATAGAAATGCTGGGTGTGTAGTTTTCACAGCTTGAGCAGAGCTCTTAGAACTGAGAATTGAAAACCAACCAACAACCCATTTCAGAGGAAAAGAAAGAATATATATGAAGAGAGCAATTCCCGGATTGAATTTGCAATTGACATGTGTATCCTCAGAATTTCCTCTCTTTGCCATGAAAAGACTCTCTCTAATCTCTCTCTTCAACTAGTGAATCAAATCCTTAACCAATTTGGCTGTCAAAAGCATAAAGTATCTCAGAAACTTGATGGAATAATAACCACTTTTGATGCCAGATTTTAAATCATGGTTAAGCCAAAAATCAGTTAAAAGGCCTCCAAAATGAAAGACAATCTTCTCAAAGTCATTTTTTCCACATTTTGGCCTCAAATAGTCTCCATAACTTCCTTTTAACCAATTCTGATGATCAGTGTTGAATTTTGGTCATTCTACTGAGAATGACCCGAGAATCACAAATTGACTTATAGATTGAATAGGTAAGCACCTGTGCAAAAGCGGACCTCAAAAATGGAAAATTTAGCTCGTTCTAATTTCGATGGTATATTGGAGTGCCCATTTCGCCCCTCGAAAGCTCCCTGGATCTCAGTTTGAAAATCACCCCTCTGTTATAACTATCAGGTCTTTCTGCAACTTTGATTTTAAATTTTGAAAAAAATTAAAAGTTCTAAAGTTAAAACATTAGAAAAACCTTTTTGAATTAAAAAAATTCGACGTGCAAACCCTTTTTTGAGGAAACAATTTTAAAATGAGATTTGAAAATCATTTATTTTTCCCTTTATGCCTTCATTCGGGTCAACCACATTTGACCACTACCACATGTCGCTTGTTGATTGGCTGACCTTTGCCACTGGACTGGCTCGTCATCACCTTGCTCTTGATCACCATATCACCGCGCGTGGGACCCGCTGACACAAGGCACCTCACCACCCTGCTGGTGGCTCCCCGCAATTTCACATTTTCTAACTAGTGAGCATCTCTGGAAAGCGAGCTTGCGTCAACTGTTAGATCGTGACACATGTCACGATCTGAGCACTTCCCTCTCAACCTTGCCCCTGATTGCCACTGGACTGCCTCGTCATCACCTTGCTCTTGATCGCCACAACACTGTGCGTGGGACCCGCTAACACAAGGCGCCTCCCCACCCTGCTGGTGGCTCCCTGCAATTTTACATTTTCTAACTAGTGAGCATCTCTGGAAAGCGAGCTTGCGTCAACCGTTAGGTGTCACGATCTAAGCACTTCCCTCTCAACCTTGCCCTTGATTGCCACATCACCATATCCAGGACCTATTGCCACGTGGCAACACCCGCATTCTTGCAATATTTATCTCCCGAGCACTTTGGAAATGCGGGCGTGCGCAAGCCCTTGGATCTGGACACGTGGCGAGATCTCAAATTTTGCTGACATTATCGTCCAACTGGATGCCTGAGACCCACATGCACAAGCTCGGCTTTTCATAAACTTGCATCTTATGGATAGGAAACTTTCATTGTGTAATAGTATTTAACCATTAAAAGAAGTCCACCTCTCGGACTAAACATTTTAACCTTTCTCACACTGCCTTGCGGATTCATCTCATGCGGCTCCCTCTTTTTTTAAAAGACAAGAGGCGGCCTCCTTTTACTACCTTCCGCTTGCTTTTGTAATCAGCAGCTTGCTCCTTTATAATGTTTATGCCCCTACACGTGGGCTGATTCCCTTACTCATTTTTTGCATGCAGAGCTTCCTTCTTTTTGAAGTTGACCCCCTGCTGCATAATCCTTCATTGGATTGGCGGCTTGTTCTTTATGTATTGGAGACTTAATCTCCCCTGCAGCTTCCCTTTTACCTCTTGGTGTTAGCTTGGAAGTTTCTTTTCATGGTCTGGTGCTGCGTGAGTTTGAAAACTTTTGGTGTCTTTTAATTTCCAAGCCGTGGGTTCCTTTAATCCTTTGCCATTTTTTTTCTTGCAAAGCGCTTTCATTTGCATGAAGCTTCTTTTGAAGATCTCCACAGAGAGCAAGCAGACCATATTTACCAGTTATATCAATGAAACCCTGAGTATTGGAAGTCTAAAACATCCTTCCCTCATTCTGCATCACAAAATTTAGCATCTTCTTTGTTGGAGGTGGGTGCCTCTTTGACTACTGTAGCTTTCACACTAAAGTCGGCTTTCAAACAACAGCTTTTCTGTTTTAATTGCCATTTTCTTTGCTGTAACTTTTCCTCCTCTCCATTCTTCCACACGTGGCCTCTCCATTTTCAATTCTTTCAATGTGCAGTGTCAAATGCTTGTAAATTGGTTTTTATTTTTTAAAAACTCTCGTGCATCCTTTCTTGCCGCTTTTCCTTTGTTCTATACGCTGCCTTGAATTCCTTTGTTCTATATGCTGCCTCTACTTCCTGTCGTGAGCACATTTGGCTCCCTCTTTGGTGCCTATCCTTGCCTCTTTTTATACAGCAACCTTCAACAGTTGGGTGCACTAAGAGTTGTAAGCCTTCTTGTTTAACTTGATAAATATTCTGACCCTTCAACGGTGCTTTGCTTTAAACGTCTCCTTCAATTGCTTTGCCATTTATTGGTGAATGATTTAAAAAAGGCTTCATCTTCATATTACATCATTACATGAAGTCTTAAATATTATCTTTCTTGTAATAGTTTATAATGATTAAAATCATTATAATTATTGCCTCCTTTTTGAAAATCCTCTATTTGTCTCAAAACTTGTCAATCTTGGCAGAATTAGTCAGGCCTCAAAGTGGGTCCGGCTAATTTTTTTTTCATTTTCAAACAACTGATTCATCAAATTGACCCATTTGGATATTTCAAAATGACAAGATTCAAATTCAATCATCGATTCATCATTTAAAACTCAATTTTTATCAATTGTGCAAATTGTGAATTTGTGTCGGAGGCCTGCTAGCTGGCCTTAAAAACTGATTCAATCAAGTAACCTGGCGACGAAAATTGGCATGAGTGTTCAATCTTACACAATCTATCATACTGCAAATTCTCAGCCCATGACGAATTCTCAGTCAAAATATTTTAATTGCCAAACATCCATACTTCAATTATCCTACAGGCAAATAGTGTTAAAAAACATAAACTGGGCTCGGGTTTGACACTATAAACTGGGTTATTGATCACTTGGGGTTCTAAAAACCAGGGTATAAGTTCTTTGCCATGAAGAGAATATAATTCTATGTTTTGGGCCCATGACGAATCACATGACACATTTGGCAAATTTCTGAAAACATGCACTTGGAAATTTCTAACTAGAAAATGTGTCAAAAAGTAATTTTTGGTAAACAGACAAACATAAGAAAGTATTAAGATGGATTCATCATGACTTGAGAATTGACATAATTCAAGGAAAACCAGGACACAACACAATGGCACAATTAGTTTCGGCTTACTAGTCATAGGATTAAAGTTATAATGTGCCAAACAGGGGTACAGATCAATCTGGATTATTGACCCCAGTAAAAAGTTAAAAATTTCATTTGGAATCACGTTTGAAAACATATCAAACAGATTTTTCATAAGCTAAAACTTGAAAATAATAAGTCTCTGACGTCTACAATGTAGCACAAAAAGAAATTTCTCATTTGGGTCAACTCGGTCAAAGTTATAACTTGTCAAACAGGGCCTTCTAGAATTGTGAACAACTACACATGCACAAAACAGTAAATGACCAACTTTAAGGGATTCAAAACCTAGTCAAACGGATTCAAAATGACTTAAAATTTGGAATATAGGTTCTTTGATATGCATACTAAACATCTCCAAAGCGGTAGGTTATGAAACATTCTTAGGTAAAAGATATTCAAATGCAAACTGGGCCTCTGATTGCTATTTGACACTAGGCAGAATTGCAAATTTTGACACTAGCTCAAAATGGGACTTCGCAGAATGATTCGGGATGGCAAAATAACATTATGGATCACAGGCATATATAAAATGAAAGGTGTTAAGTCACTCAAACACCATCTAGGCCTCAAACTGACAACCAATTACATATGCATAAAAGGCACTTTAGGGCATTGATTCTTCAAAATTTTCAATATGACTCAAAATTGACCATGTAATTTTTAGTCCCAACAAGGAACATATACTATTTTCAAGAAAACTAGATGAAAAGGATGAGACAAACATGATAAAGTGGATGAAGTACAATAAGAAAGTCATGAGGAAAATCATATATATACTTTCTAAATTAGTCATTGATATAAAACTTGATAAAGAAGTATCTCAAATCATGATATGGAGGAATAGATGACAAAAAGAGAAGAGATGAGATCAGAGAGGGAAATAGTAGAGAAGTTACTATAAAAGATTTCTCATGTGAAGGTTTCAATATTTGACCTGGTCAAGGAACTCAAGGAGTCATTACTTGAAGCTAGGAAGAATTTTAGTAAAATATCTAATCTAACCAACTTCACTGCATAGATCAAGACAAAGAACAAGGAACTTGAGATAGAGTTGGATACACTTGTCAATTGATTGGATCCACTAAATAGTTCTATGATGGATCATGGTGAAAAAATAAAATAATTGGCATCAATGAGAGGGAATTCAATGCAAAAGAGGGAAAGATAAGGATGTGACCACTAAAATTTCAAGGATTATTAACTCCACACATGGATATTATACAAGTTTATCTAAAGAAAGTAGAAGTATTGATAGGTACTCCATAAATGAGCACAATTGATAGTATGGAGGATCTAGCCTCTAAGTTGAAGTGTGAAGACATTACCTTGATGATATTAAAGGAGTCACATGAGAATTTTCTTGCCAATGTTATAATACATTTGAAGTCTGTGTTTTCTACACTATAAGTTTTGAATACTCTTGTACATAAGTTTGATTATAGTTCTTGGAATCATCACAAAAAGGGAAACTATATAAAATTTATAAATAATGGGAGTATATAAAATTATTAAAAGGAAGGTCTATCAATTCAGGGGGAGTATAAGTCACTTAATCAAATTTCAAACTTTTGCTAAGTTTTTGACATTTTCACTCATTTTTTCTATTAATGCCAAATGGGGAGAATGGTGAGTAAAGACTGTTGGTAGATGACATTGATGATGAATTTGTGAAGTATTGTTGTCATTGTTCGAAAACCATTACATAGGTGAGGGTGTTTTGCATAAGTATTTGAAGTTATACAAACCGGTATGCAGTTACAACCAATAAGTGAATAGAAGATAAGTGATTAAGGGGATCGATGAATAAAAAATAGGTATTTTTAGTAGTGAATAGGAAAGACAATGAAATATTGGTATAGGAAAAGGTGAACATACTATCATTCAATCAACACAATGAATAGGTATGTTGGTCTGACTTTTTGTGTAGTAAAAGTTTTCAGTTAAATCATAGAAAAGTCAAATGTTCTATGCCTAAGTGAAGCATAGGGTTTTGGATAAACCATCCATAAGAAATAATCGTCATATAAACCCTATATCATCTCTATTCATAAATTGTCGGGCGCGAAATTTTGAATTTTCAAAAGAGACGAATATGCTGTCATATTCCTTTTCCTTTCTCCCGGGTTACCTTTCTTCCTATTTGTCCCAACCGTCGGATCCGATTAGATCTACCGTTGGCGTTACCTTGCTATGACAAGTTGCATGCTTATTAAGTATAGCGAGATAACGAGTATTGAGTTTTTTAAGCGGTGGGACCGTAAAGTGAAGATGCGGCGATCGAAGATTTGCTTATTAAATGATTTATTGTGCAGGTACACTTTGCAATTCACCATCCAAAAAAGGATAGGGACCCACTAGAATATCTGACATCAGAGCCGGAATGTTGGTTTTTTCGGATGTTCCGCCACTTCGCTATCAAAAAATTCAGACACTTCACCGTTAGCGAAGTAGCGAGGCCACATGAAAATCTGAAAATGATGACATTGCATCTTGCTTGTATCATAATTACACCAGGTGGCATGACCAGTCATAAATACCGTTGTCAGAATCAGTTTTAGTTAACAGAAGTAATTATTGGGTAACCCTTGCATTCTCCGGCACGGAATCCTTTTAAGTGTCGGAGCTCGCTACCTCGCTATCAGAAAATTCAGGTGCTTCACCGTTAGTGAGTTAGCGAGGCCCCGTAAAATGGTAAAAGATCGGCAAGATCTTTGATGACGTGGAATGACAGATGACCATGATAAATTTTGACATGTGCCAACTATGCAGAGATCCGATTCTCATTAATACCTATCTGACTGAATGTACAAAAAATCTTGAACGTCGGCTTGAAGTGGATCAACGGAGCTCGCTACCTCGCTATGACAAGTTGCATGGGAGATAATTATAGCGACATAGCAAATATAAATCAGGAGATCTTGTGTTTCTTCTTCACCTTTGATTTGGTAAGTGATCAACGACTGTCGTCTCCTCGCTATGAAGAGTTGCAAGTGGGATAACTATAGCGACATAGCGAGTTGGGCCCGCCGCCTCCTTTCTTAAGAAGCCCTGTAGCGTATCTTTCGATCATTTCTTGATCTGATCAACGATTGTCGCCGCTTTGCCATGGCAAGGTGCTTTTTCTTTATGCATAACGAAGTAGCGACATGCTGACGCATGTTCTCCGTCGTCAGTGGGTCCAAATATAAGCGCCATCAAAAGAAAATTTTTTGTACGTGGCAAGTTCTCATTGGGTAAAATAACTGACATGGAAAATATAACTCCTATTTGTTCTCTCTGTACCACATGATCGTAGGATCTTTGAAGATCGACGGCGTAGTTTTAAATGAAAAATGTAGTGCCACTCTCTGTATTAATTAGACAAGAAAGCTTCGTCCGTGAGGAAAAATAGAGTATAATACAGAGAGATTTCATCAGTTTCATTTCACGCGAGAAAAGATTTGGAGCCATTCTTGTGCAGAAGCCATTACTGAAAGAAAAGCGTGCCAAGGTTTGATAAAAAATTGTCAAGTTGTCTATTCGCGGAAAATTTGTAGGAATACAGAGGAGAATTGAGACAGAATTCAAGTAAGTAAAACTACCATCATATTCGTGAGCTTTTTAGTTCTAAAAAGATAGCCCAAGATGCCTCCGAAGAAGGGATTTACAGGTGCAATAAACTATTTGGATAGAAATGTGCATGATGATTTGCTTGAGTTACTTCCTGAGTCTACTGTAGAAACGGTGCAAGTTAAGAGGTTAACCTCATTGAACCCTAGGCTAAGGATAGCTGATGGATTGTATGATAAGGGTAATTGGGTCTGGGATGCTCAAACTTCTCAAACCGGTTTGAGTTTATTCAAAAAATGGTTTGCGGAAAGGAAGTTATATGCCCCTCATGCCAATATATGGAATTTTGATCTTGGGAAGCTTGTTGTCCCCAGCGTGTTTATGGATTTTGACTTGCTTGAAGCTATAGCAAAAAACTATGACCAAGCCACTAAGGTAGTGAGAAGAATGGATGGTGAGGCTTTAGTTACCATCAGTCCCGAGGAGATTAGGAAGGTTTTCAGTCTGGGACCTCTCACCATGTATCATGTGCCCATTAATTTGGTAGAGTTAGAAAAGGAATATATATCCAAAAGGGATATAGTTAGACAGGGTGCACTGAAAGCCCACATAGGCCGAATTGGAGGCCTCCCAACCATAACATCATCTTCTAAAGAACCATTCAAGAAATCATGCTTTAATGCCAGGGCAGTAGAGATATATAGGACCCTGTGCAGAGTCTTCGGAGAGGGCGAAGAAGATTTTATTCCGGTGAGCTTCATGTATCTGATCACCCAAATCTCCTCTTTTGGTGTGGAAATAATTTTTGATTTTGCATCTTACTTGGCAAATGAGATTCACCAGGGATTGGTGGGGATTGCAAAGGGCAAGGTGGAAAAGGTTTGGGGTCAATACTCCTTATTGATGCATATGTTTCTTTTTAAAGGGGCCACTTATTTTGGTAAAGAAATGGTCTTAAATAGAGAACAAGAGGGGGAGGCACTGCCAGTCCAATTATGGAGTGCAGACATGACCTGGGAAGCAGAAAATGCTAGCTTCGTTAGATTTGATAGGCACTTTGCCTCCAAACTAAGATGCCTCATATTGAGTGATAATCGCAGAATCCCTAAGGCGTTAATGCACCTTGTTAGGCCTATGGACAAACCCCATAATCTAAAAGTTTCACATAATTGGGGAGATATTATCCCATATTCAGTCTCAACTGTCATCAGGGTCTATGGATTCAAAGGAACACCCCATGTGCTACCCTATCAGGTACCTTTAAAGGTAGGGATAGCTGAATTTTTGTGGCAGTTGGGAGGAGTGGAGGAGGCCTTTTTGCACAAAAGGGGGATAGGATCAATTTTTCCTACTTGTACTATAGCCCACCAGTTTGTGATAACTAAAGAAGGGTGGGTCTTTCTCCACAAAATTTTGGATCAATATAAGATGGCAGTGTCTCATTCTCGTTTTTGTGATACAGAAGGTTTCTTTAACTCTGCTCTTAGATTTAGAATCAAGCTTCGTCCAGTTCAGCATGAATTCTATTTTCCTGAAGATATAATAAGAAATGAATATTCTCTCCATGAGCAAGAAATAAAGAAAGAAAAATGGATAGTCTATTCAAAAGTTTTGGAATTCATTAATTGTTTTGACAAAGATTACAGTCCTCTTAGTAATGCTGCAACCAATGCAGATAAAATAAATAAGCTCATGAGTACTTTCTCTGAGATAATGGAAGTAATGAATGAGAAGAAACAACATTTTATTAATTCTTTCCCAGATAAAGCCAGAGAAGTTATGAGAAAATTGGGTTTCACCCCCAACATTGGAATGGGTCCACTGGTGGTACGAAAGAAGACAGGATATACTATTGTTCGACAGCAGGTGCCCATTGTACATAAAGAAAAACAGATAGTTGAATCCACCAATACTGTCCTGGAAGAAAGACCCCCTGAACCTTCTCCCAAAAGAAGAAGAATAATAAGGGAGAAAGAATCCCCTGATGAAAGTTACTCACCTTCTCAAACCCCAATAAGAATTGAGGAAGAACAACTCACCAATGAGCAATTCGAACAAATGGGGTCACAAGGAGAAATTTTTGTTACACAAGCAGAAATTGATGAAGGGAACCCCCAGGAACCTCCTGTGCCAAGTTTTGAATTAACTATAGCAGATTTCAGAGGTAGGGAATTGGACCCTATTTTGGAACAAGCCAGTCAACATTTTTTCTCTGATAACAATTTTGTAAGATCTAGGGCTTTCCATCAGTTTGCGTGGAGGGTAAACATGCACATTTTTGAGCAAAGGTGTAAGAATATGAAAACAGAACATCCAGAAATGGATGAGACCTCCATTCAAAATCAAATAAAGGAACAAATGGTGCAAGAGTTCCAAAATATAACCCCTGATGAGGGAAGACAGATGGTAAAAAATGTTAATGTTTTATTATTGCCCAATTGGGATATTGCTGACGCATTAATTTTTAATTCTGTTTCAAATAATTTAGGACTCCAGGATCCAAATAAAGAGGAATTCTTGGGTACAACATTCAGAAATGATCAAGCTGCCCTTGTTATGTGGTCCTTGAGAAGAGGATCCAAAACTACTTCATCACAGCCTGATGATTCAGGAATAACAGGGAGTATCATTGTAAGGAGAGTTGCTGATACTTCAAATGTACAGGCAACCCACATGAATGTGGATTATTCTAAATTTGCCTTGGCTACTACAGAAAGAGAAGAGAGGGAAATGATTGATATGCATAATAAATATGAAATAGTGGTGGATGCTTATAACAAAGAGGTAAAAAGGAGAATTGAGTTGGAAAACAGGGTATCTCAATTAGAGAAGGTACTTGGAAAGAGGAAAGTGGGAGAATCCAGTGCACTAAGAATTGCATATCCTCCACAGTCATCTGTGGGATTAACCCCTATTATTGAGATACCTAACACCCCTGAAAGACCCCAATTCTATACTGCAGAGGAATTTGAAGCAGAAAAAACCAAATTACATGAGTGGCAGATAGAATTTAGAAATCAGCAGGAAGAGAAATGGAGGCAGGGTGTGACATATTTGAGGGATAAAATACAATGGTCAACTTTTTATGATCAGTTGACAAGGATTGTAACCCTCATGGATGAGTTGAATAAAGAAAAGGATGGACTAGATTCTCTTGCACAGAAATGGAGACAGAGAAACAATGATGTTACAATTATTTGTATATCTATAGTCCAGATGCCTTATCATCAGGTTGAAAGGATTTTTGATTTATTGAATCAATTAGATAATTTTGAGAATAAAAGAGATTCTTTACAGAGAAAATTGATACTCTGTTTTTCAAAATATCTTGCTGAAAAATTCACCCTATTTCTTTGTGCTTTAGAATCTGTTGATACAATAAAGGAAAAAGAAAAATGGAAAAAGGAAATGGATGAATTATTCGATAACAGAATAATAAACATCATCAGTGAGACTGGCCATTGGTTTTGGGCAAAGACAAATGAAGAGCTGGTAAAAGTACAATTATATTATGCTGCTATGAGAAAAGAATTCGACGATTTAGAGGAAAATGCCAATTCTTTAATAAAGATACAAAGAGAAACCCTAAGTTTTGATTGGCCAGATGATGATACTTTTAATAGATGGAAAAATCAGTTTAGTGAGCAGATGTCAGGAGACGATGACGAAGAAGATGTAAGAGTAATAGTTACTTTTGTAATCAGAAATGATGACATAGAAAATCCCCAGGTTAAAGTGAGTTTGCAGGTAACAGAAGATGATACATCACTTACAGACCTTATGGGTATGTACTCTAAAGATGAAGAATGATTGTAAGATCAGATCACAACAACCAAGAAGCATAACAGAAAGGGACCCACCAAGAATTGTTGTTGTAATTAACCTTTCTGTTATTTTTGTTTTTGTCTTTCTAAAGAAGGACACCTGTCACCTTCTTTAGCCTGAAGCTTGTTGCATCTCACACTATTTAAGTGAGATCCCAAGGCTAAAGAATGGTCCGAATTCTGTTTTTACTAAGTATTGTGCTTAGTTCTATTTTTGGTCCAAAAATTTTGGGAAGGAAATTTGTAGTATACTTTTCTGTCAAAATTTCTGAGATATAGATGAATGTAGAAAGAACTGTGCTTCTTCTCTGAAGGTCTTTCTGGGTCTATTGTAAAGGATATACCATTTTCAAAGGAAATGAATACAAATTATGAACTGTCCCCATATCTGTTCTTTTCTGAATTTTGTCTCCTTTTAAATACTTAGCTACCTTGATGTTGTGTGAGTAAAAGCTTATGCAATTGATTGCAATATAGTAAGGCTGTACATCCATTTGTTATTGCTGTTAATTAAATGGATTAAATAAAGGCTCTGATGAATGTGATGAGGTTGCTTAGGTGTTAAAAAGGATTTTTGAATGATAAATTCTGGTAAGAATTGCTGATAAGAATTTGTTGCAAAGCAACAAATTAGATCTAAGAATTTACTTGACTCTGAATCTCCAATGGATTAGGCACTGATCGAAAGTATTTCAGCCAAAAGAGAAGTATATTATGACTGGTTTTTTCAAAGTACATCATAAAATCAATTTTTACTTATATTTCCTGTAAGATATTCAAAGTTGGCCAGCACTTGCCTGCATGGATTGTTTTAGCTTCATCTAGCCATTGTTGTTGGAAACATCTGCAGAGCTATAGAAGATTTCTTGGCCATATCTGTTCAAGGGATGTGTTTATCAATTCGGTAAGATTTACGTATATGTTTGAGGATTTAGAGAAGAGAATCAAAATGAAACTAAGAATAATTCTCATACAATTGTTCCATCTTTGAACCATCCTCGGGTACACCCGCCCTGGTTTTTACAGAGCCAAAAGAGTAGAAAACCGTCTAAGGTTTTGTTGGAGTTGGGTCCTAGTACTTTGCATATGCAAGTGATAATGAGAATTGGCTATTCTTTAGGTTGTGTATGTACTGATATCTAGGTATTAAGCCTTTTGTCGCTTAGTAGTTTTAGCACTGTTTTAACATCATAATAAAACACCAACAAGGTAAAAGCTAATTGTTGTTAATTAGTTTAGATTAAATGGATAAATGGGTAATGTTAGAGAATGACTCAATTAATTTGGACAAAATGAAAAACATTTTTTTTTTTTGAAGAATTGAATGAGTCAACTCTTAGGGAATTGTGTAAATATTTGTGTATGAATTGAAGACATGTTTTAGTGAATGAAAATGAAGAAATATTTCAAATTGGAAATGGCAACTTACATTGTGATTTAGCTGACACAGTAAGGATTTCAAGTCTTTGCTTGTTAGTTAATATTGGAAATAAATTTTGGAGGGTAATAAAATTAGTTTTTCATCTTGAAGGTAAATATTTTCTTATAAGGTTACAAATGGTATGACAAATGATAGAGTAAAAAGAGAGTTAAAAAAGTTGATGAAGTGTTGAGATGTGATTATAGAGCTATTTGTAGAGTGGATACAAGAATGAATTTAGGTTAAGTAGAGATCATCAAGAATATAATTATAATTTAGGAGTGCATATTATAGGTCAATTTTCTCTTGTTTTATTCATAATATTCTCAACAATTCTAAATCCCTTAATAGATTAGTCTATAGTGGGACTTTATTGTAAATATGTTAATAGGGTGAACACTGCATAAGTGGGATTAATATCATGTACCTTTTTAAATTAGAAGACTATAATTTTAATGATGGTTTAACACCTATTAATATAATTTCAATATTCATTTGCATCTCTCCTCATTTCCTCCCCTTTCCTCTCCTTTATCCTAGGTGGAATTAAGGAAAGACATAATAGATCCTCTTTAAAGATCCTATTTTCATGGCATAAAGATTGAGGAAGGATATAACCACCTATCACCTCTCTCCACTTCCTCTAATCAATATGAATCTATTTTATACTTTTAATGGATATATCTCAAGTTTTGCACCTAATTTCTGGGATCCTAGACTTGTTTCAAGACCTAAACAAATCCTAAGGGTTCTAGGTACTAGTTGGTAGGGATGTAGTGTGTCCCTACCCAATTAGGGATGTAGTGCAATCCTTATAGGCCTATCAAGGATGTAGTGCATTGCTTCCTCTGATGCAGTGAGAATATGAGGGTACCCATACTATAGGTAATCTGGATCCCTACAAATAACCACATAGTAGAAACACAACAACAAGATACACAATGTAATACCAAATGCAAATCTTTATTCATAAAATAAATATTTACATTAAATGTGCCCAGTTGTAAGGCCTTCCAAGTTTTGGCCAAATACAATAGCAATTACAAAATAATTCTACAAGATCCCTCAAGGTCCAATCCCAACACTAGCTAGTCTTGATCCACACTTTTGTAGAAAATCCCAAGGAATATCTCAACATGGTCTTGCAAGACTACTAAGAAATCTCCTTGTTTCCAAAGCCTCAACTACTAGCCCTTCTTAAAAATTCAACCAAGATCCAAGTGTAAACTGCCTCACATTCAACACTCTGTACACACACTTAGGGATACTTCTCTCTTTAGCTACTCCATGTTGAACTCAAGATCCACTCCCCCTGAATGAGTTTCAAGCACTCCTTTGAATGAATGAATAAAGACTCCATAGGAACCCCTACTTATACCCAACTAAGCCACAAGTTGGCCTGGACCAATACAAATTAAAATAAACCCTTAAATTAAATATATGCATAAGCCACAAGTTAGCTGCAACACTCATGAAATACCTACAATCCACATTAAATACCAAAAAGTTAGTATTAGGATTAACCTCAGACAAAAATCATAGTTACATGCAAATATAACCAATACCAAAGAATAGTAGATCCCATAAAAGAGAACAAAAGACACCAATATTTAATGTGGTTCACCCAATCCGTAAGCTACGTCCACCAAAAACAAGTCCAATATTATTATTATCCAGTGATTACAACCTAATTATAATTTGTAATCCCTTATAGCTCAATATCACCACAAGAAGCTACAATATCACCATTCATCATGAAATCCCTAATACTAAGCCTTTTTATACAAGCTTTTTGCCACTTACAAAATTAGGGCTAGAATAATAGAAAAATAGTAGCCTACACCTTTTAAAATATAAGGGCATTTTTGGCTTTGAGGTCGCTATCCTTGAAACCCTTGTGGGGGCATTGCTCCTTGACCTCACCCTGTACTGCAATAGAAAGTGCACCTAGGGTGCTACCCCAAGACCTCACAAATCCCATCTTGGGGGTGCTATCCCCAAAACCCCATAGAAATAATCTAGAGGGAAATCATGTCGAATAAACTTTTGAGTCTGATTAGGCTCTATATCACAACAATTGCCCACTTGGAGACTGATCAGACTCTACAACAATAACCTACCACTTGGAGACTGATCATGGCACTGCTAAACTTGTAGCTCCCACTCGAATATATCAAACCACCCTGGAATCTTCTATTCTTTTATTTAGTTTAATCAAGAAGACCAACTAAAGCTAAAGAGGAGTTCAACTTCTCCCTTGTCACAACCTTTTTAAACATATCTGTTAGATTATCATTTTTATGTATCTTCTCCAACTTTAATTATCCATCATCCAAAACTAACCAAATGAAATGGTACCACAACTGTATGTGTTTTGTCTTTGAATGTAGAGCAGAATTCTTTACAAGATGAATGACATCTATAAACAAATAATTATCCTTCTAAGGGTGTACCAATTCTTTCAAGAAGAGCTAAAGACATATAATCTCTTTAGCTACCTTTATAGTAGCAACATACTCTTCCTCTATAATAGGTAAAGCATTAACCTTTTGTAACCTAGAAACCCAACTCACGGCTACCCCACTAATAATAAATACATGACCTATAGTACTCCACCTAGTATCAATATCCCCTACCAAATCTGAGTCAACATAGTCCTATAAATCATTAATAGAGCCCCCAAAGTGTAAACACTTACTAGATGTTCCTCTTAAATATCTGAGAAGACATTTAATTGCATTCCAATGCTCAAGTCCTGGATGATTCATATACCTGCAAACAACTCCCACTACATGTGCAATATCTGGCCTAGTACATACCATAGCATACATAAGGCTTCCTACAACTAAAGCATAAGGTACCTTAGACATCTTGTCCTCCTCTCCTTAGTCAACTTCAAATGACCAGGTAAAGGTGTGTTGACAACTTTAGCATTCTCTTTAGAGAATGTTGCAACACCTTCTGAATATAATCATCTTGAGATAATGTCAATTTCTTATTCTTCCTATCTTTGCAAATCTTCATACCAAGGATTTATTTCTTTGCCTCCAAATCTTTCATTGCAAATGCATGTGCTAACTAGTGTTTCAACCACTTAATATGATTCATGTTAGACCTAGCTACAAGCATATCATCAACATATAAACATAAAATAATGTAGCTATCATCATCCAACCTCTTAAAATAAACAAAATGATCTAAATGACACCTGCTATATCCATGCTCATGCATAAAACTATCAAATTTCAGATACCATTTCCGAGGTGCTTGCTTCAAGCCATATAAAATTTTCTTCAATCTGCACACTAAGTTTTTCTTACCTTTGACCTCAAATCCCTGTGGATGAGCCATATATATCTCTTCATCCAAATCACCATGAAGGGATGCTATTTTAACATCAAGCTACTACAAATGAAAATCTTCAGTAGCCACAATACTTAAAATAGTGTGAATAGAAGTTATTTTAACAATAGGAGAGAATATATCATCAAAATCGATGCCTTTTTTCTGTGCAAGTACTTTTACAACTAACCTAGCTTTAAATCTTTTCTTACCTCCATCCTCTTCTTTTAACCTATAAACCCACTTATTCTGTAAAATTTTTTTACTTGTAGGCAACTTGTATATATCCCATGTCTTATTTTTTAGCAAAGAGTCCATTTCTTCTTTCATTGCAGACTCCCAATGAATATTTGTATCCACCTGCATAGTTTTATCATAACATTTAGGTTCACTAGCATTAGTAAGTAAAATAGAATAAAAGGAAGGAAAAAATATTTCTATAGGTCTACTCATCCTTGTTGACCATCTAACATTCATTGGGGTGTGTGGTATTTGTTGTTGCAATTGTTGCACATCATGAGGAATTGTTGGAACATCAACTTTTGGAGTATCATCCAACACTACATAATCATTTTCTTTCTTCTCATGTTGCTACAATAGATCTTTGTGCAACAATTTGTCATTGAATATGACATATCAACTTCTTATAATTTTATAAATTTTAAAATCCCAAAGCCTATAACCAAATTCATTAATGCCATATCCAACAAATACACATTTCTTTGACTTAGCTTCTAGCTTGGCTCTATTTTCAGAATCTATATGAGTAAATTCTTCACAACCAAAGGTTCTAAGAAAAGAATAACTCACCTTCTTACCAGTCCATGCTTCCTCTTTAATACCACAACCCAAAGGAGCAGAGGGACCTCTATTAATAAAATATACAATAGTATTGATAGCCTTCACCCACATTTTAAGGGCAACCCAACATGCAACCTCATGCTTCTTGCACACTCCATTATAGTCCCTTTTAGCATTCAACCACTCCATTTTCTTATAGAGTCCTTGGAATAGTTTTTTGTCTATGAATACCATTAGTGGAGCAATAATTTTCAAATTCATGACTGCAATACTCACCACCATTATTAAATCTGACACATTTTAATTTCTTTCCAGTCCCATTTTCAACCAAGCATTTCCATTTCTTAAAAGTTTGAAATACATCAGATTTCTATCTAAGGAAATAAACCCATAATTTTCTAGTTGCATCATCAATAAATGTAACATAATAATGAGAGCCACTAAAGGAAGATACCTAAGCTGGTCCCCATACATCTGTATGCACAAGCTCTAATTTCTCACTTTTATTTTTCTTCCCAATCTTCACAAAACTCACTCTCTTTTGTTTCCATACACACAACTTTCACAAAAATCCATATTAACACATTTTAGACCTAGTAAAAATTTCTTTAAATGAAGTACTTTCATACCTTTCTCACTCATGTGCCCAAGTCTGTTGTGCCACAATGCTATATAAGAATCTACAACAACTATTTGTTCTCCCTGCTCAACTACAACAACTATTCCTGAATATTCATTTTTCTTTAAAACAATCAAAGTAGAAGGAACAATATGACCTGTAAAAAGATACAAGGTACTTTCACACCTTTTTATACTACAAGTGAACCTTTTGAAACCTTCCAATTTTTATCATTAAAAGTAACTACACAACCCTCATCATCGAGTTGCCTGTTGAAATTAAATTCTTACTTAGCCTTGGAACATGTCTTACCTTATGTAGTAGCCAATGATTCCCATTCTACAACTTAATCTTAACTTTTCCCTTTCCAACAATTTGACAGGGTTCATTATTTCCTAAATAAACAAGCCCAAAATCCCCTTGGACATAATCAATGAAATAACCTCTATGAGGCGTAGCATGAAATGAAGCACTAGAATCTAAAACCCATGAATCATCAACACTTTCTAAAGACATAAGCAAAAAATTCTTTAGATTTTTTACTTACCACATTTGCCTCCTTGTTCCCTTTTGGTTTATCTCCTTCATTATTCTTTTGAGTCCATTAATCTTTCTTCTTATGCCTTGATTTCCCATAGTACCATCAACCTCTCGATCCTCTTGACTAAGTCCTCTTCCACTTTGAATTTCCTCTTGATTTCCCACGATTTCTAAAATTATTGCCTCTCTTAGTGGTTTTGCCTCTACTTTGTGTGTACAAAGGACTTTCTAATGTAGATACTCCTGAGGTTTTCCTGTGTGTTTCCTCACTCAAAATAACACCGATCACATCATCATATTTTAGGGTACTAGATTTGAAAATAAAATTACTCACAACCATTACCAAGCACTTTTAGCTTTCAAGAAAAGAACATAAAATCAAGATACTAGTACATTTGACCCCATTTTTAGACCAAAATTTTCGACCATCTAATAGAATGCGGTCAAATTGGTCATTTTATGCAAGGCAACGTATATATTTTTTAACTAGAAGCCCGTGTTGGTCAAAATTTTGACTAACACGAACTTACACTATTGCAAAATCAAAAAAATGCTCTTTGCCATGCCCTAATTTCAATCTTGCGTGGCTGGAAGAAAGGCTGTGGATGTGCGGTTAATGTTTATCGTATATTACATTTTGTGGTGCCAATAGAGGAAGGGTTTGAAGATTACGTGTCAACAACATTTTACTCCCAATGCCAACAGCGTTTGATAGCTTCAGTGCAACCTCCACCAAAATAGTAAAGTTATATCTCTGTTATATCTCCTTCTTTTCATTGTTCAACACATCATCTTCAATGTATTCAGCCTCATGCATTGCCTTTGTCATAAACATATGGTTAGGACTAAGTAAAACTAAAGTATTTTTGCAAGAGAACTAAAACACTATAAAATCTATAGTTGTAGATAAACATATGGTCAAGACTAAAGAAAAAATGAAGTATTTTTGTAAGAGAACTAAAATATATCAAAAATTTGAAGAGATTTTGGACATTATTTGTTGTTTTTTAATATTGGATGATATGTGCTAATAATACCTAATATTTACTATGCTAAAATTACTTGCACATTATTCATTTTTTCCTTATGTATAGATTGATATAGTTACTGTTAGGATTTTTCTATCAGAAATTGACTGTTTTCTTTGCTTATGATGTGCTTTATGTTAGAGTTAATTATTGGTAAAGGGTATTTGTTTGTTCTTCCTCTATGATTACTTTGTTTTTGTGCTAGAATTTTTGTATAATTATTTATTCCTTATGTAACTGGCTAGTGTTCACTGGCTAATATCCTTCCCCTTGGCTAATGTGAAGATTTGATATTTGATCACATATAATTATGACTCGATTATTGAGAGAGGTTGGAAATAGTATAAAATTTTTGCATAAAAAAGCTTAGAAGAAATTATGAAAAAATGTATAGATCAAGTAGCTTGAGTCAATCTCTCAATGATTTCATAGTGTCAGCCCCTCAGATAAAGAAAAGCTTAAGTGTAATAGCCTTTGATCTTTTTCTTAGGTATACATAATTAATGGTTGAGGATAAAAAAAAGTAGTTGATCAGTGAACCCATGAAATGCAAACTTGTTGATGTAAAACCATGGAGGAAATTAATTTGGGAAGACAAGCTATGTGAGTTCGAATGCCTTGCCTACATTCAATAATTTTTTGGTTCTAGTTGATCTCCTTGATCACGAATCAAAGAAGAAAGATTTCCAAAATACCAACAAAAAATCTAGTTCAAACAAAATAATCAAACTAGATCTATCAATGAACCCTAGCAACATAGCACTACAAGGAAATTATTTTGCATAAAAAAAATATGTGATAAGAGATAAATTAAAATGACCTCCAAATCAAGAGGATATTGTCCAAGTACAATAAAGGGAAATGGCAGATCTATAAAATTATAAGGAAAACAACCCATAGTAAAATGATAATTATACAAGATGGGTAAAAATAAAAAACAATAAGGAGTGCAAAAGATTGCAATTGGCTCATTTTTCCAACACTAAGTATGCTCAAAACCCTAGCATTCCCTTAGCCCCATTTAGAACTACTCCACCATCAAGGGATCAAAGTGAAAACCCTAGGTTCAACAAGCCTCAAAATATTTTTGTAGTCAATAGTATTCCCAGTGGCACAAAGCAATCCTCTGCTATCTTGAACCTTAGTGAGAAACCTTTCAATCTCAATACCCTAGTTAGAAGTGTGGAGGTTTATAACCCACCCAATAGGAACTTAGTGGGTATAAGATTTAATTGCAAGATATCAGATGTTATATTCACAAGAACTTTTAATTTGCTGATGACAATAATGTCTCCAATAAAATACAATAGCTTAATTGTCTCACTCCTTTTCTAAATGTTGAACTGAGACTTACAATATTTTGAACTTCAAGTAGTCAAATTTTAAATGGACTGAATGACAGTAAACAAATTGTAATGCAACTGACTACTTAGAACATCTTTCTATAATTGTTTCCCATCAAACAATAAACTCTTTCAACAAAGTCCATTTCAAATTCATTATGTCCTGTAATTCTATCAGTATAATATAACCATTAAGATTTTCAATGGCATGGCTTCTTCAATGACATACCACTACAAAATAGATTGCTCTCGGGTCCCTCTGAATGGCATTTTACTTCTTATATCTCACAAAAATTGGATGAGCATTTTACTTCTTATATAATGTCAACTGTGCACAAAAATTTATGGTAAACCAATAATTTGCAGATAAGTTCCCACTATTATGGTTGGATCATCTTCCTTCAAAAACTAACACTAATCACACAAAACTACAACATAATATCTTAGTAGGAAAGGCCATTGATGTGGGACCAACTATGTGCTGGTGTCTCAGGGACCTACCACTACTTGTTGCCAATGCAAGATACATGCTAGAAGCAACAACTTCTCTCATTCAAATGAAATGAGACTACAAACTGACATCAATTTCTTCTTGCATATTTTTCTAGGCCATGTGTTAGAAGACATTCAACAATCATTTTCACAAACTTTCTTTTGATGGCGGATAAATGTAAAATGGAAATAACATCTAGCAGTGTATTTTTGTCAGAGAAACCATTTTAGTAACATAGGTTAGACATAGAAAAAGGAGTGGCTTATTCTGTGTGTCATCATATACAAGAGTCTGACAACTGTGCAGTGGTTGTGTCATTTAATTACATTTTAATATTATGGATTTTGAGATTATATGTGGTAAAGCAAGATCAATGAGGTTGTTCCCAATGGATCAAGGGTTAACTTGTTGGTCTAAATATTTGTTTAGAATAAATCCATCCTACTTAACTACCAATCATGGAAAGCCACACAAATGCATGATAGGTTTGTGAGTCAATATCCATGATTACAAGGCCAATTATCCACCTGTTCCAACATAAGCCTTATTGTAAACGAAAGGAGGAAAAAAGCAACAAAGGAAATAACAGAAATGAAGAGTCTCATGCTCAACATATATATCCTCTTATAACTGAAATAGATCTTTACGAATCATGGATCACTAGTCCACAAAAGTAACAATGATAAAACACATACGCATTAGACATTCATAGACACAATTAAGAGTTAGACTTTTGAGAACAACCATCTACAATGCAAGAAACATATGCTTACGTTCCTTTGTTGATTAATAAGGAGTCAAAAAGTGTTATATATATGAGACTCAATAGGTCATTTACATGAAATGGATTCTCCAATACAATTGGGCATAGGGCTGCTCATTTATAATAATATCTGAACACTCAATAAATTCTCCCAAAAAATGAGTTTGAATTTTGAATCCATGGAGGTAGAAGTCATATTGAAGTTGGGTAGCATAGATCTTCTTTGCTTATTGTTGGAGCACCTATAGGATGGGTGCAAGGTAATTAACCTTGAACTTCAACTCTTTGTTTCACATATGCAACTAATGGGGTTGCATTTCTTGACAATGCTTAGAGCATGGCCATTGAGCTTTGAAATCTTTTCAAAAGCCGTCCATGATATTGTCAAGATTTGGATATGAAACAACTCAATTCTTTTTTTAATATGCATCTCTTGGATTATAACTAAAAAATGATACTTGGTATTTTTATTTATAAATATAACATAATAAAGAATTGTGAATTTTTCTATATTATTTGGTTTTCTCACTTAGACAAAATTTTGAAAATAGACTTATCTTTATTTTCTACTGTTATCGTCTTCTCTATTTGCAATTATTTTTACTTGAATGTTTGTCCTTGATGCCTAGACAATTTATAGGGTTTTGTCCAATAATTTGATAGGAGGAAGGTTGTTCATCTTTAAGTCTCTAAATATCCTTGGAGGGGTTTTGTTCACTTTGGCTTTAACAATTATGTGCAAAGTCACATAATATTCATTCCGAATAGGTGCTCCTTTTCTTAATGACTTGATTTCTCTTTTATACTAATTGGTGAAAGCTTCACATCCATCCCTGCCCTTGAAAATTTAAATTTAATTATTTTGCTAGCACCACCTCCTGAATATTGTTAGTGCTAGTTTTATCATATTATTAACAACATTGGCTTTTATGATATGGGTGCTATTTAAGCTTCAATCGCACAACAAATGGTTTTCACATGCTAGAATGTATGGAATTTTGGTGGGCGCATGACAATAAATGACAGCCAGATGAGTTTCTGCAATAGCAATAAATAATCTTAATGCAAGTAATACAAGTACAAGTAAAAAATGATCTGACTGCAAAACATGGCAACATAAATGAGTTTGAGTGCTTAATACTTGTTGATGCATTTCATCGGAGTCTACCCTTGATGTTTAAGACAAAAATGTTTTAAGGTTTGAAAAAATTGATACAAAGTCAGGTACAGCTTGTGAAGGGTGGTTTTATAATTTACCGGTAAACAATATAGAGACAAATTTGAACAATGCTTTTGAAGGGCCAAGAAGAAATATCATTTTGTACATAATAATATCAGAAAACTTATTTTTATCATTAATAATGGAGGAAAATGTGTATCAACACTTATTGATGTTTGTTCATGAAAAATTTAGGTCTACCATTCACTTGAAAGTCACAAACATTTGAGTTCTTTATGATACCCATATACGATTAATTTCTCAGGTCATTGGAAGGATAAAAATATCTTGGATCTTGACAAGATCAGGTGAAATAAAATATGAGTTAATTGGACTATAGTGGCTCAAGCTGCTGAGGAAGATAATCTATAATGGCAAAGGTGGAAAGGGATGATCAATCCCATAGAGATGAGGAAGACCACCATTTGGAGGCCTAGGGATTGGTTGCTGACATTATGGAGGTAAGGGAGTGCTCTAAATACAATCTAAGAGTATTTTTCAAAGAGGAGTTCAAGTGACCTCTATAGAAAATAATGACCAAAGATGGTGATAACATTAGCAAAATTGTCTTTTTCAAGGGTCAAGGTCATCATTGATTAGTGGACATCATTCCAAAATTAGGAGCAGTGGACTTATGGAGGAGAAGCTGCCACATTGTCCCTCTATTCGTATTGTGCAAAGGACAAAAAAAAAAAATTTGTATGCTTAATTGCTTTTATGTCCAAGCAAGATGGAAAAACAAGCCTAGCCAAAGGAGGCATGCAAAAGACACGTCTTTCATTATTTTTTTGCTAGTACTAAGAATGTGCCATAAGCATACAATTGTTGGGATCTTTATTACTATGCATTTTGTTGGAAAAGTAATCTTTTGTGTCAATCTACTGTTGGAAATATTCAAGATATGAAAAGTTACTGAGAGGGGAGGGTGAATCAGTAACTTTTAAATTTCAAACAATAAAACTGCATACTGATATATTCACCATTCATCCAAGTAACCTACTGTAAGCATGAAACAAAATCATTTGCAACACTTGAACACACAGATTTGGTGACCCAGAAACCTTCCAAATAGAAAGTAAAACTGGGGTGGGGATGAAACCCACAAAGCTTCGTTACTGCAGTATGAAGTTGGCCGGTTAAGGCTTACAATGACCACTTTTGGTGATCTGCCCTATTAGGAGCACAAAGGATTGCTAGATCCACCTTGTTAGAGGATTTACAAACATACAATAAAGTATGCACTCTGTTAGGAGATTTACAAAAGACTGTTAAGTCTACCTTGTTAAAGGATTTACAAAAACTGATTCACTTGTTAGAATGAAATAGTTGATCTGATTACAACTGATTGCTGATAAGATCTGCTATGCTCTGATTCACCTTGATGTGATAGATAAAACTTTTCTACTCCAAAACTTGACCTTGCTGAATACCTTCACAACTCAGCACACATACTTTCACACGCATGTATTTCTTTCACACTTTCGCATTTTCATTCATTACTATTACATTTTCATTCCATTTGAATAATACAATACATTGCATATATATACCATCCAAATAAACAATACATGCAAGGTCGACCAAAATAACAAGTGCAAATCTCTATACAAAGTCGGCCCAAGGTAAAAAACTCGGGTTCACTGAACTGACTCGGTGTCCTTCTGATACTCGGCGTCCACTGCGTTACTCGGCATCGTCATGCACTCGGTAGAAGTGAAGGCATGGTCCATACTAAACACTTTGAGTAGTTCTGAACTCGGTAACCACTGGAGACTCGGTAGAAGAGATGTCACTCGGTGAACACTTCTATCTGAACTGTAGCTCGGTGATCAAAGGAAACACTCGATAGAACCTTGTGACTCGGTGATAGTTAGTTTCCTTGATAACCGTCTGAGCTCGGTAAAATTAATTTCCTTGATAACCTCAGGAGATCGGTTATCACGAAGTTCTTGGTCAATACTAAGTATATCTTCACTCGGTCAAAACTAATTCCTTTCTTTACCTCGAACACTCGATAAACACTGGCTGCTTTGTTCACCTCGATCATTCGGTAAACACTGACTTCTTTGTTCACCTCGATCACTCGGTAAACACTGAGAACTAGGTAAAGCTTGGCTTACAAAGGAATGTCTGGTGAGAGCTCGGTAAGCATTCAGAATCCAATAAGTGTTGTAACTAATGACAAAAATGTATCATAATGCCAACAATCTCCCCCTTTGGCATTAGTGACAAAAACACTTATGAGACAAAATTTATCTGACATGCTGATGACTGATTCTAAATATACATAGCTTCGTTATATACAACTCCCCCATAGAATGTACATACAGTATTTACATGAGCTGTATATCTCTTCCTTTGTACAATTTCTTCGAAAACACTTGTTCACCCATAGTATACATATCCAACAATAATCTCCCCCTTTTTGACAATAATGCCAAAGAATAAAAGAATATATATACTTATATAGAAACACCAAAATGAGAGATGAATTTTGAATGTACCTGAAGAATAAGCTGGAGAGTCTTATCCCAATTCTCTTGCAAAATTTTGCAGGTGGAAAGAGCTACTTGAACTTCAGCCAAAAGTTCAATCACATGGTCTGCAATGGAGAAGTTATTATCATGGATTAATATCTTTGAATGTGCAATGTGCTTCTGCATTGAATCCATGATGGGAAGGATCATGTTTTGGATATCTATCAATGTAGATCGGATCCTTGCCTCTTCTCTCAATAGCTCTGCCTGCTTCTTTGACAAAAATTTGATCCTGAGGTGATGAGATGAGCTTGAACTGGGGTCAAGCTTCAAGTTCTGTGCGCTCACCTTCAGATCCTCATCAATTTTATTTAGATTCTCTCTTATTCCCTTGGTGTACTCGGTAACATCACAAAGCTTAGCAAAAAGAGATGTTACATTATTAAAAGAATTTTCCATATCTGCCAAAACTGAGGTTAATGCAACCTGATTTATTGCAATGTTCTGGGCAATGTGCCCCAACACCTTATTATCAAATTTCTTTGCTGCACGCTCAATCAGCTTTTCTTGTTCGGAGGCATCTTCATTGAATTTATTAACTGCCTCTTCCAATTGAATCAAAATGTGTTGAGAAGTATCAACATCAACACCTATAGCCTCAGTAATTATGTTCCGGGCATCCTCAATTATCCTGTATTCCTTATCCCTTTCCGATCTTAACTGCATCTGAGTAGCCTTTTTCTCAATAAGTTGACTAGCATACCTCATTTCTTCAATGGTAGCATTATCAAAGTCAATCTTTGGAATTACTATCTCTGTGTCCAAGTCAATGTCTTCAGGAATTTCCTTTCCAATGATCATAAGTCTTAATGGTTGCTTGTGTTTGACTTCTGAGATGACTGGTTTGACCTTTGGAATAGACACAACAGTAGAGACAGAAGGACTAGCAGTAAAAATTGGGATGCTTGAGGGTTGAGTGCCAATAGGAGTATGTACAGGGTCAAAAATTTGAGTACTGGCCAAAAATGGTGATACACTCGGTAATATAGTATCTAAGCTCACTGTGCCTGAAGTAGATGGTGACAAAATTGTAGAACAAATTGGAGTAGTCAAAATTGGAGAACTCACAGCAATACCAACTGATGATGATGGAGTCGAGGAGGCCAACTCGGTAGATGAAGAGGGGTGCAGCTCGGTAGACGAAGAGGGATGCAGCTCGGTAGATGAAGTGGTAGTCACTTCCACTGATGATACCTGGAGCTGAGATATGGCAGGTGTAGATGGTAAATCTGGTGTAGATGAACCTGCTGAAGCTGACTCCAACCTTGATGATGTTACAGGTTTAGTTGGGGAGTGAGGAAGGGATGCAATAACTGCTGCTGCAATTTTTACCGGATCATCCTCCTTATGTTCCTCTTCAGCTTCTTCCTCTTTGTCTTCTTCCTCTTTCTCTTCCATTATTGCATGCAACTCTCCTGGTGTAACTGTGATGGATGGAGCGCTATCTGATTCATCACTGCTACTGCTGCTGTCATCATCATTTATTTCTACTGGGTCTACACTGGGCTTATGTAGATGATAGATGTTTTTCCACATGTTTGTAGCATCATTTACAACATGCTCTATATCTTTGATCAAAATCAAACAAGTGTGGAATCTGATCATCATTTTACCTTCATAGGTTTTCAATTCAGATTTTACCTCTGCTCCAGTGAGACTAGGCCGAAGATTCTTCAGGGATTGCTCATATATATCTTTTACTGTCTTGGTGGCTAATTCCCATCTTGACTGTACTCTCTCCAGTAGTTCTTTAGAGATATGAGGAGCAATCTGGTCCGGGGAGTATTTCCATTTTCCCATTTTGTTAAGTACCAGTTCCTCAATCTGCATTTTCTCTGCATCAATCCTTGTCTCAAATTTCAATGCCTTGAAATTTGTGATGCCAGCTCCTTCTTCCAATGATTTGAGCCTTTGCTCAAATGTAGGTGCAGGCTTGACCAATACAGGTTCCTGAATACCTTTTCTTGTCCTCCGAGTAAATACTGCAGTAGGCTGCTTCTTGGGCTTGGTAATGATTACCTTTCCTTTCTTCTTTGCCGGTTGCTCTTCTTTTGATTCTTCTTCTCCTTCTTCGCTTTCTTTATCTTCACCTTTTCCTTTGGTGAGCATAAGAGGACCTATTGCAGTTTTCAGTTTGGCCACTTTCCTCTTACCTTTGCTGATGGCCTGTGGAATTTTGATTTCCAGTTCAATTCTGGCCTTTGCTTCATCATACGTACCAAAAATCCATTGCCTTGGGTCTATTGGCTCATTTACCAGTGCTTCAATGATATCCCTTGTTTCATCAATATTTACCTCATATGGAAGAGGTTTCACCCATGCAACTCGGGGTCTAACTGCCTGTATGTACACCTTGTCACTGTCAACCATAAAACATACGTCATCTTTATATTCTTCAACAAGCCTAGGAGGAATTCTGAATCGGTTATTCATCCTCTCCTTAAAGTCTTCAAAATAGTTATCCATGATACTATCAAAATTTTCTCCCATCTCTGCTATAAACTCTTTAATTTGATACAAAATTGGGACATCTTTTCTCCATTCTACGGTTCCCTTTGATGGAAAGAATTTTTGTACATAAAATAGTAAACATATTAACAGAGATCCAAATTTACAGGGGTTATTCTTCGATGTCCTTATACTGTCCATGTTCTTGTTTAACTGCTTCAAGATTACTTCTGACAGATCAAACTCAAGATTCTTCTTTACAATTTTCAGGGCCAAATCCACAGCTTCACACGGTACACTATTTAACCTGCTGGAACTATAAAACTTATATGCAATAATATGTATGCCAAATCTTAGTTCTGGATCTGTTACAGTGTTAACCTTCAAACCTCTACCGTCCCACTCAGCTAGGGTTTGCCTCTGTAACTCATCCCATCCTAGGGTTTTGGTGGTTTTGGCTTTGCTGAGCATCGGGAGACCCGTGATTTTGTGAATCATCTTCTTGGTTATCAAAATGGGTTGTTCCAACCACAACTGACCATTATGCACTCGACTCAAGATATACCTAATCCATTTGGTTTGGAAGTTTCTAGGCATATGCGCGATGTGAATCAAACCTTTAGTTTCCAAATGCTTGTGCTCGATTTTGAGAGAACCATTTACACATAACTCTGCTAGGGTATTATCCATGTCCAATGTCCCTATTTCTTGAATAGCACACTTAAAATGAGTGTGAATGTCATTCACGAGGAGTACCTTGGGTGGAATCTATGATTGAGCTCCATTGGGATCGAGTGATTCAGCGATAGCAAGAACGAGCTTGAACGTAGGTGCCTTCCATTCCGTTCCTTTCACAAGCATTTCGGAACCCTTCTTCACCTTTCTGCTACTGGTGCTTGCGGATGCCATTGCTGCTCGGTGAGTGAAAAGGTTTCGTAAGAATACTTCGCTGGAAAATCTCTTCAAATCACTTGAACTCGCTTGAAAGCCCCTTTTTTTGTGTAAATCTCGAATTCGCGGTGAAAAATGAGGTTGAAATCTGCCCTTTTAATGAAAAATTCGCCATTAATGTTCAGTACGGAGGTAGCTACGATCGACAGACTGTCATCCACTAGCTCAGCTTAAACTTCACAACTTGGTGACCAAAAGAAAATAGGTTAAACCGACCTTAACTCGGTAAGAGAAGAACCAACCATGCTCGATAAGTGCAACTTGGTGAAAGAAGCCTTATTGCACCCGACTGAGCTCGGTAAGGTCATGTACCAACCATGATCCTGATGTATCTGAAATACTGATTTGATCATATTTTCATTCTAGGACTGCTTAGGATATTGCTTTGTAGATACAGTCCTGGTCTTATCCTGATGAGTCTTAATTGGAAATGGTAGAGTCACTCACTTCTTGAGTGACCATTCCATCACTTGAATTATCTGGCTCGGTAGACTTAGGAATCCATTGCTACTTCATTTGCTTCCGAATATTGTCTACTTTGATTTTCTTCTCATCCTCGACTTTCTTTATGTTCATGCAGTTTTTAGATATATGACCAAGTTCTGTACATGTATAACATCTTACAGTGGTATCCCTTTTTCTTAGGTGATGCCTTGTACAGTTTATGCCAGTATGACCATATTCTCCACAATAATGACATCTGCACCAAGTGTTGTAGTCCCAACCAAATATTGATTTGACAAGTTGTTCAGCTAGATTAAATGATTTGGATTTGCATTGTGATGCCTTATGACCTTGCTTTTGGCATTTGTGACATTTACCTTCAAATTTTGGCTTCTCTTTGCATTCATTGGCTTTGTGTCCATGCTGATTGCAATTGTAGCACTTTCCATTAAATTTTCCTTTTCCATTGCTCCAACATCTGTTAGATGTATGACCTAACTTACCACAGTGGCTATAAGTAGGTTTTTGATTCTTTTGAGTACCCTGTTTGGAGGATTCACCTTCTTCCTTGTATCCAAGGCCTGCTTTACCATTTTGTTTATGAAAGTTTTCTTCATTTTGCAGATTCAATTGATCCATGTCCTTTTGAGATTTTACCATTCTCTCATTGACTTGTTTTTTAGAGATTAGATCACTTTGTAAGCTTGCATTGATTTGCCTTTCAGTAATTAAGTCATTTCTCAAATTCTCATTCTCAGATCTTAGATTCATAATTTCTTCATTTGCATTAGATAATTGAGTTACAAGATTTTCAAGCTGAGAGGATTGATTATTCCTTACCTCTAAGTCTTCAGCTGCCTTGTTCCTTTGCTCCAAGATTTCGCATAGCCTGATGGACTGGATTTCTTGTTCCCTTTTGAGCTTTCTTAATTCTTCCTGCAGAGATCCATTCTTTTCTAAAAGTTCTTTGATTGCTTTGTCAGCTTCATCTGAACTACTTGATGGTGAGAGATCTTCAATCTTTTCTTCAACATACTGATGGTCATTCATTTGCCTTGCAAGTTCTTTTCTTCTTTTCAAGGATTGTGAAAGATGCTCTTTTGCTTCATTGAGTTGAGCCATGGCCATTTTCAGATCTAGCTTTTCATTCTCAATAGTTTTGTCAAGTCTGAATATCTCCATTGTCCTTGATCTTTGCTCAAGCTGTGAAAATTTTATCTTGAGAACCTTATTGCTCTGATACCAATTGTTGGAAATATTCAAGATATGACAAGTTACTGAGAGGGGAGGGGTGAATCAGTAACTTTTAAATTTCAAACAATAAAACTGCATACTGATATATTCACCATTCATCCAAGTAACCTACTATAAGCATGAAACAAAATCATTTGCAACACTTGAACACACAGATTTGGTGACCCAGAAACCTTCCAAATAGAAAGTAAAACTGGGGTGGGGATGAAACCCACAAAGCTTCGTTACTGCAGTATGAAGTTGGCCGGTTAAGGCTTACAATGACCACTTCTGGTGATCTGCCCTGTTAGGAGCACAAAGGATTGCTAGATCCACCTTGTTAGAGGATTTACAAACATACAATAAAGTATGCACTCTGTTAGGAGATTTACAAAAGACTGTTAAGTCTACCTTGTTAAAGGATTTACAAAAATAGATTCACCTGTTAGAATGAAACAGTGGATCTGATTACAACTGATTGCTGATAAGATCCGCTATGCTCTGATTCACCTTGATGTGATAGATAAAACTTTTCTGCTCCAAAACTTGACCTTGCTGAATACCTTCACAACTCAACACACATACTTTCGCACGCATGTATTTCTTTCACACTTTCGCATTTTCATTAATTACTATTACATTTTCATTCCATTTGAATAATACAATACATTGCATATATATACCATCCAAATAAACAATACATGCAAGGTCGGCCAAAACAACAAGTGCAAATCTCTATACAAAGTCGGCCCAAGGTAAAAAACTCGGGTTCACTGAACTGACTCGGTGTCCTTCTGATACTCGACGTCCACTGCGTTACTCGGCATCGTCATGTACTCGGTAGAAGTGAAGGCATGGTCCATACTAAACACTTCGAGTAGTTTTGAACTCGGTAACCACTGGAGACTCGGTAGAAGAGATGTCACTCGGTGAACACTTCTATCTGAATTGTAGCTCGGTGATCAAAGGAAACACTCGATAGAACCTTGTGACTTGGTGATAGTTAGTTTCCTTGATAACCGTCTAAGCTCGGTAAAATTAATTTCCTTGATAATCTCAGGAGCTCGGTTATCACAAATTTCTCGGTGAATACTAAGTACATCTTCACTCGGTCAAAACTGATTCCTTTCTTTACCTCAAACACTCGGTAAACACTGGCTGCTTTGTTCACCTCGATCATTCGGCAAACACTAACTTCTTTATTCACCTCGATCACTCGGTAAACACTGAGAACTAGGTAAAGCTTGGCTTACAAAGGAATGTCTGGTGAGAGCTCGGTAAGCATTCAGAATCCAATAAGTGTTGTAACTAATGACAAAAATGTATCATAATGCCAACATCTACGTATTGGAGGAAACAATTCATCATTATAGAACCTAAACTTTATATGTATTGCAACTTGTAGACCGCTTTTCAAACTATCACGGTGGGTGAGGTAGGGAAGACTACAAGAGTGGAATCATTTATTAGGAATTGGAAAATATATATTCTTAGAGTATATATTGTTGTGTCAATAGTTATGACATTCAAACAAGTTATTGAGGGGACCCTAGTACTCTTAGAGGGAGTCTGGTTCATCAAAAAGGAGTGCTCTCAATTGGTCATTATTGTGGAAGAAGGGAATAGCGATAAGGGACCCTTGCTAGTAGATATTGTTGTATGTCCTAATTCCCATATGTTTGGTTCTATTAAACATGAGTAAATCAAACTATGTAATTGTGCTCTATTATTTTATGTTGATGATGTCTCCTCCTTTCCATCCCATAATTCTTAACTAATTGGTTGAATAGAATATGAGAAGGAAAATTTGGACTCTTTTTTTCATACACTAGGATGACACAAAATAATTTATTTATTATCTTTTTTTGTGATGCCAAATCCCAAAAACTGACCACAAATAGATGCTTCTAGAAAGTGGGCAACTATAATTTTAGGTCAATTCCTTGGTCAAAGGAGGCTACTAGTAAAGACAATATTTTGATTACTTCCCTAGATGGATTACAATTAATAATCTCCCACCCTTCCTGTGGAACTTTATCTTGCAATCCCTCACACCTCTTGGAAAAGTTTTGAAGCTTGATAGATCTAAAATGATGATTCCTAACACTGATGCCTAGGTCTTGATAGCTCTAAATGCTAATTCACCTATGCCACAAAATATCTAGTTTGACCTTGATGAGTCCACAATTTGATGCCCTATCAATTCCCTAGGAGGCCTTCATGCATGTTTTTTGTGCATGAGGGAGGATCACCAATGGTGAAATTGACCTATGATTAAAAATGATTTTGGCCCTTCCCCTTGTGTGAATCCTAAAGAGCCAGTTATTTTTAACCCTTTTGTTAAGCCTAGAATTTTTGTGGACAGGATCAAGAATCATGTTCATATACTTGCACCCCCAAGGACTCATCTAGAATCTAATCAAAACATCAAAAAACCTTTAGACTAGTTCAAAGGTGCTTTTGATAAAATGACACCTCCTCTTAAGATTGGAGACCTCACCCCAAGATATTTGATTCCTTACCTAACATTCAAAGTATTGGTTTTGGTCTCCCTAGAAATAAGGAAAAACCTAGGCATGGAAGGATAAATGCCCAAAAAATTGTGATTTCATTCTAGTGGTGGTTGGTAATTTCCATCATTGAAAGCATAGTCAAATTATGGCTAAACACTAGTTATAGTTACCTGTAAATAAGTTTTAATGGTTATGCCAAAATGAAGGGAAGAACTGGATTTGGAAATCTTGATTTGAAGTACTTTGATCCGATCATGGAAGTGTATATTTTTAGTCGAGATCTATTGGTCACAGGTGCACTCTAATTATATTGTGCATGATCAATAAGTACAACTATACTACACTATTTCTACATGTAATTGATTTTTGCCAAATGTACATTGAAATAGTTCATGACTATTATTTTGAATGCAAATTTGAGAGTGCCAATCACTTCCAAGAAACTTTACAATGTAGATCTTTACTAACATTTAAGTATACTATAAGTTGATCTCTTGTGATTGTAAAGGCTTTTGGTCTTTTTCAAAAGTTCCCCAAAGGATACAAAAATTGTTTTGTAATTGGAACCTTTAAATTTCTAAATCAAGTAACGAAAAAATGAGATTGACTGTTTCTATTTGTTTATCCATTGTGTAATTTTGTATGAAGTATTTGGTTTTCTTGATTATCTAGCATGCACCACAAAACTTTTTAATGAATTAATGTCTTTGCTAAGCTTGCTAATAATTTTTACTGAATGAATGTTTCATGTTACAAGACTATATTATTGAGGAGGTATCAAATGATGGTACTTTTGATTCTCCAGCTCCAGCTAAATCAATTTCTAAAAACTCAAAAAAGGAAAATGGTCCTGATGCTGTAGCTATAAGTCTTACATTCAAAATCAACAACAAGGTTTCATACAAAATAGTACTAAAAGGTGTGTTTTTTTGGGGTTCAAGTTTCAAACTGCAAGTACACATATTTGCGTATTAAATTGGCATCTTCTATGCTCAAATGGTTGCTAATCTTTGTTTCATGGCTTTCTGTTCCAACACATAGTGCAATTGTGTTGAAAGAAAAAAGTATAGCAAATAAAACAGAGTGGGTTAGCAAAATCAAGAACCTTATTCAACCTTCAAAAGGCATATCTACAGAAGGACTAGTATTATTTTTGTCTTGATCTTATCCATTATTGTATATTAGGTGTGTTTTTTTGGTAGAAGGGTGGCACTGCAGCTGTGTTTCTTTTTCTCTGCTTCATTTTACTAAACATTCCCTATCAACAAAATATTGATTGTGTTTCAATAATAAAATGTATGAGGTTATGTGAAGACTTTCCTGTTATCCATAGAAACTATTTGAGAAGCACATGAAGTTTTGACAACTCATGCACCCTTGCCTCCTCAATTGATTTTATTTTCATGTAACAGGTAACATAATTTCTCTCATTCTCATTTTGCTTTATATCCATGGTAGAGGTGTATTTCAGTAGTCGAGCACAAATTGGATGCAACATAAATGCTTTGTCTTTTATTCTAGACAAAGTGGGTTGCATGATGGCAACTCACATTGGTTCCTATAAGGGCACTAACTCTGTCTTCACAAAAAATTACAAGATATCCAAATTTAGGAAAGGATACTAATTTAGAAAGGAAAAATCATGTTGTTTTCATTAATAAAAGAAAAGCCTATGATTCGATGTGGTAGTAATTGGTGAACATTATCTTCAACAATTAGTAGCTGATAGTTGTTATTTAACTCACTTTTATTTTATCTTTTCCTTTAAAAAGTAACCTACTTTTTTTTATGTATAGACCTAATCTATGACCTATTTTTCCTTCAAACTACCATTTTAGACAACCTAAGATCCATTTTTAAGTGTAGCACTGGAGTATTCCTTATTAAAATCTCATATTGTTTTAAAGTGTAGTGGTTCTACCACTATATACGGTTGCCTTCCTTTGTTAATCTATAATGACCTTTGTTTTTGTAAGACATGCATGAAACTTCTCTTGACTATCACTACTTTCCAGCATAGAAGCTTTGTAGCAATCCTTGGATATATTTAAAATCCTATGGAAAAAAGATGAATCATTTCTTAAAAAACTTGCTCCTTCCATAGAAGAAGCTATGTTTGAATTGTAGATCTCAACCAAGTTATTAACAAGCTCCTACCATTCTCAGCATCATGGAATTCATAAAAAATTGAATCCTTAAAATTAAGCAACTTACTATGTTTATACTCGAAATATCTTTAGGTTATAACCAACACCTTGGATACAATTAGAAACTCTAGCAACACCAAGTAGTATAGTTAAATAAAAGTTTTTCATGAGCTATGGCTAATTGGTCACATTCTAGATAACTATAGATTCAATCATAGGGATCTAATAAATGATAAAATCTATTTTTCATTTTTGAATTGATAGAAGAGCATTTTAAACATAAAACAGTATCAATGTGTTTGGTTCAATAAGAAGTTTCTTGGGTCACTTTGAATTAGAAATGATCTGAATTTCAAGATTGAAAATGAAACACTTATTACATTTTAGCTATTTTTCCAATTGATATGTTCATCTGTTGACCAAGGGAAGGCTAAATCAAGAGAGCTTTCAGTAGCGTACAGAATCACAATGTCATGGCTTAACATGGATATAGTCATAATTATAAGATGCTGAACTCAATTCTATAGATCAAATATATCTTAATACATTTGCTGAGCAAGTTCCATTTTTTCTCTTTTTTTTGATCCTCATTGCAAGTCTTCAAAGTGATGTTGCACATAACATATTTGGATTCTAGATAGCTGCATAACTTTCAACTACTAAAACATCAGAATTATAGCTTTACATAAATTGGTATGGTGGAAACAAAGCTACATTTTGTTCCATTGAAGTTTCATATACCCATTTGATTTTGTTCTATTCAAGATTCACAATGTGCTTCATTCCTTAGTTTATGGAATTTTCAAACATGTGAGGTCTCAATCCAAAACAAATTTGTAGAGAGGTCTTGGTAATATTTTGGCATTCTATGTGTAATATATTAATTGTTAAAACAACCCAATAAGGGTCAAAGGAGAAGCCAAAATTTGAAGGAAGATACATCCAAGCCTCTTAGATTAGTTAAAAACTAGAAGTATTACTAAAATATCTTACGTAGATTGCCTTCTTTAATGACCTAAATTTTGATAAATTTCATATATAATAATGACTATTGCATGCCTTAAGTATTCAATCAATGCAATTGGACTAGATTTATCTTCATAAAATCACATCAGTTTATTTTCTAAGCATCATGCTATATGGAAATTGGATAATTGAACCTTGATGACTAAAATGCCTGACCTATGATCCTTTTTAGTGACGAGACTCAAGAAAAGAAAATTCTTTGCCATTTGGTAAAGAAAAAACAAGTTTATTCATTAAAAAATCATATGATTTTTCTATTAGATCATATTTTTGTTCTGGATTGGGCTATTATCTCTATAAAAATAATCTCGGACCTATTTGACAACTTTGATTAATAGAAGATTCTCTCTTTCAGATGGAAATAATTAACATACATTGTCTATAAATCCACATTTTTCAAACATCTATGCCTTCTAGAAATTATAGGATCATTTTAGTTACATTTGAAAACATTAATCAAGAAAAACCATATGTGCAGATATAAGCATTAATCACAACATGTCCAATTTGTTTGCAAATATATTTTCCTATGAAGAAAGACCACGCCTGACAATATTAACACTAAACAAAATAAGACAATGGCTGCATTGTGGGCTTAGTTCCAAAGAAAACCTAATAAATGTTATTGTCCTTGCAAAAACTGTAAAGGCTTAAAGACTCGAAGAATTCTAATCACAACAGCCCAGAGTCATTTTAGGCAACATGGTCATGTTGAAGGGGGGCATGATTTTTGTCCATTGCTGAATGTGGTTTTTCTACTAGAGGAACATGGAGGTGTGAATATCCAAGCTGAGGATAACACTCTTATGGAAGAAGATGATAATGTGCCAGAGGACATGATTGAAGAAGATGGTATTGGGGCAGGTGATGAAGAGGCTCACAATGATCTTACTAGCGAATCTGATAATGATGATGAAGATGGTCTTGATATACCTTTACTTGAGAAGGCACACGAGCCCTTATACGAAGGCTCCCATACAACTCTACTCTCGGCTATAGTGTTGTTGGTGAACTTAAAAGTTATGAATGGTGTATCCAATGTAGCAATGTCACGTATGCTAAGGTATGCCATTTTTTCATCTTCAATATTAGCATACAATTACTATTCATTATATTAACAATGTATATTTGTTGTTGTAGGTTGATTAGTGAGTTTTTGTTACCAACATCAAACATTTTGCCTCGTTCGTACTGAGAATTATCTAACATTATGGATCAAATTGGAATGAAGTATCAAACAATACATTCATGTCCTAATGATCACATTCTATATCATAAACAACATGAATTTGCAACAGAATTTCCTAATTGTCATAGTAGTAGATATCGATTAGATCAAATAACAAAAAAAGTGCCTCACAAGGTTCTTCGGTACATTTCCATTATTCCATGTCTTCAACGGTTATTCAGGTGTGCTAGCTTGGCATAATTTATGGATTACCATGCACACAATAGAAGTTAGGATGACATTATGCAAATTCCTACCGATGGTTCTGCATTTAAAGAGATAGAAGAAACATGGTCACACTTTAAAGAAGAACCTCATAATCTGAAGCTTTCATTGGTAGCCAACGGTGTCAATCCATATGGAGATATGAGATCTATTTACTCAGTGTGGCCTATTTTTGTTATTAACGATAACATTCCTCCTTAAATGTCCATAAAGAGGGAGCACATAATGTTGTCAATGATTGTGCTAGGTATTTTTTTCATTTTATAGTTATCTAAATTAATTTATAAATAGTGTATGAAAATGGTCATAATAATAATGTAATTTTTATGTTCATTCAATTTCTAGGTAAGTACCAAGTTAAAGATATGAACGTGTATATTGAGCCCCTAATTGATGAGTTGTTAAAGTTATGGAATGACATCACTATGTATGACATCTTTAGATCGATAGGACATCACCAATTTCAATTCCATGCAATGCTTGTATGGACAATACATGATACCCCTGGGCTAACTCATTTTTGTGGTATGTTATATTGTTAATATCACATATTTTTGGTCTATTATAGTGCTTACACATTACTATCAAATGTTTAAGTTGTGCATGATAATTGTACATGATCCACTTCTACATGATCTTTTAGGTCTTTAGATAAAGGGAAAATTTGCATGTCCAGTTTGTGGTCCGAAGATGAAATCTCATCATTTGAGAACTTTAAGAAAGCAAGTGTTTGATGAGTTTAGACACTTTCTCCACAATAATCATAGGTATCGAATTGTCAAAAAATATCTTTTCAATGGGAAATAAGAGACATCATCAAGGCCACAAAGAATGGCACCTCATTTATGGAAGTTGGAATATGATCAACTAAATTATCGAGGTAATATCCAATTTTTCATCCGAAGTTTAAAATTTGTATTTTGATATTGTCTTATATTTACTAATGTTTTAATTGATGCTTGTGAAGGTCATCAAGGCATCAATGACCAACTTCCTAGAGTAATGAAAAGTTATCCTACTCAATTTAGTAGGTTACCATACTACAAGGATCTCCTAATTGCGCATTTGTTTGATGCTATGCATATTGGAAAGAATGTAATAGAGACACTATGGAAAATGTTGGATGGAAGGCGTGATAGAGAACAAATTGCCAAAATCTGTACCAACATTCATGAATCCAATCATGCACTAAAAGCTTCCATTGAATCAAATAGAAATGGAGACTGCATAAATACAAGTGTCCTTCCTTGGTTATTAACGAAGCAACAAAGTGATGCATTAAAAGAAGTCATAAAAAAAAAAAATTTCAACAGGATTTGCTGCAAATATAAGTGCTCTTCTATCAAAGACAGGTGATTTTGGCTAGGGTTGAAAACACATGATTGGCATACCTTCATCAAGGTAAGTCATGTTCTCTATTTACAATATATTTGTAAGATTGAATGTACTACCTAGTGCATTATTTAATAATATATTGAAATGATCATTTTAATGATTGTAGTTCGTCCTACCTCTATACCTTCCACAACAGTTTGACAACAGTATTAAACAAGTTATATATGATCTTGGAAAATACACGAGGTTAGAAGTGTTTTTTCTTAGATTTGTAGCTTTTTCTCTTAAATCTATTGTATAATTTTATTTGAAATCTTGTTTATGTGGTTTTGCATGTTGAATCTCTTTTAGGTGGTTATCATCTAAAGAAATTGACAAAAAAGATATAAAATATTGGAAGAGAAAAATTCCATAGCAAATGTGTGAAATGCAAAAGTGTTTACCTCCAACCTTTTTCAATGCTCAAGAACACTACCTCATACATCAAGTTGAGGAGATTGAATTGTGTGGACCTATACAAGCTAGATCAATGTGGATGGTTGAGAGGCACTTGAAATTTATGAAGGGCTTGGTTCAATAAAAAGCACGTCTTGAGGGTTCTATGATAGAGGGATATATAATATACCAAACCATGGTGTACATTACTGAATATCTTCCAAAGCTTGCAACAGATATCCATGTAGATCACATTTGGGATCCCAACTCTAATGACAAATTCCATGTGGAGTACCTGATGGGGAAAGGTAGATTGAGGAGGGTGAGAGGTAATTATAATTTTTTTTTTGTAGTTTAATAATTATTATTCATCATCAATATATATAAGTTGTTTCTAACTAGTGTAATTGTCTTCTTTATAGTTGGTCATGAGTGGGATGCACTACACTTGTATATTGCAAACAATCTTGATTGGATGACGGTATAGATTGAACAGTCTCAAGAAAATGGTCGCTCATTAACATGGGATGGTGTTGTATCATTGGTTAAAGAAGCTCATCGTAATGGAGATCCCAATGTTACACAAATGGTACTTGATCTAATATATGGCTTAAGAGATAAAAAGGTACGCATAAGATTACTAATCATCACACATAAGTTTAATATCAACTCATAGACTGATGCAAATAATCTTGACATGTTTGAATAATTGTAGGTCAAACACCATAAAGCTATGTACTACCATGGCTATAAATTTTGTACAAAAAATTTAGATGAAACAAAGAAAACATGTGATTCTAGGATAAGTGTTGTCTTCATGGTCACCAATATTTCATTTAGAACTGACATACATCCTCAATGATCTAAAAATTGATACTATGGCATTTTGGATGATATAATTGAGTGTGACTTTAATTCATTCAAAATAGTTCTATTTGTCATCAAATGGTTCAGGTTACGACTAAATCAAAATGATCCTAATAGGACTGTTATTGAACATGATAGTGGATTTACTATGATTAATACAAGGTCATTTGAGCCAATTGGAGATGAGCCTTATGTTCTTCCAAGCCAATGCAAGCAAGTGTTTTATTTTGGTGTTCCACACAAAGAAAGTTGGTCATTTGTTGTTAGACATGACCCAAGAGGAAGGCCAGTAAAGTATAATGTGATCGAAGAAGAAGAAATTGAAGAAGCAGAAGAGGAAGTAAATGATTATCAGGAACAACAGTTACGCAGTGATGAAGATGAAGAAGATGGTGATGATTTTGGTCATGCTAACGATAATGGTGATAATGATGATGCTGATGCTGATGACGATCATTATCATGGTGATGATGGTCATGATGATGATGGTGATGAAGATGATGATGATGGCAATGAAGATGGTGGTGGTGACGACGACGATCAAAGTGACAAGTACGATGATGGTGATGATGATGATGATGATGATGATGATGATGACATGGATGAAGATCATGATGATAAATGAAATGTCCAACTAGGATCAATGTCAACTATGATGGGGTCTTGTATGACCAAATTTTTTTTTCTAAACCATATGTGCACATATAAACATTAAGTAGAACATGTATTATTTTTTTAGATATACACATTAGTTACACTAAATTTTTAACTTAAGACAAATGATTTAAATATAAAATCTATTTTATTATTAATATTTTTTTTTGGTAAGTCTATTACTTTAATTTCACTGCTGATTTCTAAGACTTACTAATTTTTTTCATAGTGTGATATGGATGCACCATCTCAGACACCTTCAGTAGAGGTAAACATTAAATATTGTAAATTTTAATGTTAATATAGAAAAAAATGTCATATTATTATGTTCTTTTATTTATGGATTTGGAGTTATTTAGATGAAATTTTACTGATATTTGATGTCACAAATGATAGGAAAAAGCTAGAATGATCGCTGATCAGATGCGATCTAAAATATGGGCTTCATATCCACATAACATCACCCTTAGTACTGACCCTGTGTTCATCACCCAGAAAATCAAGCAAAGATACACTGATGAACTTGTTAACATTATCATCAAGGGTGACAAAAGTGAGGATAAAGAGGCATTGAGAATAGAATTGGGCTGTAGAATCCAATCTATGCAGGTAAGCAGTAATTTGACTAAAGCAATAATAGAAGTTCAATAGATATGAATATTTTATACTATCTTATGGATCATGATCTCTAATTTTATGTGTACTTGTATAGACATTTGTGCCATTTGTGACATCACATGGTGAACATGGTGATGGTCATTGTGCACAACCTTCGTGTAAGTAGTACTTTGTTTGTTTTCATCAACATTATAAAACTTACTTTTTTTTTGTGGACATTTCTAGCTAGTATCCCATTTGATCTTTATCCATTTCAAATGTCTTTGCTAACAATATTGTATTCTTCAGCTCATGATGAAGTGCAGACTCCTTCTTTGATTGCCGGTCCACTATTTCCTAGTGCATTGTCGACAACAAGGGCCATGCAAACATCCTCATCTATGCCCACTAGTGTATGCATGAATATGAGGCCTCTGCTAACACACACACTTCAACATGGTCTTTATTTGTGGATTCGTCTCGAAATGAACATTGGATTGTTCATCCAAAAATCTGTCGGCAAGGCAACCTGTTGCCTTCTCTCTAAAGAGAATTGCTTGTTAGATATCCTTAGATTTGAGGTGTTAAGCAACTAGACCCTCTACGAACGAAGGATTTGAAAGAAAATATGACTAATCTATATGAGAATGCAGATTAATCTAGAATGGAGTATGCACATTTAATCTAAGAACATGTAAAATAAAGCTATGCTAAAATGTATGCATATTATGCTAAATGAGATTAAACTAGAAAATGAATATCTTATGAAAATAATGAGCTCAAATGAATGCACAATCCAGTAGCAATTCGATGCAAATTCTCATTCAACCTCCCTCAAAATGAAGAGATGAGGGTCTCTTAAATAAACTTTCTTGGAATCCATCAATGGTTGAGATTGATTTCAATCAACGGTCAGGATTAAAGATGAAGTTCAATCATAAAGGAAGATTCCCAAATTAAAGGGAGTTAACTGATTTAATTTGAGTAGAATAAGGAGTTAACTAATTTAATTCCTTTTTGATCAACAGTGAACTGGGAATTTCCCTTTTTGAACTGAAGAGAGATTTTGGTGAGATATTTAATTTAATAAAATGAGATATACTCTCATAATTACCTTTTCTATTTAATTAAATAATCCTTTAATTAATTAGAGACACTTTTCTTATTTAATTAAATAACTTCATTTAATTAATTAGGAATGGCTTCCCATTTAATTAAATAACTTTGTTTAATTAATTAGAAGCAAGTACTCCATTTAATTAAATAATTTTGTTTAATTAATTAAAATAGGCACATTTATTAAATTAAATAAATTTAATTCCATAGTACATTAGCCTTAAGATATAATTTAATTTAATTAAAGTATAAATACTTAGTAATTAAATAAAATATTAATCAATAGGTTTAATGTGATTAATATGAGTAAATACTATAAGAATTAAATAATAAGCATGATGAATGCAGATTAGGGTTTGCTGGATCTGACAATTAAGTCAAGTAGCGAGTAGTCGAATAAGAATCTGCCTAATGGAATAGGACTTTAGGATTGATCAAAAATAGACTAGAATTGGTTGAGATGGCAATGAGCCAATTTTGGGGTACTACATTTTGCCCCTCTTTGAATGAATGTGCGAGTAGCATGTTCAATTCAAAGATAATCAGAAAGCATGTTGCAAAGACAAGATTGGTTCTGAAGATGATGACACAAAGACCAATTGATAAGATTTTAAGGACTATCTCTAGAACAGAGCTTAATCCCAAGGAATCCAAGTAGAGCACTTAGATACCTAATATTGGTAGCATTTAAAAGACTCTCCCTAGAACGGAGTTTAATCTTTAAGGATCTAGACAGAACGTCTAGATACCTGAAATTGATAAGCATTTAAAAGGTTTCTTCAGAACGAAGTTTAACCCTTAAGGATCTAGATAGAACACTTAGATACCTGAGAGTAATAGCATTTAGAAGACTATCTCCAGAATAGAGCGTAATCTTCAAGGATCCAGATAGAACACCTAGATACCTGATATTGAAAGCATTTAGAAGATTATTTCCAGAACGGAGCTTAACCTTCAAGGATCCAGGTAGAACACCTAGATACCCGAGATTGATAAAAGATAACAAGGTCCAATTATGAGTCATAGAATCATCCCTAGAATGAGGCTTAATCCTCAAGAGAAGGGGTTTAGACTATCCCAATACTTGTCCATCGAACTCTGAGAAGAGTTGTTATAAGGTTGATCAATTGATGAAAAGATAAGATAGATGGAAAATATACCAGATAGAAGAGAACAAGATGCCCCGAGTGATGAGATGCCCTAAGTGATAAGGGCATAAGATGGGAACTAGATGCCCCAAGCAATAGGTATTTAATGATGTTAATCATCTTGCCCCCTCAGGAGTGAAATTAAAAGTTGACACACCAAAAATATGATTTGAAGCAGTATATCATGAGATATAGAAGAAATCTGAGATTCAACAGAATATAGAAGAGATCAGAATGATCGAAAGAAGATTCAGGGTTGATTTGAAATGATTATGAAGTCGTAAAGACCAAGTTTGACCAAAAATTGATCAGATTTAGCCATAGTTGACTTGATTGACTATTTTGAAAATGATTTTTGAAAATATGGAGAATGTAGAGATGAAAGGATTCCAAGAATCACAAAGTATCATAAAGATTTGAGCTGTACAAGTGTTCGATCACGTCGGTCCCCAAAATTTTAAAATGCATTTTTGAGGCTCTTAAGTTTGTCAGATTTCAAATTTGATCCCAAAAATGGATCTAGAATGGTCCAATTAGCCAGGGCTATGATTTTTGTGCAAATCCGAGCACTTTGAAAAATTTGGGTCAACAGCTATATAAGGGCTCAAGGGGTCATTTTCAATTCATTTGCGCTTTTTGTCTTCTATTGATTTGAACTCTGAGAGACACATGGAAGTTAGTGTGAAACATCATTGATTTGAGCGCTTCATACATCACAGCCGCCCAATAGACTACGGACCACCGATGAGTCATCGATTCCCCTCCTTTGTAATTTCATTTTTACACATTTTGAGGTCATTTATTGCAAGTTTTAGCTACTTTTTAGGGGGTCAAATCTTTCTTCGTGCGAGACCTATCAGCTTTCGCTCAAAGATCTTCTTTCTCCGCATGAAGAAACAGGGTTCGCTATTTCTTTGCACATGGCGGGGAGGATCTTCGTGCAGGAGACATTATGTTTCAGGCGAAGGAAAAGATTCTTCGCATGAGGCGATTCATTTCTTGTGTGAAAATCTCTTTTCTCGCACAAGTAGTTATTTCTTCACATGGGAAGCTCTTTTTTCACACGAAGGCATGATTCTTCGCATGAAGAAATAATGTTTACGCGTGAAATTGATATAATTTTGTGCGAGATTTCATGAATTTCACGCAAAATTTTGTGACAGTTTTGTGTAAAAGTTTGATTTTTGCACTCAAAAAAATTGCATTTGATTTGTTTTGATGCATTGTTTTGACTTGATATTGATTGTTTCTTTTGTTGTTTCTTGTTGTACATGTAGGAGGTCTTTGGTGATGTTGCATTCAGATCACACTATCTGCCATACAGAGAGTTATTGCAGAGTCTTGATGACGCTGATCGGGCACACATTGCCCGATTGGGTTTGTCTTCTTTGTGCTAGATTCCAGCCGTGATGGTGAATCATGACCTTCTCACTATCTTGGTAGAGTGTTTCCATTTAGAGACGAACACATTCCATTTGCTAATGGGTGAGATGACCATCACTCCAGAGGACATGTGGAGGATCTTGTAGATTCCCTTTCACGGTGCTTGAGTCATCTATGACACAGTGCCCTGAGCAAGGACAAAGACACTATCTATTGTGTTTGGGAGAGAGTTACTGAGGGTCAAGGCCATTAGTTGGGATGAGTTGATGCACACATATGGACCCATGCACAGGCTAGCATCAGTGTTGGCTATATTTTTGAGCTGTTTCCTATGTCCTGACAGAGGACAGCATGGTTTGGAGTGTAGGTGGGGTGCTATGCTTCGCAGGATGCTAAAGGCACCTAAGATTTTTGGGTGGGGTCAGTGCTTGTTGGCTCACCTTTTTCATGAGATGCATGAGGTCATCTTCCATAAGAAGAAGACCATGGCAGCTAGAGTTTATGTATTGCAGATCTGGGCCTGGGAGCATCTTCCCGTATGTAGGTCAATTTTTGAGGATGCCAAAGAGCCCATGGATCCCTATATTTGCAAATATCGAGGGCATATTACCCAGGCCCACCTGGGTAAGATATAGCAGTGGAGGATACGTCTTGATGACCTAGTGTCTATTGTATGGCAACCCTGGCAAGAGACAGAGGATTGGGATGATGCTCCCAGAGAGTTACTGTGGATGTTCAGTTCTCGACCTTTGGTGGGCAGGATGACATCTGTGATGGAGACATTCATGATCTCTCGAGTGTGGATAGGATATTTCTCCTGAGTTCTACACCTATGCTAGGTTGTAGAAGGACATTGAGCAGGGGTGGCCAACACGGATGGATCTAGGGTGATCCATGATAGAAATTAGTAGCTTAGCTGTAGTTCAATGGGACTACCTGCTAGAGGTAGCAGATGCCAAGATGACGCCTGCATATCAGGCATTTTTGATTAGCCATCTGTTTCCACATTTTATAGATCCAGTAGGGATGGCAGGGCAGGCAAAGAGACAGACACCTTAGCAAAAGGAGGCATAGCTACAGTCGCTAGTTCAACCACAAAAATAGTCATGAGTCTGACACCAAGTTCAGTAGATGCAGATTCTCCCACGTCAGATGGGATTAGACCTAGGTGCCACGGGCAGTGGGACTGGATAGAGTCAGTGCCGTAGGTAGAGGATAGAGGAGGAGGCCCCTCAGTAGGAGGCTCCATAGCAACATGTGCCACCACAGTCATAGGCACTAGAGATGGTAGATGAGGATATGTTGGATCAACCGATAGGTGGGGTGCAAGACATGGTACAATAGTATTAAGAGCAGGTTCATCAAGCCTCCCAATAGTTGGGAGAGTTATAGATTACAGTGGCAGTTCGAGATGTGTAGCTAGTGGAGTGATAGTGGGACACTGATCTTTGGAGAGAGTGCGCCGAGACTGCAGAGTGATGATTAGAGCTGGTGCAGGATGAGATTCACTTTCGGTCAGCTCAGGCAGCATACTATTATGCGGCATATATGAGTGCAGTACCTGATGAGACACTTCAGGTGCAGTGATTTTCTCAGTATGCATGAGAGTCTAGGGGCACACGACCTCCTTTCAGGCCAGCTATGCAACCGCCACCTCCACCACCTACTACCCTTGCTCCTCTTGGAGGTGAGGGTTCAAGACAGAGTTAGATGCTCTGTGCCTTATCTTTGATTTTGATCCTTGGCTATGTATCAATTGGTGTGCTAGCACCACATGTATCATTTTTGATCGATTGCGCTCGAGTAGCACCCATTTTTGTATTGACCCATTCTTTTGATATATATACGAGATCTTGAGTCGAGTATTCCTATGTACATGTCATTATCTGTTTTGTTTTACTTTGATGTACATGAGATGTATGTTGTACATAAATAAAATTCATATGTATGGACTGACATGTCAAGTAGTGTTGCATTTTTTTTTTGACAATCACAGGTACTCCATTGAGGAGCGTGAATCGATGAACCAAATGCTTGTGCAGCTATGGAGGAATCTGATGCATGTGGAGATTCCCCACAATCCTTCATTACAAAGGGTAGGAATAGAATGACCATCGAATTGCATGCTTATGCAAATGAAGTATGTAATGCAAGACTATGTTAAATGCAACCCTAGGTCTGGTTACCAAGCCTCGATATTTAATCATCATCGGATATAAAATAAAAATTGTATGTTATACAATTCCCACTAACATTACAATCATGAAAATATGAATATAACATATGTTATTGGTTTGTTGGGATTAAATGTAAGCATTCGAGGCACAAGAAACCAGAATGACCAGCACATTTGTCCCTTTTAATGTAGCAAGTTAACATAAGAATCAGAGCATAAATGCTAGGATGACCTGAATGTTGCTTGCATGATAGGCACACCAAACACACGAGAGATCCCTCTTATTCTAAGTATTTAGTATTCATTCTATCTGCAATGACCCTTGCGTTCATAACTTGAGACAAAAGTGTGCTAGATATACTCGCAGTGACCCATACGTTCACTTAGTAGGATGAGTATCAATATTTACTGTAGCATTAAGAGTTTACAGACAAGGAGAAGAACCAACATTATTGGCATATTTGCATAAAAGGAGTCAAGGTACACATGGCCATCCAATACATGATGGAGGCTCTTATAGTGGACACCCCTCTTATAGGAATAAATCAACTTATTGGAACTAAACTGCAAATAGAAAGCAAAGAAAAGATCATGCCCCCAGTCATTACTTCTCTAGTCGAAGATGACATCATTGAGTTGCTCGAGGGGATATTATAAAGAAAAAAAAAGAAAACAAAGAAAATACTCAGTATATCCAAACAAGTATATCATTTTTTGAGTTCAATGTTTTAGGATTGATGTTAAGTATCAGTATCCAGAACACGTTTGAAAGAAATCTCTTCAGTAGGGTGACAAAAGTAGGTAGACGCAGTTAGAATGACTAGTGACTAAGGTCAAAGAGGAATCTTCACAATGAAGAACCTAAGAAGGACTAAGCAATAGTAGGCAAACACAGCCAGGATGACTGGTGACTGACGCAAGATAGATCTTCCATAAAAGAATCTATAGACATAACTTGAGCAATAGTAGGCAGACACAGCTAAAACAATTGGTGATTTTTGTGAAAGAGATTCTATGAGGAGAATCTCGAAAAAGTGACACTTGCGATAGTAGGCAGACATAGTGAGGACCACTGGTGACTATCGTGAAGAAGATTCTATGAGAAGAATCTCAAAAAGAGAGTGACACTGGCGATAGTAGGCAGACATAGTAAGGACCACTAGTGATTTTCATAAAGGAGATTCTATGAGAAGAATCTCAAAAAGAGAGTGACATTGGCGACAGTAGGCAGACATAGTGAGGACCACTGGTGACTATCGTGAAGCAGATTCTATGAGGAGAATCTTGAAAAGAGTGACACTAAAAGGGGATGCCCCCGAGCTATGAAAAGACTCAATCCATGGATACATGAGCAGAAAGTAGGAAAGCAAGAAAGCGAAAGCGTGAAAGCAACTATACAGAATAGCCAGAAGATGCACTGCAAGATGGAGCATTGGGAACAAGAGGTGCCTATTTACCAGGTTTTCACCTTCTTGGTAGGATTCTCTTTTTTTGCTACCATGATGCTTGTTTCCAAGTTTTCATCAATGACACTTTTCTTATTTTTCAATTTTTTTTGTATTTTTGAGATTTTTCACTTTTTTTTTTTGGTGTTACCAAGGTGCCTATTGCTAGGTTTTCACTAGGGTAACAATTTTTTTAGGACTTTTTCTGATTTTTAGATTTTTTTCAGGACATATAGATATGTACAGAGAGCTTGCTGAGATTAAATTAACTGTAAAACTGCTTCAGGTGGAGAGTGTTGACAGGCTCTTTAAGCACTTCATTTTTGGTTGTGGAAAGCTGATAAGTGCTAGATCCATATACTGCAGTGATGATGTATGGACCTAGCCAATTTGGTTCAAACTTTCCCTTTTGCATTCATTATTGTTGATTCTTAGGCTTCTCTCTTAGGACGAGGTCACCCAGCTGGAAGTCACGTGGCCTAATCCTCTGATTGTAGCTTCATGCCATTCTTTGTTGATATGCTCATAGATGATCAAATGCCACTTGTCATCGTTCATCCAGTAACACAAGCTCTTGAAGCCGAGCTATCCTATAGTCATCATCAGTGATAAGGCCTTTCATAGAGATTCTCAAGGTAGGAATCTCGACCTCTATTGGAAGCATAGCATCTACCCCATACACCAACGCAAAAGGAGTCATGCCTGTTGGAGTTCTAATGCTTGTTCTATATGCCCACAGGGATGGGTTGATCTGGAGATGCCAGTCTCTCCTTGACTTATTGACTATGCAATGAAGAATTTTGAGGATCACCTTATTGGATGCCTCAGCTTGGCCATTACCCTGGGGGTAATAAATGGAAGACCAATGTTGTGTGATCTTGAATTTATTGCATAGTTCCTTGAGGTCTTTATTCTTGAACTTTCCTCCATTGTCAGTAATGATTAAGGATGGTACACCATATCTACAGAGGATGTAGTTTGTGATGAAAAGTGCTACAATTTTTCCATCAGCAACTATGAGAGGGACTGGCTCTACCCATTTCGTGAAATAATCTGTAGCCGTGATAATGAACTTATGTCCATTGAAAGAGGTTGGGTGAATTTTCCCCACCAAGTCAAAGGCCCATTGTTGAAATGGCCATGTTGTAGTAGAGGGAATCAGATCTCAGGCTAGAGCATGAATGAGATTCCCATGTTGCTGACACTACTTGTAGGACCTAGCATACTTAACAGCTTCTTACTCCATTTTAGGCCATTAGGAACCAACATGAAGGAGTTTGTGAGCTAGTGTTAGGCCATTGGAATGAGATCCACAAATGCCTTCATGAACGTTAATTAGTGCACATTTAGACTCGTCGGGTTCTAAACACCTAAGGAGTGTTCCATCAAGACATCTGCTATATGGATCATCAGCAATAATGACATAATGTGAAGCATTACAGATTAGTTAACGTTTCTCATTCTGGGTCAAACCTTTCGAAATGGTTTGATTATGAAGGTAGGAATAGATGTGATGGTAGCAGTATGATTCTTGTCCTATAATAGAATAGATCATCTTGGAATCAAGTGTGTCATAGGCTGGGTAGTGTAATGCTTCCACCAAGAACTCATGTCGGAGATCATTTTCTGGCATTTGTAGCAGGGAGGCTAGAGTGGCCATGGCATCAACTGCTTTATTATCTGTGCATGGAACTTGTTGGAAGGTGATGTGTGAAAAATACTTCTTCAAGTCATAAACCATGCATTTGTAAGGAATTAGTTTCTCATCCTTTGTTTGATACACATCATTTACTTGGTTAATAACACACTGAGAGTCACTGAAGATGTCCAACTGATGTACTTTCCATTCAGCTGCAATTTTCATACCATTGATCAAAGCTTCATATTCAGCAATGTTATTTGTACAAGGAAATAGAATCTTGTATGCTTTGGGCAATGAGTATCTCTGTGGTGTAATGAAGAGTAATCCAACACCTGATCCTTGTTGTGTGAAGGACCCATCGAAGAACATAACCCATGTATGGTGTGTGAGTGTCAGAATTGACTCATCTAGGAAATCAATGCTCATTGGTAGAAGACTTTGTATGGGTGCCTCGACTAGCTGGTCTATAATTTCCTATCCCTTTATAGTGTGGGCAAGTATGTAGTGTCTCAACTTTTGGGAAGCAAAGACAACTACCAAGCAAGGTTTCTCAATAATGTTGTAGTTTTTCTCATAAGAGACCAATGTTTGACTCAAGTAATAAATAACTCTTTCTTTGTTGTCATTATCTTCCTAAGCCAATAGGATTCCCAAAGATGTTTTATTGGCTAAAATGTATAAAAGCAAAGGCTTCCCATGCATAGGATGCATCAGGATTGGTGGATTGACAAGACATTATTTGATCTGTGTTAAGCTTTGCTCACAATCCTAGCTCCAATTGAATTTCACACCCTTATGTAATGCCTTTGTGAAGGGTTGTGATCTATCCACCAATTGTGAAATAAACCTATGAATAGATTGAAGCCTTCCCTGTAGTCCTCTCATCTGGCTAATGTGTCGAGGTGGTGGAATGTCCATTATTGCTTGTACTTTTTCTGGATCTACTTCAATTCCCTTTTCAGAAACAATATATCCCAACAATTTTCCTGATGTGACACCAAATGTGCATTTCTTAGGATTGAGCCGAAGACTGAATTTTTCCATACGATTTAGGATGGGACCCAAATCTTGTAGATGAGTATTGCGTTTAACACTTTTGACCAAGGTATCATCAATGTATTCCTCCATGGTTCTATGCATCATGTCATGCAAAATTGTAGTAACAACTTGTTAATATGTAGCACTAGCATTCTTTAAGCCAAATGACATCACATTCTAACAAAAGGTTCCCCATGCACATGTGAAAGCCATTTTCTCCTGGTCTTCTGGCACAATTTTTATCTGATTGTATCCATAAAAACCATCCATAAGTGAGTACATCTCATAGCCAGCCATCATGTCTACGATCATATCAATATTAGGGAGTGAAAAGTCATCTTTAGGACATGCCAAGTTAAGATCATGAAAGTCTATACAAACTCTGATAGATTTATCATGCTTGGAAATAGGAACAATATTGGATGTCTATTTAGCATAATCAATTGCATGGATGAAACTAGCCTTTAGAAGTTTCTCTAATTTGGCTTTGACAAGCAATGCAACATGAGGGTGCATTTTTTGAAGCTTCTGTTTAATTGGTTTGATGCCTGGTGCTATGGACAAGTGATGCATGATAATATCAAGATCCAATCCTAGCATGTTAGAATATTTCTAGGAAAAATTTATTTTCTTTTCCTTGAAAAAGGCAATGAATTTTTCCTTCTCTTCAGGTGACAATGACTGCACCAGATGTATCACATGAGGATGTTGTTTTGTGCCCAGGTTTATTGGTTGTGTAAGCTCTATTAACACTGATGATCTCTCCTAAAAGTGACTTGGAAGGACATCAAATATCTCACTCGCAGGCACCTCAAAGAGATTTTCACCCTTGGATACATCTTTTGTTTTTACTTTTTTGGGATCTGACACTGCCACAATGTGGTTTTCACCATCAGACCTCTTGCATTTTTTCTTTTTAATTATGTGATTGAGATATTTGATGTCGGCCTCAGTCATGTTGATACTTTGCTCATTGGTGGAAGATGTTATAGGTTCAATAGCATTTAGGTAACAGGTGAGAGCATAGTCATTCTGGAATGTGGGGACTTCGTTAGATGCATTGGGGTTCTAGTCTATAAGCTCGAGATGTGCGAGTGAGAGAGTAGTGGCTGGTTCAATTGTGTTCATAGTATAGTCATTAAGTGCATGGACCAACAATTTGAGACCTATGGAAACTTCATCCAGAGGTGTATTCAAACATCTCAGAATACTAACGTCATGAATTGACAACTCTAAGAGACTAGTTGGATCAGACATCTGTGACCTAACCCTAGATGTTTCACCCACTTCGATTTGATTTTCATAGACATGCACTTGGTCAATGTCTTTATCAGTAGTCACTTCTGAAAGAGAGTCAAACTTATATTCATGAGAATCGATGCTACATGGTGAGAGACTATAGAAGTCCCCAATAGTGATAGGAACATACTCTCCTTCAGCCTCTAGATTCTTACACAAATACTCAATACGACATGACTAACTAGATTCTCCCTTTTTTGAATGATATTTGAGTTGCTCAGTATTCTCCTTAGAAGAATCACTAGTATCATCCATAGTGCTAACACGTGGCACAAAGTCATCTAGCTCAACAAAGAATTTAGCGAGATCATAAGGAATAGGATGAGGGTAGGAATCCTCATCTTTTGATTCTTCCTCTTGAGCATCTGACTCAGCTTGTGACTCATTTTTAGATGAAATTTTAGGTTTGGGGATGAATTGATTTGACCCCAAATGGAAAGGGACCTTCTTAAACCCTAGGCTAGTTGTATCATTGTTGCTTTGAGCTTTTGCTTTGATAGGATCAATTAGGCCATTGTTATTGCACCCAATAGGGCTAGTTCCCTTGTAACCAAAATGCTTCATAAGCCTAAGACTAGTTCCATATTTCTTAAGAGTGATTTCTTGAGCTTGTTTTGTTAGGTCCACTAGAGCCTCTTCTTTGTAAAGCAATGTAGCAATGGCTCTGTTTTCACTTTCATCTTCTAAGGGAACTGTAGCTTTAACAAAAGTGCCATTATACTTGGTCTGAGGTGTTAGCACGAATGGCTTCTTTGCCTCTGAGGGTCTCCCAAAATGTTGAGGTGACTCTGAGAGAGACGTTAATGATAGCACTGGTTCAATGTGGTACTCTCACATACTAGTTTCTTTCAATTTGAATGACTACTCAATTTGTTTCAGCTTATTGTCATGACAATCGGTAGACTCACAGTTGGTAGGGACAAAAGTTTCAGTAGCTTTGAGGATATTACGGGTGTAGCTAGTAGTGGCAGGAATAGTGACTTCGAAACCATGAAATGGGAATTTGATCCATTGGTGGTATGTGGATGACACAACGTGCATCTCATGTATCCATGGCTGTCCCAACAGAATGTTGTAGGCTAAGGGAATCTCAAGCACCTGATAGGTGACATCCCTTTCAATAGGACTGACGCGAATTGGTAAAATCACAAGGCCTAGTGACTTTTGTTCCACTTCATCATATGCTTTAATAGTGATCTTTTGTCGAGGATCAATAGAGTCCTCAGAATAATCCAATTGTCTAAGCAGAGTAGTAGAGACAATATTTAGGCCAGCGCCATTGTCAATGAGTACCTGACAAACACGTGTCTAGTGGATCATAACCTCAATGTGTAGAGGTTGATTACATGGATGATTCAGTGAGATATCATCCTCTTCAGAGAAGGTCATAAGATAAGGTGAGGTCAGGTGACCTACCATGGATTGAAATCACTCAAGATCAAGATCTTGAGGAACGTTTACCTTAGTGAGGGCTTTGTCCAGAATTTTCTTATGAGTAGGCGAGATTTTAAGCAGCTCAAAGATGGAAATATGAGCATTAGTTTGTTTCAACTAATCGAGAACACTATAACTAGTTACAGTCAAGTTCATTGTGTGTTTTGGCCCTTTACCGAATGGGCTAGCAAGGGCTTTGTCTTTGTGTTGTTCAAGATTTGAAGTAGGAGGTGCAGGGCCTTTGAGCACCAACTTCGCATGAGAGCGAGTAACAATGTTAGCATAGTGTTGCAAAGATGAATTATCCATCTTAATGGAAGTAGGGCTTCTCAAGAAAAATGGTGTCTTGGGTTTGTCATTATCTTGCTTGCCCTTTATGGTAATAACGTCACATTATTCAAAATCTATAGGGTCAACCATGTGAATGACATTGTCATCATTGGAATATGTATAGTTGACCTTATTGTAGGGTTTTGGTTTCGAAGTCTCTCCTTTTTCATAAGCTAGGAAAGGCTCTTTGAATGCCTTGTGGTCCAAGTTTTTGTTATGTCCATCTACCACAAGATCACTAGCATCAATCATGTCCTGGACTTTATGATGCAAGTTTATACAGTTGCTGGTTTTGTGTCCCTTGTTTTGGTGATACTCACAAAATGAGGTCTCATTCCACCATGGTGGATGTGGTTGTGGATCATAGGGACGAGGGTTATCCATTGGTGAGATAAGCTTGTGTTGTAGCAATGTTTTGTAAACCACATCCAAAGGTTCTCCCAAAGGCATATACTCTTGCTCTGGTCATGTTGTCCATGAGTTTCTCAATTTTTTCCCATATGTCTTATTGTCAGGGGGAGGCTTCTCAACATTTTTGGCCGCTTTGAAGTAGTTTGTGAGATTAAATGCCATTTTAGCAGGTTTGGGTGTGACATTGTCAACAACCCCATCATGTACAATTTCTCAATTCTTGTTGACATGTTTGGTTTTATCCCTGTTGGAAGTGGAACCTTGTTTTGTGTCTTTCTGAAGAGTGAGCTCACCTTTCTTGACCATAAATTCTTTGATACAGATAGCCTGTGTAATCATGTCTTCAAAGGTATGTGGACCTTGTAGTTGGACTTTATACTTGAAATTAGGTAAGAGGTTATCAGTGAAAATGTCAAGCTTCTCCATTTCTAGGATTTTATGAGAATACTTAGTGTATAGTTGTCTCCACCGTTGGAGGAAAGTGAGAAAAGGCTCACCGACCTTTTGTTTAAGGTTGCATAGATCTCGAATATTTACAGGATGTTGAATGTTATGAGAATATTGCTGAACAAATGAATTGACAATTTCATCAAATGTCTTGATACCAGAAGGTAAATGTGAGAACCACTCCAAAGGTTGACCACCTAGGCTTCTAGGGAATAAACGCATAAGGTAAGTTTGATTGTGTATAAACTCCATAGATAGAGCACCACATTCCCACAAGTGATCTTGGGGATCAGTAGTACCAAAGTACTTGTCATATCTGGGTAGTTCTACACCTCGTGGGAAAGGTGGCATGTTTATACTTTTGTCAAATGGAAATAAACAAAGAGCATCCAATGTGTATGTCTTTGTGGGTTTCTCTTTCTCTTGCATCATCTGAGCCAATTGGTCTTGCATAATTTTGAATTGTTTTTGGAGTTTGGAAGTCTCAGTTTCTTGTTCAATTTTGACAATGGTTTCTACAGTGAAATGAGAAGGTAACTTTGCTCCCTCTTGGGCAAGTTTGAGAAAGTATTTTTCTTTCTCTTCGTTGATTAGGATTCCCATGACCTTCTAAAAGTTTTTATCTCTTCAACATTTTTCTATGTGTTCAGGGAGGATTTCCACCTCTTCCTGTTCCTCATTAGTGTCATAGTCTTTCTCTTTCTCTTTGTCATCCCTAGGTGGTTTTTGATATCGGCTATGAATACCATGTTCAGGTTCACAATTAGTCATTATAGGATTGTGTTCAGTTTCCATATGTTGTGTTTCAAAAGGGTCTCTAGAGAAAGGGTCATACATTGTGTTTAGGAATGCATGACCTCTACCTATCTTAGTATCCTCTTGGTAAAAAGGATTCCTAATTTGTTGCAAATTTTTGGAAAATGTTTGTTGAACTCAAGATGACCTGGTAGGTGAGGGAGATCGTGAAGATACCTCACTAGCCGAACTAGATACAAATTGTGTAACGAAAGGTAAGTGACCTCTGCCGTGGTTACGACCCCTAGCATGACCACATTTAAGGTTATAGGGATAAAACACGTTGCCACTTTTGGTTGTGATAGTCATAGACAAGGACAAGAAGCTAGAACCTAGACAAGGACTACACTAAGACTGAGTCTCAAAAAGGACAAGATAATAGTAAGAATGTTGTTCGCTAAGGCGCAAATGGTCTGATTTAAAGGCTAGAACAACCAACGATTATGACCAATGTGACACAAAGTATGACAAGCACTTAGAAAATGACCAAAATAATTACTTATGAGATGAGACTAGTCAAGGTGTAAGACACAAGTCTTCAGCTAAGAAAAGTGTCGCTATTTTAGGACTGTTTGCAGACAAAGAGCAATAAATAGACGCAAAAAAAGATAGCGTGTAGGCCATAGACAACTAAAATAGACCCAAATTGGTAATGCTGACATAAGATCTCATGTGAAAAACCTTTACAGGCCCCAAAGAAGTTTCATAGACCACGGGAAGAAGTTTTCTAGCTCGCGCGAAGGTCAGTGGCAGTAATTTAATTTTGCGTGAAGAAGTTCATAGGGCCGCGTGAAGACTCATAATAGCAATTTAATTTTGTGTGAGAAAAAAATGATTTCGCGCATAGACCAGATGATTTTGTGCGAGACCAAAATGATTTCACATGAGAAGGCAGACCAGTTTTACAATAGCAACTGATTTTGACAAATTTTGATCGTTTCAGTAACCAGGCAGATAAATAGGCATATAGAACAACAAGCAAGTGATTTCAAGCACATCTAAAAACAATGAGCAAGGGAAAAAGAAACCTTGTGCATGAAAAATCAAGTGACTTAATTTGTGCTAATCCCTAGGAGAGTTATTTGTGTATGTTTTCAAAGAGTTTTGCAATCATTGCACACATTCGTAGAAAGTGAAAAGTTTGGCCTCTCTAAGGTTTTTAGTAATGTTTTGACTCTGCAACTTTTATGACTCACAGGAGTAACCTCCAATCCCAGCACATCGAGGTTTCAACACAGTCCAAGAACTTAATCTTCAAGAGTTGTTGGGGAGATTTGACAACCCACAATGAACCACACCCGTGGAAATTTCTTCCACAAGGACATTTATATAGTGGTTGTCACTACCATGTCAAAAATGGCTATTACCGCTCGAGGTTTTGTCAACACAGTTTTCCCTGTAGAGGGATTGTCTGCTATGGTTAACCCTCTCTAAAGGTGATCGACTCAAAATAGTGTACCACAAGGGGACTTAGCTTCCAGATTCAAGGTCTTGACACCTTTTCACTTTTAGCCCAATCAAAGCAGACAGATTAATCTAACACGCTAAACTAAGAGTATCTGTTAAAGATCTATGATATCAACCCCCAATGATCTATCAACCTCTCCGGAGAAAGGATGCCTTAGTCAAAAAGTTGAAGATTCATCTATTTGTGAGATGCTCAAAGTATCCTCCCCACCTATAAGGAATCCATCTTAGAGAGGAGTTTCACTAGGAAACCACTCCCTCAAGATCCATGAATAGTGTTCATGGGGTCTAATTATTATGTGTGTACAGATGTTAATTTTTGAAAGAAAATCTATCCAAAAGTAGTCAAAGAGCACAAGGTGGCACACTTAACGCTTTAACTAATGTGAGGTGAGTCCAAAGATGTGGAACATTTAACCCCTCACACAAGCTAAAATGAGTCCACAACTTAGAAACTAGTGAGTTCTAGAAAGCACAAAAGGGTTGCCTAGTGGAGCATTTAATGCTTCTTTCCTGTAGACCCCTCCCCTTTAACGTGGTACTGATCTTGCAACCACGGGGTGAAACGAGGGGCCGACGGATTAGCGAGTCCAATAACCCAAGATAGCTAATTAGATCTATCACTAGTAACTAATCCTGCTAGATGAAACTAATAGAGATCACAACCTAGTATCAAATTATGCATATGTTGTAAAATAAGAACATGGAAGGAAACACACATAAGGTTGACATGAGATATGTTCATTTTAGGTCCAAATGAAGTGTTATCAGTCAAAGAGAATTACCTGGTAATCCTCACAATGCACTTAGTAATTTTTTACCTATTTTTAGCAACTTTATCATGCTTTTCCAATTGTCCCGCAAACCGCTGTTATGCTGCTCCAAAAAATTAGAAAACACAAAAAAACCAAAAATAGTGAGTAGTTAGTAGAAAAACCAAAAATCACAAAAATCAATGCAAAAAATAGCATCTGTCAGCAGAGTCTCATGTGAAATTCCTGACAATCCGCGTGAAGAAGTTTTATGACCCGCGCAAAATTCTATTATGGCCTGCGCAAAGAAACAGGTGCCATGCAAAGTTTCATGTGCTTAGGCACTTTCTCATTTGATACGAAAAGATTATTCATGTGAAGATTCTGGATCCTCACATGAAAATAAATAGTCTCACGTGAAGATTCTCGAATCTGTACGGAACAGTACAGACAGAGAACAAAAAAATGATTAGAAAAAATGCATAAATAGGCCAGAAAAATTAATTTTCTCAGCCCCACGGTGGGTGCCAGAAATGTATGCATGACTATGCGGCCTCTGCTAACACACACACTTCAACACGGTCTTTATTTGTGGATTCATCTCGAAATGAACATTGGATTGTTCATCCAAAAATCAGCCGGCAAGGCGACCTGTTGCCTTCTATCTAAAGGGAATTGCTTGTTAGATATCCTTAGATTTGAGGTGCTAAGCAACCAGACCCTCTATGAATGAAGGATTTGAAAGAAAATGTGACTAATCTATATTGGAATGAAAATTAATCTAGAATGGAGTATGCACATTTAATCTAAGAACATGTAAAAGAAAACTATGCTAAAATGTATGCATATTATGCTAAATGAGGTTTAACTAGAAAATGAATATCTTATGAAAATAATGAGTTCAAATGAATGCACAATCTAGAAGAAATTCTATGCAAATTCTCATTCAACCTCCCTCAAAATGAAGAGATGAGGGTCTCTTAAATAAACTTTCTTGGAATCCATCAATGGTTGAGATTGATTTCAATCAACGGTCAGGATTGAAGATGAAGTTCAGTCATAAAGGAAGATTCCCAAATTAAAGGGAGTTAACTGATTTAATTTGAGTAGAATAAGGAGTTAACTGATTTAATTCTTTTTTGGCCAACAATGAACTAGGAATTTCCCTTTTTGAACTGAAGAGAGATTTTGGTGAGATATTTAATTTAATAAAATGAGATATACTCTCATAATTACCTTTTCTATTTAATTAAATAATCCTTTAATTAATTAGAGACACTTTTCTTATTTAATTAAATAACTTCATTTAATTAATTAGGAATGGCTTCCCATTTAATTAAATAACTTTGTTTAATTAATTAGAAGTAAGTACTCCATTTAATTAAATAATTTTGTTTAATTAATTAAAATAGGCACATTTATTAAATTAAATAAATTTAATTCCATAGTACATTAGCCTTAAGATATAATTTAATTTAATTAAAGTATAAATACTTAGTAATTAAATAAAATATTAATCAAAAGGTTTAATGTGATTAATATGAGTAAATACTATAGGAATTAAATAATAAGCATGATGAATACAAATTAGGGTTTTCTGCATCTGACAATTAAGTCAAGTAGTGAGTAGCCAAATAAGAATTTTCCTAATGGAATAGGACTTTAGGATTGATCAGAAATAGACCAGAATTGGTTGAGATGGCAATGAGCCAATTTTGGGGTATTACAACTAGAACTGGTAAAACCTTGTTTTGCTATATTTTGTAATGTATTTGTACAAGTTGAACAAAAAAGTAGCATATCAGTGCTTAAATGATGTCTACAGAAGCTTGCATACACACAAACACATGCATACACACACCACACATACATACATACATACATATATATACACCCACACATAGAGAGACATTTTAGTTTTGTCTTGTATACCTTTTCCTCATGACTTCTCATTTGCACTTCCGACATTTTTGGGCTCACGACCCTTGATTGTTTCTCCCTGTAATATATTGGTACCATCTATTCCTATCTCTAGCTATTAGTTTCACATGCAACATTTAATCTCTACATGACTTCTCATTTTATAATTTAGCTGCTAACTTTGTGTTCAAATTACTAGTAAGAATAAAGCCTTGTTATTACTATGAATTCAATTTGAGCTCTTGAACTTTGAATGCCATCAATGGCAAGTAAGATTCCTCATAGATAATGCACTATTTTTCTCTCTTCAATTCCTGCATGGAGTTCCATCAAAGACACTGCCATGCCGGCCTAGGATGTGAAACAAGTATTCTTGAGAAACTTTATAATCATAGGTAACAAAGATAAATGGTAGATGATGGTTAGACATAGAAACCTATCAAGTAAATTCAAAATATAAGGTCTAGAAATATGAGTGCACTAATAAAAAATGGAGTTCTAAATTTTGTGGACTGGTGAAATTTGTTGAGTGGGGGACAAAGAATCTTGCCACATGCTGAAATTGAAAGGCTATATCTTTAATAATAATAGCTTTTGAAATCAATTGCACCCACAAACAAAAATGATGATCCTTTTCAAGTTAGTGGAGGAAACAATGAAAATGAAACTTTGAGGAGGTTTCCCTTATGAAGACTTTTTTCGTGTGGGCCTTCTGTACTATGTAGGCAAGATTTTGTCACCGGCTATCTAGCCACGAAAAAAAGTGCCCAAGATTTTAGCATGGGAATGGTTCAATTTTGTTATTCAAAAATTAGTTTTTTTATAAGATAAAAGATGAAGATAGTTGAATTTTGATATTGAGATTTGACTTGTTCTAGAATTTATTTCTTATTTAGTAATTGATGAGTAAAAGGGGCTTCATTGAAGCGTATTGGGATGACTTCATAGGAAGGTTTGATTTTTCATTTTTGTGAAGACCCTGCTTAGATGCAATGATTGCTATATGTTCCATTCATGAGAGATGAATTCTTGTGAAATAACTACTCATAAAATCCCTATAAACTATTGCAAAATTTGATTGTTAAAAATATCTCATTTGATACTGGGGTAAACTTTTTTGTGTACCAACCAAGAGTCAAATTGAGGACCACCAGGTCGATGCTGGGATGATCTACCACTGAGCTACAAGACCTTTTGGTGACCAATCCATCTATGGTCATTAGAGACTAAAACTATAATTTCCACTAGACTTCTAATGGTTTTCACTATCCAACATAGGATACTAGGACTTAGCAAAAGTCCCTTTACCCACACTGGGTATACACAACTATTGAGCCCAAATGTGCAATCCACTTCAAAAACTTCACCCACTGACACAAGCAATGGTGACAAAAAATAGGACATGTAGTCCAACCACAATCCATGGTTAGTTTGGAATTCACCAAACCCACAGCACACCTTTTCACTTCTAGGCCTACAATCCTTGTAGCCTTTCCAATCTTATTTCTTGTATTTTCACCAACTATCCCTCAATGGCATAGGGACTTATCCTATGTGCCATGATGTTTTCTCCTAAGTGGTAGATTCACCTATGTAGAGGTGGAAGCATAAACTATTTCTTATTCCCTAATTTTTGGAATTTCTTGTTACACTCATGTTGCTCTTCAATTAGCACAAATAATCTATATTAAGAAATGTGATAGAGCACTGTACAGTCTAAGAAAAGTCAGTGCACTTAATGGCTCAAATAACCCATATTGAGAAATGTGATAGACCACTGTAGAGTGTAGGAGAAAGTTACAGTGCACTTGAAGGCTCAAATAGAGCTAATTACTTGTAGAAACTTGAAAGATTATAGTGACGATAAGAAAACATAGCTTCACCCTTCTGCACAATTTCCTCTCATTTGTGTTTCTCTAGGATAGTTCTTATTTTATCTCTCCTATCACATTCTGATTCATTTGCTTGCTTGTTTCCATGCCATGCCACTGCTCCATCATTGGGAGGACTTAAGAAAACATGAGACTAATATATAAAGATGATTATAAGAATAGTACTTGATAAGTAGGAGATAATTTCCATAGCAAGTCAAATTGTGATATTGCTATCAGGATTTAACTATGTGATTTTTGAGTCAAACTCATTGACCCATGTTTCATGAGTAGTGAGTAGAATAGTACTTGTTCATAAAAGCCATAAGAAGCATAACCAGTTCTCACATTAGTTGAGGAAACAATTTTGTGGACCAGACAAATCACATTTTGATCCTAGCATAGAACATGGTCAAATATATTATATGCAGAGACTACAAATATATTTATGAGCATGTGTGCAATGACCTGATGAATATATGATCTATAGATGCCAGTCATAGTGTCGTAAGAATCATTGAGTTGCATTGTTAAATTTTCATTTCAATCAATAAGAGGAAACTTAAATCTGTAGTGTTGAATCATACAATGGAATAATTTCCAATCACTCTTCCCCTTCGAATGTACCAAAAATTCAAATCTTGAAATATTTCAACTATTAAGACTTAATTGGAACAAAAAGCAATATCTATGCCAGCTGGTATAAATAGAATGGCCAGAGTGCAGAAAAGATAATTTGCCATAAAAATTGTAGTTTTTATAATGAAGAATATTCATATTGCAATTATTTGGGCTCTCCTTTAACATCCCAAGTCCAACATCTAGAAAATATTGTAATAAAAAGCATGCTATCAGACACATTCTTTCCTCTATAGTGGTTCTTGTAAGAAAGGGGTATAACAAGTTTAAGTGACAAATAACAGTAGTGCACAACCATTTTCTGAAAGCAAATCAGTGCAAAAACCAAGTTTATAGAATATGCTTGAATTCTAGATGAATCTACTTGTTCACTCAAGGATTTGATTGCTTCTTTTGCAGCTTTGCATTTACAAGATTCTGCCACAGCAAAAGATAGGGCTTCTTGTGCCTTCTTTGCATGCTAATTTTTAAGATCTTGAAGCTGCATGGCTTTACTAGGCACTGATAATGAAATGAGGCCAGTGCTCTAGGTCCCATATTGAAATCGTCTTCTTAAGGTTTTCAACCAGACCTTTTTTAGAAGAAAGGGCTCCCATTGTCAGAGTTGGTGTTGCAAAACAAGGTGCTGGACTAGATCTCCTTGAGAGTGGTGATATTGATTGTAAGTTTTTTGTTGACTATGGAATTGAAATAGCTACTTTTGTTAGTGTTTTTTGTGAATCAAGTAAGTTTGAGATAGTAATATCCTTCAGTTGTAGCAAAGGAGGTACTTGGGATGAAGATTCCAGCTCTATACCACACTTGTCACCTTGGGTCTTTACTTCCAGAGTTGCAAATTGTGTCTTTGAACCTTTTCTTTTTGATTTTTTTGGCCTATCTCATATATCATTCAAATGCCTAGGAATCATGTTTTGGTTGTTATTATAAGATACCATTGCCAGTTCTAATGTTTTTTCAATTTGGCAAAACAAGAATCACATAAACAGTGTGGTTTATTTGGATTTAGTGCCAGTGCGGCCTTCATGATCTTTCTCGAACTACATGAATGGTAGTGAACTAAACCACAATTATAGCATTGGTCACTAGAGACTAAAGCTATAATTTCCACTAGACTTCTAATGGCTTTCACAATCCAACATAGGATACTAGGACTTAGCACAAGTCCCTTTACCCACACCGGGTATACACAACTACTGAGCCCAAATGGGCAATCCACTTCAAAAAATTCACCCACTAACACAAGAAATGGTGATAGAAAATAGGACATGCAGTCCAACCACAGTCCACTGTTAGTTTGGAATCCACCAAACCCACAACACACCTTTTCACTTCTTGGCCTACAATCCTTGTAGCCTTTCCAATCTGATTTCTTGTATTTTCACCAACTATCCCTCAATGGCATATGGACTTCTCCACCACTCCAAGCACCTCTTTAGGCACTTACTAAGGATCCAAAAGTTTCTTAGGAAAATCTTTCTCCAGAACCCCCAAATTGCTTCTTGGTACCTAGGCCTAGTTGATCAAGTTAGGCTGGGGCTTCAAGGAAGAATGGACAAGGTGGATTTCCAAGACCCCAATTACTTATGGCAATCCTTAACACATCAATTTGCAACTAGATTCAGCACTTGCACTACTCAATAGTGCTTCCCAATATGATTGTCACCATTCTACTTGCAAAAACCAGTCAAGCACATGGTCTTGCTTGACCTAGGGCCAGCTAGGAAAAATATTTGCCCTTCTCACCATGCCTCCAACTCCTAGAATCATGTTCCTAGGTCCCTTAACTTGCATATCCCTCACTTTTAGAGGTTTCCACTAGTGGATTTTCAAGTTAGGTCTGCATTTGTACAAGGCCATAGAAAATGGGGCTATTCAGACCCCTTGTTACTAAAATGTTGATAACTTGCAAACCCCAACTCCAATTTATGTCAAATCAAAGCCAAAAAACTTATGAACACACCCTTGCAACTAATCCACACACTTAGCAATCATAACAGTACCATACAGATCTGATCTCCCTCACCTTCTGAGGTCACACATGATATATATAGAGGCCTATAGGACCATTGGAACAACTAAGTAGCCATTCCCCAACTTAAAACAAACAATAACAACTTTTAAACAATACCAAGCAACATTTAAAAAAGTTGTCAACAACTTTTTTATGCAACTTTTTGCATTTTTGCAAATTCGACTACCTAATGAACTCAACAAGTTCAAAAACCATAAAATTGGCCTATATTGACTCAAACACCCTATTCTAAGGCCTCTTGGTCCCATTGAGCCACTTGGTTTATAAACACACCAAAGTGCTAATGGACCTTACATACATGAGCCTTTATTACAAAACATGTGCCACCTAGTAAAGTATGGACCAAACCTTTATTCCAACACCCTAACTACTTGAATTCTCCCTTTCATGGAGTGGCAAGGTGTCCAACATCATAGGTACTTGTTCTCTTCCCTCATAGATACTTGTTCCCTTGCCTCATTGGTTAGGTGTCCTGTACCACAACTGCTTCATGGAAATAGATCCCACACTATCTAGTCCAATATCAGACATCATGTTTTGGACAATGTACCAGCATTGGCCACATGGTGTTTTAAAGTACTAGCTATTGCATCATGGTGTTGTGCAACTACCACTGCTTCTTCCAAAGAATAGGTGTTAGGCTGTCTCTTATTTCTACCCACTAGAAAATCTAACTGCTTTTCTACTTGCAGAGGTTACTTTACAAATATATTCACAAAATGAAGGTACATTGTCTAGAATGAATGATTTTCCAAAAATGTGATCTTATTAATAAGATAAATGGAAAGAAAATCCTAAATTAAATCCTTAATGGGATGCGAGGAAAAAACATTTTTGCTTGTCAATTTCTTCAATTTGATTATATCCATAAGTATGCTTTAATTCATTTGGTGTCTTCTTTAATTGTCACGATGTTTTAGTTGATAGACCAGCAGAGAGTAGTATTGCTGAAGCTGATCCATTTCCTAGAGCAGTTCATGTGATTAGTACTAGTTCATATGAAGGGACATTATTGCTGAATAAGAAAACTATGTTTTCATTAAAAGAACGAAAGCTTCCAGGTGCTTTAAAATTGTTTTTATTTAAAGTGTAAATTTAATTTATTTTTATATTACTCATTTTGGACTGATAAATCCTTTATGTTTTTGTAGGTAATAATGTTTTCTTTGAACATCTTTTTCATATGACATTGAGACTATTCAGACCCACCATACATAAAAGGTATGTAGTTTCATATCATTGCTACATAGTTTTTCTTTTCTTCCATTTATTGTAATATATTAAAGTTATTGATCTAACAATCTATTTTTTTAAAAAAAGGTGGAATTTACAAACCGGGGAATTAAAAAATCAGCTCATTGCATCTTTTGACGAGAAATTTGGAATTTTTTTTTTTGACAATGGCCTACTTCTCAAAAGAGAAACAAAGCATATAAAGACTGTGAGGGATCAATATAGAAGGGCTCTTAAGGATAACCCAAAGTACAACCATCCTGCTATGATTCCACCAATGGAGTGGAATGAAATAGTAGAAGATGTAAAGGAGAAAAGGCTATGTGAAGATAGAGATAATGAAGCATCACAGGGCAAAAAGAGGTATGTCATGATAGTATTAAGTACATTTTAATCATGCACTAATTATTCATATTTGTAAATATATAATCTAAGATGTTTGAAATTGTTCATAGATTGTAGGACACATCCGTGGCTACAAAAGCGAGACTAAAAAAGTTTGGGCAACACAACTTGGCTCTGTTGGCTATATGAATCTCCAGTCTCAACTTGTAAGTAGGAGCAATGCTATGAATTTTTTTTTTATAATATAATGTTACAAACAATTTTGTTTAGTGAAACCATACATACAAAACTGATGATATTAAGCAAAAAATATAGGGCACAAAATTCAATGTGGAGGTCACAGATGAATATAGAAAACTTGCCTTGAAGGAAGGCTATAAAGTCTTGGCTACATGCCTACGTGAAGAATCTATAAGCCTTGCCCAAAAATATAGTTCACTAAATGATGTCTCATAGGTAAATTGGTTAGATGAAAAGTAAATGAAATTGAATAGTTGATCCTTTTCTTTTTTGGTATTAGTTTTGAACGTAAATTGACTACATAACAATGTGCATAACATTTTATTGCAGCCTTCATATCCTACCACAGAACCTGCTCGTGACGAAGGCCATAATGTGAATTATAGTGGTGGAGGTATTAATTTGCTATTGGAAATTAATTATGCAATTATGAATACAATTTAACATCTTCAATTGCAATTTGACGCGTATCCTTTTTTTGAATATTTCAAAGCATGTTGAACATCATGCCGAAGGAGTGGAACATGTTCCAAGTGTTCAACATGTTGACATGGTGGTGGATCAAAATGTTAATGTACATGATGTGTCATTTTCAGGTAAGAAAAATGCATGTTATGTTGTACTAGTACTTAATTATAGACTGGTAATAGTTAAAAAAAGAAGAAGAGTATGCCAATTTATCCCATTCACTTGTTCTTGCAACAGAGCCCCCTTTAGTGCAGCAACTTCCTGCTCCTCCAAAGAGAAGGAGCCATCATAATTTGACATTACACGTGCTAGAAGAGGAGGAGAATGATGCAGATATGGATGCTCCTATGAGCGCTTTTCTTAAGAGAGCTCAAAAAAACAAAAAGAAGAAATGATGTTTTAAAAATCTTCTTTGATAAACCTTGTTGGATAATGAAAGAACTTTGTTTTAAGTAATTATGTATGATGATGCATATTAATACTAATTTTTATTTTATGTTAATGAATATTGTTATTTCTTAATGAAGTCTTGATTAGTATTGTGTATTAATGAATGTTATGTGATTGTATTGATTGAATGTTATAGTTCATAAATGGATGAATAAATGAATGAAGTATGTAATTAGATGATAATGGGTGCTCTAGATTGATGTTAGGGGGAGGGGGTTGAGGCCAGATGAGCTTCCAGCTTCACATGGTTGGCCTTGTTAAGTAGAGAATATTATAGTATTCTTGAAACCAAGTGAAGCTCAAACTAACATAAAATGGACACTTCGCATGTGGTAGGTCTAAAATGATCCACGACTACTGCTGCCCATAACATGAATTTGTGAAATACATTCTGATATTACAATTTCAATGCTCTATTCAAAGTAGAGGAGTGACCTATAGTCTTAGCATGATTTTTGAGTAATGCCTCAGTCTAGATTGCCTTAGAAGTGGCTAGAAGAAGCCTGCACAAGTCTGAGACTATGAACTCTCCCCGCCTTGGCCAAGAAGAACTTGCCAAATCTCTACTATTATGGCAAACTACAAAGTGGTGTGGCTAGTCTACAACCAACCAATAAGTTCACAATTAAAGGAATGAGCCTTCCTTCACCAAGGATTGCCAAGCAACGATCTCAAGTGTACCAATTTGATCAATGCTCCAATCCTTATTGAGAATCTTGTCCCAATCAATCTCTAGATGAAGCAAGGACACAAGTGACTAGTCAAATGGTGAATAACACCTAAATGTCTGAAAATTTCATCCTTATATCTTCCAAGGTCACTCCAGTGAATCCCAACCTATTCCATTACTTCTTGTTGAGAAATCCCAACATTGACACCCAATCGAGATTGATCCCCAAGACCAATGCATCACATGAAGAAACTACATTCCCAAGTGCCATAACAAGCACAATGCACTCTTAGTCTATGATGCAAAGGTGGTGTGTGGTATCTATCTTCTTCATATCAGATAGCAAATCCATTCATTTAGCAACAACTCTTTACTCCAATGTCCCCTCAAGAACTTACCTTCCAGGCTACCCCAAGTGCACTTAGAGTTTCCCAAACACCATAACTTCTTCCAAGGCTTCAACCTTTATTCTTCCTTTGTGAATCATCTCCTCATGGCCTTTCCACCATGTTCCATCCATCCATTCATTTTGGACAACTAATATCTTACCCAACATTCATATCTAGCCTTAAAGTAGCCCTCACTAGTCACTAATTTGGATTTCTCTCCAATAGTTCCCAAACAACTAGGGAAACTAAAAACTGATTAATACATCCTCCCTAAGTTTCAATATCAACTCATTTGGACCATACCCAAGATCCGATACCCCTAGCCTATCCACACTAGGCCTAATTCTCCAATTTTACACAACAACCCATAACACCACTCAACCCTATGATTCCAAAGGGTGAAACAGTCCTTCTAGGGGTTGAGAAACAATAGATTTTCAAGATTTTAAGGTTCTACCCTTTACAAAACACATTTTCCAACAAACCCTTGGTTTTGGGTTCACTAATCTAGGGCCTGTTCAACAAGACCTCTAACCATATCACTAGAACAAAATAATTGCATAAACACTTCATAACTGATCCCCCATACGCATTTGATCACTAAACATCTTGAATCCTAAAGTACATTACTTTTAATATGACTAGTGTATATCCAAGGCCTGTTCTCAGTCAGCAACCAACTATCATTGTAGTTCTTCAAGAATATTCCTTCAACAAAATTTTACCATCATTGAGAGAGATAGTTGGGTCTACTAAATGTTTGTAGGTTTCAAGGGCCCGCTGAAGGAGTTCTAAAGTTTGAAGGAAGGAAAATTAATTAAGAGTAGTTTAAAACAATTCCCCACCCCGCCCCCAAACTTGCCATGTTGACTGGAGGTATTATTTAGTAGTATGATTATCAAGTGAACCTTGAATTTAATGCAATCTTCAAGTATTTACTCTTTTACATCTCTATATCTTATGCTGCAATACATCTTGTCATAACTAGCATTTTAAGTGCCATATGTATAGTATACACAACCTTGTCCCCACCACCACCCCCTGTCATCCCCAAATGAAGACCCCTCAGTCCACTTGTCCCCCATTTTGCTTCATTTTGGTTGTGTTTTTGACCTCTTGATCTCTATCTCATGTTTGTAGTTAGTTGTCAATTGGTTAAAATAAGAGCTCAACATCTCTTATACTACGCCAATCAGGTATTTTGCATTTACATTTTTACATGCTATGAACTTGGAAGAATTTTTTATTAACCTTGTTTCAAGTTGCAGTATTCTGATTCAATTTGCATGCACATTAAATATTTAGAGTATGGAAAGTGGGAACTAATAGATATTGTTTTGTTTTAAGTTGTTAGAAGACTAAATTCTTGGAGTGCCTTTATGTTTTGGTGAGAACCAGAGTTGGCCTAGAGGATTTGATTTTGTTTTGTATGATTTACATTATCTTAGTTAGCATTGAAAGTGCTAGGTCTTTTTGCAGCCTGACCTTGCATGTGAGCATATTTGTTTAAGCTGATTAAATGACTGAATAATAAGGAATAAGGACTTGATGTAGTCAGTGTATAATAATCTAATCACTGAATCTTGTATGGATGGAACTATTAGTTACTAACTCTTCCTTTGATATTTACTTGTATACTTGTAGTGGTGGCAGTTTATACCTCTAATGTCCTTGCTCTATATATATTCGAAGAATAAGGGACTATTCACTCATGATTTGATTATAAGAGAATACTTCTAAACCAAAACTCTACTTATACCATGGTATCAATTGGTAGTTGATGACACTTATTAGGGAAATGTTGATCTTCATTAATATATTATATCCACTTGTGAATGAATGTCTTGATACTCATACTCAATGTGAGGTATTCATTTTTTTTTTGATACCTTGATAAATAATATGTTACAAGTCTTTAAAATACTATGGGGTAGCTGGTCCTAATTGATGCAGAGGATAGAGTGGTGAACCAAGAAATAACCCAAAATGAGCAAGATTGTAGCAATGTGCCAAGTGCCCCTTCTAGGTCGTGATGGTCAAATCCTACAAATGGTCAACTCTAGGAGGTTTTAAAGCTTCAATAGGTTTGTTTTGGTCTATCTAACATGTACCAAGCATCACCTTTGAGTTTCAATACCTTTTAAGAAAAAATGCACAATGCACCCAAATATTGTCAATGCAACTTTTCAATTCTGTGACAGCAGCAACAAGACAAATAGGTGAATAAATTTTGTTTTTTCCAAAATACTCCTTGAATAAATGGATGTTTTAGATACCCTTTATCCTTATACAAAAGATATGTAAAACTGAGATACACTTCCTTTGGAAAATATTAATGAACTTTTCATGTTTCTCCTATTTTCAACAATGTAAGAGTGATGCAATTACAAAGCAACCAATAGGAATACTTAATGTCTTGACTCCAAACTTTGTAGAGGCTCATAAAATGTCCCCAATTAGAGGATTCCCCAACCAATTTCAGTCTAAGAGCTTTCTAACCCCAAAAGCCCTAATTTGCCCTCTTGAAACCCTTGTATCTAGGGCTTGCTATATCTCCCACGTGCCAAACTTCTTGGACCAATTAAAGGTGTAAAAATAAATGTTTCAACATTGTGAACATGATTCAAAACTTAAACACTATCCTCATTAAGGTGAATCCTTTTCTGTAGGTCTGTACCCTTCAATTTACACTTTCTTTTCACAAGTTTTTGCTTGGTGGCCACCAAATATTCAAATTAGTTGTTCATCATAGAGTTAGAAATCATTTTACATGTCCTATAAATGTCATTCCATGAAGAAACAATGAATATTTCATGGAATGACCATGTTTTATAGTTAATGTCAATGCACACATAATTGATCATGATGATGTGCCATTCTAGTTGACCAACTGGTATTATAGTCAAATTGATGACTTTGACGCCAAGAAAGATCTTATAAGATAATGGCCCCTATATTCATCCACTTTTTCAACTCTTTTCTTATTACTATTATGGGGCTTCTATTTTTCTCAATGTTTTTCATTTATATAACTATCCTAGAAACTGTATCATGGTTCTTTCTTGTAAAAAAGGTGTATGAAGATTTCATTCTAAAACTATTTAAATGCTTTTGGATTCTACCTATTTGTTTCTGTTTCATACTTTTGTTGATTTTTACCTCATACCAATAAGGAAATTATGGTATTGCAAGTAAGACAAACAATACTCTAATGGTCTTCTTATCCCAGATTCTGTATCTTGGAACACCTCTAGCATGTAGGAACTCCTGTGCATTCCGAATGACTTTTGTTTGAGTTTGTAATTGTGTTGTGACATTAGTTATAGTAGATCTTCAAACTAGTTTTATTTATTTTGTTCATTTTGTAGATAAACATGTGAGACCTTAAGCTTGAAGATATTTTCTTGGATCCATTTTTTTTTAAATTTAAAGGCTTCCAGTTGTTTCCTAGTGGTGAGGGTCAATTTCTCATTCAGAATGAGATACTCAACATGTGAAAGTGACTTTGTCTGAAAACTGACCAAGTTGACATGTCTGCATGCTAATTCATCTCTCTATTCTTTCATCTTGTCTACTGTTCAGACAATGAGTGGCCTTTCTTGGTGAAAATATCACTTGAGGAGCACCCTATTGGCTTTATTAATTTTGGTTTTGGTGCAGCCCTACAAATAAATCCTATAATGTTACTTCAAGTTTAGGATATAGGATATACATTTATGTGGTATGCCTAGCTTTTCCATTGTATTCTATAATTTTCTTCTTCTAGCCATGCCAAGACTTTCTAAAATTAAAAAAAACAATAATATATATCTCATTTATCTATTAGATGTCTAAGAGTGACTTAATGGTCAAATGTTTTTGTTTGAAGATTGTTTACCTTTTTGCCCACTTCTGTTTTGAGTTCAACTGATGATTTTGTTTTACAATATGCCTCTAAATCATTTTAAATAGAGGAGATTGAACATATTAGTTATTAGATAGATAGTTTGAGGGGTTGTTGACTTCCTATTAGTATTGGCCAAAGCATAAACACCTTTACCCCACCACTTGTACCAAGATACAAATGGAGGAAGACATTGTGGGAGCCTGTAGTCTTGACTATACCAGAATGAGTAATTTTAGGTTTTTAGGTTTTGGTTTCTTTAGATGATCAGAGAGGTTAGGGTGAATTGAGATGGATCTATCTAGACAAATAAGAATTTAGATTGTGTAACTTGAACTTGTGTAAATGAATACAAAATATTTTTGTTGGATTTTGATACCATTATTCAAATTGAGCAAATGTATAGTTTCTATATTTCTCTTTTTAGGCTCATGGTCTTATTGTAAGGTGTTGTAAATTAGTTGCTTGGCTTGCACTTAGATGGGGATTACATCTCTCAAAGACCTATGTAATGTTTGGAAACAAAATATTCTTCTTTTTGAAAATGTATCTATGTAATTTGCAATACCAATTGATTCATGGTCAGAAATAGTCTTATCATTGATATGTGCCCATGATTAGAATAAATCTTATGATTGAAATATGTAACTCGTATATGGACTAAGATATTTTTCCCTTCTTGCTACTCTAAACTATGAAGGGATGTGTAAATGAGGCCAATATGTTTCTGTTAGTTTTTAAGGTAGTTTAATTTTGGATAATCAAACATACGTTCATCAAACAAGGAAGAAATTCATGTGCTATTTGAACAGAGCATGATTTATAGTATGCCTCTAAATCATTTTAAATAGAGGAGATTGAACATATTAGTTATTAGATAGATAGTTTGAGGGGTTATTGACTTCCTACTAGGCTATTGAAAAAGCTATGGGTTATCTTCATGAATATCTAAGGGTCTTGAAAAAGCTAGTAGGAATGAATAGTTCTTTTAAACATGAACTTGGATTAGTTTTAGGTTATAGAGTGATGATTTGGAGTTGGTTTTGTAAATATTATGTATTGCCAAAACCATATTTTTTCCCTTTCTTTTGGTTTTGTAGATTGGAATGATTTGAAGCCCCCTAGACTACAACCAACAAGCCTTTAGTCGATGAACATGGTGGACAAGAGGCTTTCAAGAGTACAAGCTACACAATATGGCATGTCTCAAAAGATCTCTTACAATAGGCTAGTAACATGGGGCTGAAGAAAATATAAGTACTCTTTTAGGGGTTATATATCAGTAGTTGATGGAATGCTCTTCCATTAAAGTTGTGGAGTCATTTATTTTTTGATTTTTTAATAATTATTATATATTTCAAATTTCAATTCAACATATCCATAATTCATCTTTTGGTGTCATCTCCTTGTTTCCTGTCAATGTTCCTAGTATTTCTGATTATAACACCTTTTGTTAATTGACTTCCAAGGAATTATTTTGTCCCATAGTTCAACAAAACTTGCATTTCCAGATTATCTAGCTTTTTCTTCTCATTAGACACATACATGATTATATTCAATGGAGAATTGGTGATATGTCAAGGCACAAGACTACTTGATGACTTGGCATAGCATCTGACATTCTATTTTAAGATCAAAAAGTTAAATGCCAGGATTAGTTCGTCCAACTCCTTTTGTTTTTGTAAAGTGATCTTCCTTTTAGTTTTATGAAAATTTTATGCTAAATTAATTCATCAACAATCTTCAATATGCTTTGCTTGTCATAAGTGTTTGGAAGCCATTGGAAGTAGCTCAGAAACATCTATGAATGCAATTCAATCATGGATGGAGGATCTAATGAAGAATTATCCAACCATGTTGCCTAATGAACAATCACATAGGGGAATTCAAAGAAACAACAATTTTATCTTTATTTATTTGTAGTCATAAATGTATTATCCTCTGTTGCAAGGACTTACAAAAAGAGGGCACAACCTTCAAGGACACACATGGGTGAAATTATGTGTGAACTACAAAATTATGCTTTTAAACAGTGAGACTCGACTCCTCAATTGGGAAACCAAAGGTAGCTACTTTTAGATGATAATGAGTGATACTTAAATAGTGAGACTTACTTTTGGGAATGTTCTTTGTCAGCTGTAAGTGGTTGCAAGTCTTGATGTTAGGTGTTATGTATAGTCAACCGAATGTAGAGAAGAATCCTTTTGGAGTGAATGTGGTGGTAAAGAATCGATGAACTTTGATGTGTTTCAAACTTCAAACCATAAGCTCTTCTAGGTCCAGTGAGTTTGTAAATGCGTTTTATGTGCTGCATTTCACAAAGATGCTGCAAGCTTCAAATAGTGAAACTATATGTTAGTCCTTTATGCTTGATATATCTCTGTGGGGATCAGATTGTCAAGAAATTTGATGAGACGTTAACTCTCAGAAAATCATGTTTTCTTGAATGCAAGGTAAAACAGACAATTCTGATGGAATGCGGCAGGATGTATGGTGGATCACGAAAATTAATGACATAGAATGATTATCAAAATATTCATTATTAAGAAAGGAGCAAAAGTCTCTTAATTAAGAGTAAAAAGGATTTGTTCAATAAGGATAATATTGACAATAAAGAACAAAATGACAAGTATAAGAATAAAGAATATTGCTCAAGTCCATCCCAACAACTTGTTTGACCATTATGTTCTAGTTGTTCTCACTTGTCCATGTGATCACACACCCATACCAAGACTGAAAATCCACCTAGAAGTGGACTTCCCATAATCAATTAAATTTGGTTAGTTTGAATATTTGCAACTAGCTTAGGATCTTTGCTTCTTCTATACAGATTACCAAAATTTGAGCATCCCTTTTGTTAGTAAACAGTTTTGTCCTTCGAATAGAAATACAAACAATGAATCAATATGTTTCAAAAGAAGAACAAAATGCACTAATGATTGGATAGATTATCATTTTATTGATAATCTTCCTTTGAATTGAGAGGTACAACTCCCTCATAAAAGATATTCAATGAATGTGATATCTAGCTATGTCTTTAACCTGAAGACACGAAGGGTTTTTAAGACATTCATCCATCAATATGGAATAAATATAATCAATAGATTGCTAAACTAGAAATGAATGAAAAAATAGTAAAAAACCACATGACTATCTACTATGTTTCCATATTACAGAGAAAATTGAGAAAGCTGTAAACATCTTTATGCAAAAATGTGAATACATAACCACAAGACTACATATATCACATTAGACATAGTAATAAAGAACTGCATCTAAAATAGAAATAAAAGGACACCAAAATAATTTCAGATCAAAAACACAATTGTATATGATTGTAAAATCTAACACACTTATGCCCCTCTTTATTTCAGAGACATGATAAAACAATAATAGTACTGTTCAATCCCCTTATCACAGTCAATCTGCATAAAATGAAATTGCTTCCTCTATTAAAAAATAGAAATCTCTTCTCCCTCTAGTAGAAACTATAGAACTCCTCTCCTAGAAAAAGAAGAACCCTTCTCTTATTATTCTATCTACTATTTATCTTCTCCTTCTATCGATTCTTTTTCAGTTTGAATAACTATTTCTTGAAACTGCTCGCAACCTTTCATATTCCACTGTCCATTATTGAGGAAGGGTGATGTATCAAAAAGATAAACATAATGTTTAATAAACATTATGATATTGCTTACATTTTTCCAAATTCCTCTTATGGATGCCTATCACTACAAAATTAAAATGAATTGCATGTGCAATTTGGACAGGTGGTGTATTCTGGTAACAAATTACTGTCATGATCTTGTAACAGTGATAACTTTTTATCCATTATGAATTTTAAAAAACGGCTTGGAAATAATTTAGATAACTAAGTTTCCTCAAACATATCAAAAATTCAGCTCAATCCAATAGTTTGATTAAAATCTGTGGGCCTTGCAACTTGACTATTTTTCTGACTCTAGAATATCTATATTTGCTAGTGCATTGACAAACCTGCATTTAGTTAATCATAACTTTTGACTTTGGCCAAATTTTGAAGATCACTTCAGTGAATATATAGAAAAATTTATTTTCTAAAACATATCAAAAATTGAGCAAAATCTAACAGTGGGATAAAAAGTTATGCTCCCCACATTGTGACTATTTTAATGCTGACAAAAATCTGTAGCTATAGGCTGTATTAAAATTTATAACAATATATACACCAATACCTGCACATGAATTAGATGTTGTTTTTCTACTATATATCTCATTATCCACCACCAGCTTCTAACCTTGGATCTTGGACTTTGAACCTTGAAACATGATCTGAGCTTGATTTTAAACTTGAGCCACAAATTCGAACTGATGAATCTGAGCCTTTGATTTTTGAACTGCATACTTGAAACTGTCCATGAGCTTTGCACTTAAGAATGGTGGATTATTTTCAGGCTTCACCATTTCAAATATAGTTTTGAAGCTCCCAATCATGATTGAATCATAATGATTCTTGAACTTCTAACTGCGAGGGTTGAAATTGAAACTTTGAACTAACACTGCACTTTTCACCGACTCCAACATGAACTTGAAGTTGAAGTTGAACTAACACGAAACTTCAACTTCAACTTCAACCTCCCCATATGTGAATAGGAATGCTAATGAATAGGAGAATTAATGGCCTGATTTTAACATTTTGTGCTAATGACAAAGCTTGAAGTTGAACTTGAACTAGCTAGAAGATTCAGCTTTGACTTCGACACTTGAAAGTATATTATGAAATCACTGAACTTGAAGTTGAACTAACCTGAAGGTTCAACTTCCACTTCAACTTGGGCACTCCCATGACTTAAATTTTTGACATTAATGCTGAAGAAAAATATAATTGTAACACCTTTCATTTTCGTCAACACTTTTTCTGCAAATTGGTTTTTTAACTTAGGCATTGTCATGAATCTGGAAATGCAATTCACAACATAGCTGAAGTCAAGTTTTGTGGCTGTGATAGAGATTAGAATACCCACTAGTTTCTTGATTGTTGACTCATCGATATACTTTGATTCTATTTTGGCTGAACTATCATCCCTTTCTGTCTAGCAAACTCTTGGCATATTTAGACCGACAATTGAAAATGCCACCAACTGTTTGCCCAAAATTAGGTAATAATGTAGGAGGCCTAAGTCAATAATGTCAAAAGCCTTGCTCAAATTCCACTTGATTTGTTCAAAAAAAGGTGACTAACTACTTGTTATGATGATACTATTCACACAAATGACTAGAAGGATGATGTCATTGCCTATGCTATTGACATAGAAGTTGGGATTTGAACCACTTCTTTGAAATTCTTGTCATCCCAATACCTGCAATCATAATGTACCATGCCTTTGGAAGTTTACTTGAGCCATAAAGAGCATTGTTCAGTCTCTATACCTGATTCTTCTTTCCTACAACAGTACAACTTGAAATCCCCAAGGTTGAGTTATGTACACTTCTTCCTTCGAAGTCACTTTTGACATCCATTTAATGAACTTTCTAGCCAAATTGTGCTGCCATAGCTAGAACCAAGGAAATAGTGATTCATCTCTTATTTTGGGCTCTCTTCCATCCTGACAATTAATCATGAATCATGGTTCAAAATGTTGATGGAAAAATGCTATTTTGGAAATCTTATAGCTTTGATCCATTTTCCATTTTTTGTGTTATGCTTGTTTTGTGGGCTTTTCTTCATCCATTTTGATGTTATTTTTTCTTGTGCATTGTAAAAATATAATTGACTTCCACGTTCCATTTAGGTTGAATTAATTTGAATGCATACCAAATTCTTTCCTCTTTCAACTTTATTTAAAGACCTATGTTATGGTCTATACACAGGCAGCGTGTTGTTAATATTTTTAGTTATGGTTTGGGATTAAGTGGTTTGAATTTTTTTTATGTTTAGTTGAACTCTGGCAAGGTTGTAGCAGTTGGACTAGGGGCTCGCAGTAAGGAAGGCAACACCATTCCTGTTAGCTTGAAGGAAGGTGATCATGTTCTTCTACCTGAATATGGTGGTAGTGAAATCAAACTAGGAGACAAAAGAGTAAGTTTGCATCATTGAATCTTTACTTTCTTATGGTTTTGAAGCATTATTTGTGTAATGAATGCATTGGTCTTATATGAAAATTATACTATATAAGAAAAGCTCCAAGAAATGACATTGAATTTGCAGATTATCCCATGTATAGATTTCTCTAATGCAGATTGTCATCTTTTATTGTCAATATTGGAATTAGTTATCATTGTATCAGGAGGATGACATTCTTGGAATTTTGTAGGATTAAATTTCGCTACAGATAAGGTTTGCAATTTTGAATTTAGTAGTTAGGATGAATTGTTGCATCAAGGAAAGCTAATTAAGATTTGGAGTTTGAGAACAATGTAGATGATTGATTGTTTTGTTTTCATAGTATTTGTTTAACCAACCTAAAAAACCCATGGCATTTCATTTCTCTTTGTTTTCTCTCAGTTCATAAGACTTCAACTTTTTTTCATTGTTGTAATTTTACACCCAAGTTGGGAATGCTAGGCTATCTGAGGGCACAGAATGGGACCTAGAGTACCTATTTTTGAATTTTAGTGAGTTCCAGAATTGACTGTCTGAACAAGTCACAGGGGATTGAGCTTGTGAGACCATTGTAGAGGTTGTAGGGGCTGTCAGAGTGTGATTTAAGCTTATAGTAAACCCCAGAAGGATAGACCTATAAATTACCATTGGAATTGGGATCTAAGTTGTAGATCACCTTTTGCTGGAGTTCTCACCCATACATAAGTTTTTGCTTAGTATATTTGTGTAAGCTCTTGTGGCCATGTTTGCTTTCTCTAGTTCTTTTGATTATAGATTTTATTTATACTCAAAATAATTCCAATCATGTTTGTCATTAATGCAAATCTGTAAGCAATGAACTTTTCAATGGACCATCCATTGTAGTTTGTCAATCATGAATCACATTAAGTGGCTAGCACTTATCATGGTAGTTTCGCTAACTGTTAAAGTGTTAAAACAAAGTGCACAATCATATCATATTTATTATGTTAAAACAGAAGTAGGAAATAATTTCTATACTGAATAGTGAGCATGAACAATAGCAATGCATATCCATCCAAGCTTAAAAGATTGTGGGTGACCATCTTCTTAAACCTCACTATTTGGATGACTGTTAAAATTTGGAAATCAATGAATTTTGGTGTTCTTGGGCAGCTCATTTCAGGGATCTTAACACCTTTCTCATAGCCACCGGTATTCTACCACACCTTAGCTTCTTCAAAAACATGTAAAAATTCTCTTGTATTTCTTGTACCAGAGTCCCAGACCATGTTTTTTTTAAAGAGAAAGCTGATGCGTTGTGGCTATCTAGCTACATGCATACCTTGATAAAATCATCCACATATTTATTTTATCTTGGTCTTCACCATGTTTCTTAATGCAACCTTAAGTAATTAAGCTTCTATAGGATTGGAACTGCAAGAATCCATCCTACTTGTATTGCTTATGTTCACATGACTATCCTGCACCATGTTGCAAGAATATTTTCTCTTGCCATAGTGTGTAGCCTCCAAAAAAATGTCACATTCCTTTGTTTCATTAATTTTTCTTAATGAGAGTAATATAAAGGTTGCTAAAGTTTCTCTGAAGGAAAAGACAGAGGGTGCCTTGAGCATTTTCCAACGATCAAAAAATGTTATTTTGCAGGCTGCTGATGCTGTTAGGCATGCTATAAGACAATCTCAAATTGAAGATGATATGATATGTGTATGATATGAAGGCATTCTATAAAATAGTTCACATGCCTTGCGTATGATATGACATTTTGCATGCATCCTGCACTCTCTCATCTAGCTGATGATGGATTACGGAGAGTGATCTAAAATGATGATGCTAAAACACACACAATCAAATCCAAAATGAACTTGCATTAAAAATGGATTCTGGAAATCTGATATTGTTGATTTTGCATGCATGTCTACTAGGACAATCACAACTCAAACACATATTTTTGAGTTGTGATTGTCCTGGTAGACATGCATGAAAAATCAACAATATCAGATTTCCACAATCCATTTGTAATGCAAGTTCATTTTGGATTTGATTGTGTGTTTTTTAGCATCATTGTTTTAGATTAAAATTCATAATCCATCATCAGCCAGATGAGAGAGTGTAGGATGCATGCAAAATGTAATATCATACACAAGGCATGTGAACTATTTTATAGAATGCTTGAAAAAAAATTTACACCTAGGCGTTGGTAGAAATTTCTACCTTTATTGGTCAAAATTTCCACCTTTATTGGTCAAAATTTTTGACCTTCATTGGTCAAAATTTCCACCTTAAATGATCAAATTTTTTGACCTTCATTGGTCAAAATTTCTACCTTAAATGGTCAAACTTTCTACCTTTCTTAGTCAACATTTTTGACCTTCATTGGTCAAAATTTCCACCTTCGACGGTCAAAATTTTTGACCTTCATTGGTCAAAATTTTTACCTTTCTTGGCCAACATTTTCTATCTTAAATGGTCAAACTTTCTACCTTTCTTCGTCAACATTTTCGACCTTCATTGGTCAAAATTTCTACCCTCGATGGTCAAAATTTTTGACCTTTATTGGTCAAAATTTTGACCAATTCCAGGCAGAACCTGCACTGTGCCTATGGGATTTTTTCGACCAATGTATTGGTTGAAATTTTGACCAACCAATAGGTTGGTCAAAATTTTGATCAAATTTTTTTTGACCAATGAGTTGGTCGAAGCTGGTTGAAGTTTGGTCAAACTATGGGTCAAAATTTTGACCAATAATGGTTGAAAAATGGTCTAGATGTAGTAGTGAGAGAGCCCTAATTTCTCCATCAAAATTGATACCCATTGAAGATAACTAACTAGTAATAGTATTAAACTCATTTAAATGATTTGCAACAGATCCACCTTGTGTTATTTTCATATTAAATAAATGCTTCATGAGAAATACCTTGTTTGAAGCAGATGGCTTTTCATATAGTTTCACTAGGGTTTGCATCAACTTTTCTGTTGTCTTCACCTTTGTAATATTAAATGATTCTAAGTGCCTTTCTGTCCAAAATATCTGAGTCATCATTTGTCATAGATCCCTAATTCTTGGTTTTTCCTTCCAACGACTTCCATAAATCCTTTCGATAAAGATAGTCTTCCATTTGCATTTTCCATAACTGAAAGTTCTACCCATTAAACTTGTTAACCCTCAGCTTACCCTCATCTTCCATCACTCTCACTTAGCTGTGAGACTCCCACTCAACCATGAGACCTTCCTATAGAGGATCGATAAAAAATAATTTTAAAAAATGATGATGGTGAGGCTTAAAAAAAATGACAACTGTCTGGCTCTAATACCACTTATTTGGATTAACCTCAGACAAAAACAATAATTACATGCAAATATAACCAATACTAGAAAATAATAGATCACATTAGAGAGAACACAAGACACCAAGATTTAATGCGGTTCACCCAATCCCTAGGCTATGTCCACCAACAACAAGTCCAATATTATTATTATCTAGTGATTAGAACCTTATTACAATCCAGAATCCCTTATAACTCAATACCACCGTAAGAAGCTACAATATCACCATTCATCATGAAATCCCTAACCCTAAGCCTTTTTATATAATCTTTTTTCCACTTACAAAATTAAGGCTAGAATAGTAGAAAGATAATAGCCAATGCCTTTTACAATATAAGGGCATTTTTGGCTTCAAGGGTGTTGCCCCTGAAAACCCTCACAAGGGAGTTGTCCCTCGACCTCACCTTGTACTAAAATAGCGAGTGCACCTAGGGTGCTACCCTAGGACCCCATAGGGGTGTTTCCCCTTGACCTTATCTCGGGGGCACTACCCCCAAACCCCTATAGAAATAATCTGGAGGGAAATTGCACTGAATAAACCTCTGAGACTGATTAGGCTCCATATCACAATAGTTAGCTCATAGACAACTTAGGGAACATAGAAACCAAGACATGACCAAGTGTTAAAAAAACCATTGAGTATCAACAACTCACCAAGAATAACCAAGCTCCCTCCATTGATTGTGCCAACTCAAGAAATATTACTATCAAGTTTTGAATGTAAACTGAGCCATAATATATGTTGAGTGCCCCAATCATTGCAGAATGCCTTCATTAACTGAGTCACTTCACTGACTGAGAAACTTGGGCAACACTGCAACCAAGCTTCACCAAGCTCCTAGTGTGTGCTGAGTTCCCAAAAGAAACACCAAGCAACTTTGATGACTGAGTGCCCCTAAGCTATGCCATGATCCTTCAAGAACTGAACACCTCTAGGATAACCAAGTCCATTCATCTACTGAGTTATCAACCAAGAACTACCAAGAGATGAGTGAGTAACCTCTACCAAGCACCTCTTCATAGGAACTATTGAGTCTCCTCCCATGAACTCCAAAGTAGCCACCAAGAAAACCTAAGATGCTCCAACATCAGCTTGGGCCTTATTTTTGGTCTACTTTACATGTCCCATGTTCATATTATTTTGGGTGTTAACTTCTATGTGAGTTGGCCTATGGGAGAAAGTTAATTATGAGCCCTTTATAAACACATCCATTTGCTCCATTTAGCATCCATCAATCATATCCATAACAATTCTATCATCTATGAAAAAGACCCTAATTTTTCAAGTGCTCAAGAATTCTTAAATCTTTCAAGGCATTAAAACAATCTCTTCATTCAAGATCAATGATTCATGAATCAAAGCTATTGAAAGAGTTTATGCAAGATCTACCACTTTCAACATTAAATATATCCCTTTATACACTCAAGATCATTTATTGCTTCTTCTAAATTCATTCTCTCAAGATCTACATTCATCTACATTTATTCCTAAGGAAAATTTCAAGCATATTCATTCATGAAGGTTTTGGTTTAATTTTGATTTCCTTTCCTAGGGTTTTTGAAGTTGCATCAAGGCTATTTCATTTACATACTTGATTATATATTAAAATCAAGAGCATAGTTATAGACTCAAATTACTCTATGTTATATCTATCACTACTACTAGTTAGCATTCTATTTATATTTTGATTTAAGGTTAATTCCTAAACAAGGGTTTGATTGAGGAAAATCCCCCAAAAAACAAACAAAATCCTTCTATTTTATATGTTTTATATATAGAAAAGGAAAAAAAGTTGGAGATTCAGATGCTCTTCTTCTCATTCTTTGAAACTACAAAATTGAATTGGGATCAGACACAATTAACCAAGGATGCACTACCACCCTTCTTTAGGAGAAAGTTGACCATTATTAGGAGAAAATTGACCTAGCTAGATCACCAATTTTTTTTTGGGTTTTGTAGATCTCATAGTTTTCAACCTATAAAGTGGAAATCAATAGTTTTGGAGCTTTCTTCAAAACCATTTATAGGTTCTTATCTTTCAAGGTATATCATTTTATCCTTTTCTATTTCAGTACACTTTATCATCTTATCATGTCTTTATATTTTAGCTTTATATTGCATATCTACTTGGTTAAATCCTCTTAAGGTGGAGGTGAGAGTGAAGTAAATCCAAGTGATTCACACTTTGCATTAGGTTATGCATTAAAACTTCCTTTTGTGTTTATCAAACCTGTCTTAAGAGGTGGATCTTGGTTTTCCCCCTTCACAAGGTGTTAGGGTGGATTTATTCCATTCCCCCCCTACACATCTTTGGTGAACTCAATTTACTCTGTACTTTTCTAGTTGGAGTTAGATTCTTTTCAATGTGTGTTTTCCATCTTTGGTGAACCCAACTTGTGTACTTTTCTTATTGGAGTTAGATTATTTGCATTGGTTGTTAACCTCTCTTTGGTGAATCCAAATTTTGACATTTCCTCCTATCATTTTGAAGTTAGATTACATTATCTTGTTATCCCTCTTTGCATGTTATCTTGGTGTATCTAGATCTACTTTGTATTCTATTATTTTCATTAGTGATATTTAGATCTCCTTTTTCATTGTTTATATATGGACTACATTTCATATATTTGTATTTTGAAAATTCAAAAAAAACCCATCTAGTTCATTTTCAAATTGCACACTCATTACATTTCCTTTCAATGGGGTTATTATCTTTATTTTAAAGTTTCATTCATGATCTTCAAGATGTTCTATATCATGCATATGATGAGGACTTAGTTTTTCCTTTAATAAATCCTCATTCCCCTTAATTATTCATTTCATTTATTCTCATTCTCCTTCAAAGGGTAATATCTCCAAAGATAATGTTGATCAACCATTAGTGATTCATGATGTTACTAACCTTAATAGTGCTACTATTTGGGATGAGTCATTGGATAGGAATGTTACCTATTCTCTTCCTCATTAAACTTCTTTGTGTCATGATTGTTCCTCCTCTAATGCATATTTTGTTCCCTCCTTGGATGATCTTACTATTTGGAATGAACCCTTATAAAGGGATATGGATTAATCTCTTCTTCATGAGACAACTCTTACACACTTTGATGATAGTAATTTCTCCTATTGATCAACCATTTCTATAAATTTCATTGATATTCCTTCTGTAGGTGAGGCCTTGATGAGTTTTTTTGTCCTTCTCCTAAGAGTACCTTATACATAGAAGACCAGACCCTTGATTCTTCTTCTTATTCCTTTCAAAATAGATCTCAAATCAATTCAGGTCTTTTTGAAAATGATAATCATTATGACCTTATTTTCACCAACCCAAACTTAAATCATGAGTATCCTACTCATATTGACCATCTAAGTAACTTCTCAACTATTCAAGATTGGGAAACTTTAGATTTAACACAAAAATCCTATATCCTTGACTTTACATATCAAACACCTATGATATCTTCTTCTATGTTTGATCCTTATTTTCAATGCATTATCTATGTTATGTTTTATGTAATTTTTAATGATGAATGATATCTTTCTATGACCATTTTATTTGATACATCGACATCCCTATTATGTTGCTCCTAGGTTGGTGACATTGTTAGCCTATTTTTTCGGGGCTCATTGTCCTACTTTGTAGAAACATTATAGTCATTTCTTTTGTCTCCGCATTTGGAGGGAAAGGGCCTTATTTCCTCTTTCTATCTATATCATAGGATCAATTATCTCACTTTTCTAAACTATTTTCATTTTATATGATGACATATATTAGCCCTATTTTCAATAGGTTAAATAATTTTTTTGGATCCATGTAATGAAATTTCTCAAGCCTCATTGTACATAGGATTTTTATATTATTTCCATGATCTTATAATTTTCCTTAGCATAAAACCATAGTTTTAAGTCACATTCATGTTTTTTCATAATATATTTTACATTTTTGACCCATGGTTTAAACATCTTCTTCTTTTGTATTCATGAGTTTGAATGTTGTGTAGGATTTATGTTGAAAAGTGTTGCAAAGTTGTAATGTCCTTCAATTGTAACATCTCTTATCTTTATCATTTGTCTAATATGGATCCTACAATCTTATGATCTAAGGTAAGCACAACCTCACATTGGATGGTGCCTTTATTAGGGTATAGGTTACAAGTTTGCAAATTAGTTGTGTCGTGCTTAATCATAACATCCCACCAGTGACACAAATGTAACATCAAAAGGTTGTGAAGTTTTGATATGTGATGTTGGAATTTTTGCAACATCTCCCTAGTTAGTAGCTAAAAATGTTTTGAAGTTGTGAAGTTTTGCTGAATAAAATTAAAGATAAAGTTCTACTTCATTGCATTCTATGTAAAAAAGGGTTAAGGCATTGCAATCTAGTTACCAAATGCCACATGGAAGAGTTAGATCAAAGGATACTTATAGATCAATGATGGATGGTGATTCTCATTGAGTCTCATGGGCCATACTCAGTGGTTTTTGCATGTGATCACAACATTCTCTTAAGGGTTAAGTTTTGAGCCACAAAGTTACGATGGATCTTCAAAAAGGGTTAAGCACAATCTCTAAGTTAATAGGATAAGCCTAGATAACTATTGTGATGTTGTGAGAATTTTTTTTTGATATAACATAACATTAAAGCAATTAGTGGTTATGATAGTTAAAGGCTTATGAAGTTGTGACCAATGTTACATATAACTGTCGATTCAATGAAAGGTTGCGAGGTCCCAGTTACAATGGAAATTAATAACACATATGTCAAGTATGACATCACAGTGGTTAATAGTTGTGATAAAGGCCAGGTTCTCAAATGGAAACAAACATCAAAGTATGAAGGCATAGCTTCCTGATAGTCACAAAGACTTATGCATTGATTGTGACAAGGGTGCAACAAGATTAATACATCAGTCTAGCATAACTTCACAACTAGCAAGTTGAAAGGTCTCAATGGGTCATAAAGAACAATTAGGTGGGGTCCCAACCAATGAAATGATGTCATGCAAATTAAAAATGAATTGATGCCCAATTGTAAAAATGCTGCCAAAATCCAAGTTAAACAGATTTTTTGGTGTTCTTAAAAGAGAATTTGTGCATAATAATTTATTGCAATTAAGGTTCTTTGTGGTTAAATAAAGATATTCAATTGTCACTGAAATCCACCATTATGAAGTTTGCAAATTCTTAGAGTCATAGAGCCAAAGAATTTTTGAGGTCTTGTGATTTGTAAAGTAAGATACCAGATAAAATGGCAGAGCAAGGTGCACCAAAAAGTGAAGACTAGAGTGAACAAACTAAGTGTGTTGGTAGAAGAGTAGTTAAGTTTGTTTCTTGAATCTTCAAATCTATAGACTTATAACGCACATGAATGGAGAGATCCCTATTCTTTTTGGACATGACTATCCTCCTTACAAACTGTATAGTTGACCAATTTTCAAAAAATAAAAAACATCATGGATTTTTCCAAAAAATTCAGCATTTGATCTTCATGATCTACATAGTTTGTAGTTAAAAACAACAAAAAATTTGGAAATAAATCACTACATTTTTCGTGAATCTAGGAAAAAAAAAGTTTGACTTTGTTTTTTCTTTTGTGCATTTTGTCTAGAGATTAGCCTGTCCTATTCTTTTTGTCAGGATGTTGTATTCCTAGGATCTAATGGAATGAACTATTCGTGTTATTTTATAATACTAGGTTAAAAGGGCCTCGAGATTCGAATCCATGGAAAAAAATTTGGGCTGATCTTATTAAGGCTCTGATGAAGGTCTATAACCCTGTCACTTAGTGTTTCTATAAAAAAGACATATGTGTATGCACACACTAGACATGACAACATTTATTGAAGCATTTGGAATTTAGGGACCTATGGGTTTACCAATTAAATTGGAAGAATATGAGGCCCTATTTACCAGACATAAGAACTACTTCACAAGAAAAGTTATGCTATGGAATTTCTGAGAGGTAAAAAGAAACTCGATGAAATCCCAAAGAAAATTAATAAAGTTCTATCATTAGAATATTTTTGAGGGTATTTCAAGAATAGAATTTTTGGTCTGAATAAGGTTTTAGGTATTGAGGCTATTATGAATGTGATAGGGGACATCTATTTAACGACTATCAACATACAAGATCCATTTACAAATTTGAAGTATGATTATGTAGGGCACATTATAAATGTGATGCATACAAAAATTATGGATGAAAATAATGAAGAGATGGTAAATTTCAAGTTCTACCATTACTCGCTCATGCACCTACTCTTGTACACAAATATTGATTACATCAAGAAGGATTTCATTGAACAAATTGAGGAAATGGGAGAGCTATCTTATGGCAGATGTGGACTAGGGTATGAAATTGACATTATCCCTATTCTAATTCAATTTCATTCTTTAATGATTTTGCGTTTCCAATCATGAACATGTTAGGGCTTGTTCAAGCAAGAGTTCCTTATACAGTTAGAAGATTACTTAGGCCAAATCTATGTCTTGAGGAAGTAAGGTCAAACCATAATTGGGGAGATGTTTTTCTATTTGTAAATTGTACTATGATAAGAGTGTATGGATGTCCCCAGCCTCCTCATATCTTACCAAAACATGTGTTTGGGAGATTAGGGATTGTAGAATTCATTTGGAAACTTATTATGATGGATAGAGAGAATCTAGAACAAACAAGGCATAAGGGGACTTTTCTATGCATAAGTTTTAAGATAGGATATTTTTCAATTGGTAAATATATTGTAAATCAGCTACACTCTATTGGACTGACTAAATGTACTTTTCTTAAGAGAAAAAAAAAATTATACCAATCTCAGACCCCCACATTACCTTGAAAACTCATTTATATATGCATGAGTTGCAACAAGCAAAGGACAAATGTGATTGAAAGGTGTCCTTCAAAAGAAACTTACGTACACCTATCATAAAAGACAAAAAAGCAAATAATAGCAAGGCTATTACATCGAACATCCCTTGGTGGGTCCCTTTCTATTATACTCTCATTAATTGAGACAAGAGCTTATGATTTAATTCTTTTATTTATTCTTCATCCTTAGAGTATGTGGTCATTAAATTTGAAAGTGATGAATCATCTATGATTACCTGCAAACTTACTTTAATATAGGGATTTTCCTTGTCTTCATCATTAATTGTGAGGGTAACTTTTACTTTTGCATCTTCCTCCTCCTCATCTTTCACTTCATCATCCTGTAACAACTGCCCTTTTGACATAAATTTTTTTTTCCACTCATTGTAAGTAGTGTCCTCTGGCAAATCAAAATTTAGAGCCTCTCTTTGTACAGTTATTAAAGAATTTACAACTGCCTCTAAATCAACAAAATCCTCTCTGATGGCATTATAAAATAGCTACACTTTCACCAATTCCTCATTTGTTTTTGCCCATAGCCGGTAGCCAATTTCATTAATGATATTATTCATTCTTTCATAAGATATCTCATCCAACTCCTTTTTCCATTCTTCTTTTTCCTTCATTTTGTCAACAGTCTTTAAAGCACAAGGAAATAGACTGAATTTTTCAGCCATATATTTGGAATTTTTTTTTATTAATCTTCTCTAAAAATAATCTCTTTTGTCATCAAAATATTCTAATTTATTTAGTAAATCAAAAATCTTCTCCATTTGATGACAAGGTAGATAGATGATAGATATGCACATAGTTGTAATATCATTATTTCTTTTTGTCCATTTCTATACAAGAGGTCTCAACCTAATCTCATCTCTCTACAATTCATCCCTAATGGATGCAATCCTTTCCAATTGATCAAAAAAGGTTAACCATTCTATCCTATCCATTAAATACATCACACCCTGCCTCAATTTCTCTTCATATTGATTTTTTAATTCTACATGCAATTCATAAAGCTTGGTTTTCTCTTCTTCAAAATCCTCTGGGGTGTAGAATTGAGGCCTTTCAAGGGTATCAGGTATCTCAATAATTGGAGTGGATTTGAAAGGCTCGATAGGTGGCCTGGGAGGGTATACAATCATGGGTCTACTAGACTCTTCTATTTTTCTTTTCCCCAGTGTCTTCTCCATTTGAGACACTTGATTCTCTAGTGTTTGTATCTGTGTGCCCCTTTCTTCATATGCCTTCAACACTTCTTCAAATATAGCATTTAGCTGGGAAAATCTATCCTCTTCCTAGCCAGACACCACGCTACCAAATTTTAGCATTTCTGAAGCCATCCCAATTATCTTTTTACTGCCAACTTCACCAGCCCTGAAGACTGTCAATGCACCAGTATGCTCTGCAGTAGAGATTTCCTGCATCCTTGTTTTATCCCTTTTCTCAATAGACCAAATTACAAGGGCTTGGTGGTCATCACTAAATTTGACTCCTCTATGAGCCTATAGTATCTCTTCTTCAGTTTTTAACTAGACATCCTTTTGTTTTCTTATTGAATCAAAAACCATAGCATTCACTGTATCCCATTTAGGTGAGATAAGTACTCCTGATTGCTTAACTAATTGCCTCCTGGACTTAGGTGTAAATTGGGCAAAATCACTCAAAAACTTGGATTTTACCTCTTCTTTAATAACAGAGTCTAGTTTATTTGGTTGCTTTGCCTTTATCTTTTCACAAGTCTTTTCAAAATTTCCTATATTTAACCTCCACAAAAATTGTGCAAATGCCCTAGATTTCACAAAATTTTCATCATTTATAAACCTCTCAGAGGCTTGGGCAACTATAGGATCAATTTCCTTACCTTGATAATTAGCAACAATGAGCTCTAAGGAAGGTGTAGGGAGTTCTTGTGGTTCCCCAATCTCTAGATTTGTGGAAGTAACAATTATATCCCCTTCTCCATCAATATGTCTAAGTTTTTCCCTTAAAGATGTTTCATCATCTATCTAGATTGGGGACTGGCTCGAGGAGTATTGTTTTGGCTAAGAAGAAGAAGACCCTTGTTCTAACTTCTATCTTTTTGGAGCACTGGTTGTAGGTGGACTTCTTAGCCTTTGTCTTCGAAGAAAAGGACCCTATTGCATATTTTGAATCATCACATAACCTGACCTTCTTTGTAAGGTATATTGGCCAGGAGCTACTATGTTTTTAATGTTGATTTTCCTTTACATTTCTATAGCCTTGTCTGGATATGTCCCAACATATGTAGCATTCTTTTTATTTATAGCTTGTATTATCTCAGCAAAATTATTCATCAAGGCCTGCATCATGGCTCCCCAGTATTTCTTTTCTTTTAATGGATCATAGTGGGGGTCAAAAACATTAATGAATTCTAGGGTTTTGCTAAATACTATCCATTTTTCCTTTCTCAATTCTTGTTCTTGTTAAGTAAAAACATTTCTAATCACATGTTTAGGATAGTAAACTTGTTGCACCATGTGAGAAGCTTTTATTCTCTCCCTTAGGACATCATAGAATCCTTCAGGATCAATAAATTTGGCATGAGATTCTACCATGTTATATCTATCTAAAATCAAATTCAAATGCTTCCACCCTTTCCTTTCAAAGACAAAATCATGGGTCATAGTAACAATTGGAAAAAATGTGCCCTTCCTAGATGATTCCCTCTCGTTTATGGTGCCTATTTACCATAATAGCTCAGCTATTCCTATCTTCAAAGGCACATGAAATGGTAGCACATGAGGCTTTCCCAAAAAGCCATATACTCTTATCACTATTGAAACATTGTAGGGAATTATATCCCTCCAATTATGATTGACAAGTAGCCATTTAGCATGGTCCTTGGGTCTAACCAATTCTAACAATTCTTGTGGAATTCTAGGGCTACTCCTCTCAAAAAAAATCTAAGCTTTGATGCAAAATACTTATCAAACCTCACATATCTAGAATTTGTGGCTTTTGAGGTCATATCCACACTCCACAACTATACTAGATTCTTTTCTCCATCCCTAGTTGTCTCTAGCTCCATACCCTTGGAAAAGAAGGCAAGTCCCTTATGCAAACATATATACATAAGCATTGAATACCTACAGAAAGGTTGATCTACTTTTCCTTTTTCTATCCCCACCAAACCATTATGAATTTCTTTTGCAAGAAATGTTGTGAAATCCATAATAGTGCTCATTCCAAATTGAAGAGTTTGAGCCATTATGAGGACAATTGAGCCTAGGATTTGTTCTACTTCATCCACTCCAAAAATATTACAAAGAGAAACATATAATTCCTGATCCCTAATGTTAAAATGTCTTTTCAATAGTGGCTCTGGGGTGCTAGTAGTAATCATAGACAAAGTACCAACTTTAGCAGCATGCTCCTGTAGCGGCCCTTTTTTCAAATAATTTTTTTGTGCATCATACCTTGCTTGAAAGTCACCCATATCAATAGTTTCAAACAAATCATGGTTAGAGTTAAGATTGAAGACTTCTCTAATTAATTCAGGGCAAACCCTAAAGAGGTTTACTCCAGCATGATTCTTTACCCACCCTGTAATTGGATCATACTTCTTGGCCAAATCCACTAATAAATCAGTATTGAAGAAAAATGTGGGGACTATTAATTTTCCAATATCAAACTCCCAGACATTGCTCAGAGGAGTATCCAGTCTTCACTTTGAAAACCATTTTTTGAATAATTCCAAACCTCCCATGGAGACCTGAGCATCTCGTACCCAATTGGCCTTGTCATAGAAACCCTCTGCTATGGCTACTCTAGGGTTTTAGGAATCAACTCCCTCCCCTTAGTTATCTCATGTACTGACAAAGGAAATTGTTCCAAAAAATCATCATGCACACCCCTTTTTGAATATTCAGTTTTCCCAAAAAATTCCTTTTGTGGAGGCATTTCTAAATCTTACTCAAAAAATTCTTGATTTTCACTGGTTATAGATCACTTACGTGCTAAAATCTGCTTTCTTTCTACAACTTTCTCTGCAAATTTGCTGAAGTCCTTGAGGAATTTTGTGCCCTAGCTCTAGAAATCCTTTTTCTTTGAGAAAATCTGCAATCTGTGCTTCAACAATGGCAAACTTACATGTTATATCAGAGCATTAAGGTCACACGAAGGAAACTTTGTATCATATTAATTCTTGCAACTGTTATTTTCATGCTGTATTTTGAAATTTGAATTTTACCCATCGATTTCCCATAGATTAGACGGCTTTGTTTCAAAAGTAAAAAATCCTTTTAAAACTTTGAGACCCTCGGCCACGCGTCAGAAGCTTGCTTGCTCACATTATTTAAAAACCTCACATTTTGATAATGTGAGAATGTGGGCACCATCGATCTTACCCTGATCAACGGTGAACCAAGATCTCTTTATTTGGCAGCCCACTAAACTTAACTTGATCAATGAAAAGTTACCTTTTAGTCCATGTGCTCTGACAAGTTTAATTATAGTAATCAAAGTTTTCGCACCCATGACAATTGCCGCTTTCGACTTGGCACACCTATCACCTACCACCAATGAGTGCACTTCATTACATTTAATCTTTTCCAGCATGGTATGACTTGAAATACTTCCTAAAGCTTTGTCCAGGTCCCACCATGCCTGCTTACCCGCATTATTTAAAAACTGAGCAGTTCCATATTGCGAGAATGTGGGCTCCGTCGATCTTACCCTAATTGACAGTGATCAAATCTTGTAATGATTGCACATCTAGTCAACTAAACAGACCAATAAGAAACTTCCTTTGCATTTCATGTCATCTAATAGCTTGCCATGAAAGACACACTGCTATTACTTTTTTGAGAAAGGCGGGCCCATGATGTCACTCTGTGCTATGTGCCAACTGCCCACTTCCTCGAATTATTTAAAAATTGCACAACTTCATAATGTAGGAATGTGGTAACTGTAGATCTAAACAAGATCCACAGTTGATGAAATTTGATCATAAGGTAAAACCTTTTTTAATTGAACAACCAATGATAGCGTAGGAGAATAAAATGTGTACAGGGTACTGACAGGTCTGCAAAAAGGTTTTGACCAATTCTGACAAACAAGAACTTTTGTGGTGCACTGAGTTTTGAACGTCAGTAGGGGCTACGTGTCACAAATGCATTTCCTCACATTATTTAAAAACCTCACATTTTGATAATGTGAGAATGCGGGAACCCTTGATCTTGAGAAGATCTATGGTGCTAAAAATATACTATGATTTGGCCCCTCTTTCAATAAAATAAAGCAATTAAAACAACTCTATAAAGTTTATCAAAAGATTAAAAGGTTATTTTGACATAAATAAACCTTTAGGATAAACATGCCCCACCAAAATATATTTGAAATCATACCTTTTTGAATTTTTTGAAGACTAGGGAAACACAAAACACAAGCATAAGGGTTTCTCACATAATTAGGGTTTTTTCATGGATGACTTGAGAGACAAACCCTGAGAATATAAAAGGAAAATATAGAACATGGAATAGGGCACAATTAGAGCAATCTAACATCCTTCAAAATCACTTGAAATAAAACCCTAATCTACATAATTCAAAAACTTATATGATTTTTCATCCAAATATTACAAATTTTTTTATACTATGAAAAATCAGACCAACAGTGGCTCTGTTTTGGGATGATAGACTATTTAAGTCTATGCAAGAATTTAGAATCTATGGAAGAGAAGACCACATACTTGGTGTAAGAATGACAACTTCTTCAGAGAGCACAGAGAAACACACAGAAACAAAAAACCAAATTGTACAAGGAAACTTATAGGGATTTACAAAATATATAGAATGTACAAGGACGCCTAAAACTACTGTTCATGGAAATCATATACTTTAAGAAAAGGACCTCTTCAAGAATTGTCCATGAACTAAAAATTCAAGAATACCTCCAGTTAATTCCCTCAAGAAATATGAATCTTCTCAATTCTTATCACAAATGTTATATGGACTAAGCTAGATTGGGTCAAATTTTCCATGTTTTCCCTTATCTTCCATCTCGACATTCCACATCAGTACCATATCTCCTATTTCAAATTTTCTCTTAAAGGCCCTTTTATCATATAAGTGCTTCATCTGTGATTGGAGGTTAGCATTCTGAATAGAGGAATCTCTTCTTGTCTCCTCTAACTGTTTGATGTCATCTAGTTTGAGTTGCATCTCATCAATGATATCATCTTCATATAACTGAATGAATTTATACATCTCCCTTAGATTATTTTGGGGAAGTTTGGCTTGTATACCATAAACCAAGTCAAATGGGGCACAACCAATGGCCTTTTTAATAGTAACCCTATCAGCGCATAGGGATGGTGGCAATTTTGAATCCCAGGCCTTCTTGTTTTCCCCTAGAATTCTTTTGATAATCTTTAATATACTCTTATTGCTTGATTCTTCCTGACCATTCCCTTGAGGATGATAAAGTAAGGATGTATATTTTGTAATGCCATATTTTCTACAAAACTCTTTGTATTCATCAGATCTAAAACACATAGCATTATCAGTAATTATCTTCTGTGGGCAACCAAATCTAGTTATAATGTTATTCAAGATGAAATTGATCACCGCTTTACTTGTAGCATTCTTGGTAGGGATTGCTTCAACCCATTTGTGAAGTAATCAGTTGCCACCAGAACCCAAGACTATCCACCACTAGATTTGTTTGAGATTTCACCTATGAAATCAATCCCCCACTGCTGAAATGGTGTCTATACTTCTACAGGTCTTAGTGGTAAATTTCCAAAAAATTTCAATTTTCCACTGAATCTTTGACAAATATCACATGTCTTAACAAATTCATGAGCATCTTTGAAGAGTTTTGGCCACCAAAAACTAGATCTAAGGACTTTGTGGGTTGTGGTTTTAGCCATGAAATGACCTCCACACACACCTTCATGCATATCTTTCAAAATCCTAGCAGCCTCAGTTTCATCTACACACTTCAAAAGTACTCCTTCCATGCTTCTCCACCATAATTTTCCTTGTACTATAACATATCTTATAGCATGTAAATTAAATTAAGGGATCTCCTTTGATTATCAGTTAACTCTGGTGGGGACTTCATTATTTGCAAATAATAGATTACATCTTTGTACCAGTTAGATATGCCCATATCACAGGGGTCTTCTCTGCAATTATCATCCAATTGGTTAATTTGATTTGCCTCTAGATTTGCATCTGCCATCGACTTTGCCAAACCTTGACCTTTGAACAATTTAGTAATCTGGATGTTGATGTTGAATTCTTGTATTCTATTGATCCACCTACATCTCCTGCCAAATACTTCTTGTTGTGAGAAAATGTCTTTCATAGCAGCAGCAGGGACAAAAGAAATAACTGTAGCCCCCATTAAATAACATCTGAAGGTCTTCACTCCTTTTACCAATGCATATGCTTGTTTTTCATTAATATCATACTTTAGCTCAGCTACTTGCAATGACTTGCTAAAGAATGCAATTGATTTTTCATAACCTTCTTCATTTTTCTATAACAGTATTGTAGCAACAGTATGAAATGAGGCAAAAGAAAATATATGCATTGGTTTGTCATAATCAGGAGCTTCTAGAATAGTGGCATCTTTGATAGCTTGCTTAATCTTTTGAAATGCAATATTAGGTTCACCATCCCATTTTATCTCGGATCCTTTCTTTAGCATTTTTGATATGGGCCTACTAATTTCTACAAAATTTGTCACAAATCTCCTAAGAAAATTTATCTGTCCAAAAAATGATTGGATACCTTTGAAACTCTTGGGTTTCTGAATCTTATCTATTGCTTCTACCCTTTCAAGGTTAATCCTCACTCCATGCTTGCCAACTAGATGTCCTAACAATTTTCCTTTAGTGACACCAAAGTTACATTTCCTTGGATTTAAGGATATTCCATATTCAAGGGCTTTGATAAATACCTTTTCTAAGTGCATTCAATGCTCATTTTTATCTTGGAGTAAGCAGTAAGGCCATCCTGATACACAGCCAGAAATTTATCAATAATATTAGCAAAAGCCACATCCATGGCCCTTTGGAAAGTAGCTCCAACATTAGTAAGCCCAAAAGGCATCCTAACATAAACATATGTACCCCATGGAGTGGTGAAAGTAGTCTTAAACTATTTTGATTCTTTGACAACTACTTGATTATATCTTGAAAAACCATCCATCATGGACATCAATTCTGAACCAGTGACCCTTTGCAACATTGTTTCCATATTTGGCAAGCCATAATTATCCTTTAATGAAGATATGTTAAGATTCTTGAAATCAACACATAACCTTATATCTCCATTTTTCTTTCTTACTACTACTAGATTTGATACCCAAAAAGAATGTTTGATAGGCTTAATGATGCTAGCATCTCTTAACTTAATCAATTCTTCCTGCATTTTGGGAGCCAGGGTCAGATTTATTGGCCTTTGTTTTTTTTTGAAAGGCTTAGCATCTAGTTTCAAAGGGACTTCATGTTGAAATAGATCTTCCCTATAGGCCTTTAGGTCATCATATGACCATGCAAACACATGTTTATACTTCTTTAGCAGACCTATGAAACCTTGTCTTATCTTAGGAGACAATTTTTTACCAATATACACCTTCTTAGTGGTTTCTTTAGTTCCCAAATTTATCTCCTCCAAATCCTTAGCATTATACTCACTAGTACCCATTTGAGATCTATCATGATTGTCAAAGACAGTTTCCAGGACAACTAAACCTTTTGGTATTTTTTTTGTTTTCAATTGCACAACTTCTTGTCCAAAAATAGTGTCTCTTCCATCTATGTTTTCTACATATGCTGCACAATCAATCTCTTGCCCTGATAACATATACTCACAATTCAAAAACCTTAAAATATCTTTATCATCCTTAAATACTTGCCAATTTTGGACATTGTCAAGAATAGATGGTCTGATCTGAGTTTCAATTTTAGATATACCAGCAAATGTAATATCATCAAGTTTTATGGCTATATTTGCTAGTAAATCAGCCATCTTATTGTTAGATCTATCCTTCCAAATTATCCCAAATGCATCAAAGCACTCAATCATATCCCATACTACATTTCTATACTGTTTTAACCTTTTATTCTTTGACACATAAATATTTCTCACCTCAGATACAACTAACTCAGAATCCCCTATCACATGTATACATTTTACCCCATGCTTATGAGCCAATCTAAGTCTTAACAACAAAGCCTCATATTTTGCTATGTAATTAGTACAGGGGAAATTCAATGTGAAAGAAAAATTTTAGGTTACCCTAGCAGGAGAGATTAATAAAATACCTGCACCTAATCCATCATTTTAATAAGCACCATCAAAGAACATGGCCCATAAGTCACCTTTATCTATCTTTGTATCAACTTCCATCTCTATCTGAGATCTTTGCTTTCTTTTCTTCAGAGTTAAGACCTCAGCTCTAAATGCAATGACATCTGTATCCACAAAATTTGTCATATCATCCTCAACTTCCTCTACTATAATATATATGCTTTTTGGCTCTCTATTGATCTTTACAAAATTTTCATCAATATTAAAAGTAGAAAATGATAAGTCACATTGTAAACCTCCTCCCATGGAAACACTCCATTTTCTAGATAATAACATGCCATATTGAGGAGGTATGTCAACAACCAATATACTCATAGTGAGTTCTTTATTTGGACAAGCTGTCAATCTATAGGACAGGGCACTAATAGTGCCTATAACTATAACTTCCCTCTTATCCATGGCACAACATCTTCCTTGAGTAGTTTCAACCTTTAGACCTAATTCTTTCATTATTTCAAAAGGCATAATAGTACTAGAAGCACCAGAGTCAATCATATAATTCTTCAATGTCTTACCATTCACCAAAATGCTTAAGAAGAATGGCTCAACATTTGCCAAGCATTCATTAACAGAGTTATCCAAAAATATTTGAGGAATCTAAGACACAACCACTTCAGTATCCTAATCCTTCATCTTTTTCTTCTTCATTTCCTTAGGAACATGATTTTCATTACACTCTTGATTTACTTTTACCTCAGTGTTCCCCAACCATGCTATGGATTTATCTCGGTGCTCTAGGATTCTCAATAATTTAGATAGAGGAACCTTAATATTAATCTAAGACAAAACAACAAACATATCAATAGAAGAATCAGAAAGGTTATCATTACTCACATTCCCTTTCTCATCATTCTTACTCAAAGTGTTCAAAGGATTATGATGACCCTTATCTTGCTTAGTGACATTCTGTGATATCTTCCCATCTCTTTTCTTGGAGATATTATTTGAGCACTCTATATCCTTAGGGTTGCCCCCTTTTCTTGGTTCCCATTTTTTATTTGCAAATTTACCCTTCACAGTAGGGTACTCTTTAGGTTTCACAATTTCCCCTTTCTTATGGTCAGTCCCCTTTATAAAAATACTAGCCACCTTATTTCCCTCACTTCCTTGAGCCATACTTCTAGTTTGAACCTGAGCCACCATATTAGCAATGATTTGGTCAATTTCTTCCCTAGAGGGCTTTCTCAGGGTCACTTCTTCCTTTGACCCTACCATGTTACACACATTATCGTCAACATCACTTTCATCAAAAAATACTTGTTGCTGATTGACACCATGAAAATATCTTTGATCATTTACGTCTCTGTCACAACCTTCATTGTTAGAAAAATGTGAATCAAACATGTTACATCCTACATCATCATTGGTTTCCTCTTGTTCCTGACATTCTTCCACTATGTTCTAATTTCTAGAAAATGACAAAGCTACTGCACAATATTTAGGGGCATGAGGTAGTTGACAAGCAAAACACCATGTAGGTTTAGTAGTGAATTCAGGATCATCTACCAAATTTATAGAGTTTTTGGATAAAGAATCAGGGGTCACTTTGTTATTAGTGTTCTTGGGGGGAGGAACATTAGGCTGACCATCCTTCCAAGTAGTACCATAAGGGAAATTCTACAATCGATTTTGTCTACTAAAATATGACTGGTAAGGGACCCTATTTTTAGTGGGGTTCCTATCATTCTTTACCTGAGGAAGATTCAAACCTTTTATAGCATTTCGACTTTGAATTATTTCACTAGACTCTTGCTTTTTCCCTCCAGTAGATTTTTGTTCTTCCCTTTTATTTCCCTTATTCCCAAACAACCTAGGATCATCTCTTTTGCTTTCTAACCTCCCTGAAATCCTTAAGTTATTTTCTATATTAATAGCAATTCTGAAAGCATCTCTTAAAGTCCTAGGCTCCTTTTCCCTAAGCTGGTATGCCATTTTACCATCAAAAGCATTTAGATAAGTAATCAAACATACTTGTCATCAATTCGCATGGCTTGCATCAGCTTATACATCCTTTTCTAGAATCTAGTGTTAAATTCAATGACATATTCATTAGGAAACCTCTTAATCTTATTGAATTCACTCATAATATAACTTTGTTTTTTCTTATCACCATATTGCTCTTTGAAACAATACTCAATATCTTTCCAATCAACAACAGATAATTCAGGGAGTCTCTTGAACCATTCTCTAGCATCTTCAGTTAGTGACTGAACAAACAACTTCATAATGACATCTTCAGCCTCGACCTCATAATCACTCATCATATCAAGAAAACTCCTCAAATGGTCCTCACAAGAGATAACATTATTTTCAGAAAATCTAGGCAATATTTCTCTCATTTCTTGTGGTATAGGATTAGGGAAACCATGGATTCCATCAAAACATATTTTCCAATAACCTTCTAAGTGGGCATGTCTCCTTTGTACATCAATCTTAAGCTGATTAGCACTATCTTTCTTATTATTACTCATAGTGTTACTAGTGTTAGAATCACCAACAGATTTGTTGAGATCTCCTTTTTGTGAAGATGAAGATAAGAAAGAAAAAGGAAACTTAGTGATATTCTAATTTGCATCATTAGATCCATCATTATCTTTAGGCAGAGCTGCATACTGCTTCTTGCTATTTTCCAAGAATTTGATCTTATTGTTCATTTCAGCTATAGCAGCCTCATTTTCTATAATCTCCAATTTCTTGGCTAAAGCATCCCTTCTTTCCTTCTCTTTTCCAATTCAATATTAGAGAGTGACATAGAATCATGGATCTAAACTATCTTCACTGGTTCATTGATCTTAACACCAATCTCCTTTTGTTTTCCTTTGTCCTTAGCCCCTACAACAGGTTCCACATTCTTTACTCTATTGTTATCAACTTCTAGAGCATGATAGCTTTTAACTTTCTATATCATAGGTCCTTCTAGATTTAGTTTCTAAGTTTCCAACAACTTCTTCTCTTGTCTCCTAAGTTGTTCAACTTGTCCCACAATCTCAGGCTGCCATGCACTAGCTGCTATCTCATTTTTCTTCTTTAGATCATCAATTCACCTTAGTAATTCTTGTTTTTCTTCATAGTTCTTCACAATCACTTCTTCCCTTTCCTTTTGAAATCTCCTATTTATAGCTTCTTGCTCCACAAGTTGTTCTCTCAAAATTTCATTCTCATCAGGATTAGGGATAGTAAACTCAGACCCATATGTTTTCTCATCATTAAAAATCTCAGGTTCTAAGTGTCTAGGTTTGACCTTTTCAGGGGAATAATCTAACATGAAAGGGTTTGTACTATGTTGGAAAAGATTATTACTAGTCCTACCCTCAAGACTGAATACATGTGGTTGCACAATTTTCTCCTGGCATACCATTTTAGGGGTATTAAAGAAATTGTCATCAGATAAAACTGGATGAGATCTCAGACCTTTGGAGAAAGGCACTGTTTCAATAGTAGAATGGTGAGCACTATCTTTATCTCCTACTTGATCTTGTGAACAACTCCCTTTCTACATTTGGTTTCCCTTCACAGCCCAATTTTGTCTTCCTCTAGGAGGGAGATCAGTTTGTAGTTTGATGGCCAAATTTTTTCTTACATTTTCTCATGTATTTCTTTTATTTTCCATAATCTGGGACAACAATTTTTCTTTTATCTTGACACTAGTTAAAACCTCTTGAGTTGCCACCCACTCTATTAGAATGGGAAAATAACTAAACAAATGATAAATCCTCAGTGATAATTTTGGGCAAAATGTATACAAATTCCAAATCCATGGGAAACTTCAGTAGAAAAATTTGCAACTCTACTCAAGGGGACACAGATCTCTAATAATTCACTATTTATGACAATGCTAAGTGTAACTCCCTAGCAGAGTCACCACTTTGTTGGTGTTTGAAAACTACTGAACAAAAAAATGTTCAATACCAGAATGATAACACTCAAATAACCTGAGGATCAACTAATTTCTATTATCAGCTACATGAGTAAACCATTTGGACCCAAATTCAACAAAACCAAAGGATGGTTTCCAACTCTTTTGGCTCTACTAAACCAAGGTGGGTGTACCTAGGAATAGTTCTAATGCAAACTGTTGTGTAGAGATTCCTTTATTTTCATTCTGATTCTCATATGTTACCCACTAACACATGCGCAGTTTACTTCAATTCTTTCAATATTCTCAAACTTGTATGCATCCCTTATTTGCCGATTTGGTCATAATTCTCCTAGGATTTACAAATATTCTTAGAAATAATAGCTACCTAAGACTCAAAGAATAGATATAAATGAGTATTGACTAGCATTTAGAACCTTAAACACAATCGAATAGAAAATGATTTTTGTTTATACAAAATGATTTGATATGTAGCAGTAGAATTCACCCTTGCTTGCTTTTGATTTATGAGACCAGTGCCTTATCCATTGGGCAAAGAATTAGCTATTGGCGGGATATCTAATTCAGATAACTTGTAAATGAGTTAATCAATTATAATCACCCATCTCCATTCTTATAAAATATCCCTTTATGAATTCATAGACCCTACTAATTCATTGAAGCATTTATATAATTTCTTGAATTAAGAGCAACAATGAAAACATTATACAACCCATCCAGATTACATTCAACCAATTAAACCTTATTTAAATGACTTCAAAGTAAATAAACCCATAAACTGGAGACAGAAACTAATGACACAAACATAGTGTAAATACCCTTTTGTATTACCCTTTTCATATGACTAATACAATGACCAATATAAAACCAATTGAAATCCTAGAATAGATTGCTATTTCCGTCATTCAATATGTTATTAGAAAGTACAATGGAAAAAAACTCAAATCAGCTACACTCTATTGGACTGACTGAATGTACTTTTCTTAAGAGAAAACATAAATTATACTAGTCTCAGACCCCCACATTGCCTTGAAAACTCATTTATATATGCATGAGTTGCAACAACCATTGGAAAAAAAATTTCAAGTTTATTGCAATTTGTGAGAAATTTGATCTTAGAAAAAGTGGATCAAATAGAAGATCAATGGGCTAAAACTTTTAAAGATTATGTTGCTGCCAAAAAGTTATATGAAGAAGAATTAAAAAGAAGTTATGTTCTAAAGATAAGGGTTGAAGAATTAGAATATCGAGTAAAGACTTTAAAGAATCATTCTAAATCTTTAATAGAAATGGATGATAGAGAGGTATAGACTAGAATAGAAAATTGGGCACCAAGAATAGTGATGGATCAGCCTGTGAGTATGGAAATTGACATATCAAATCGAGGAAAAAATGTCAAGATGGTATTATTCTCATGTCAAGATATATTCTCAATTATTATCAAAACACTTAGTCATATTGAAAGGTAGTAGCAACCAAGTTACCAGTCTATAGTGTTAATTGAGCTCACAAAGGAACCAAGCTATCAATGCGAACCTTGCAAAAGGTAAGTAGTGTCAACTAAGTTGACAATTCGACCAAGCTACAGTGTCAACCGAGTTGATAGTATCCACTAAACTCCAGTGAGAACTGAGTTGAGAAGAGTATATTTGTTCTAATATAATGAACAAGTTGGAAGAGCAGTGTGAATTGAGTCAATAGTGTCTAGAAAGTGATCAGTATGAACTAAGCATCTATTATCAACTGAGTACTAGAGTTAGCCAACGTGATAGTGTTGCCTGAGTATCTTCAACATCACTCAAGTAAGCCATTGGACTTGAGTTACAACACTGAGAAAACTTGGTAATTGTTTTTGGAATTAACTATGTTGTAGCTGACCTATGAAGGAATTATTTGGATAGATATAAGTATGAAGTATTTTGTTAATCCAAAGAGGAGACATGTAATAATTGTATTTAAAGAACATTAGTGAATATGGAAGAGTAGATTGTTTGAAGGCTCCAAGCATTCCAAGGAAAGGAAGAGACTCATCTATCATAGTCAAGTGCATCAATCCCAAATACTTTAACTAGATGGACCTAATAGTCCTTTGTAGAAACTTCTAATAGAGTACATACTTGATTTTATTGTATAAATCCTTTCACAAGGTGGACCTAACTCCAAGAAAAAGGTGTGGGAAACTCTACCTTATACAAAGAGTAAAGACCACTTTGGCAGATGGATCTTCATGGGGGATTTTAATGTTCCTCTTTATGACCATGAAAAAAAGGGGGGTAAGGTGAGTGAGTTGGATGGGAGACTAGGTCTAATGGATTTCATTAATAAAGAGGGTTTAATGGATCTAGATCTTCATGGAATAGAGTTTACCTAGAGTAATAAGAGGCTAGGTGATGATTGTATTTAGGCTCAATTGGATAGAGCTTTTATTTCTCCTGATTGGACTAAATAATTTGTATGCAAGATAAAGGCATTACAAAAAATTGGGTTAGATAATTTCCCTTTGATTTTTACTACTAAAAAGGTTAATATCAATTTTTTTTTCCTTTTAAGTTTGAAAAAATGTGGATGCAGCACCCATAGTTTGAGAGTAAATTGGCTGAATGGTGGAATATAGAATTTGATGGAACTACTCTTTTTAGAATGGCTTCAAAATTAAGAAACGTCAAAAAGGAGGTTAAAATCTGGAATAAAAGATGTTTTGGTAATGTTTTTGAGAGTAAATCAAGTATTAAGGAAGAGCTACAAAATATCTAGGGAAAGATATAGAAGGAAGGATACACTCTTGACCTTGTTAGAGAAGAAAATGAAAAATTGGTGGAGTATCATGACATTGTTACTAAAGAGGAAATTTATTGGAGGCAAAGATCCAGATCGGTCTAGTTGAATGAAGGAGATAAGAATACCAGGTTTGTTCATCTTTCCACTTTGAAGCATAGGCTAAAATTTTTATCTCATATCTTAAGAAGGGTAATTTGAAGATTACTGAGGAAAAGGACATTTTGGAAGAGATGGTCTCCTTTTTTTCTACTCTGATGACATCTGACTCTAACATTGATTCCACTCATCAAGCTAGACTTTTAAAGGTGATTCCTTCTCTAACTACTAAGGAGCAAAATAAATTGTTAGGTGTCATTCCTAAGGAAGAGGAAATTTTAAAGGCAAATTTTTCCTTAGGAGGGGATAAGTCCCCATGACCAGATGGTTTTCCTATGTTCTTTTTCTAGAAGACATGGAATTTGGTTAGAAAAGATGTATGTGATGCTGTTAAAAATTTTTTTGGGGCTAAAAGAATGATAAAGGAGATCAATTCCACCTTCCTATTCCTTATTCCAAAAAATATTGGGGCTAATTCTCCAAACCAATTCATGCCTATTAGTCTATGTAATTCTTTCTATAAGATTATCTCAAAAGTCCTCACTTTCAGGATGCTTTTGGTGCTTCTGTCTCTTACTGCTATTCAATAAAATGGTTTTGTTCTAGGTAGGAAAATTCTCAACTCTGTTATTGCTACTCATGAGAATATTCATTCTTTATCTTGTTCCAATAATCATAGTTTTATCATGAAAATTGATATTGTGAAAGCCTATGATAGAGTGGAATGGACTTTTCTTGTTAAGATTTTATTGGCCTACTACTTCAATTGCTATTCTGGTGAATGGGTGTTCCTTTGAATTCTTTAGCCCTTCTAGGGGTTTGAGATAGGGAGACCCTTTATCCCCTATTCTATTCACTATTATGGCTGATTGTTTGGGGAGGTATATTGGGAAACTAGTTTTGCAAGGGGATATTAAAGGTTTGTAGCCTTCTTCTTAGCCTCTTACTTGTTCTCATGGTCAATTTGTTGATGACATCATTTTCATGGGGAAAGTTGAAGTTAGGGAAGCTAGAAATATCAAAAAAGCTCTTAGCCTGTACTCTTCTGCTTTAGGTCAATTGATAAATTGGAATAAGAGCTCTTTGTTTTTTACTAATACCCTTGTTTTAAGACTGAACAAAATTGCTAAAATTTTAGGGTGCTCAATATGATCTTTTCCTTGTATTTACTTGGGCCTCCCTTTGGGACCTAAAGCTCTAGATTCTTTTTGGGAAGATTTCATTAAGAAGTTTAACAAGAAGCTTGCTGGATGGAAGGGTAACCTTTTGAGTCAAGTTAACAAAATTACCCTCCTTAAATCTTGTCTCCAAAGCATTCCCACTTATGCTTTGAGTCTCTTTAGAATTCTAGAAAAATTTGTAGATACTATTGATAAAATCCAAAAGAATTTTCTCTAGTCTAGCATTGAGGAAAGGAAGAAAATGGCTTTGTTAGCTTGGGATCAAATTTGTAAGCCTATCAGGGAAGGTGGATTGGGAATTAGGTTAGTGAAAAGTATGAATAGAGCTCTTTTAGCTAAAAAAGGATCGAGAGTATATCATGATGATAAGGAATGGAGTACTATATGGAAAGATAAGTATCTTTTTAATGCTCCTTCTTTATTTTATTTTTTGTCATCTCCTGATGTTCTTTTCCCTTATGTTGTCTGGGGGGCTATGCAAGGAACTAAGAATATATTAAGTAAAGGATGTTCATGGAAAGTTGGAAATGGGCAGAAGTTCAAATTTTGGGAAGATGTTTGGATTCTAGATCATCCTTTGATTGAGGAATTTGAGGATAGGACCCATATAGATAAATGTAAGCAATTGTATAAGACTCTTGTGGGACATTACTAGTTTAATAACAATTGGGTTAGCCTTGTTGATGTTAACCAAGCTTTTCATAAAATCTAGATTATGTTGAATGGCTTTTCTTTGTATCCCCTTAAGGAGGATAAGATGATATGGAGTGCTGATGTAAGTGGCCATTTCAAAGTTTCCTCTGTATTCAAATCTAAAGAGAAAGGTAACTACCCTTTATTGACTAGAGCTTGGATAAAAGGTCTTATACCAAAAATAAATATCTTTTATTAGATATTGCTTCAGAATAAAATTCTTACTGAGGAAAATTTGCAAAAGAGAGGCATTAATGTTGTTAATAGGTGTAGTTTATGTTAAGAAGGTTATGAAGATAGAGATCACTTGTTCTTAAATTGTACTTACAATCAACAAGTATGGAGTTCTATTCTCAACTTCTAGAATATCACTTGGGTCTACCAAAATAACATAGAACATTGTTTTAAGAGCTGGATTTTCCCATCTAAGGATAATGATGTTGATTTATTATGGAAAATTACTCTTCCCCATATCTGGTGGAGTATCTAGAAATAAAGAAATAACAAAATCTTTAGAAATAAAGAAATGCCAGGGTGGGTGCTTGGTCAAAACATTGTTAGGGCAATAAAGGAAAACTTTAATTCACAGAGAAAGTGTAATGAAGATTTCCAAATTGAAAATCCAATTTTTTCTAAAGATTCTAATATGAAGAAAGAAGATCCAAGAATGAATACTAAATGGAAGGCTCCTCCTATCGGATGGATTAAAGGGAATTTGGATGGTGCTGCTAAAGGTAATCTTGGAAAAGCGGGTTGTGGAGGGATTTTGAGGTATCACATAGGTAATATCATAGATTCTATTGCTATACCTATTGGTATTTCTAATAGCCATAAAGATAAGGCTACTATAGCTCTATATACGATGAGGTTAGTAGTGGAAACTAGTTTTTGGTACCTCTGGATGGAAGGAGATTCCTTGAACATTATAAATATGCTTAATGGTAAAAGATCGATCACTTGGTCTATTGAAGGTAGTGTAATGGAAATTAAATCTCTAATGGATAAATTTGAGAAAGTCTTTATATCTCATTCATTTCGTGAAGGAAATGCTGTGGCTAACTGAATTGCTAACTAGGCTGTCCAATGGGAGTGTAAGATGACATGGCATGATGACCTAAGTAGGAGTGTGGATCTAAGAGCTCTTATTAATTATGACAAAAATCATGTGATGGAGGGAAAGATTTTCTAACATTAGCAATTTAATGATAAATGGAAGTGGGGTTACAGAAGCTAGTATTATTTTCCTGAGAAAGTACATAAATGTGATTATTATCCTAGCTTGGTAGGTATGTGTTTTAATGAGTGCCTTAGTTGTTTTAATGAACACATTGGCTTTTCTTAATTCTTTAGGTCAACCTATCTACTCAACTTTAGAATTTTGCAGTGAAATAAAGTTTTTGGAAATGGGTGGGGAACTAAGAAAATAGGAACCAAAGAAGTATAAAGCATGGAAGACCAAAGCCTTTTTTTGGTAGATTCTATAGAAGGGCAATGTCACCACTTACCTAGAGCACCTTCATGGCTATAAACCACATGTCATGGAGGCATTCTTCAAAAAATGGATCGAGGATAGGGTTTCCATGCAAGGGGTGATGGTTCATTTGTCTGAAGATTTCATAGCCAAGGGTACAAGGCTGCCTAAGGAGGGCATAAAATTTAGTAAGGAAAGTAGTATTTCCAATGCTACATTTAAGAAATTTTTGAAGACTGATGAGGAGGAAAAAGAATCTAGAGAAGAATGGCGACTTTTATGAATTGGGTCAAATTAAGGTTATTTGGTAGGATGTTCTCTCATGCATCTATGAGTATTTTATTTTAGATGGTAGGGCAAAGCGTGTTCATAAATTTCATTTTGTGTTCTTGAATCATTTTTCAGTATAAGGATAGGATCTCATTTCCTTTTTATATGAGATTTTCTTTGCTTCAAAGTCTTCAAGCCCATAGGAAAAAAGAGTCCCATCCGATTTTACATGAAGGGAATCTCGTTAATTAAGAACTACTGTAAGAAAAAGGCTATTATTTCTTCCCCTCCCTCTAAGAAAAAGAAGTGCTCTATTAGTGAAACCTACTCTAGGAAGAGTAAGGGTGAGGACGAGGTTAGTGTGAGAAGGAGGAGTCTAAAGAAAGAAACTCCTTAGAAAAATGTAGAGGAGATTATTGAGTCTAAGAATTTAGATAATAATGATGATAATAATATGGAGGATGAGGAGAATATAGATGTGGGAGATCTCAATTCAAATATGGAGGGTTACCCTAGCAATAAGGGTGAGACTGGTAAGGATGAGGCTGAGGAGAGTAATGATAAAAATACTGGGTTAGATAATGTTAAAGAAGAGGATAAAAACCAGAGTGAGCATACCTAGAGAGTGAGGGATGAAAATGAAGAAATGGTGAAGGAAAAGGAGGACCTCACTAATAAGGATGCTATGAATGTAGAGGAAGAAACAAGGAAAGAGAAGGATGAGTCTACTGGTAAGGAAGAAGTAGGGAAGGAGAAGGATGATTCTACTCATAAGGACACTATACTTTCTTTCCTTCATACTACTAAGATTAAGGCTGACTCCTCTCTGCAAGGTGACTCCTAGATCTACAATGAGTTAATGAATTTGAAAAGAAAAGTAGGAAAGATGCAGTAGGACCAAGAAGTTGATCAAGAAAAGATCATTTAGCTGAAAGTTCAGGTTGGTAACATTCTAGATAAACTAAAGGAATATGAACATAAACTCCATCTTTGGATTAAAGAGAGTGGCAATAAGATGTAGTAGGTTACTTCCAGCATTTGTGCAGCTACTACTAGCTTAGGGAAGAGAAATAATGAGGAAATCATGTCTCTCGGTGTACCAAGCAAAATAACAAGACATAGCTCAAGAAAGAAGGTGGTTGAGGTAATTGGGTGATTTTCTATTGATACCATCCAAAGTACTGTGAAGGTAGGCAAAGAGGTGGTGAAAATGATCAAAGAGTTGCAATAGCAACTAGTGGTGTTTCTAGTAACTGGTCTCTGTTCTGGTGGTCATACTAGTAGCTGGTCTCTGGTCTAGTTTTTTAATTTGGTTTTTGTTCCTTTTGTTCAAACAATAGGTTCCAGGTCCTTGTAAAACTTGGTTTCATTTTATCATCTTATTTTGTTGTTTTAGGTCCCTATAAAACCTAATTTTGTAACTATTACACTGTAGGTTTCAGGTCCTTGTAAAACTTGATTGTGCTTATTAGATTATCTTTTTCTTTTCTGTTAAGGGTTTTGGGTCCGTTCAAAACTTGTTTTTACCTTAATCTAAAATAATCCTTATTACTCTTAACCAAGAAATATCACCAAAAGTGATCATTTGTAAGCCTTAACATGCCAACTTTATTACTATAGTAGTAAAGTATTGTGGGTGTCACCCTCACCCCAGTTTTACCTTCTACTTGGAGGGTTTCTAGGTTACCAAATGTTGTGTTATGGTATTGTTACTCTATTACTTTATGTTTCTTGCATGCAAGTATATTAGACAACTTAAAAAAGTGGGTTAAGTGGCTAATGATTCACCCGCCCTCTCAGTTATGTAGCTTGCATTACATTTCCAACAATTGGTATCAGAGAAAGATTCTCTTATCATAAATTTAGTAGCTTGAGAGAAAAGATCAAAGACAATGAAAGTGTACAAGCTAGAGAAATCCATTGAAATTTAAACTTTGGATCTACATGTGGCCATGGAACAAATCAAGAAATTGAAGGATCAACTCTCTCGATCCTTGAAAAGAAGAAAATAATTGGCAGAAAAAGATTAATGATAATCTATACATGGAAGAAAGAATGGAAGATATTTACAAAGAGAGAAGCTCAAATGAAGTAGATGCAATTATAGAAGATCTACTTGGAAGAAACCTTATTCTACAAGAAAAAGTCATAAAATTGAAAAGAGAACAAGAGATTCATTCAATTAGGATATGTGAAGTCATGGAATAGAAGAACCAAGCTGAAAATGACAAAAATATGATAGAAGAAGAAAAAATATTACTCAATACTAGAATAGAAGACAAGGACAATGAAATTCACTAGCTCTCATTACATTAGCGAGATATGGAAAATCAACTGAATAATGCAAATTAAGAAGTTGTCAATCAAAGGACAAAAAATGAAAGGCTCATGAATGATATTAGAGAAAAAAGAAACCAATGAGAGAATGATGAGATCACAAACATGGATCAGTTAGATGAACTATTTCAACATAGACACAAAGGGAAAGAAAGATTGGGCTATACTAAACAAGTAGAATCATCACATAAAGAAGCTCAAAATAATAAAATACCTACATGAAATCATTCTGAAAAGCTAAGGCATACATCAAATAAATATTGGAGCAATGGAAAGTCAAAATCTAATAAAAAATGTTATAGTTGTAACAAACCTAGACATAGAGCAAGTAAACGCACAGAGAAAACCAAGTTTGAAGTAAAATATTTTACACACAATAAATAAGTGTAGAACCAAAAATTGAAATCCTACTAAACAACTTGCTAAATCAATTATTGGTTGGGACTACAATACTAGGTGTAGATGTTATCTATGTGGAGAGTTTGGACACATTGGAGCTAATTGCATGAGGACTCACCTCAGAAAGAGAAATCCTACCAAAATATTTTATGTATGCAAATAACTTGGTCATCTAGAAAAGAACCACATGAATAGAGGTAAAGTTGAAGATGAAAAGAAATAAAAGGCTAACAAGATTAGGATTCAAATGAAGTGACAATAGGTGAGAAAATCTCTAGAGAATTCAAGTGAAAACAGTGAGGTTATTGATACCCAAGACAATGGATTGTGTAATTCAATTATCTTTGCTTGAACAAGAAAAGATACCACTAGAGCTATAATTAAATTCATTTTCCACATTAGTTCTAGTCATCCAAGCATGAAAGTTCAAATTAGCATATCAGATACACTTTAATAGAAGAAAGTCATAGACTTGACATAATTAATTTTTCTAACAGCATCACTCCTTAGACCTAATCAAACTGTTAGACCTAATCAAGTTACCTCTTATACCTAACTGAGAATAGATAGACTCGAATGAATCACTAACTCAACTAAGCATGATCTACTAATGCTAATCAAGCATAATTTACCTACCTAGGTACAAAGCATTAATGGAGCCCTAAAACTGAAAATTGATAAAAGGAAGAAATTTTTAGTTTGAATTCCTTTGAAATTCAAGCTATATCCAACAATTGCTGAGGATAAGGATCCACAAGGAGTGCACTCATCAATTCCTCCTAAGGTACTTCTTATTCATGATGTTAGATCATTTTATCATTGTTCTATCCATGAATTAGGGAATTTCAAGCTAGATCTAGCCTATGAAAAATTATGTGAAAATGATGTGTTGAATCCAAAACACAAGCATCTGGAGGTCAAGAGTTTGACTCATATCATCCACATGCCAAGAAATTTTTGAATCAAATGGATCAGGCTTGTACTAAGCTAAGTTTATGACATGTCATTCTAGTTGGAGTAGACCTATCCTATTAATAAGGAGATGATTCAAAAGATTACATGGGAACCTATGTTGGAGAAGTCAAGGGCTACCAAAACCCTAGGATAGGTAGAATTGGAAAATATAATTCTAGCTGAATGGGATGGTAGAGATATAAAATTAAACAATGTGTTTGACAGGGAGATCAAGTTTGGAATCCATGTCATTGCACAAAAAATATAGAGTTCAAGCCATATAAATAGTGTGCCATGTGAAGCCATAGACTTGGCATACAACATTGTGAAGAAGAATCTATCCTTCGACCTTTACTGAGCTTCAATGCACCCAGCTGAGCAAGAACATGGGGAGTATTCTAGCTTGTTGGTCTTAGATTGGTTTTGACAATTGAGTGTCAAAAAACTTAAGAAATTTTCTTATTTTATGCCAAGTATAATATAGATGTTGAGTTACAGTATGTGTTGAGCCATAAATTTATCAAGTGCCAAGTCATTCAAATGCCAAGCAAATAGATAGTGTCGAGAAAGTTTCAACTACCAAGTGACTAATAGATGTTGAGCCAGTATATGTGCCAAGCAAACTATAGGTGTTGAGCAAGACATAATTTCTATAGGTGTTAAGCAAGACAAAATTTCTATATTTGTCGAGCATCAATAATCAGTAAGTGCTGAGTAACACAGAATCAACATAAGAGTTTGATCCCTCAAAAACTAAGATGTAAACCATTTTTGAGCTCACACAAGATGAATCTCAAAGGATTAAAAGATAAGACCGAATCTATTTGATTCCCTATGCAATCAACATGCAACCAATTAGAAAAATGGAAAGATGTGAGTAGGAAAGATGGATAAATCTCAATTGTAGATTCATACCTAACCCTAAGTCATGAAACCTTTTTACGGAGGTCAAAACCCCATAATTCAATGGTGTATAGGAACATAGGAGAGAGTATGTGAAAAGAGAATTCATGCAAGGAGAGAATACTAGCAAAGTTTGAAGGAAGTGAAAAGGGTGAAAAGACTTAGAAGAAGGATAGCATTGTAGAATTAGTTAATAGAATAGAGTATCAACACTTCAAACAAAATCATATCAGATTAATGAGGATTAGATTAGAATGGACTAAACATCAATCTAAAATCAACAATTAAGGATTGCAAGTTATCAGGTCAACACGTTCTACTATACTTTCTAGCCATTGTATTAGGAGAATGAAAATCCATTGAAGATAGGTTGGTTTAATAGCCATTTTGTAAATCCTTTAATAGGGTGACATTCCAAGTGAATGTTTTGTAAATCCTTTAGATAGGTCACTTTTAATAGAGTGTTTGAGCCTTTAATAGGGTAGGCCTTTCACAAGGCAGGCCATTACTGATGGTCAAACTTTGTAACCTTGACAAGTTACACATTGCTGTAGTGATAAGTTGAGGGTGTCATCCCCACCCTAATTTACCTTCTCATTTTTACAGGGTTTCTGGGTGATCAAATATTATGTTGTCTATTTTCATGCATGCCTTTAATTTTATGTTAATTAGATATGTTTCATTCATGTATTGATTTCAGTTAAAAGATTTATGGCTTAAAGTTTGGTACTTCTGATTCACCCCCCCTCTTAGAAGTATTCTTCCCACTTGTAAATTCCAACAATTAGTATCAAAGCCAAGTTCTTACAAGGAGAAGCCCTATAACTTATAGAAAAGATTAGGGAATGGAGGTCTACAAGCTTGGGAAGATTATAGAGAATAAGGAGATTGAAATACATTTCATTCTACATTCTCTGGAAGAAGCTAAGGAAGAATTGAGGAAATCCCTAAAAAGAAGAAAAGAAATCACCATAGCTGAAAATGATACATAGTACAAGGAGATTGACACCACAAAAGTGTTTGCCAATGGATATTCTAAGGAGTTTGACACAAAAATTGCAAACGTAATGAAGAAGAATAGAGGTCAAGTAGAAGAGATTAGAACTCTCAAGATTAAGCAAGAATCACAAGCCATGATGCTTTGTGAAGTGATTGAATAAAAGAAGAGAGCTATTGAAGATAAAGCTATGATAGAAGATGACAAGATAAACCTAGCCAACAGATTGGAGGAGAAGTCAATTGAGCTTACAAGAGTTTCCAACATGCAAGTAGACACCCTAAGCTAGATGATGAATGCCCATCATGAGCTGAATGTCAAGGACATTAAGATCTCCACACTAAAGTTGCAAAATGAACAACTAAAAAATGACTTGGGAAGAGAGAAGGATATTACAAAGAGGTTCAAAAAACCTAATGAAGCTATCAAGTACTTCTAATAGCTACTAAAATAAACAGGATCTATTAATGACACTTCTGGACTAGGATACACCAACATTGAAGAAGGAGAGTCATCTAAGACTGCAGAAGAAAGAAATAATAAAGGTAAGGACACAAAACCTACTTGTCATTTTTGTGGTAAAAAGGGACATACCTCTAATGTGTGTACGAGCAAGAATTCCAATCAACATGACAAACCTAAAAACATGGGTCATTGTCACAAGTACAATAAGCAAGGTCATTTGACACATGACTGTAGGACTAGAACCATCAAGACACCAAGATTTGAAGGTCACTACTACAATTGGAAGAAGTATGGACATAGAGGCTTTGAATGTAGATCAAAGCCTATGTGGACACCAAACCAACCTGCAAAGTCAAATAGTCATGGACATCACTACAATTAGGACTACAACACTAGGTAGAGCTATAACTACTATCAAGAATATGGACACATTCTAGAGAACTACATAAGAACACACTTTAGTGGAAACTAAAATAGGTGGTTGAGTCAAACCACTTGTTTCAACTACCTAAAGACTAGACACATAAGCAAGTATTGCCCAACAAGATCAAAGGCACCCAACTTTGGGTTCAACAAAGAAAAAGGGAAAGTTGATATTGAACACATCAGAGGAGAAATGAATAGAGCATGGAAATGAAAAGATGGAAGCAACACATCCAATAGAGGGATCACTTCACCTAAAAGGTCAAGTGGTCACATTTCATCCAACTAAGAAAAAGAAGGTATGTGGGATTGATATTTAAATGTTTTATCATACATCAGTTCCAAGACTAAATCGGTGCTGAAAAGGATAGATCAGCATGAATAAAGATGCAAAGTTAAATCTTTGAAATTTTCACATTGTTACCGAGTAAGGAAAGTTGCCTCTAGATGTCAAGAAAAATCCTAGTATATGCTAAGTTGTCTACCAAAGTTAGTAAAAGCCAAGTTAGTAGTGAATGCCGAGTAAAGGGAAATTCCTATTAAAGCTAAGTAAAGGAAACTCTAGTGTATGCTAAGTGTTGGAAAATCAATGGAAGTTGAGTGAAATAGAATTACATAAGGAGCTGAGTGGACAGCTGTATATGCATTAAGCATTAAATATTATGAAATGAACGGTATAAGGTCAAGTTTTCAATCATTTTCATCATCACAAACATAGAGCAAGAGCAAGAAGAGCACAAAAATGGATTCCAAGTAGAGATTGAAGCTTTTGCATAGATTCAAGCCAAGATTCAACATCTTTTCATCGATTCAAGGTATTTAAACTAGTGCCAAGCTATGCAGTTAAGTAATTTTTACATCTTGAAACCCTAGTTTGAAGAAATGGCATCTAGCTCTAGAAAACCCTAGGATAAGGAGCTGTTTGAAGTTCAATTGGTCAGTAATGAAGTGAAACAACCTGATTTTAGACCAATTCCTAAAGTTTCTTATAAGAATGACCCTGTCAGAGCTTTATCCATGATTCCACCTAAAGTTGTGATGGTGCAAGATGTTAGAAGGTGTTATAAGTATAAAATAGGTGCAATTGGTGACATGGAGATTTAGAAAGCATATGATAAACTTTGTGAGAATAGGGTTCTGAAGGAAGAGTTTCAAATTGTTGAAAGGAAGGGCTTAACTTGTGCCCTAGATTTGCCTACTGTATTAAAAAATGAATGGATAAGAATTGTGTTAAGTATAATCCATGATGGACACCTATAGTTGAAAGATGGAACCATTAAACTATCTAAAAGAATTATACATAGAGTAACTGGGTACCCAACCCTAGAATGGCCAAAGACCCTAAGGAGTGATTCTAAAGAAGCCATAGAGAAGAACACTAGGGAAAAATGGTACAAGAGAGGAATGACTATTGACACCATCAATGATCCTCTTGTAAAATTTGCTATTGGGGTCATATCTCATAAATTCTACTAGTCAAGCTGACTAAATAATGTACCTTGTATTGCAATTGACATTGGATACAAAATTGTTAAGAAGGATCATATTTATGATCTAGCTGAACTACAATTACAATAGATTATGGAGAATTTGGGAGCAATAAGAAGGTCCAAAGGAGCCCAATGCAAATTTGGAGTAATTTTGATATGCATATTCTTTTATGTATAGAATGAATTCCCCTCTTTTGGAAAGGTAAGCTAGAAAAAAAATAAGTCAATAGCAGTATAGGTGAATGAATACATAGAATAGATGTGGGAAAATTTTCAAACTATAATGACTAGCTAGTTTGAAGAATTTAAGAAGTCAATGAAACAAAGACTCATGATACCTATCTCTCTTGTTGAACAACATATTAATGGCATTTCTTTCTTAGTAGACATTAATTTCACCTACATCCAAGCTACAATACCAAGGGTGAGATGGCTGAGGCCACTTGGATATGAAATCAATATTGAGGAGGCATCTATAATAATCACAACATTACTAGCAGAAGACATTCACAAAAGTGCAAAACCTTTTGGCACTTTTGATGTTGTGAAGTCCAAAGTTAAAATGGAGTTGAAAAATACTTCAACCTTGAAGAAAAAGGATAGATTGGTGAAAAAGCTTAAGGCCAAATTTGGTGAAGGAACAACAAAAGGTGAGGAGGATGATGAAGAGGTAGATGATGATGAAGAAGAGTAGGATCAAGGGCCACTTGCATTGACCCAAGGCATGTGGGAAGATGTAGAAGAGGTAGAAGGTGCTGAGGAGGAAGAGCAAGCCAAGGAAGCACCTAAGCCAGAGCCAAAGAAGAGAAAGTCTCAAAAATAGCCTATAGCTCAGCCAAAAGGCAAGAAGAAAACCAAGCCAAGCTCAATAAAGCCTACCACAAGGGCCAGTATAAGAGCCACATCAAAGAAGGATAAGGAGCAAGAAAAGAAAAAGGCCACTAAATAGGAAGGCCTAGCTAAGAAGAAGTTGAGAAGAAAGTATGTTGCACCCCTTGAATTAGATGAAGAAAGAACAAAATTTGATGACAATAGCCAATTCAGAGTGGTAAGTCACACCACTAAGTCTAATTTAGAAAATATATGTGATAACATTAGGGATAATGTAGAATTATTTGGTTTAAAAGGTATTGATTTTAATAATTTGAATAGAGAGGAACAAACTATGGTTGAAGAGTTAGTCTACACCATGATGGAAAAGTTCAAGAACACTCCCCTCGAACTTGACAATTCAATTCCTAAGGAGTTATGTTCCATTATAGAAAACAAATGGCATTATTGCCTCAATATGGAAAAAGAAATAAGAGAGTCAACATTGGATCGAGTAATGCTTGAACTCACCAAAGGGAAAATTAGCAAAGAAAATAAGAATCATGGGAGAAAATTTGCACCCAACTATAAAGGCTTTAGTATTCTTCAGAATAAAATTGAAGATGTTATTAGAAAGTCCACTCAAATGTGGAAATTAATTTATGGCCTAAAAAATATCAAATAAGGAGAGGTAGATCCATTTGAAGGAAGAAACAATGAAGAAGAAGAGGACAATGACAAGGAAGAAGAAGGAGAAAAAGAAAAGGAAGATGTCACAGTGGAGAAGGAGACAAAAAAAGATGATATAGCAACTGCTAAACAACACCAAACATAATAGAGTGTGCAAGACACACAATTGCCACCACCAAATCCTCCACATGTAACTCCCACACTTGCAGATATAGTAACTATACAAGATGTTCCTGACAACTCTAATTAGAACATAAATACACTAATTTTAGAGGATCTCAAAAATATTCTTCACCAGACTACCCTACAAGCACAATTGTGTACAAATCCAATCTTTGTGTGTGTGGAAGAACTACAAAAAGTTGTAGCTGACTTCACAAGGGATAAGGTGAATCCATGAGAACCACCTTCTCATATCCCAACAACTACAAGTGGACAATCCCAAGAGCAAGCTGCACAAGATACATCAGTGAAGGTTGACTCTATAGTTATAATCACTAAAACTGTGGAGGAGCTAGTAAAGGATCAAACAAGATAGATGGATACCTCTGTCTCTATAGAACAAGTAAAAGGTGCACCCCCAAAGATCATGGTAATTGATAAAGGAAGATCTAAAGAGGACAAGGAAAGTCCTAAGGAGAAGGAGCAAGAGGCAATACAAACTTTGATAAATTTTCTTACAACAGGGACTCCAATTGGAACATCTCAAAAGTTGAGAACTAAAGCAATACCATTTAAAATTTCATCACCGGGCTCGAGCTCTACAAAGGTAGAAAGGGTACTTCACTATGGAGACCCTACATTAGATGAAGACATAGTCATTTCCAACTATTACTATGAAACTATGAACATTGAATAGATAAATGAAGTGCAAGAGGCACTGGAAAAGAAAAAAGAGAAAGGAGATACTTAGAAATGAGAATAAACAAAGGCAAGCATTAATTGAGATGAAATACATCTTTTTAGATGCATTTATCTTACAGGTACCTGATGAAACCAAGCCAATCATGGAGCAACTATCTAGTATAGTGGACCAGGTACAAAATGAAGACCTTGATACTAATGCAAACATGTTAGAATTAGGGTAAACTTTAAGAAAGCTGCCTCCAAAAAAGGATATAAAATATTGGCGAATCTTTTATTATTAAAAAAAAAGAAAATATTTCTATTGGCAAATTTATCAAAATTTTATTCTTAATATGATTGATATTGGCTATTATTTTTTAATCGTATTTTTTTTGTATAAAATATTAATGAATATCAATAATAATAGGAAGTTCATTAATCACCATGGAATATTACAAATAAAAATTGAACGTTTTTTTACCTTGTGGAATATTATGAGGATCCTTACTTATACTTTAAATCAATAGTGAAAGCTAAATATTGGTGATATATCCCTAAAGTAACTAATGATTATGATAATTATTGGTCATTTCAATTTAATTTCTCTAATAAGATATTATATTTAGGTGACTCAAATCTAATCATGTAATGAATATTATTGCGAATATTTGAATTTAAATTTTCCAATAAAATAAATTATTGAGCGATTTTAAATATTCTAGGACTAAATTTTACAAAACTATGGTGATTTAGGTTGTATCAAATCTTAAGTTATTAGCCAAATTACTAGCCAAAAAATTCTAAAATTAACCAATTTGTGACTATTAGCCACTAAAATATACCTTGGTTAGAATGGTGTAAAAAGAGGTTTCAAACAAAGGTGAATGAAAGAATATCAAGTGAAATAGCACTTTCACAAGTTGAACTGGTGAAGAAGATTGAAAAGGTAAAGGTAGTACTTGAGAACATATTCTCATTGTACTCAAAATTGTGTGACCCATCAATTTTCACACAAGAAACCAGCCAGTGGATAATGAGCTTGGAGAGGAATTCAAAGATATCAAGCATGCAACTACCCAAGGATCCAAATCATAGTGAGAAGAATTTTCAAAGTACACTTCACACTCAGAAGGAACTAGCTATGTTAACAGTAGATGAGGCAAATTTAAAGGCCAAGTTAATACATATTCAATCTACCATCACCCCACACATGGAAATTTTGTAGAAAGACTTGGCCTATGCTGAAAATGTTTTAAAGAAAGACCCTAATATTTCTACATTGTAAGGCCTAGTTCACCTTGTAGCTAATTCAACCATCCAACTTAAATCACTAGAAATTGCACTTGAAAATTGGGATGTTGCTCTTAGGATAGTTATGGAGGTAAATAAATCCTTTTTGGCTAAGTATTCAGTTAATGTATAGAACCCTCTGACATAAGTATCAAAAAAGGGGGAGATAATTATAATAAAAGGGGGAGATAAAACTAAGGGGGAGATAAGAAGATAAATTTTAAGGAAGAGAAATAGATAAGCCAAAAGGAAATTATAACTACAAGGGAAGATGTGTGAAAGGGGTAGTAAAAACAAGGCAGGGCAGATAGAACAAAGCAGATAGAGAAAGAATGGCAAGGCAGAGATAAAGGGTATCCGAATTAGCATGAGACAAATCCAACATGAGAAGTTGTTGATACAACAATGGCACATCAACTCAAGGGGAGTTACAAATTATGAGGTATCTTCACAAAATTTTGAACAATTTTTGAAGTATTATATACATGCCAAACATATGTATATTATACTCAAAAATATTAGATTCATCATGTATAGTTAAGTGTTTTTGACACTCATGTCAAAGGGGGAGATAGTTGGTCTTAGATTGGTTTTGACAATTAAGTGTCAACACACTTAAGAAATTTTCTTAGTTGATGCCAAGTATAATATAGATGTCGAGTTATGGTATGTGCTGAGCCAAAAATTCATTAGGTACCAAGCAAATAGATAGTGCTGAGAAAGTTTTAATTGTTGAGTGACTAATAGATGCCAAGCCAGTATATGTACCAAGTAAACTATAGGTGCCAAGCAAGACAAAATTTCTATAGGTGTCAAGCAAGACAAAATTTCTATATGTGCTGAGCATTAGTAATCAGTAAGTGCCAAGTAACACAGATTCAACATAAGAGTTTGTGCCCTCACAAACTAATATGTAAACCATTTTTGAGCCGACACAAGATGAATCTTGAAGGATTAAAAGATAAGATCAAATCTATTCAATTCCCTATGAAATCAACATACAACCAATCAAAAAAATGGAAAGATTTCAGCGAGAAAGATGGATAAATCTCAATCGTATATTCATACCTAACCCTAAGTCATGAAACCTTTTTAAGGAGGTTGAAATCCCATAATTCAATGGTTTACAAGAATGCTAGAGAGAGTATGTGAAAAGAGAATGCATGCAAGGAGAGAATACTAGCAAAGTTTGAAGGAAGTGAAAGGGGTGAAAAGACTTAGAAGAAGGACAACATTATAGAATCAGTTAACAGAATAGAGTATCAGCACTTTGAATAGAATCATATCAAATCAATGAGGATCAGATAAGAATGGACTGAACATCAATCTGAAATCAGCAATTGAGGATTGCAAGTTATCAAGTCAACATATTCTACTATACTTTCTAGCCATTGTATTAGGAGAATGAAAATCCTGTGAAGATAGGTTGGTTTAATAGCCATTTTGTAAATCCTTTAACAGGGTGACATTCAAGTGAATTTTTTGTAAATCCTTTAGATAGGTAACTTTTAATACAATGTTTGAGCCTTTAATAGGGCAGACCATTGCCGATGGTCAAACTTTGTAACCTTGACAAGTTACACATTGCTGTAGTGATAAGTTGCGGGTGTCATCCCCACCCCAATTTTACCTTCTCATTTTGGAGAGTTTCTAGGTGATCAAATATTGTGTTGTCTATTTTCATGCATGCTATTACTTTCATGTTAATTAGATATGTTTCATGCATGTATTGATTTCAGTTAAAAGTTTTATAGCTTAAAGTTTGGTACTTCTAATTCACCCCCTCTCTCAGAAGTATTCTTCCCACTTGTAAATTCCAACGTAGCTTTCAAGAATAATTCATGTAAGTTTAGTTCACTTCTACTCTATTTATTCTTTTATGCTCAAAAATTCTTTCCTTCAAAAGGAAATGTTGTTTAGAGGAAGGACACCCTACTATTATATCAGATTAATGAATTCATAAATGAGATGGGTGAGAACTTTGAAATCATCATGGATGCATACTTTGATAACTTCAAGGAAAGGATGTAGAGTAGGCTTAGGATCCCTAAGTAGTTGGTAGATGATTATATGCTTCTTGGTTGATAGTGAAAGAGCTCATATACAAGCAATCAAACCTAGGTTTGCATGGGTAAAACCTATGGCATATGAGGTAAATATTGATGATACAAGAGACATTGTTGAGACTCTCATCACTGAGCTTGTGGACCCCAAGGATACATATTCTAGAAAATATGAGGAAGTCAAGACAAGAATCTCACTTGAGATTCAGATTCCTCAAATTATGAAGAGATGAAAGAAGAGGCTGGAAGGTATGGGAAATAAACTTGCCAAATCAGATTCACCACTTGAACTCACTAAAGGAAAGAGTGATGATATAGAAGAAGAAGATGAAGAAGAAGATACAAGTGAATATGAAGAGAAAGAAGAGGTAGGGAAACCTCCTAAGAAGAAGGTGAAGACCCCAACAAATCCTCCACCAAAGAGAGTGACAAGGTCTACTCTTGTGCTTATTGCCACTAAGCCAAGGAGGAAAAGAAAGAAACTAAAGCTTGATGATGAAGACAATAGTCATATCATCTCACTCAAGAAGCCACCACCTACCTTTGAACAAAGATTGAAGATATTAAAAGAAGGTAGTGGAGTGACAGATTTCATATATCTGAAATAGGATACAAGAAGCAAGGATGAGAAAAAGAAGATTGAAGATGAAATGGTTAAGAAGATGGAAAAATGGAAATGCAAACCTTATGAACCTAGAGGGAAAGCTCCTAAATCCCTACTGAAGGTTGCCTCTCACCATTGGGCTAATGCAGTTAAAATAGAAAAAGAAATCAGAGAGAAAACCTTAAGAAAATTGACACCTAATCTCTTTGACAAATAAATCAAGGAGTCTACATCTAATCATGGTAGACATAGTCCTTTATCTAAAGTTTTCCAAAATTTTTCCAATAAGATAGAAGATGTTGTGTAGTCCACAAAAATATGTGGAAAACAATTTTTGATATCAAGGAAGAAGGAGATATTATAGAGATTTAGACAATTGATGATTTTGATGCTGAGAAGACTTTTATAGAGGTCATGACATCACTTCCCTCCACTCCACCTAAGGCACATTTGAGCAACAATCCATTGAGTTGAACACAATTCAAACAAGCAGTGAAGTGAAGAATATCACACCTTCACTGACCTCTCCTAGAGGTATCTAAGCAATAGGCTCACATAGTCTCAATCGAGCTACAATATTAGGACTTGGCTGAAAAAGGTAAATAAATCATTTCTTCCTCAATAGTCAAGAGAAAAGGAAAAAAGAAGACTATTGATGACATAGATCTAGATGAGGAGATTATGATCCAAAAATGGAACCAATCCAATCTATCTGTCGAACAAATGGATATTTTGGGAGAATTATGGAAAAATAGAGCCAAGAAATAAATGCTAAGGACTCAAAGAGATAGAAGAAAAGTTTTGGAAGACATCAAATAAATATTTGTGGATGCTCTATCTATAGAGATAAATGATAAAGCCTATATCATTGATCAATTGATTGATATTGTTCAAAATTTCAATGAGGACATTGATGGGTAGGATAAAATCCTTATGAAAGTTGGAAAGAAGTTTGAAAATAAAGTCTAGAAAATGTAGCATAGAAGATAGACATTGATCAAGTAGAACTATCTACTTTAATTTCTACATTAGAAATTGCTATAAACAATGTTGTATCTTTATTTCTAAAGTTAAGTGACTCCACTAACTTTACGAAGGAAATAAAAGAGAAAATAGTCAAAATTAACATTGACTTGAAGGATAGTGCAAATTAATTAGCACTCAATCCAAGCTCTAGCTTTATTCATTTTGCAAAAACTAGATTTTTGATAGAGCTTCAAGAAGAGCTGCTAAGGGAAGAGGCCAAAATAAGAGGAATGTTGATTGATATACAAAGTATGATACTTCCCCACATAGAAACCATGTACAAAAGAATAGATAATGCAAGAACATTGGTCAAAGAAATAAATTTGTTAGTTGCAAATCACATGGACAAGTTATTAGCAAAGCTTCGCATTGATCTAAACATCTTGAAAGTGCTACATGTTAACTAAGACAAGACTTTGTCTATAACTTTGAAGGTACACCATGATTTTCTTTCTCATTTTGGTATAACATTGTAATTTTTTTTGGTATTTGTAACAAAAACAAGGGGGAAAGTATACAAGGAGAAATGTACAATATGTAAAGGGGAAAAGCATATAAAGGAAGTAAATGTACATACTTTTACACATAAAGGTGACAATATGTACAGTATGAAAGATATGTAAAAGGAAGAAAAATAACAACAAATTTGAAAAATAAAAAACAAAGTTTCTAGTTCAAACTAAGTTGTAGAGTCATCAATGCAAACTGAACTACAAAACATAGCATATTCAAAGGGGGAGTTTGACTGAAGAAATTTTGATTTTAGATCGCATGCATAATAAATGTTTTTGTCATTAATGCCAAAGGGGGAGATTTTTAATATCATGTCAAGATATATTGTCAATTAGTGTCAAAACACTTAGTCATAATAGAAGACAATAGTAATCAAGTTACTAGTCTGTAGTGTTAATCGAGCTCATAAAGGAACCAAGCTATCAATGTTAATCTTGCAAAAATTAAGTAGTGTCAACAAAGTTGACAGTTCCCACCGAGCTACAATGTCAACCGAGTTGACAATATCCACCAAACTCTAGTGAGAATTGAGCTAAGCAAAGTATTCTTGTTCCAATATAATGATCAAGCTAGTAGAGCAGTGTGAACCGAGCCAATAGTGTCTACTAAGTGATCAATATGAAATGAGCATCTAGTATCAACCGAGTGAAAGAGTTAGACAAGGTGACAATGTTGCTCGAGTATCTTTAGCATCGCATTGGACCTGAGTTACAACATTGAGCCAACTTGGTATTTTTTTTTGGAATTAGTTATGTTGTAGCTAGCCTATGAAGGAATTATTTGGATGGATATAAGCATGAAGTATTTTTTTTATTCGAAGAGGAGACATGTAAGAATTATATTCAAAGAATATTATTGAATATGGAAGAGTAGATTGTTTGAAGGCTACAAGCATTCCAAGGAAAGGAAGAGACTCATCTATCATAGTCAGGTGTATTAGTCCCAACTCCTTTAACTAAGCAGATCTAACAATCCTTTACAGAAAATCCTAATATAGTACATACTTGATATTATTGTGTAAATCCTTTCACAAGGTGGACCTAATAATTACTCAATTAGAGAGTTTTTGGGTTACCAAATATTGTGTTATGGTGTTGTTACTCCACTACTTTATGTTTCTTACATGCATGTAGATTAGACAACTTAAAAAAGTGGGTTAATTAGAAGAAGTTTAAGTGGTTCATGATTCACCCCCCCTCTTAGTTACCTAGCTTGCATTACATTTTGAATAGATGTATGCATTAAGGGGTGTGTTTTTGCATAGGATAAGCCTATTGAAAAATATTTATCAATATGTCCACAATACTTTTATTTCCATCCAAAGTGAAAAGCATAAAAGCTTAGAGGCCTTAGCTTTATTGACTCCTTTATCTAATCAATGGGGCCCATATGCTCAATTCTTTGACAAATTAATTGGCTAGGAATTTTAAATTTACTAGTCATATTATTACTAAAAAGAAGATGTTGGCCAAGGTAAAATAACTATTTGGATTTTTCACTAAAAAGTTATGAATTGTACAAGGTAAAATAAAGGTCCTTGTTGATGATATTCATGGATTATTCCTCCCACTTTGGACACTGAGGGAAAATTAAAAGATTGGCAAGAGTGATATGTGTCTTTTGATCAGATTCTAAATAGAAAAATGATTATTTCATATTTTGAGGATGGAGATTATATGTCCACTTTTTATGAAATGATTGATGCATTGTATAGGATTAAGGTGGATATGAATACAAACTAATTATGATTCAAGGGTCATCACTGATGCTAGGTGGAACAAGTGTTTGAATGTGCTAAATTTAGTTAGAGATGCTACATGGCTTACTAAAAAAGACACCTCTTTTTGGGAAGTTATAGGAGGAGTAGAAGCTTTACCCTTTGGAGATAGTTAGAGAATAACTCTAGAGTAACTAACATAGAGACAATAGAGAGAAGATGATTTATATGAATACAATATCTTACTGTTGTAGTTCACCTGCTATGGATATGCCTTCATTACAAATATGGAATTGATCTTGAAGAATATGGGCTACCAACTGTCCATTTTGAGAACTGTCTCCATTTCTCCTTCTCTTTGTTTGTAAAGATGTTGACATTTTATCTTTTATGTAACAAATTTTGTGTGTGATTGAAATGTAACTTGTGTAGTTTTCCTATGTTTGAAGCTCATTTCAATCCTTCTCTATAAAAGGAATTATTGGACTAGTAAAAGGGCTCCAAATTTTGATGAATTGAATGCGATATTTTCATTTTCTACTATATGTATATGTTTTGAGTTTCTCATGAATGGAAAATTGGTAGAGTTACAAAAGTACGAGTCTATTCTAAGTATTTTAAGTCATATGTATAATACTTAACATGTATGATTTTAAAGAAAATTAAAATAATGAAGAAGTTATTAGAGTTGTACAATTTGGATCTTATATCTTTTTATAATTCTCTTTGATTTTATGTGATTCAGTGATAAGTGAATTAAATCTTAATTATAATTCATTTAGAATTATATCCTATTTTATGCTTTTCTATTCTAATGGATTATGTAAATTCTTGGTATGATATGTGATAATCAAGGGATTTAATGAAAAGATTGTAATAAGTATAGGATACCAAATGGAATACCTTACCCAGAGATCCTTGGAACAAGGATAAATAAAAGCCAATATTTTTTTTTTTAAACAAGTATCAATGTACATGACAATCAACATACAAGGATCATAAAGATCACAATATAAGCTTAACCAAAAATCCTAACTAGCAATGTATCTCCAAATACCACTACAAATTGACATGCTCAAACTGAAAGAAAAAAACCAAAGATGAAAACATAACATCAAATCTCCAATCTGTCAAAGTCTAGAAATTCAAGAAATCCCAAAGGGTACTCAGAACACAAATTTGAATTCTCTGAAAAGTAGTGGAGATTCCCACTATTTTCCACATGAGAAAACACAATTTCTAGTCTCATACAAGGAAGTGTGCTAGACAATGTGAAGAACTACCTTCTCATGTGAAGAAACGCTTGGCCCAACTACCAAAACTACTACACTAATGCCGAGGCTCATGTGAGGAAGTGTAAGAAACCACATGAATAAATGTAAGCCCCCACGCAAAACATCAAGCTCTCGTGCAAAAGAGTATAATCTCACACAAGAAAACACAACAATAAGCAAGGAAAATAAAAGATAAAAATATAGGGAAAAAAATTCCTCCACACTGGTCAGTACTAGATCAATAGATCGAGGCTTGAACACTCGAACACAACGAAGGCATAATGAAAAGAAACTAACCATTTGAAACATAGTAGAAAAGGAAGCATACTGGAAGCAACATCATAATAAATGAACATAAAAAAACTCATGCATGGTTCCTTTCAATTGTAATAACATCATGAAACCTCAAAGGCCCTAGCCATCCCTTGTGCATAGCATCCCAAATTGCCAACTAGATAGTTGGAGTTGTCTTATGAGGAAATCACCACTAAAGCATAATAACATCATAAGAAAAATGCATCTAACATGCTAATCTAGTAAAGCAATAGATATTCTAACTAAGTAAATCACATCATATAATCATATGCTAAACATCATAATATAGGAGTGCATCAAATAAACTAACATCATGTAAACATGATATCCAAGAATTCTAATGAAAGCATAAATCACAAGGAAGCATAATTCAGAATCCCAAATATACCAAGTGAAACATCAAGCATCGATCACACTAGAACAATAGACTATCTTTGTACACTTGTTCCCAATAGTGATATAGGTAGCTATGCCTCCCAACCACATGAAACCCATAGGTCTAGTCCCACAATGTTGATGGAGATAATGATCCAACCACAAACACACATAAAGAAAGTGCTCATGGCTAAAACTCATGAAAGATTGTAAGAAGGAATACAACCAAGATCATGAGACAATGCAAGTAAAATAGGTCCTAGTCAGAAACTCTATGGGTCAACTATATAGGGACTCTTGTGGAGAGTTGGTAACTCAGAATTACCCAAGCTAAAAACACATGAACGATCATTCCCCTTAGTACACCCTCGAGAGGCTAACATGCTGTAACAATAACTAACCATTCCCCTCAGCATGAACCTTAGGTGGCTAACCATAAATTTATTATCTTATTTAATTTTCTATGAATTAATTAAGTTATCACTTATTAGAAACTTCTACATGTACAACCCATCGAGAACATTGCCCAGTTTATGATAGAAGCCCCTCCACCGACTTACCCTACATACCCATGCTCATCACATGATGAGATCCTATAGGAAATGCATGTTCCCAATCGAACCCCAAATAAATATAACTCCATAAAAATACAAATAGAAGATCAAGCCTTGCAAGTCACTCGATAAATGCACACACACATGCTCGTGTGTGGAGCACCACCATTAGGAAGATCAAAACATAAGGGATGGATGAGAACATTAGCAAAATCACACTCAACTAATAAAAAATTGAGAGTATAGATGCAACATGCATTTCAATGCAACATAAAAGTGTAGCAGTGGTCTGACTAACATACAATGGATAATCCAAGTCCACGACCAATATCATGCCAAGAAAATCCAAGAAAACTAGGCAACACACAAATCTAGGTAAAAACCTCAAAACTCAAAAACTACAAAATTAAAGTGCATTTGGTGTTAGGGTACAAAATCCATGAAAATATAATAAAATTCAAGTTCATATGTAGTATGCAAAAAATGACCAGCATAACAGTGCAAAACCCCAAACCCTCATCCTAAAAATTAGGAAAATGTTCATACCTATCCAACTGGATAGAACTAACAATAAAAAATGAAGGAGAACACTAGTTCTCAGCCTCCTAATATAGAACTATGAGAAACAAAAACATAAATGTAGCTAAAACACAAAAATGGGAGAGCCCTACTTGACAGCCAAAGGGGCTAAAGTGGAAATCAACGAGATAAAATAAATATCTCACAAAAGTTGCCAAAAGTTGCAAAAAACCAAGGTCTCCCCAAGCTAGATCCAATGAGACCAATCTCATGAAGATCCCACTCTCATAACTCTCACAAAGAGCATAAACACAATCCGCCAAAAGAGGATTTTGAAAAAAGATCTCAAATTTGTAATTTCCAAAAGTGAGAAGTGAGGAATTGATTTCCTCTCTAGATACTTATTCACTTTTTCAGTGAATAATTGATTAGGACAAATAACCAGGAAAACTAGTTAAACCTCGAATCAACTCAAATGAAATAGGCTATTCCATGTAATTGGAATTCATCTATGGCAAAGCTACCATAAATTAAAATCAATTAAAATAATGCCTGAAAACCCTTAAAACAACATCACAGAAAACCTTACTAACTTTCATGACAAATGCAAACCTCTAATTGCAGAAACATGTTCATAGGTCTAGTCACATCATGCAAATGAGTCCAGATTTAATTAAATCATTGAAAGGTTTACTTTAAATATAAATAAGATACATCAACCATATAGGGATGATAGTGGTAAAATATGAACAACTAAATCACTAACTCCATTTGCCACTACCAAGGATATAAATCTTGCACACTAAAATATAGGATCAAGTGTAGTTGCATATAATAACATAGTAAAAGAAATAAGTGCATTAAATAACCTAATTTAATCATTTAGTTAATTATACCTAAATAATCCATTTACAACACTCATGCTCACATAAAGCATAACAAAGAAAGAATGGAGTAAATTACCATAACATTAAATCCAACATATAACATAATCAGAGATACATCCAAATATCAGATAACCATATATCATCATAAAAACCTATTGTCATATCAAAATGGAATCATCATGCAAATATGATTAACTGAACAACATATTAATCTAAAATCTATGGTATTGAAATCAATGTATAACATCTGACCCTTAGTTCATCACAATATGTAAAAATCACATGAGTAACAAAATCTCTTAGATCAAAATATAACAAGGTACAAATTACAAACATAAGAGGCACTACATCTTCCCCCACTATGTATAAGCTTACTCCTATAAGCCTGCAAAAAGATAGGGGTACAAATCTCTCAATCGTGTAGCATCCTCCCAAGTAGCAGAGGTCTCATCACTCAGGTCCCACTAGACCCTTACATGCTTTATGTCTCGATATCTCAAAGTTGGTCTCTAATGTTGAAGGACACAAATGGGATCCAAAGAAAGATGCCCATCCTTGTAATTCCTTGCCAAGGAACCCAAAATAAATTAACCTAAAGTTTCATTAAGTTTGCCAAACATTTTTTTTAAGATAATAACTTAACAACAACAAATATAAAATAGGGAAAGCAATAACATACACATAAGAACATACTGTTAGAATTCTTTAGAATAACTGAGAGGGGGGTGAATCAGTTATTCAAGGTCCAAATGCCCTATTAATACTTTTTTACTACTTTTAATGAATCCATACTTAAATCAATCATATAAGCAAGTTACAGTAAATCAGCATGCAAAGATAAAACACTCAAGATCAACACATGACACAATGATTTACGTGGAAACCCAATTTGGGAAAAACCACTAGTAACATGCTACTTGATTCTCACTCTTCTGAAGTGATGCCCTGTTAAAAGCTTTCCTTGTTAAAGGCTTACAACACACTATTAAATGTGACCTTGTTAGAGGATTTCACCAAACTGTTAGGAATGGGCCTGGTTAAAGGTCTTTAGAACATTCACTTGGAATGTCACCCTGTTAAAGGATTTTTCTAATGGCTGTTAAACCAACCTAAGTCCATAGGATTTAGACTTACAGTTACAATTGCTAAAAAGTAACAATAATGGTCTTTTGATCTGATATAACTTACAACATACTTTGCAGATTTCAGATCACACTTTTAGTTCAATCCTTATGCTTGGCTTTAATCTCTTTAGCTCTGACTGCTTGTCTTCCTCTCAAGCTTCGTCTCCTTGAGTCTTCTAACTCATTCTATCAATGCAATCACATTTGTGGTCGTCTATACAAATAGAATTTCTGTGCTATCTTCTCCTAGGCACATTCTTCAGCATTTCATGCTTTTATGCTTGACCACTATCTCCTTTCCTTCTATCCCCTCTCACTCTCTCTTTCTCTTATTAACTTATGTCTTCTTATATAGAAGTCTGATTTGCCTTTACTGCTCAATTCTCCCTCTTCAATTTTAGGGTTTCAAAATTGATTAGGTAGGATACAATGTATCTACCCCATATCTTATTTTCTTCTTGAAACTTTGCTAGTTGTATCTTAAAAATGTTCTACATGGTGTTCTGTGCCACCAAATCATCATTCTTATCTTCCTTTTAATTCACAGATTTCTAGATAACAACCTTGTCGGCTTAGATCTGGAAAATCTTCGATTTCCTAAATAATGTAGCAACTCAACATTATTGAGTTACTGGTGCTCGACACCTCTGTGTTACTTAGCACCTATACCAGCTCGGCACTTGAACTTGCTCGGCACTTGATTCTACTCGGCACCACTTGGCATCTGAAGTTTACTCGGCATTAACTAGAACTTGCTTGGCTCTTACTAGCTTTCCTGGCTCCTTCTCTCTAATGAACTTAGTTTGAGCTTTACAAAAGACTTAGTTAAAACCTTAAATCTTTGATATGTTTTAGTGTGCCCATTCTTTGTAGTATGTCATCAAATACATTCTTTCATCAATGGCTTAGTTGATCCTTGTACTTCATTCCAACATCATAACTTCAACCTTTCTCTAGGTATTTTAGTTACATCTTATTAATTGCCTCCACCTTGATAATCAACTAATTTATAGTATTTGGATCACTAAAGAAATTGTCATCCCTACAAGTAGCAAGTTTGACATCAATGAAAAAACAATGATTGAGGACATTCTTTACTAGTTCCATATTTTATTTCAACAATCTCCCTCAACTTTTCTTATAATTATTTCAATCATTTCTAACACATACCATAAAACATATTATAGTTCTTAAGGGTTCCATGGTGTTGAATCACATTTAGGTTTAATTCATACTAAAACCAATATATAACACATCCACATTAAAAAATAACTACAAGTACAAATCTATTTAAATAATATATAATTATCTTGAATGATACTTGGCAATAATCAGAATGCACAATCATCCATTGTTTAGGTCATAGGATATGAAAGGCTGAAAGAATATACATCATCAAATAGATTACATCATCTCTTAAGATCCATGAAATATAATAAAATACAATAGGTATAACCATCCATCATACTATACAAAAACATAATGAAAGGAAATACAAAATAGAAAACTCCAACCACAACATTGAATTGTCAGATCTTAATGGTAAAATTAAAAAGAACTACCACCTGACCTCATGGTAACCTAAATTCTCCACTCCCACTACATTGAGGAGATAGTCTCAAGTCCCAAATAGGACAACAAACTCAAAAGTAAAATTCAACATCTAGATCAAGAAAAACCTGAAAGTAATCTAACTCAAGGTACAAAGACACAAATGACATCTAAACCTAGAGGCAAAAATGAAATTTAGGAAATCTACTATGTAATTGGGCAAGTGTCATCACACGAGTCAACTCTAGGGTTACCTTGGTAGCCTCACTAGACTCTAGCCCCCTAGTGACTCCATGTGGTACCAGTATCATTTCATATAGACAAGGCATACTAATGAAGCAAGGTAGCAACCAAGAATCCTCTCTACTCCCATCCAGGCTTGTACTAGTACTCGAGGCATGGGCAAGGAAAAATAATGACTCTTGTTGATTTAGTTTGCTCTCATTTAATACAATGTTATCATTTATTAAGATAACCTACAATGGGTTACCCAGGCAACCTATTTAGGGCTTTGACCTCCATTGCAAGCCACTTTCCAACAAGAGATACATATGACCTCCCCTAAGCTTAGTAAAAGTAGGTCTCATATGACCATAAAATACACATTAGTTCTTAAGCAAGCAACTGGAAAGCACTAAAATATCATTGATAAAAAATCATAGGTTTCACTAATATGATCATCTTAACAAGATTGATCCAAAATCAAGTACACGTATACAAAATCATGACATCACCTAAAAATAATAACTCATAATTACCTCAATTGTATACAATGAATTGGGAAGCAATCCAAAGATAACTGATTGAAGACTCAAAGGCTATATTAGAAAAGTCATACCATTCACCTCAATTCTACACAAGAAACTGGAAAGCACAACAAAACATAAGATCAAACTCATCATAGAACACACATGACATATCACCAAGGTTGGGTATAAAAGATCATGTACAAAACATCATCATGACATTATAGAACAAACACTCAAGCCTCTGGTAAACATCTTGATTTGGTCAAAGAATTAAGTCAACCCCAAATCCAACACACAAGAAAACATACAATTGATAGTGTGGTTTCATAATTTCTATTTGGTTTTTGAAACTCATAGTTTTTAATTTAATAGTAAAGGTCATGTTGACATTTCATTGTAAGTTCTTGATTTGATAAAGTTTACAATGTTTCCATATAACTAAACCCGTCCTTTTAAATTTGATTGCACAATTACCACTAACTTCTAAAAATAACAATGCCTCTATTAAATACTATAAAACAATTTAAATAATAATTATTAAATAACTGACCATAATAATTATCAATTTATTAATAACACAATGCAATTATTAATAAACATAATCACTAATTAATAATATAATAAAACTTAATTAAATTAATTAAATAACATTTGATATTAATTTAATTAATTAATAATAATTAAAAAAATATATTAATTATATTATTTAATTAAAAACTATATTTAAAAAATATTTATTAAATTAAATTAAATTAAATAAATTTTTAAAATATAAAAAACATTTAATAACATTTTTAAAGCCCTATCAGCTTGCTTATACAAAGGTCGCAGTAGGAGGTCTTGCATTAGTCTCTTTGTGCTGCTAGGAAAAAAGACAGGGAGGAGGGTGGGAGGAAAAGAGGGTGGAGGGTGGTGGCCCCCACCCACCATAATATTTTTTTATTATTTTGAATAAAACAAACAAACCCTGCTTATTCATTTTTTAATACTTAATAATGTAATTACATAGTAATTACAAAATACTATATAATTACATATATATGTATGTATATAGATAAATTTTCCAATATAAAACTGGTAGAGAAATCTAGACCAAACAGTCAAAATCTATAAAATAAAATTGGTTTTCTTTTTAAAACCCACATCTCGATTTTAACAAATCTATTACGAATCACCCAATTTAATCAAACAAGGGCTTCTAGTACTCAATCCTCATATACATATAATCTTGAAATGATGAACAAATAAAATTTACCACAAGGGTTTCAATCTGAACTTAAAACTCAAAATACAAATTTACCTAGACATGAAGAAGAGAGGAATTTGAAGAATAGAAAACCATTGTACAAATAAACCCACAAGATCCTACATGAATCTGATGCTAAGATGACAAATGCATGGAGCACACAAACCAATTCCCTTTTTCTGAAACCTTTCTTCTCCGAAATTGCTCCTCCAAAACTCGGTTCTTGAGAAATGAACTCAAAATTGCTAATAAAGAGTTTTTCCCCAATTTAGGGCTTTGATTGTACAATCACACGAAAAGCCCTTTACTTTTATTATTTAATTATATTTTAATATTTATGCAACCTTTTTGCCATTTAATTAAAATATCTTTATTAAATAATCTTATTTCTCTGTTTAGATTATTCTTGAGACATTTTTGATAAAAATATTTATTAAGTATAATAATATTTAGAATTTATTTAAAAATGAACTCCTAAATATTTTATTATTAAATTAAATAAATATTATTATGTCCAAAATTAGACTTTAACTAAATCTTTAAATTTAATTCTTTTATTTAATTAATTTATCAATTAATTAAATATAATTAAATATAATTAAATATCAAATTTTCTTTATAAAATTTTCATTAAATTAAATTATTAATTATTCTTTTAATTTGATTTAATTATAACAAAAAAAATCATAGACCCACAAGGCTGAAATGAAAACCCATAATAAAGTATAGAAAACTAGATCAAACTCAAGGGTTATAATCATGAATTTATGTCACTTGATGAATTTGGAAGGTAAAAACCTCAAGTACTTGTCCTAATTTCTAGGACAATTGGCTTTAGGATTCAGACTCAAGAGTTATCTCCCCTTTCTTACCATTGAGATATTGCGATAGAGTTTGCTTATCTTGGCAATTCAGGGAAGTCGATACTCAGTACTTACAATCTACATAAAATCCATGCATGCACATACACATATATTCTAAACTAAAAAAGAAATAGCAAGAAGTGGTGCATCATGTAGATCTTGACTAGTAGGTGACTACGACTCCCTCCTTCAACCATATCAAACATCATACATAAAGTAAACATACAGGTACAACATACACATGCAAGTATGAGGTAAGTATCAATAGAAAATGCATATCAATAATCCATCTAACTATCATCATGAAATAACTAGAATCATTGTATACAATCATCATCGAAGCATAATCATGCATACACAAAATAACTAGTACCAAAGTAATCTCATCATATAATCAACTGAGCATGAAAGAATATCCAACATGAAAATCAAATACCACTAAACATCAAACATAAACATAAAGCTGGCCTAAAAGAGTTTGATAGTAATAACTAAATATAAAACTAAGGGTAGGCACTACATCCACCTCCCCAAGACTTAGGCTTACTCTTGTAATGTCTTGCCAGGGAACCGAAAAGAAATTAACCTAAAGTTTCACTTAGTTTGCCAAACTTTTTTTTTTGAAAGAGATAATAACTTAACAACAACAAAAATAATATAGTGGAAGCAATAACATACACATAAGAACATACCATAAAACATATAACAATTCTTAAGGGTCCCACAATGTTGAATCACATTTAAGTTTAATTAATACTAGAATTAATATATAACACACCCATAGTAAAGAATAACTATAATTACAAATCCATTTAAATAATATATAATTAGCTCATAATGAAGAACCATTAAAATTTACAACAAGGGTTTCAATTTAAATAATTAGTTCACAAATGTATTCAAGAACAGAGAATCGTAAATTTTTGACACAAAGGTTTCAACCAAATATAAAACTCTAAAAATATATTTATCTAGACACAAAGAAGATAGGAATTCGAAAAATAGAAAACTACTGTGCAAATAATCCACAAGATTCTACCTAAATCTGATGCTATACAAAAAATGTATGAAGAACACAAATAATCCCCCTTCTTCTAAAACCCTTCTTCTCGAAAAATTGCTCCTCTAAAACCCAAATATTGAGAAATAAACTCTAAATTGCTAATAAAGAGTTTTTTCCCAAATTTAGAGTTTTGATTGTGCAATCACATGAAAAAACCCTTTTCCCTTTATTATTTAATTATATTTTAATATTCATGCACAACCTTTTTTTTATTTAATTAAAATATCTTTATTAAATAATTTTCTTTCTGTCTTTAATTAATTCTTGAGATGTTTTTGATAAAAATATATATTAACTTAAGTAATAATAATATTTTGCATTTATTTTAAAATGAACTATTAAATATATCATTATTAAATTAAATAAATATTATTACACCCAAAATTATACTTTAACTAAATCTTTAAATTTAATTCTTTTATTTAATTAATTTCTCAATTAATTAAATATATAATTTTTAAAATAAAATTTCCATTGATTTAAATCATTAATTATTCTTTTAAATTGATTTAATTATAACATAAAATTATCACAAACCCATGAGATTGAATATGAAAACCCATAATAAAGCACAAAATACTGGATCAAACTCAAGGGTCAAAATCATGAATTTATGTTACTTGATGAATTTAGAAGGGTAGACAACTCATATACTTGTCCTACTTTCAAGGACAATTGGCTTACGTTTAGGATTTGGACTCAAGAATTATCTCCCTTCTTTTACCATTGACATACTACGATAGGGTACACTCATCGTGGCAATTCTGAGAATTTGATACCTGGTACCTACAATCTACATAAAATCCATGCATGTACATAAACATATATTTTAAATTAAATAGGAAATGGCAGGAAGTGGTGCATCATGTAGATCCTAACTAGTAGGTGACTATGACTCCCTCCCTCAACCATATTAGAAACATCATACATAAAATAAAACATACATGTACACCATACACATGAAAGTATGGGGGTAAGTATCTATAGAAAACACATATAAATAATCCATCTAACTATCATCATGAAATAACTAGAATCACTGTATACTATCATCATCATCAAAGAAACATCATGCATACATGAAATAACTAGTACCAAAGTAACTCATCATATAATAAACTGAGTATGAAATAATATTGAACAATATAGAAAAAAAATTTCACTGATCATCAAACATAAATATAAAGCAAGCCTAAAAGAGTTTGACAATAGTAATTAAAAATTAAACTACAGTAGGCATTACAGTCCTCCACTTGTAAAGCATCCTAATCAAGAACATTGGTCATATCAAAAATATACTATCTCAAAATAGAAACATGGAAAACATTATGGTTGCATGATAGGATAGGTGGCAATGCTAGTTGATAAGTAACAAGATTGATCCTCTTGAGGATCTCAAATGGTTTGAAAAAACATGGTGCTGACTTAGAACCTTTCCCATAATAGATGGGGCTCTTCCTCAGTCACACTCTCAAAAACACCCTATCACCAATAGAAAAGTGACGATCCAACCTATGGGCATTTGTATACTTCTTCTACCTATCCTGAGAAGTAAGAAAATGCTCTCTAATATGAACAACCTAATACTCCATATCCTAAAGCATCTCTAGACCTAGAAGTACTTGGTCCTCCAAATGATCCCAACATAAAGGGGTATGATATGACCTACCATACAAGGCTTGGAAAGGTGACATGCCAGGAGAACTATGATACCCATTGTTATATGCAAACTCAACAAGGTATAAATAATCCTCCCACTTCACCTACTCGTCCATCACATACATGTGAAGCATGTATTCTAGAACCTGGTTCACTCTCTCTGTCTAACCATCAATCTCTAGGTGATAAGACAAACTAAAATCAAGTTGCATTCCCAAAGCATGCTAGAGAGACATCTACAGTACTGAAATAAATACTGGATATCTATCCAAAATAATTTGACAAGGGGTCCTATGCAATCGAACAATATCTTCCAAGAAAACATGTGCTATAGAAGAAGATGTGTAGGTTGCCCTCATGGGTGAAAAATATGCTACCTTGGACAACTTGTCCACTATCACCATAATAAAATCATGTCATCATGATGACATAGGAAACCTTGTGATGAAATCAATAGATATTGCATCCCATTTTCACTCTTGAATGGTATGGGCTACAAAAGACCTGTTGGATGCTGATGCTAGACCGTCACTCTCTAGAACTCAATACCTTGATCAAGAAAATCAACAACATCGTGCCTCATCCCTACCCAAAAGTATAAATTTTTAAGATCAACATGCATCTTCTTGATTTCAGGATGTGTAGAATATGGTGCATGATGTGATTTTGAAAAAATCAAGGTACGAAGATCACTAGACACTGGTACATAGATATGCCCCAAGTGTCATAGTAATCCATTACACTTAAGAAAATAACATGAAAACTTCCCCTCAAGGGTACATCCAGACTCGATCTCCACCCTTACGTCTTGATACCTTGTGTCACTAGGCAAGGCCTCTAAGATATGGCCTTGAAAATCCACTCCCAATGACAAAACTAATATCTCATGTTGCCTCCTACTCAAGGTATTCATGAAATTTCTTTTCCCCCTTAATGTAGTGAACGTCAAGGTCATATTCACATAGGAACTCCATCCAACAACACTGTCATGCATTCTAATTTGGTTGCTTAAAGATATACTACAAGCTCCTATGGTTGCTATGTAGCTCAAAATTATGTCCCAAAAGGAAATGCCTCCAACAAACAAGAGCATGCACTATGGCCGCAAATTTTAAATCATGAGTGGGGTAGTTAAGCTCATGGTCCTTGAGTTTTCTAGACTTGTATGCAATCGTACAACCATCCTAGATCAATACTACTTCCATGCCTTCCAAACAACCATTTGTGCAAACCATAAAATCACCTATAGGATTAGGCACTGCAAGGACTAGCACACTAGTCAAACACTCCTTAAGAGTGCCAAATGCTACTTCACAAATCTGACCAAACATACTTCTTCCCTTTTCACTAAAGAGAAGTGATGGGATGAGCTACATGCAAAAAATTCTTCATGAAGTGACTTGCCAATCCCATGAAACTATGAATCTCTAAAACATTAGTGGCTACCAACCACTCCATGATAGCACAAATTTTATTTTGGATCCACCACAATACCATCACCAGTGATGATATGCCCTAAATACTTGACCTTAGACTAGAAGAAGCCACATTTACCCAAGTTACTATACAACTGATGATCTCATAGGCACTGCAATACCTAGTGTAAATGGACCTCATGTTGCTCTAGAGTCTTAGAATAGATCAATATGTCATCCAAGAATACAATAACACACTAATCAAGGTATGCATGAAATATTCCATCCATCAGACTCATGAATATTGATGGTGCATTGATTAATGCAATGGGTACAACCATGAACTCATAATGTCCATATTGTGTATGAAAAATTGTTTGATGAATGTTGGCCTCATGAATTCAAAGCTGATGGTATCCTAACTTAGGATCAATTTTTTAGAACACTTGTGCCCTTTCATCTGATCAAACAAGTCATTTATCCTTGGTAAAGGGTATCAGTTCTTCACTTTCACCTTATTCAACTACTAATGGTCAATGCATAAACACAATGATCCATATTTCTTCTTCACAAAGATGATTGGTGCACCCCATAGGGATACACTAGGATGAATATGGCCCTTGGCCAATAATTTCTCCAACTTTAATCTAAGTTCACTCAACTCCTACGTAGTCATGTGGTAAGGAGCTCATGAAATTGGCTCCACTCCTGGTATGAGATCAATCTGAAAGTTAATGTCACGCTATGGTTGCATATTTGGTATCTCATCAGGAAACACATCTACATACTCATGAAGGAGTGGGTGATCATCAAGTATCATTGTATGACTCTCGACTTCCTCAAGATCACTAACAAAAATAGAGAACATCTAACATCCCTTTTTCACACTCTACTTTAGCTGATTAGCTAAGATCATGCAAAGTGAGATTGGTCTCTAAACTCCTAATAACTCCACCTACCCACCTATGTCATCAACACATTGTATCGAATTACAAAAATAATCTATATTTTCATGATGGATGCATAACCAATCCATGCCCAACAAAATGTCATATGATCCTAGAGATAGGATATGAAGATCCACTATGGTGGTGAAGGTACCCAAGTTCAAACTACAACCATTGACCAAGGAGTCTACAACAACTTTGGATCTTATGGCTAACTCAACTTACCACCTATCAACCTAATGTTCCATCACTAGCCCACATTTATTAATAAGAGATAGTGAAATAAAAGAATCTAAAGTACTTAAGTCAAATAATACTAAAGATGAAATACTATGTAACATACCTATAGTGTCAACTATGTACCTTGATGCTTTTCTTGACAGTTATCAACTGCTATAAAGAATCAATGGCTTCTACCTACATCTCCCACAATATGTTTTGATCTAGCTACACCCTACTAGGTATTGAAGATATTTTAATAGGACAATTCACTACTTTATGGATAGGCTGGCCACAAGAGTAACAATCTCTTATGAAGTTGGAACTAGGTCCATGTTCACCCTAGGTAGCACTAAGATATGGCACACTACCCATGCTAGAGTTTTGTTGACTATTCTAAGGAGGGTGATTCTACTAAGACTTTTAGCCATGAACCTAATATCACCCCTTCCCTCTTGTGGTACCTAAATTCTATCCTTCTTTCTAAAGAAAATTCTAGGGTTGTCACTCATGACATTTCCTATCACCTTGTGAAGGTGCTGATTGGGCTTGACCCTTTCTAGAGAACTGAGTAAACTATGCATCTTGCCCTAAAGTTCATGTACTGTGGTTTTGAGAAATTGATTTACCACTAAACCCTCTAGACAAATTATTCTCCACAATTTGTGCCTTCCTCATATCAAGAATAAGAGTCCTAAGTTGATGTATCTAAACCTCTCCAATGAGGGAGTCCTTTTGATCTTAGACAAAATGTTGAGTAAGGAGTATCTCATCATGATTATAGCATGAGTAATACCTAAGCTCAAAGAATATAATATCATATTGGTCCATTGACATGTTCCTCTACTTAATCTCATGGAACTCATCAGCACGAACCTCTCTAAACTGAGGAGATAAAAATCTCTCTCTGAATCTCTCCTCAAAGATCTCCTAGGTGAGATCTGCGATGCTGATCTGAAGTCTCTACACCTCTATATTCACCAAATGGATGAATGGTACCTCAAATACTTAAGTGCACTATGCGCCCTTAGATTTTTTTCATATAGATACATGGAAAAAAATTGCTCCATGTCCAATAACCAAGTCTCTTCCCTGAGGCCACCTCCCTTGCCATCATAAAATGGTGGTTTGGATTATTGAAGAGATTCCATGATATCCAAATGGATAGAATCTTCACCATCATGGTTCCTACCACCCTGATGGTACCTTCTACCACCTAATAGTGTAAAGGAGTTTTCATTCTCACATTCCTCTTCTCTATGTTCAGACATTTGGGAATCTCCATGATGAGATCCCTCTTCTCGACCATAATAGCATTGGGTTTCCTCTACACAAGTTCCCAACCAAGCTATGATCTCTTACAAAAAAGGCATCAATGTCCCAATGCCACCCTAATCATTGTTACCCTATTCTCCCTCACCATCCTACCATTCCTCCTCATGGTGTTCTTCTTCATGGTTATTTTGTCAATTACTAGCCTAACCACCAGGTCTACATGTAGAAGGCATCACTATGGAAGAAACACGATAAGGTTAGAATCACACATCACAAACATAAGAGTAAAAAGCATGAACCAAAATAAGATATCAAAATACAAACATAAGATAACAATATACACACTAAAAACAACATCATAGTGGAAGCATAGCACATAGATCCCAACGTTGCAACATGGGCTTTGATACCAAATGTAATGCCCTGTCTAGAGATCCTTGGAACAAGGATAAATAATAGCCAAGATTTTTTTTCTAAAACAATTATGGATGCATACAACAATTAACATACAAGGACCATAGAGATCACAATGAAAGACTTAATCAACAATCGCAACTACAAATGAATCTAGGAATGCCACTACCAATTGACACACTCAAATTGAAAGACAAAAACTAAGGATGACAATAAAACATAAAATATTTGATCTGTCAAAGTCTAGAAATTCAAGAAATCCCAAAGGGTACTTAGAACACCAATTTGCATTCTTTGAAAAACATCAGTGATGCCCTCTATTTTTTGTATGAGAAAATACAACTAACAACCTCGAATGATGAAGTGTGCTAGGCCAGAGAAGAACTACCTTCTCACATGAAGAACCATTGCACTAATGCCAAGACTTATGATAGGAAGTTTAAGAAACCACGTGAAGAAATGAAATCCCCCACATGAAACATCAAACTCTCACACGAGAGAGTACAATCTCGCGTGAGGAAACAAAATGATAAGAAAGAAAAACAAAAGATGAAAAGATAGGGGAAACAATTCCTCCACACTAGGGAGTACCAGATCCACAAATCAAGGCTTGAACACTCAAACACATGGAAGAAAAAATAGAAAGGAACTAACCATTTGAAACATAGTAAAAAAGAAAATGTACTGGAAGCAACATCAAAATGAATGAACATAACAAAACCCATGTGCAGTTCCTCCCAACTATAATAGCCTCATGAGACCTTGAAGGCCCTAGCCATCCCCCACATGTAACATCCCAAAATGCCAACTAGATAGTTGAAGTTTTCTTATGAGGATGCCACTAATAAAGTGTAATAACATCATAAGAACAAGGAATCTAACATGCTAATCTAGTAAAGCAATAGATATTCCAACTAAGTAAATCACATCATCTAGTCATATGCTAAACATCATAATATAGGAGTGCATCCAATAAACTAACATCATCTAAACATGATATCTAAGCATTCCAATGAAAGCATAAATCACAAGGAAGCATATTCTAGAATCCCAAATATACCAAGTGAAACATTAAGCACCAGTTGCACTGGAACAATAGACCATCTTTCTACACTGGTCCCTAGAAATGGTATAGGTAGCTACACCTCCCAACTGCATGAAACCTATAGGTCCACTCCCATTGTGTTGATGGAGATAATGATCCAACCACAAACACACATAAAGAAAATTTCCATGGCTAACACTCATGCCAGATAGTAAGAAGGACTATAACTACAACCAAGATCATGAGACAAGGTAAGTACAATAGGTCCTTGGTCAGACACTCTAGGGGTTAACTATGTAGGAACTTTGGTGGAGAGTTGGTAACTTAGAATTATCGAAGCTAAAAACACACATCGAAGCTAAAAACACATGAACAATTGTTACCCTTGGTACACCCTTGGGAGGCTAATGTGCTATAAAAGTAACTAACCATTCCCCTTGGCACCACCCTTCGGAGGTTGACCATACATTTTTTTATCTTATTTGATTTTCTATGAATTAATTAAGTTATCACTCATTAGAAACTTCTACACATACATCTTGTCAAGAATGTCACCTGGGTTGTGATAGAAGCCCCTCCACCGACTTACCCTACATGCCTATACTCATCACACAATTAGTGCCCATAGGTAATACATGTTCCCAACCCAATCCTAAATGAACATAACTGCATCAAAATACAAATGGGAGATTGGGCCTCGCAAGTTTCCCAAAAAATGCACATGCATGTGCTCATGTGTAGAGCACCACCATCACAAAGATCAAAATATAAGGGCTAGATGACAACACATGCAAAATCACACTCAACCAATAACAAACTTGAGAGTACAAATGCAACACGCATCCCAATGTAACATAAAAGTGTAGTAGTGGTCTGACTAACATCCTATGAATAGTCCAAGTCCACACCCAACATCATGCCAAGAAAACTCGATAAAATTGGGCAGCACACAAATTGAGGTAAAACCTCAAAACTCAAAAACTACGAAATTAAAACCCATTTGCTATTACGGTAAAAAAGCCATGAAAATCTAATAAAATTTAAATTTGGACACTGTATGTAAGAATGACCAAAATAACAATGTGAAACCCCAAATCCTCATCATGAAAAATAGGAAAATACTCATACCAATCCAACTGGATAGAATTAACAATTAGAAATAGAGGGGAACACTAGTTCTCAGCTCCTAACATACAACTAATAGAAACAAAAATAGAAATGGAGTTGAAACACAAAAACAAGAGAGCCCTACCTAATAGCCAAAAGGACTAAAATTGGAATCAACTAGATAAAATAAATATCCCATAGAAGCTATCGAAAGTCATGGCAAACCAAGGTCTTGCTGAGCTGGATCCAATGAGATTAATCTCATGAAGATCTCATGCCCATACCTCTCACAATGAATATAAATGCAATCCTCCAGAAGAGGATTTTGGAAAAAGCTCTCAAATTTGTAATTTCCAAAAGTGAGAAGTGAGGAATTAATTTCCTCTTTGGATACTTATTCACTTTTTGAGTGAATAATTGATTAGAATAAATAAACAGAAAAACTAGTTAAACTCTGAATTAACCCAAATGAAAATAGGCTATTCCATGTAATTGGAATTCATCTAGGGACAATCTACTAGAAATTAAAATTAGTTAAAATAAAGCCCGAAAACCCTTCAAACAAAATCATAGAAAACCTTACTAACTTTTGTGACAAATGTGAACCTCTAAATACATAGACACATTCACAGATCTAGTCACATCATGTAAATGAGTTTGAATTTAATTAAATCATTGGAAGGTTTAATTTAACAATAAATAAGATACATTGAACATATAGGGATGACATTGTAAAATATGAAAATTTGAATCACTAACTCCATGTGCTACTACAAGAGATATAAATCTTGTAGATTGAAACACATGATCAAGTGCAATTGCATATAATTGTTGATCTCCGATTGGTTTTGATAAGTGAGTGTCAACACACTTAAGCCATTTACTTAGTTCATGCCAAACTAGTAATACATGCTGAGCACAACATGTAAATATTAGACCATGCCAAGTTACAATGAGTTTCGAGTCACTCAAATGTCGAGAAAATAGACCATGCCGAGTGATTCAGGAGCCGAGTGATTTAGGTGCCAACTAATGCAAGTGCCAAGTCATAGTAGATGCCAAGTAATGCAAGTGCCCAGTCACAATATATAGAACAACACATGCTAAGCATTAGAGACTTCATATGTCGAGTGACACAGTTTTGACATATTTATTTGTAATGACACAAACAACTATGTAAGCCATTTTTGAGCTGACTTAAGATTATATTTTGATATTTTGGAGATAAGGATGAATCTATATTTGGATTTCCTATGCAAGTACATGCAACTAATCAAAAATAGGGAAGGTTTAAGCAACAAAAATGGATGAATCTTAGTCGTAGATTCATAGCTAATCCTAAGCCACCTAAGTCTTCTTAAAGAGGATGAAAGCCCTAAACTATCTATGGATGAAGGAGAGTCGAAGGAGAAAACAAGATAGTTTACATGTAGAGCATTTAGGATGACTAAGAAGTGAGAGTGAATTGCAAAATTAGTTAGAGAAGAATAGAGGATAGAGAAAATGATACAACATTGAGACATTTGATCATGAAGGATTAATTAGACATTTTTTAGAGGTGATATGTTATTAGGAAAGCAAGTGCCAACTATAGGATCTATGCTGAGACATTTTAACAGGTGATTTTTGTTAAATCTCTTCATAGAGTAGTCCTAATAGGCTATATGAAATCCTTTAACAAGGTTCTTACTTAGTTATAAGTTGAAGTCCTCTAAGAAGGGACACTTCTAATAGGGTGTTGAAATCCTCTAACAAGGTGAGACCAAATAGTCTTTGTAAGCCTTTAACAAGGTAGATCATGTTTCATGGTCAAAACATTGTAACCTTCATTAGATACACTTTATTACTGCAGTAGTGAAGCTTTTTGGGTGTTATCCCCACCCCAATTTTACCTTCTCACTTGGAGGGTTTCTAGGTAATCATATCTGGTGTTATGTGTGTGAATGCTTGCATGGTTATATGTTTTTGATGCATATACTTTACATGTTATTTCAGCTTACTTATGCATATAATGAATGAATGGTGAAAGTTTTATGGGTTCAAGGTTAAACTATTGATTCACCTCCCCCTCTCAGAAGTTTGCTCTTTCCTCTTGTAATTCCAACAATAATAACTTAGCTAAAGCAATAAATGCATTAAATAACCTAATTTAATCATTTATTTAATTATACCTAAATAATCTATTTACATCACTCACACTCGCATAAAGCATAACAAAGCAAGAATGAAGTAAATTACCAAAACATTAAATGTAACTTATAACATAGTCAGAGATATATCCAAATATCAGATAACCAGATATCATCATAAAACCCACTGTCATCTCAAAATGGCATCATCATGCAAATATGATCAACTGACATCTATGATACTAAAATCAAGTTATAACATCTGACTCTCAAGTAATATTAATATGTAAAAATAATATGAGTAAAAAAATCTTTGAGATCAAAATATAACAAGGTACAGACTACAAACATGAGAGGCACTACACCAAATGTGTATTGATCTCATTTACAAAGTAAAGGAGAAGATATAAAGTAGTGATATCAGATTTATGAATGAAATCCCAATGGATAAAATAACTAATCATATAATTATCTTGTGCATACATTGAAGCTTTTATAGTCATAATTCTTAAATCAAAATCATTTTACTTCATGATTGATTTTGGATTTAATATAACTTGCCCACACTTGGCTTGGGGATTAATGGAAAAGAATTATTAGTTATATCTCATTCCTTTATTTTCTATAAGTTAGAAGAATTAGGGGATATCATCTACTTTTTGTGGGATTAATTTTTAGTGTGTTATTATGTAAAAGGTGAGATTAATCCCAGTTACACTTGCCTAATCCATGAAAAGTTCAAAGAGGAGAAATCTAAGTTTTCTTTGTCAGTTAGTCATTAGGAATGTCAATGTATACATATGGGAATTAGCTACCCCTAGGTATATTTTTCATTCTATAAGGTAGTTGAAATCTTGTCAAATTAGGATCCAAAAAAATGAAAACTCTATTGGAGACACATTGTATAAGTTGTGCTTAAAATTTTATGATATGCGTGTTAATCAGTTTCGTTACTTATGTCATAGATTTGTTTCTATTGGCAATACATGAACATATGTTCAACTTGATGTTGTTGGTGTTGTTTTAGAAATAGTTGCATTATTTTATGTTATAGGTGGGCCACTAAAGGTTTCATATTCTTTACAGGACAAGGATTTACACCTTGCTATGTTGATTTTACCTTATTTTCCCCTAGAACTTAGTCAAGGTTTCTTAACCAATGTTTTGTTTTATACTTTAATAAAAATTACCAGAAAGATAAAAAAATACAATGGCCTACACAAGGGCACATTTTGAGGTCCCAATATAATCAAAATTACCATAGGGTAACAAAAGGAATTATCATAGGAAAAAGGGAGATTCAATTCTTTCTTTGAAACCTAGGGATAACATTGAAACTAATACCCAATATCAACCCATATAAGAAAATGAATCTTCAAGATTGAGTTCTAGATCTAAGATTATTGAGCTCCTAGATGGAATTTTTAGTGCTCCCTTTTAGGAGGAAAGAATCTGTCGGGATAAAACTATTTCATCTATTGGAGATACTTCATTTAGGCAAAGTCATTCTAGAGGTATTGATCAACATGGAAGATCAAAGATTACTCAACCTAGTGGATCTCATCTAGAGTAGATTCATTTTATTGAGATAAGTCTTATATATCTTAGTGATACCACAAAATTAGAAACAACCACTATTAATCATAATGATTTATTCATTGACCTGGATGTTCTCAAAAGTAAAGTGGCAGAAGAAGATGCTAAATGTAGACATTTGGAGAAAGAAAAGGAAATGATAACTGTACATTCTCTCATAGTAAGGGAGACTTTACTAAGGAGAATGAAATTTCTATGAGAATAAAATAAAAGGTTGGAAGATAAATTTACATCATTGCATATAGATCTTTTTGATGACCTCAATTCCCTAAGATCTAAATATCAAAATGAGGAACATGCCTTGCAAGAGAAGGAAATACTTGAAGGTGAGGGACCTATCTTGAGATAGATTCATCCATATAAATATATAGAGGGGACCAAAGCTAAAGAAAGTGTAACAAATCCTATAGCTAAGGTTGCATACAAGGGAAAGAAAAATGTGGTTGGTATGAAAATCAATTAACTTGTAGCAGCATGGTTTAAAACTGACATGGAATTAAAGAGAGATAGGAAGGAATGCGAAGATCTAGCCAAAGAATTGGAAAAAATTGAAAAATGAGGCTAAAGCTATAGAGATGAAAAGGATGATCTAATTCCTTAATTATTCTTTTGATCTTGCTCCTAGACCAACTGCATCTACTCAAGGTATGTCTTCTAGTATTTTTGGTGGTCCTCTAATAATTAATGTGGGTTCTTCCCAAATTAATCCTATAGTTTGTTTTATTGGGGTAGGTCAAGCTATGTTTGGATAAAGTAAATACTAATTTAGATGTTGTTTTAAATACTATTGGTTCAAGTGGCAGTGGTAGTTTACGGTTTCAAAGGAGGCCTATGTATTTAGAAAGGTAGAAATAGATATGCTTTCTAGGTATCCCTCGATATCCAAAGCCTTTTCCAAATGAGTTAAGAGATAAGGTCACCAAATTTTCTGGCCACAATTCTATTAGTGGAGAAGAACACCTTAGGAATTTTTTGGATATGTTAAATGAGTATAAAGTGGAGCATTAAGATGTGGTTATGATGTTATTTGTACATTTCCTTATTTTAAGATGTTGGAGATTGGTTTAGAAGTATTATTGTTGATAGTATTAGTTCCTGGCATGACTTTGAAAAATGTTTTAGGGAACAATATGGAGACAACACTAATTGTATTTTTATGCTTAATGAGTTTAATGACATCAAGAGAATTAAAATGAGCCTACTTTTCATTTCAATGTCAGATTCCAGAAGGGGGTGTACAATTTTTTAAAGTAATTAAATTATATTAGAATGTGTGTCTTACCACATAATTTAATGCCTTTGATAGTAAAGTATCTTATTTATTGAGAGATAAAGATCTAAAACTCCATGAGACACTTTCACAACTATTGTTAATATTAAAAGTAATAGGAGAGCTTCAGGAAAATTAGGAAGAAGTGATGATCCCAAATTATTTGGCTCTAAAAAGAAGAAGAGAGAAAATAATAAGCCAGTTGGGAATAAGAAACAAGAAGAAGATAAAATGGATAAATTACTCAATATGCTAAAGGATTTGAAACCTATTATTGTTACTTCTAACAAGGGTCCTACTAATGATAAACCCTAGTTTTTAAACAATTTCAACAAGCATAATAGATTGCATAATTTTCCCTACAACACCCAGTGGAAAGATGGGAAACTTGCCAATATCCCAGAAAAGAATAATAATAAAGAGGATACTCTTTATCCATTATAGAGGAGTTATATTAATGCTATAGAGAATATACCTTGGTGTGTTTCTTGTCAAGCTAAACATTCTCTTGATTACCATATTGTAGCTCTATCAATTTCTACATCCTAGGGATGTGAAAAAGAAGAGACTAGTAATGAGGATAACCATGATGATTTAGAATGTAATTTGAAAGGCTCATACTTTGAATATAATAATGTTTTTGAACTAGAAGAGCATGATATGGATGTGGATATATAGAGACAAAATTATGAGGTGTTCCATCAACAAATATTTTCTGATAATGATGAATAAATGGACAATCAAGCTTGCAATATGATATATGATTCAAGTTGTATGAACTTAAGGAATCCATACAAGGAAGAGATAGAAAAAATTATTATAAACATGGTAGCCCAATTTAAGAGTAGTTATCACTTCAGGAATAGGGTGGTGAATGATGACTCTAGCAAGCTAGTTGGAATCTCTATCAAATATATAGACAATAAAGGTCCTAGGGTGAAGAATGTTGAAAAACTACTAGTTGTAAAGGTAAAAGATGCAAAGATGAAGAAATGGGAACCTAAGAGGGTTGCAGTAACAAAAAATATTGAAGAGAGTAATGAGGCTCCTATAGTAAAAATTATATAAATGAGAATTCAAAAGCAAGGTGATATTGCTACACCCAAATTGAAGGAATCTCAAAGTGATAGAGTTATGCCCATTGATGTTCCTCCTTATGTTCTAGTAGACATGTTATCTATGATTTCACAAATTAGTATAAAATTTCCCCTAGATGAGATGTAGGATAGAGGAGCATAAATCTAAATCCCTTGCATGGTTAATTGATGTTGGAAAAATTAGTCATATTGAAGATAATATGCTAGAAAATAGGAGTGTATAAATATCACCCAAGACAAAGGAGGATGAAGTAGTACTATCTCATATTACTCCAATATATCCAGTTAGTTTTGCAATAGTATATATTGCAAACATTGATCCATTTTTCTTGAGTCTTATTATAAACATTAGGATACTAAAAAATATACGATAGACTTAGGGGATTCCAATATTATTATTCCATTTAAGATTATGGAATCCCTTGTCCTGAAAGTAGACACCAAACAAGGAATATGTTGTACCCTATGTTAAAAATTTTCTAAGTATACATGAAAATATTTCGTCTTCATGATTTTCCCAATTTATAACTGATATTTTTCCATAAATGGAAATATCAAAATGAGAGGAGGATAGAAGAATTGAAGAAGGAATTTCCCTACTTGTAAGGAGAGAACTATACCATAAGAAAATCTTTAAATGTTGGAATTGCAATGAATTTGGTCATTGTGCTTCTAAGTGTATGAAAAGATAGAAAAAGTATAAGAATAATTTCAATGCTAGAAGGCCTAGAGATTGTTTGTATGAAAATGAAGATGATGAATTTGATGAAAGATTTTAGAGTGAAAGTGATGATGAGTTACGATTTGTAGCTATAAAAAAAGTCAGAGAAAAGAAATTTCTAGTTTCGTAGGTTGAAAAGAAAGATGACTAGATCATAGATGATGGTTATTCACATCATATGACTGGTGACATAAATAAATTTTTTAAGTTTAGTAGTCATGATGAAGAGATTTTCAAACTTGGTAACAATGTGACTTGTTTTATCAAGAGGATAGGATCTATTACTGTTGATAGAAAGACTAACATATACGATGTCTACTTTTTTGATGGATTAAAGAATAACCTATTGAGTGTTGGATGATTGGTTGATAAGGGATATCAATTACAATTCATAGAGAAGACATTATCAAGGATAAAGATGCTAAATTGATTGACACTGGTACAAGATCTAGAGGTAATGTTTTTTAACTGAACTCTTTAGAGATGACATATTTGATTGCAAAAGTGGATAATAGTTGGTTGTGGCATAAAAGGTTTTTCATATAAACTTTGATAATATTGTGAGGGCTAGTAGTAGATTTTTTTTTAGATATTCACCTAAAATTGTGAATCCTACTAACATTGTGTGCAAAGAATGTGTTATGGATAAGCATAAGAAAAGCTCCTTTCCTAGAAAGAAGCTCTCTAAAAAAATAAAATTAGAAATTATTCATACAAATTTCAGTGGTCCTACTAGGACAAGAGGATTCCATGGTGAAAGGTACTTCATGATTCTTGTTGATGACTTTACTATGATGAGTGGATAGCATTCCTTAAAGAAAAGTATGAGGCATTTGAAAAGTTTATGTTGTTTAAGAATAGAGTTGAGCATGAATCTTGAGTGAAGATTAAATGTTTAAGATTAGATAGAGGTGGAGAATTTACCTCAAACGAGTGTGAAGTAAATGACATTAAGAGACAACTACCAACACCTAAGACTCCTAAGAAGAATGAAATTGTTGAAAGAAGAAATAGGTCTGTAAAAAAAGAAGCAAGAGCCATGATGTTTGAGATTGATTTATCAAATACATTTTGGAGAGAAGAAATCAATACAATAATTTACACAATGAATAGAGTACAAATAGAAAAGGTACAAAAAAGACTCCCTATGAATAATGGTTTGGATATGCATCCTTAAGTATTTCAAAATTTTTGGAAGTAATTGTTATATAAAGATAAATAATGATATTAGTAATTTTGATGAAAGAAGCGATGAAGATACATTCCTTGGTTATTCATTGAAAATAAAAGCTTATAGATGTTTTAATCAAAGAACTAACACTATTATTGAGTGCACAAATGTGAAAGTGGATGAAAGGAGTCAAAGAAAGAATGATGGATTATAATTTTGATGAAGAAGAAGCTAATCCTAAGCCTATCATAAAAAATGTTAAAAATTTCTTTAAGAATAACAATGATTTGCATAATGATGTTCAAGTTGTGGAACAAAGAGAAAAACCAAGATTGGAGCCTACAGAAGAATTAAGAATTGAGTAAGTGATACCTACACCTAATAGAAATTTGAAAAAGAATCACATTGCTAATTAGATTATTGGAAGCAAATAAAAAGGAGTTATGAAAATAAATAGAGTACATGAGGAATTGTGTTTTATTTATCAAGTTGAACTAAAGAGAATAGATGAAGTGTGGAAGGATGATCATTGGATTCAAGAAATGAAGGAAGAACTAGATCAAATTGTGAAGAATGAGACATGAGAATAGTTCCTAGACCTAAAGATAAGAATGTTATAGGAACTAAATGGGTTTATAGAAACAAGATGAATAAACAAAATGGGGTTGTGAAGAATGAACAAAAATTAGTATGCAAAGGATATTCATAGCGAGATGGTATAGAATATGAACAAACATTTTCCCTTGTAGCAAAAATTGAATCAATAAGAATGTTCTTGGTTTATGCAGCAAGTAAGAAATTCAAAGTGTATCAGATGGATGTGAAGTCAACATTTTTGAATGGAAAACCTAAAAAAAAGTCTACATTGAGTAACCATAAGGATTTCCTTTGATAGAAGGAGACATGGTATGTAGATTGAAGAAATAATTGTATAGACTAAAGAAAGCATCTAGAAATTGGTATGTAAGGTTGGACAATTATTTGGCAATGTTGAGTTTTGCTAGAGGTATTGTAGATAATAACTTGTATTTAAAATAAATTTAGAATGGGTTGTTGATTATTGTGATATTTGTGGATGACATAATATTTGGATGTAATGATGAAGCAAGTGACAAATTTTCTAATGAAACGAACAATGAATTTGAGAAGAGTATGGTTGGTGAAATGAAATATTTCTTAGGTCTACAGATTGAGCAAAATAGTTACATGGTATTTTTTTATCACATGATAAGTATTTGAAAGACTTGTTGAAAATATTTAGCTTAGAAAATTGTAAGCCTATTGGAACACCAATGATAACTAGTCACAAGTTATCTAGCAAAGATGAGACACCTACAGTTGAACAAAAGAAGTTCAAATCCATGATTGGAGTTTTACAATATTTGAATCACACTAGACCATATACAGAAAATGCAATTGGTATAGTAGCAAGATTTCAAGAAGACCCTAAGGAATCACACTATGTAGCAATAAAAATAATATTTAAATATTTGAAGGTATACCTTATTTTGGCTTGTGGTATGATAGATCAAGTGACTTTACCTTGTGTGCATATATTGATGCAGGTTTGGCATGTAGTATGGATGATAGAAAGAGTACTAGTGATGGATCATTTTTCCTTGATAGAAGATTGCTTTCTTCACTAAGCAAGAAACAAGACTTTATCTCACAAGGTACAAAGGAATAAGAGTATGTAGCAACAACAAACAATTGCAATCAAATCATGTGGATGAAATAAATCTAAAGGATTTTGGGATAGAGTTTTTAGAACCTATTATCATACATTGTGATAGCATGAGTATAGTGAGTATGTCTAATAATCATGTGTTAAATTCTAAGAATAAGCATATATCTATTGAGTATCATGTTCTAAGAGATAAAGTTACAAAGAAAGAAATCATATTAGAGTATGTGAATAAAAAAGAGAAGATTGCATATAGTTTTACAAAATCTTTTCCTAAAGATACATTTGAGTATTTGTGAGGTACACTTGGGGTGTTGGAATTATATATGGAGTAACTGAGAGGGGAGTGGGGGGGAGGGGTAATCAGTTACCACAAAAACAAATCCATAGATCCCTTAGATGTCTTAATTAACTAGTTACTGTTGATACTCGGTAAACACTATAAAAATGCTATAACTCGGTAGATTAACTGATTAGTGATCATCTAGCATTCATAATTATTAGTATGCATGAAAAAGTTAAATAAAATGAGCATGAGAGACACCAAATTTAACGTGGAAATCCAATATGGGAAAAACCACCAAGTAACTAAATACCAATTTTCACTCTTCTAAAGTGAGCCCTGTTAAGAGCCAACCTTGTTAAAGGTTACAATACACACTGTTAGGTGTGACCCTATTAGAGGATTTAATCACCCTGTTAGGAGTGGCCTTGCTAGAGGTCTTTAGAACAATTCAACTGAACTGCCACCTTGTTAGAGGATTTACAAAATGGCTGTTAAACCAACTCTATTAAGAGATTTAAAATCACTGCTACAATGGTTAGAAAGCAACAATGAATTGACCTGAATAAGATGCAAATAAATTTGCTGATAACAGATCTCCATTCTACACTATTAGATCCTTCTTGATCAAATATAGATTTGTTGCTCCTCAATGATCTCTAATCATCCTTCAAAATTCACTCTCAATCCTTCTTTTTCATTCACACCCATCACACACTTAGAATTTGCAACTTGACCTCTTGTTTATACCATTTAGATTATCAAGTCAACTCATTCACAAGTTACATTTACCAATAGACCATATATCAGTCGGTTACAAATATTACATTAAAAAAAAAAACTTTATTTCACAAAATAATGGAATCCTTCACTGGCCAACCCTGCTTGGTAAATACTACTTCCAAAATTAATTTCTTGAGTTAACCGTCTTAACTCGGTTAATACTGCAGAAGATGCAAAATCCTTTGGCTATCGACTTAACTTGGTAAGAACTAGATTTCCTTCAATGTCCATGAAAGCTCAGTCAAAATTGTTTCCTGCACTATTTTCTCTTGATGACTGTGTGAGCTTGGTAACAATTGAATTTCCTTTGCTAAACCTTGAAAGCTCAGTAGCAATTGCTTGTGCAAGGTAAAGCCTAAGAATGCTCGATAGACACTGTAAACCTTCTTTGCTAACCTTCTAAACTTAGTAGGCTTTGTCTTTTTCCTTGCTGACCATCTGAGCTTGGTAGACTCTATCTAATGACTACTATGACATTTGTGTAACATCAAAGACAACACACAATTGAACAATTGTATCCAACAATCTCCCTCTTTTGCATTGATGGCAACACAACATATCATAGTAGAATAAAATTTGAAAATAGGTCTAAATAGATCTTTACTTTACAGATATCTCCCTCTTTCATAATACTCTCTCCCTCTTACACAAGCTCTCATTTTCTTGCAAGTTTTAGAAAGATATAACAGTATACTCTCCCTCTTTGACAACACATGCCAAAGAAAACACAAATCAAATGAATAGCACTGTACCTAATGCATTGATTCATATGCAATGCCTTCATTACTTTGCTGCATCAACTGATAGATCTTCAATTTTGTTCCTGTTGATGCATCACTAAAATTGTATTTTAATGAGCTTTAGATAGGGGAATGACCCCTAGCTTACCTCTTTGATACAAGAATGCATTCTTAGGTAAAGGCTTTGTGAATATGTCAACAATTTGTTCCTTTGTATGGACATATTCCAACTTGATTTATTTTTCTTGTACCAATTATCTAACAAAGTGATATTTTATGGCAATATGCTTGGTCTTTAAATGCATCACTAGATTCTTGGATATGTTAATTGCACTTGTGTTGTCACAAAACATAACAACAGGTTCTTTGATTTCTTGTTCCATACCTTCCAATAATTGTTTGAACCACACAATGTTTGTGTAGTTTACTGCTGTTGCAACATATTCAGCTTTTGCTGTGGACTGGGATGTACAGTTTTGCTTTTTACTTGTCCAAGAAACCAACCTCTTTCCAAGAAAGAAAGCTCCTCCAATTGTACTCTTTCTTTCATCAACATTCCCTACCCAATCTACATCAGTGAACACTTTTAAATCCAGATTTCCTCCAATTTATACCATAATCCATAATCTTCAGTTCCTTTTAAGTACCTCATGATCCTTTTGATTTCCATCATGTAATTTTCTTTTGATTTTGCTGAAATTTTGCCACAATTCCTACTACAAGGGAAATGTCTAGTCTTGTATGCACCACATACTGCAACTTTCCAATCATAGATCTATACAATGTCTGATCCACTTCTTTTGATTCATCATCTTTGGTAAGTTTCGATCCAGTACACATAGGAGTCCCAACTGGTTTGTAGTCTTCCATACCAAACTTTTTTAGTATCTCCTTGATGCATTTAGATTGAGGGATTTAGATGCCATTCTTACTCTGTTGAATTTGAAGACCAACAAAGAATTTGATTTCACCAAACATTGACATTTCAAATTCTTTGTTCATTTGTTTTGAAAATTCTTTGCAAAGATCATCGGTTCCTATGAACAAAGTATCAGCTACAAATATTTCTATTAAAAAAATCTTATTATCTAGTCCTTCCTTTATGTACAAACTACTATTCTCATTAGTTCTTTGAAAACCAATCTAAATAAGATAGTTATGCAATCTTTCATACCATGCTCTAGGGGCTTGTTTCAAACCATATAATGCTTTATGTAGTTTGCAGACCATGTCCTTCTTATTTGGATCAACAAAACCCTCAGGATATTCAATGTAAACATCTTCATCTAATATGCCATTGAGAAATGCTAACTTGACATCCATATAATAAACTTTGAATCCTTTGCATGCAGCATAAGCAAGTAAGGTTTTGACACCTTCCAATCTTGCAATAGGAGCAAAAGTCTCACCATAGTCTACACCTTTTTCTTGAGAGTATCCTTTGCATACCAGTCTAGCTTTGTTCCTTGATACCTTACCATCTTCATTTAACTTTTTTCTAAATACCCACTTAGTTTCAATTACATTTTTGTCTTTAGGTCTAGGTACAAGAGTCCATGTTTTGTTTTTCTCTATTTTTTCTATCTCTTAATTCATAGCTTCAATCCAACTTTCATTTTCTAATGCATCTTTGACATTTTTAGGTTCAAAATCAGCAAGTAAACAAGTGCCTTTCAACTTACTTCTTGTCATTGTTCCTTCTGATTTGTCTTGAATGATCTGATCTGGTGCATGATGCTTCCTGACATACTTGGATAACACAAGCTCCTTGCCTTTTGAATGACTTGCATTTTTATCCTTCTATGTCTCAACTTCTAGTTCTTGTTTTGGGTACTCAAGCTCGATAGATGTCGATTCGATAGCTTTTGTTTGCAACTTGAGTTCTTGCAACTCAGTAGGCATTAGCTCGGATTGAACTTCCTGCAACTTGGTTACTGAAGATTTTGGAGTTGAAGATTCTTGATTAATAGGTATATTTGGCATTGTATCAGGTTCAATGTAAACAAATCTCCTGTAGTCTTCAAGTTCCCTTTTTTCTTCTTCTTCAGTTCTTTCTGCAAACTCATCAACTTTTACATGTGCACTTTCTATGACTTTGTGAGTAGATAAATTCAAACATCTATATGCTTTACTTTTGCAAGAGTATCTCAAAAATATTCCTTCATCACCTTTTACATCAAATTTACCTTTCCTAGATTCTTTCAAAATGTAACATGTGCTTCCAAATACTTTTAGGTAACTTTCATTAGGTTTGTAGCCATACCATAACTCATAGGGGGTCTTGAATGAGTCCTTTTTCAGCTATACTTGGTTCAAGGTATGAACTGTAGTGTTAATAGCTTCATTCTAGTATTTGATAGCAATGTTTTTCTCAATCATTAAGCTTCTTGCATAGTCCATGATAGATCTATTCCTTCTTTTTGCTATTCCATTTTGTTCAGGTGTTCCAAGTGATGAAACCTGTCTTTTGATTCCCCTTTCAATACAAAAGTTATTGAACTCATGTGAAATGAATTCACCACCTCTGTCAGACCTCAAGTATTTTAGTATTTTACCTATTTCCTTTTCTACTCTGGCCAAATACTATTTGAACTTTTCAAATGCCTTCGATTTCTCTCTTAGGTAGATGAAATTCATCATTCTTGAATAATCATCAACAAAAAAAATGAATTTTTTTTCACCAGTATAACTTTCAATGCCAATAGGTCCACACAAATTAGTATGCACAATTTCTAAAATTTCTTCAAACTGATAGTTCTTGCTTTTAGAGCTAGTCTTTCCCATTTTGCCAATTTGACAATTCTTACATAAATTAACCTCAAGTTTCTTTATGTTAGGAATGCCTCTTACTTTCCTGAATTTACTTATTTTTACCAAGTTGTCAAAGTTTACATGACATAACCTCCTATGCCATAACCAGATTTCTTCAACTTGAGCAATAAAACATGAACATTCACCAAGTTCAAGATAAAACAAGTTACCTTTTGTTTGAGTGCTTGATCCAATTAGCTTTGCTTTTCCATCCAACAGTCTTACTTTTCCATGCATAAATTCCACTTTGAATCCATTATTGAGTAGCTATGCCAAACTCAAAAAATTGTGCTTGAGTCCTTCTACCCAATATGCATTATCACATATAAGTTCCTTGGTCAGTGAGATTCTTCCTTTTCCTCTTATACAACAAAGTTCATTGTTACCAAATCTTACACTGCCACCATCATAGTCTTCAAAGTGTTCAAACTTAGTTTTATCACTAGTCATGTGATGAGAACAACCACTATCTATAATCCATGTATCATTTTTTCTCACATGAGAAATGAGTGCCATTTCTTCATCATTATTAGATTCATCCTTTACAACAATGTAAACAATTTCTTCTTCTTCATCATCAAAATCATTAGAATCTTTTTCCATGAAACATGTTTTCTTACCTTTATCCTTGAATGATTTAAAGTCTTTCTTGCCATTGCATTTGTGACCTTTTTTTTCATCCTTGTTCTACTTATTTGGTCACCTAGCAGCAATATGTCCAATTTATTCACAAGAAAAATAGATTAGAGGAACCTTACCTTTGTATTTTCCTTTCCTCTTGAATATTTTATTGCTAGTAGAGCTTCAACCACCTCAAGATCACTATCTAAACTTTTTTCTAATTCTTCATCACTATCTGATTAAGGATCCTTTATTTTCTTGCCTTTTTTTTTGAATGAAAGCTTGGCTTTGAATGCTGATTCAATGTTCTTGGCAGCTAGAACATAATTATCATATTTATCTAGCTTGAATGCAGTCAATCTTCCAACTATACCCTCTAAATTTATCTTATGATTTTATTTACATCTTCTTTCTTGAATTGCAGAGACTCTGATTGCATAATTAGGAAGTAGAGTTCTAAAAACTTTACTTATAATTGTCTCCTCCTTGATATCTCCTCTAGATGCTTTGATTGCACTAACACATGCTTTAACTCTTTCAACATATTTTGCAATGTTTTCATCCTCTCTCATCCTCATTTGATCAAATTGTCCTCTCAAACTTTCTACTTTGGCTCTTCTCACATTATCATCTCCTCCATAGATTTCTTTCAGCTTGTTCCACATTTCAAAGGTAGTTTTGCAACCCTTGATGTCATCAAATTCTTCATAACTCAGAGCAGATGCTATATCTACCATCATGTTTTTGTGAGTCTTATTTTTAGTAATATCATTGACAAATAATGTACCAATAGGCTCTACATATTTTTCATCAAGGTACTTTAGTCTTGAATCACCAATAGAAGCTAGATGAAGTCTTATCAAACCTTGCCATGTTGAGAAGTTGTCCTTGTTAAGTCTTGGAATTTCCCTCTTATAAGACATCCTCACCTTTAGCTTAGATCCTTGAAATATTTTCCTAAAATTACCAAAAGCTTTGATACCAATTGTTGGAATTATAGATAGAGTAACTGAGAGGGGGGAGGGGGGGTGGGGGGGTTGTGAATCAGTTACCACAAAAACAAATCCATAGATCCCTTAGATGTCTTAAATAACTAGTTACTGTTGATACTTGGTAAACACTATAAAAATTCTATAACTCAGTAGATTAACTGATTATTGATAATCTATCATTCATAATTATTAGTATGCAAGCAAAAGTTAAATAAAATGAATACAAGAGACACCAAATTTAACGCAAAAACCCAATATGGGAAAAACCACCAAGTAATTAGCTACCAATTTTCACTCTTCTGAAGTGAGCCCTATTAAGAGCCAACCCTGTTGAAGGTTACAATACACATTGTTAGGTGTGACCCTATTAGAGGATTTAATCACCTTGTTAGGAGTGGCCTTGCTAGAGGTCTTTAGAGAAATTCAACTGAACTGTCACCTTGTTAGAGGATTTACAAAATGGCTGTTAAACCAACTCTATTAAGAGATTTGAAATCACTGCTACAATGGTTAGAAAGTAATAATGAATTGACCTGAATAAGATGCAACTAAATTTGTTGATAATAGATCTCCATTTTGCACTATTAGATCCTTCTTGATCAAATATAGCTTTGCTATTCCTCAATGATCTCTGATCATCCTTCAAAATTTTCTCTTAGTCCTTCTTTTTCATTCACACCCATCACACACTTAGAATTCACAACTTGACATCTTGTTTATACCATTCAGATTATCAAGTCAGCTCATTCACAAGTTACATTTACCAGTAAACCATATATCAGTCAGCTACAAATATTACATTAAACAAATAAACTTTATTTCACAAAATAATGGAATCCTTCACTGGTCAACCTTGCTCGATAAATACTGCTTCTGGAAATAATTTTTTGAGTTAACTGTCTTAACTCGATTAACACTGCAAAAGCTACAAAATCCTTTGGCTTTTGAGTTAACTCAATAAGAACTAGATTTCCTTCAATGTCCATGAAAGTTCAGTCTGAACTATTTCCTGCACTATTTTCTCTTGATGACTAAGTGAGCTCAGTAACAACTAAATTTCCTTTGCTAAACCTTGAAAGCTCAATAGCAACTACTTGTGAAAGGTAAAGCCTGAGAATGCTTAGTAGACATTGTAGACCTTCTTTGCTAACCTTCTAAACTCAATAGGCTTTTTCTTTTTCCTTGCTGACCATCTGAGCTTGGTGGACTCTATCTGATGACTAATATGACATTTGTGTAACATCAAAGACAACACACAATTGAACAATTGTATCCAACATGGGGTTATGCCCCTACCTACTTCTAAGTCAATGATGTAGAGAATATGTTAGTCTAGTGGTATAGAGCACTATTGTCTATCTGGACTGAATGCCATTGCTTCCTATATGGGGGAGTATCTATGATGAGCAAAGTCATCAAGGACTCTTAGAAGCTAGTATAAAATTGTTTCTTTGGAAACTTGAGATAGCTAAATAATTTGAGTATTTGATTGAAATAATTATTCATTTTTCATTGATGTCAATAGGGGAGAGATTATATGGAAGACAACTTTTGATAGTATGTGGTAGATGTATATGAAAAAGAGAATGTATAGGGGAGAATTGTTCATGGATAGATTGATGTAAATGAGGAGAAACATTGGGTTATATCAATGGGGGAGAAGTGTGAAAAATTGATGCCCATCCATGTAATAATGAGAAAGCATAGATGGAGAGTCATTCCTATGAGTTTTAGATTTGATTGATAAAGAGGACTTGAAAAGAAGAGAGAAGTAGTAGCAACAGAGTTGGATTTTGTATTCTTGGAGCTTAGATGTTTTTCATCTATGTTACCATCAATGCCAAAGGGAGAGATTGTTAGAATTAATGTTGATGGTATTTATTTGGGGAGTATCTTAAGAATTATTAGAGGAGTCGAGAAGATTCAAATGTTAGATTCATGACTATGTTTGTCATTGATGTCAACATAATATTGTTTCTATAAAGATAGGTAGAGTAGCAGATATAAAATAAGGTCGTAGAGATTATGTATTGATAATGAAATAAAGTGTAGTTAAAGATATGTTCTACATTTTTTTGGATAAAGTGATCAAGTGCACCTGCAAAAAGTTGAAGAAATGAGAGAGTTATTGAAGAGTTATAGAGGACAGTGTGTAGACAAAGTACCTGAGAAGTGGTTTGTAATGTTTGGATTTTATCTCTTAGTAGGGATAGAATCATATTGAGTAAAGTTAGATTGTGATAGAAGACAACTTGATGATGATGTCACTGAATACACAAGGTCAGAAGTCACACATGTGAGAAGTTGTATTTATTATGAGGTGACAATCTTTTGTAATTATGAAAAGATTTAATTTTTTGTAATATCTTAATGAGGTCCTATTATAATTAATTGGGAATTCCTCAAGACCAACTTAGAGAATTATATGGAGGACATGGTATAAAGGAAGGTTATTTTTCTTTTGATAATGTGTGAATTTTTAGTGAGTATATAGGCCTAAAATATTTTGAAAGTGATATGCGAAGTTGGTAAATGTGTGTAAGTGATCAAAGGGAAAAGTGTGATGTGAGTTCAAAGATATGATATTGAGATCTAAAGAGATTTGGTTTGGTCAAGAGGATAGAGAAGGAGTTCAAGTTATTTAATTTTATTATTCTACAAGGAATGATATAGAGATTAGTTGGATAGTGAGTTTGGTGGGCTTGCCACTGAAGCTATTTGGATAGTGGGTCCATTTTCCTTGTACAACTCCTAACATGGTTGAAATCTCCTAATAGGGACTAATATATATTGAATGTATTTCATTGGCTCCTAATAGAGTCCATTCTCTTACAAGGAACTACTAATGACATTCCTTTGGGGAGTATCCTAGGTATTATTAGAGTAGTTGAGAAGATTGACATGTTATATTCATGATAGTGTTTGTCATTGATCAACATAGTCTTATTTTTGTAAAGACTAGTAGAGTAGCAAACAAATAATGAGGTTGTATGGCATGTGTATTGATGATGAGATCAAGTGCAATTAAGGACATGTTCTAGATTATGTTTGGATGAAGTGATTCAGTGCACATGATGAAAGTTAAAGAAATGCAAGAGTTATTGAAGAATTAGAGAAGACAGTGTGAAGACAAAGAGCCTGAGAAGTAGTTTTTGATGTTTGGATTGTATCTCTTAATAGGGATAGAATTGTCATGAGACAAGTTAGATAGTAACAAAAGATGATGATGACATCAGCAAGTGCATGAGGTTAGAAGTTGCACATGTGAGGAGTTGTATTTCCTATGAGCCAATGGTGTTTTGTAATTATGAAAAGATGTAATGTGTTGTAATATCTTAAAGAGGTCCTATTATAATTGATTGGGAAATCCTCAAGGCTGAATCAAAATATTATTTTGATGATATTGTATAAAGGAAGGTTGTTTTCCTTGTGATAATGTGTGAATTTTGAGTGAGTTTGCATGCATGAAGAACTGTTCAAGTGAAAATAATGCAAGTGATATGTGAAGTTGGTAAATGTGTGCAAGTGGTCAAGTGGATCAGTGTGATGCAAGTTTGAAGATCTGGTATTGAGATCTAAAGGGATTTGGTTTGGTCAAGAGGATAAAGAAGGAGTTCAAGTTATTTCATTCTATTATTCTACAAGGAATAATACAAATATTAATTGGAGAACAATTTTGATGGTCTTGCCCCTAAAGCTAGTTGGATAATGGGTCTATCTGCCTTCTACAACTCCTAAAAGGGTTTGAATCTCCTAACAGGGATTCAAAGTCTCCTATTAGGGACTAATATGTACTGAATGTATTTCATTGGCTCCTAAAAAATTCCATCCTCTTACAAGGAACTAATGATGGTATTCCTTTAAGGAGTATCCTAAAAATTGTTAGAGCAGTTGAGAAGATTGACATGCTGCATTCATGACTGTGTTTATAATTGATGTCAACATAGTATTAATTCTATAAAGACTAGAAGAGTAGTAGATAGAGAATGAGGTCATACGGACTGTGTATTGATGATGAGATTAATTGTAGTTAAGGATATCTTCTACATTATGTCCAAATGAAGTGGTCAAGTGCAGGTATAGAAAGTTGAAGACATGCAAGAGTTATTAAAGAGTTACAAAGGATAGTGTCTAAACAAAGTACCTAAGAAGTGATTTTTGATGTTCAGATTGAATCTCTTAATATGAATAGAATTGTGATGAGAGAAGTGAGATTTTCATGCCCTAAATTTAATAGGTCAGAACACAACCAACACTTTTTTTTTCCTTTGAAGATGAACTTAATAGATGATGGTTATGTAGACCCACTCTAATATGAGTATTCTATCAAACTATAAGGTGTTAGGATTATAAAAAGTTATAACCTGAAATATTATCGAAATGCTACTTTAGAAATTTAGTTGTTGCAGAAGGATATGCTTTCATTTGGAAATTATGCACTCAAGTTTCCATGGTAGACTGATTTTTTTGAAAAATTCATGGAACTCTGAATCATAACTTAGGAGCTATATGGTTTATCATTTCAAATCTACATCTTATCCTTGAAGTAAGAACATTTGGTATATAAATGCGAAGGACCCTTTTTTTTTAATATCTTTACAATGTAATAATTTAGTAGTTTTGTAGATGAGACTATATTTACAATTGTCGTAGGTGTTCCTGACTTTAAGTTGTATAATCTTACTCATTACATGAAATGTTCCATATCATTAGGGTATAGTTGTCTCTATTCAATGAGATACTTACATTTTATCCCTTTTTATTTCTTATTTATATTGATGCTTTCTGCCTAGGCATATCATTTTAAAAAAAACCCTCCAAATTTCTCTATAGTGATACCCCTTTAATCACTCATTTAACTATTTTATCTACTAAATTTTAATGCATCCCAAATAATCTATAACTAACGGTACTCTAACAATCCCCATGTTCAACTCGAGAGTCATCTTCCAATTAGATATACCTTTATATATACTCTCAAGTTGATGTACATATTTACTAATATTTTTGCATGTCTTACAAACATATTATTTCTTAATGTTCTCACAAGTACACATGATAGGATACGTTCATGGTTTGTACTTTATGGGCAGATTAAGAAAAATAACTTAACATAAATATATACATTATTTAATATTTACATATATAAAAATATTTCACATTACCTCCTAGAATTAAGTATATTGATATAATTAATACAAAAAAATAATTAAATAAAATATGGCTACGTGCATTGCATTTCATAACTCGAGTTTTCAATTACCCTCCTACTAACTATTTGTTTTCCCGACTTTAAGATCATCATAAATACTAAGGTGCTTTCAAATTAAACCTACCTAATACAACATGACTAATAATAATCTTAATGTTAATCACTTAATTAATCACCTTTCTACTTTCTAAGGTAGAGTGATGAAAATAATTACTGCAAATTACATTAATCCTATATTTAATTTAATCTCTATTTATTACCTACTAACTACTTAACTCTTATAGAATCAAATATCCTGGTGTATTAGGCTACCCTAAAATATAACTAAAATCTTAACTTTCTAACACAACCCAAACCCTATTCATTCATAATATAAATGCACTTTCTAACACCTCTATTTAACCCAATACATAATAATAATATTATTATTTATCATATTTTTTTTAAAGACTAAACCCTCCCCTTAACATATGAAACACATGTTAAAATCTTCAATCTTGACCTATCCAATTAATCCCTACAAACTAAACTTTCCCTAAGTCCCCTAATTGCCTAGGAAGGTGCATACTCTCCTCTCAAAGATGGAGGCACCTAGGTAAAAGGGCCTCATAAATATTTTACATCCTCCCATTCTCCCATGCACTCAACTAAGGATCTTGATGGGGAGGAGGCACCTAGGGAGGAGATGTGTTTTTTGAAATGTCACAGAGTAAAAGTATTAATGTTACATGCTTTATCTTGGTCGAGTTTTCTTGTTTTATGCTTGAATTGACTTGTTTAAAATATAGCACCTAGGACATGATTTTCCTTTATGTTGAAACCTTTTTTTTTAAAAAGGTGCTAAACACTTTTCCTAAGTGGATGCACTTAGGGAAGAGGGACTAACTTTATGTCAATGACTCCCCCCCTCACCCCCCAACATCTTGTCACATGCTCTCAAAAGGTTGGGAAAAGAAGGCACTTAGAGTTAGGGTTGTTTTTTTGTTATGTTTAAAATTTTATTCTTTTAAGGTGTGATGTTTTCTTTGAGTAACACTTAGTGTTAAGGGATAGATTCTTAGGTACAATATAGTCCTGACATAGTTTCAATCATATATATAAATATTTTTATTTGAGAAAGATGTGACAAAGATCACATGACTCATATGAGTCACTGATTTTCAATGGTTTACAGGCTAAATGTTTATTATTTGTGTGAATCTCTATTCTAATGTCCTAGTGCTTATTATTTTATGTATTGGATTCCCAATGGTATATTCTTTTTGAATATTTTATTGCTTTGTATTATTGGAAATAATTATTTTTTCTTTCCCATACATTTTCCAGAGAGCATAATGTGTTCCTACAACAAGTTTCCTCTTAGTTTTGGACTATGTTTTTCCCTCAAGCTAAATTTATTTTAATCCTTCCATGAAATTCCTAGTGAACATGTCTAATGATGTGATAGTGTTATATCACTTTAAAAATTATTAGGAATTGAAATCCAAAGGATTAATATACATGCATGTACAATGAACTATTAAAACACAAAAATTTCCTTCCATTATATTGAATGCATAACATATAATTTTTACAATGCAATCATCATTATTAAATCAACTATATCAAAAGGGCTCTTTCCTACAACAACTATGAAATGTTCCTAACAAATTATTTATAAATCATCTTCAGAAAAAGGGTCTCATTTCATAATTTCTCCATATTACATCCAATCACATAATGTGGAAATACTTACAATAAAAAAATTCCTTGCAAGTAACTATATACAATCTTTCAACCTTTCCTTACAAAATTTCAACAACATACAATGATTAACAAATCTCTTTTACATCACAATGAAATAACAATGGAGACTTGAAATCACAACACTTTTGAGATGACATGGAACATTAATCTCTCTTTACACACTTGAATTTTTTCAACTTTGTCAAGGGTGAAACCCTAATATCTTCAAGGAATCCATCTTCACAAACTTGCACACACACACAAACTAGGAACCATGGAGGCTCATCTCCCATTCTAGGCTTCTATGAAGCCACCCACTGAGCAGGGGAAACAAGATTCAAACTAGGTTTCATTCCAACCTCACAATTGCATGAACATCACATTACAAACTCAAACAATCCCATCCCAAGGGTATTTCACAAAGGTTCACCAATGGAACCTTGAACATAGGGTGAAGGTGTACTTTGAAAAAGGAGACTTGCCATATCATACCATACCTAAAATAAACAAAATTTCATGCCCTTATGGGGCTTTTCAAAAATCAACAATTTCCATATGCCTATTTGGGGCTTCCACAAAAATCCTCCAACATACTTCCAATAGCTATAGCTTCCTTGACACCCATACTCCATTAACTTTCTTTCTACACCATTTTCCCCTTATCAGCCCAAAGCAAGATATGAATGAATATGGCATAAAATGAAGCCCATACTCCAAGGTTCTCAACTATATTTCAAGCCCAACTAAGCCCTTCACCCTAGACTTCTCTTCCCTTCCCAAAGGGTGAGTGAAGCCATCACACCCATAACAACACTTGACATTAAATCCCAAAACAAGGAGATTCAAGAAAGAAAAACCAAGAAATTTCATGAAACCCAATGCACATTCATATCTCCACAACACAATACAAATATTCACAATGGCATAACACAACACCAAAATTTACCATCCAAAGATTTATAATACAATGCAAGATCCCATAACAAATGATCCATGCTTGCAGATTTATTATGCAATACTAAAAGAAGGAAAATGCACATGGCTTGAAACACCAACCTTGGTCCAAGCTAAGGAAATGATATTTATTGTAGAGCTCCCTTAGTCCTTCTCTAAAACTGTTACTATCTCTAAACTTAGAGAGTGGATGAACACCCTGCTAGTTTGTCCAAGACTCTCTAATAAGGCCTCCTGATTAACTATTTTAGCAAAGGCACTAAGCCACTTCCTCTTACAAACTTGTCTCCCTCTAAATTTTCTATATTTGACTTAGTGAAAACATGGGAGAAAACACATGTGACAACTCAAATTTCGAATTGATGGGAGAATGCATGGGTAAAGGGGCCTCTTGGGCTATCTAGTCACTATCATGGCCAAAATTAGGTCCTTGACATGTTATACTATCATATAGGTAGCTCATTTCCAGAAGGAAGACACTTTGGGACCACCTAATGAACACTCAAAACCCTAGCCAAGTCCAAATTCGAATTTCCTTTGATTGTGACCCATATTACCCCCTGTCAAGTGGGTTTACTTACTCATTAACAAGCTAATTAGTTCTAGGGTAAAATGCCATGATGACCCAAAACCCTAAATGACATGTCATTACACACAAAATTCACAAGTGTCAAGTGACACATAAAATCACATTCCACGTCACCACAACATGTTCCTAATGCACCTTTATGATTAAAATTTTCCACATACAAGCAAACTTATATTTACGAAATAAAATATGTCACAATAAGGCTTTTGAATCTTCCAAATATTCACCTTGGTTAAACTATTTTCACATTGTTTTGGATCTTGTTTCCCCCAAAATTTCCATGGTTCCACTTCTTGAACATTAAACTCGAGCATCAGTTGTCCAAGGAGGTCATATAGATATATATCATAAATGCATATAATTTCAAATTTTACTTAATCTTATTAACATAATTCAATCAAATTTCCTTTCCTAGTTATTTCATATAAATCATTTAAAATGTTAAAATATCAAGATCTGCATATTATAAACCATCATATTCAAATCAACATTCATCCACATAACACAATAAATCACAAATCATCATTATCAAATTAACATTTAGTTGCATGTCACATTAAATCATAAACATCATAATCAAATTAGCATTTATTTGAATATCAAATTAAATCATAAATCATCATAATCTAATTCTATCATGTCATAAAGTTGCATCCACCCATGTTTGATCATTCCATTCACAATATCAGGTTCACAGTACATATCATAGATGCAAACTACTATTGTAAATGTCAAAATCAATAGATAAAATAAGCCATTGTCCTACTAAGTCTTGAATAATGTCAAAATATCCAAATCCTAAATATAAAAAAGTAAGTAACATACTCCCACTTAAACATTACATTATAGAAATTTTTGCAATTCAGCTTCTATCTAAGCAATTGAAAAAGGTTAGTACATGAACAAAATCATTAATTATATAATTTAGGTCTTGATGTGTTGACATAAGTGTGGATCATCAAAATGAAAATATTCAAATAACATAACCCTATAGTCTTGGAAGTATATCAAAACATTAAATTAGAAGTATCAAAATGCAAATATGTCATCTATACTATGACGGATCAAGAGAGGCCTCACATAGATAGTGATAGAAGGCAACCTAATGATAACATCAGTGAGTACATGAGGTTAGAGGCCACAAATGTGAGAATTTGTATTTACTATGAATTGAAAATGTTTTGTAATTATGTAAAGATGTAATATTTTGTAATATCCTAAAGAGGCCCCATTATAATTAATTGGGAAAGCCTCAAGGCTGACTTAGAGAATTATTTGAGGACATTTTACAAATGAAACTTATTTTCCTTGTGGAAATGTGTGAATTTTAATTGAGTACACAAGTTTAAAGAAGTCTACAAGTATAAATTATGCAAGAGATATGTGGAGTTGGTAAATGCATGTAAGAGATCAAAGGGATCAATGTGATACAAGTTTGAAGATTTGGTATTGAGATGTGAAGAGATCTGGTCTAGTTAAGAGAATAGAGAAGGAGTTCAAGTTGTTTCATTCTATTATTCTACAAGGAATAATACAGAGATCAGTTGGACAATGAGTTTGGTGGTCTTGCCCCAGAAGTTGTTTGGACAGTGGATCCATCTTCCTTCTACAACTCCTAATAGGGTTGGCACTGTACACTCAAAAAAGGTGCACTCCTTTAAGTCCTTCTATTCAAGGGATCTCATGGATTGAGAACCTCAAAAAATCATCTAGAGCTCCCTATCATGACATGCAAAGGGTGCAAGCATGAATGAAATGACTCTCAAATGAGAATAAGAATGCAACCCCTTGCAAGTACACCATGAAATGGGAGACTCAAAGATAAGAGAAAGGATTCTAGTGTCTAAGAATCCACATGCAATATGATACAAGTGAAGCTAAGCTATAAAATGAGATATGGAATGCAAAATAACTAGAAAAATGAGAATATTACAATCCTAATTAAACTACGTGTGTTATTCTAATGCATAAAAAGGGAACTATACTAATGCAACATGATGCTAAGCTACTATGAAATGAATGTGAGAGTATGAGGCCACAAAATCTTCCAAAGCTCCAAGAGTACCTAGAAAAAGCTACATCATAACAATAGTACAAAAATATTTGATTGAAGATGAGAAGAGAGATCCCCCTTTAAAGATGTATGGATGGTGGAGATTATGAAAAAAAAAGATCTACTTAGGGGAGGGGGAGTTAAATTTTACATGGTCCATGTGAAAAAATATTTCCATCAATCACAAAGAGTTTACTTTTGTGTCTCCATGTGAGACAAAAAGACTGTTCTTTTATATTTAAAGTAGGAAAATTCTTTTATGTGTGCAACTTAGGATAAGAAATGAGTGGGGACTTTTATTTAATCAAATGGGGGACATGTTCCTTTTAATTAAATAAGAACTTAGGATGTAGTGGCCAAACTATAGGATAAAAACAAATAAATTGATCTTTGAAGAATTGATAAAAAATAAGTGATTTAATAATTTTAGAAAAAATGTTGAGAAGGGGGCTAATAGTGTAGATGACCATTTTTGGGTGATTATAGGCACAACTCCTAATAGGGAATCAAAGTCTCCTAATAGGGGTTGATATGTATTGAATGTATTTCATTGGATCCTAACAAAGTCCATCCTCTTACAAGAAACTTTTATATTAGTACATCATTTTGTGGGTACCATCGCCACTAGGGTTTTCTCTTTGATCAAGGGTTTCCCTAGTTAACATATCTAGTGTTATTGTGTATGTATATCTTCTTATGGTTACTGATTATATTATTTCTCATGCTTAAGGTTTAATAAGGTTGATACATGTTATATAGATCAAATAATTAAGTCACCTCATCCCCACCACCCCCCTGCACTTGTTAATTATCTTGGTGGACTTAAGTTTCTAACAATTGATTGGTATCCAAGCATAGTTTCTCAAAGAAAGCTTAACAAATTGAGTAAGATCCACATGGACATGGAATATTTATAGAAGAACCTAGAAGAAGGTCTTGAGAAAATTGACATTCTTATTAAAGAAAGAAAATATATGAAGATGCAAAGGACTACATTGGAAAGCTGAAAGATAAGATTGATTATCTCAAATCCAAGAAAGAGCCTAAAGATCAAATCAAGGAAAGTGATGATGTTTCGAGATTGTAGAAAGAAAATGAGATCCTGAAGCATGAACTAAAGATTATTGATCTAAAATTGAGTTTGAAGAAAGATGACAACAAAGTTGAATTAGATCTTTGATTTGAAAATGAAAGTTTGAGATCTAACCTTACAAAAGTTACATATGAACTTGAATCTAGTAAGTTGTAGTATGTAGAACTTGAAAAGTACAATATCATTATGAAAGGATAGTTAACTTAGACTAAGAAAAAAATTGAGAGGTTATATTCTAGTAGTGAGAAGATTGATAAACAAATATCTTTTTAGAGACTTCTTATGATAAGGCTGGTCTTGGATATTTCATTGGTGAAAATTTCACTAAGAAATCTAAAGCTAAAAAGGTACCTAATCTTGAGATTCATCAACCTGTGCAAGAAAAGAAGATCTAAATAAGATTGAGTCAAATCAATCTATTGATGTACATAAGTAGATTAAACAAGTTTATCAACCTAAACAAGTCAATGAATCTATGCAACATGAGCAAGTAATATCACTTAAAGAAGTGAGATATGAATTCAAAGGTAGATGTTATGCATGTAATGAAGTTGGTCATATGAAAAGGGATTGCATAGGTAAGCCATTTAAACTAGTAACTAAATTTTATTGTTATGATTGTCATGGTTTTGGTCATAGAATAGTTTATTGTAAGAAGCCTAAATTTGATAATAGTAATAGCGACAATAGAAATGAGGATAAAGGAAGAAGAAAATAAAAAAAATGAAAGAAGAAAAGAAGAGAAGAGTAGAAGAAGAAAAGAAAAGAAATAAAGAGACGACTAATAAGTTAGAAGAGGGTGACAAGAAAAAGAAATTGGAAGAAGAGAAGAAAAAGAGGAAAGAAAAAGAAGAGAAGAAGAAAAGAGAAGAAAAGATGAAGAAGGAGGAGGAAGAAAGGAAGAAGAAGGAAGATGAGGATAGAAAGATAAAAGAAGAGGATATACAGATAGTAAAAGAAAAGATGAGAAAAGAGGATGAATGGAAAAAAAAGGAGGAAGAAGAGAAAAATAAAAAGGAGCAAGAAGAGAAGAATCCAAAGTGTACCTAATTCTTCTAGGAAACCCCTTGCAATAAAAACCTCACCAAGATGTGATGATGATGATTAGACAAAATTGATCTCATCAGTCACCAAGATCATAGAGAAGAATAAGAAGGTGGAGAGTCTACAGATTTTAGGGATCGAAGTGACAAATAGACTACATAACACAATATCAGTACAAATGATAGAGGCAAATCAACAAGTTAGAGAAAAAGCTATAATCCAAGCTTTTGAAGCCCAGTTTTCAATTGTTTTTAGATATAGTAGAAATCAAGGCACAAACTCTCCATGGTGTAGAGATATTTAGAAATATGTGTGACAATATTAGAAATAACTTGAAGAGTCTTAATGAAAAAGTCAAGGAACTAAGATAGTGTTTGATAGAAGGAAAATTTGTATATGGGAAGTGTGTTGGAGCACAAATAGTTATCAAGAACATATTAGATGAACTAATCACCAAATTCAATAAGTTAGAGGCACTTGGAAATGAAGTATAGAATCCCTCAGCTAAGATCATTGATGCTAAGAGAAGAATTAGCAAAATTAACGATGACATCCGGCTTTTGGAGCTACAAAAGGAGATGAAGTTGAAGAAATTTTAATTGTTAAGGGAAAACCATGCATTAAAAATTAATCTTGTGAAAAGATAGTTGGAAGAATGCTTGATAGTAAAGGCATCTTATGACAAGTTTTCCTATACAAACTTAGATGCAGTAGAGATAGCCTCCTATGCTCTATGTACAATTTTAAGTGTTGTAGATGTAGTTAAGGATAAATAGGATATGGAGTTCTCTATTTTGAAATAGAACTTTGATGATTACATATTGAAAATCACCATTCAGAAACAACCTTGAAGGTGAGAACATCAAATTTTGACTTGTATATAAGTTTTGATACCTTTTTCATTGATGTCAAAGAAGGAGTGATAAGAATAATTGAATATAGATATGTAAAAGAGGGAAGATGAGTAAATTGCATATAAGGAAAGATAAGGTACAAGTAAGGGGAGTAATTTAAAATTTAGAGTTATAATCAAAGGAGGAGTTATAATATAATTAGGAGATACAAGGAAATATAGTAAATATGAAATGATCCACAATTTCAAAATTTTGTTAAGGCCAATTTTGAGAATTTTTGTTTTTGGGACTTGGCCAATTTTCCCTAAAGGGGGAGATCGTTGAAATTTTGATTAAGTTAGAGATTTTTATGTTTTCATTTATGGAAACATATCACCTATATAAATTGGGCAGATCATGAAGATGAAGTATAGTCATGCATACTTAGAAAATTGTCTAAGTATCATACAGTTTATTTGGTAGAACATATAAAATTTTGATTAGAGAGCTTCACATGAATATCATGGACACATGTGAAGTTAGGTATGGATACCTAACACTATGAAGATGATGTATGCAAGTGTGTAGATTAGTATAGATAGTACATATGAAGTTATGGATAGTTTACCAGTTATAACAATATACAAGTAGAATAAAGCATGATAAAGAATTCAGTATTTTGGAATAAGGAATTATTTTGTATGAAAGAACGATTGTGAATGAAAATTTGTGTGAACTATGTATGTATTATGGGATATGAAAATTTTTGATGTATGTTTAGAGGAATAAGAACTAAGATAAAGTTTTCTGATGAGAAGAAAAGGTAATATTAGATATTGAAGTTATCAACAACAACGTAAAGAGGTTTTTGTATCTATCTCTTTGTATTAAAGTATTACATTGTATATTGGATTTTTGGGTAGTGGGATCATATTTCATACATTTTATATTTGTATATACCAACTCATAATAGGGTCGAGGCTTATAACAAGGCTTACTCCTCTAACAAGGACCGAGACACTATACAAATGTAATATACTCCTAATTGTTGATCGCTAAGCCAATGTTGCTGATTAGTGTCCAAACACTTAGTCTTTTACTAGGCAAGATTACAAGGTCATTACTATGAATGAGTTATCTAGTAAGTAGCGGACATTAGGCATGATAGGGTTCATAAGTCAGCATTGGCCGAACACTCTTTGTCTACCAAACATCACATATGTTTGGAGAATACGCAAATCATTTCCAATGAGGATAACTTTTTCAAAAGGAAACTTAAAGAAGCCATCGTAATCAACAACCACCCCATCAACCTTAATCAGGATGATGGCTGGACCCTCAACCCCTCTTGGCTTCCCATGTTGTTCTCCTAGGTCTGACACCCGTGCAGTGTGGGTTTTGTTTTCCCCTTTCCCTCCTTCCCTCATTGCGTGGCTGCTCTCTCCCTGCCTTGTTTCCTGTCCTCTTCCCTCTTTTTCTTCCATCTTGATTGCCCTCACGGGCCGTGTTGTTTTTTCGGTCTTCTCTCTCCTCCTCCTCTCATCGGGGGCTTTGCTTCCACTGCCTTTCTCTTTCCTTCTCTTTTTTGGTTTCTTTGTCTGATTTTCTCTTTTTAGTGCGCTTCCTCTCTTTCTTAGTTCTTTTCTCGCTTCTCTTTTCTGTTTCCCTAGCTTATCTCTTTGATTTATTTATTTATTTATTTACTCTTTCTGGTTGTTTTTATTCTGTCTGCTCGTATGTGTATTAGTGGTCTAGTTGATAGGTATTTATTCTTCTTTGCGTAGATGCTTCTAACATATAGTATAAATATATTAGATGCGTTTGTTATTTTTATTTGTGTTAGGTGTACTTAATATTTTAGTGTTCTCCTCTGGCTTTTCAATGTCTTTATTTTTTGGTTATTTAGTTAGGTAGTTTTCCATGTTTACTCTTCTAGTCAGTGTTTTACCCCATGCCTCGCCTTTGGTTTTAGTTCTTATCCATGCATATAATATATATTAGTGTCTTTGGTTTTAGTTTTCCATATATATATTTTTTGGGTACGTTTATTTATAAGTATGTGTACGTATGTATATATATATATATATATATATATATATATATATATTAGCTACCCACTTGCATATGTAATGCGTGGATTGCTTATATACCTCAAGTATTTATTATATTTTTCGTTATTCTCTTTTTTAGGCTTTGAAGTTGTTAGGGTATTTCTTAGTTGCTTTGTTATTTTCACTTATATATATATATAGATATATATATATATTTATATATATATATATAGATATATATATATATTTATATATATATACATATTTATATATCTTTGTTTGTATTCTTGTATATATATATATACATTTATATAACATTTTTTGACTTTTGTTTGTCTTGGTCTTCGTTAATAATTTATGTATGTTTTATTTTTATTTTTATTTTTAATTTTTAATTTTTAATTTCTTTATTCTTTATTCATTTCTTTTCATCTCTTTTTAACTTTTTCTTGTGGGTTGACTTTGGTTTTAGTCTTTCCCCCCTAGTGTCTTGTTTTGTTTTTATATAGTTTTATTTATTTATTATGTTTTTTGTTTTTAACTTTGGGGTTGGTGCTTTCTTTTCTTTTTCCTGTTCTCCTATATATGGTGAGTTTTTTCTAAATCTGCTACTTACTTCATTTGACATCTCTTGCTCTCTCATCCTGATGATGGATCACGTAGTGTGATTCGAAACGTTGATGACAAAAATCTCCACACAATCTAATCCAGAAAACTGATCAACATATCTAGTAAAGGTTGAGCATGCAAAGCTTATACTGAGCAAGATAGCGATTTTTGAGTATTCAATAGTGACTGATAAGATATACATGCCAAGCAATATAGTTGGAGCCAAATAATATAGTAGAGACCAAGCACATTGAAAATTTATTAAGTTCCAAAAAAATAAATATATAGACGCTCAGTCACAAAATGAAGAGGTATACATGACTGAGTGTCAAAGCATTCAAGTGTCAAGTAGTTTAGTTTTGACATATAAATTTTTAATGGCACAAACACACATGTAAACCATTTGGTTGACTTTTACATAGCATTTAATATTTATAGAGCCAGCTAAGAAGTTGATCACACATCATTTCAAAAGGTAATGATCCCAAGGCATGCAATTCAACCAATTAGAAAATGGGATAGAAACACCAAAAGATGATGAAGTATAAGCTGTTAATCAAGATCTAGAACCTTAATAGAAAATTTGTTTAAGGAGGATTCTAACCATAGAATCATATGTAGAGAGAAGGAAAAGCATCCTTATGTATATGAATGTAAGAGAATATGTGTATGTATGCACATGTGAAAGAGTAAAGATGAAATTTTGAGAGAAAATCAGATAGAGAAGCAATCAGAGTAGTAAAGGACTGAATAGAGTTATTAAATTAGGAGATTAGATCAAAGATATAACAAAGAGGAGACCAAAGATCAACTTGCAGAGAAAATTGGGGGTCAAGTACTAAATTAGTTATCAATAGTACATTTTGGTTCATTTTTCGATGAAAATTGGTCCAATTTTTGACTCATGTTGGTCAAATTTTCAATGAATTATTTTGTTGCTATTTTCCTCATTGAAAATTTGACCAAATGTTGTGAGTGTCTACAAGTAATAAAAGTTAAGGCACTAGTGAACTAACCTGAAATGGTCTAGTGAAAGACCACCTTAGCAAATTAGTCATAAGCCATGGAATGAGAACCGCTAAAATAGGCATAGATGGCTTGTATTTCACACAAAAATTAAATCTAAAGTCAATATTTTGTTTGATATACAAAGAAAAGGAGATGTAATATTGAAATTATGCCCAATTTTTGAGAAAAAATTATAGCAATCATTCAAAAAGCATAAAATTATGGGTACCTTGCAGCTCTTCCTATTGATGTGAAAACTACAATAACAAATGCCTTCACTTTGATTGATGCACATACTTGTAAATCATATATTCCAGCATTCATATCCTTGGATTAGTGATTAAGGTCTCAAAGATAATAAGACATAAAATATTGAGAACAAATACCTTGCCACACCATAATTTGCATAATAGAAAAACTCATTGCACTCTAACAGACAACTTGATGATGGAAAATTCAATAATAATGGAATAAAATCATATTTTTGATGATGTTATAGATTCCAAATGAGTCATCGGTTCACCAATATATGTGACACTTTTCTAAAAATAAATAGCTTGTTTGTAAACTTTCTTCACCTATATTCATTTGACAAGTCAAATAAGTCTACGGTTCATTATAAGACATTTGATGGACTTTATTTGTAACAGAAAAGAATACAGGTTTAGTTTTTCATTATGACAAATCACAACGCTATTCTCTTTCATTCTGATTTTTGTTGTGGGTTTCTTTTTGATTTCACACTCTCTTAGATAACATCCTGGTTTTTGAGTCATTCTCAACAAAATCAATAATATTATTTCTATCCAATGGAATCCTTAATAGCTAATAATTGATAAGTATGATAACTTACTTTTGCACAAATTCTACCCACTGTTGATATGGTCTTAACAAGGTAGAAACCTTGAAGAGTTTCTACTCCTAACAAGATTTGATCTATGCATGTGACAATCAAGGTCTCCAACTAGTTAACAAAATATAAAAAGATAATGAATTTGATTAACTTGAAAACATAATGTCAAAAACTTCTTGCAAAAAAAGAAGATATGGTCTCAACAAGGTAGAAACCTTGTTGATATGGTCTCAACAAATTCTACCCATTGTTGATATGGTCTCAACAAGGTAGAAACCTCAAAGAGTTTCTACTCCTAACAAGATTTGATCTATGCATGTGACAATCAAGGTCTCCAACTAGTTAACAAAATATAAAAAGATAATGAATTTGATTAACTTGAAAACATAATGTCAAAAACTTCTTGCAAAAAAAGTGAACAATGTAACTACAATCCCCAACAAATAAAGTCAAAAGATAGAATTGGAATATTTGAAAGCCAACACTCACTTATATATACCATCAAGCATATCATTTTCCATGTCAATTGCTTCAACCCAAGTTGGTCTTAGATTATCAATCATACTATCAACCACATGAGTGATAATTGAATGCATTTAGCTCCCTGGGTTTATGATGTCTCTCTCCTAGGTAGAAAAGTATAATACAACTACACTGAGATGCATGAATGAAAAATGTTGAAGCATAAACAAAGCACATTTCATAAATGCACAAAAACCTTTATAAAAAGAAAGATGAAACCAATTTTGTCTTACAAAATGCTCATGATTAATTTATTTGCTTACACATTTTAGAATACAAAAATATAATAGAGGAACCTCTTGTTTATCGTATGTTTTACCTAAAATATAATAAGGAAGATCAAAATCTTTTTTTTTTCCAACAATTAAGCAGTTGACCAACTCATGCTCTTGTCTCTTCTATATATAACCATTTTTTGGAATACAAGACAAATAAATGGTTGACATTTCTCAATTGATGTTTGATAATATTACCATGTGAATGATATGACAAAATACACATTTAAGTTCACCTCTAATTATCTATGTAGTCTCCTCTAAACTTCAATCTACATCTAGAGAGTCTCATTAATCTACAAACCACTGCAATACAATTGAATTTTATTAGTTATGGTGTCCAAATATTATTAAATCTTTTAATAAAAGGTCTGCATGAACTGTTATAATTGCCAATATATCAAGAATATTGCAAGACAATATAACATGACTTTTGCAAAATAAAGGTGTGATGGAAACAAATTATAAACTAATCTTGACAATCTTAAGAAGAATAAAAAAGTTCATGGAAAAATATGGAATGAAGAAGTCCAAAAAAATCCATGATTGATCCAAACTAGTTCTCATTCAAAAAGGCATATATTATGGATAATAGAAAGTGACTGGTCTATCTATATGACTAGTGATAAATGTATGTGTATTGAGCTCAATAATTGGAATAGTGGCTCAATGAAATTTGGAAATAAATCATTAGTCAAGGTTCATGGTAAAGGTACTTTGAGCATTAATGGAATTTTAATTTGAATGTTGCAAAGTGGAGCTATAACACTAAATGTATTTATGGTGCTTATTTGTAGTATAATATATTTCACACTTAAAGAGCATAGACATAATACATTAGATAAGATTTACAATTGAGAACAATGGACTACCTTCTCAACTACATGCAGGATGCAATTCTCACACACCAATCATTAGCAGACATGAAATAGAAAGAGTTAATCATTCAAACTTAATATGGACTATAAAACATTGGTCATATTGCATGAAACTATATAACTATGGATGTTGAATGAGATTATCAATATAAAGATAATTATACAAACTCTCAAAAAAATAGACTTGACCAAGAGAAGATACTTACAAAATTATGGATATCAACTTCAAGAAGATATATACACAAACTTGCAACATTAACAACTGACATCACTATTACGCTAGGGGTACCATGTCAAAACCACTAACTTATTTGCTACAATTACATATGAAAGAAATTAAAAAGCTCATGCACCATGATGGTCAATATGGCTTCAAAAATTTAATCTACTTTTGTGGTGGGGTTTTCATCCCTCAACCCTATTCTATTTCAAGATAGGATACAAGCTATGGGTGGTTCAAGGGAAGTTAAAGAAAAACATAAAAGTCCTGAAGACTATAGTGGATGAAATAGAGAACTTCTTTTAATACTGTTATCTAACCTAGATATGATACCAAGGAGTTGTTTGATTAATTTTAGGTAAATGGACCTTGGGTATAAAAAGATCAACAAAAATGGATTGTTCATCATTATCTAAATGGATTTTTTTTAGAGTTCCATATATTTATGATAGAGTTCATTATTTTGGAACATTCATTGTTTGTTTGAGCTTCACTTGGTTGCAAGAATGCTTTAATATTCTCTACCTTATAAGGCTAACTACGTGAAGGTGGAAGCTCATCTGGCCTCACCCCCCTCCCCCTAACATCAATCTAAATTCCCCATTAACATATAATTACATACCTCATTCATTTATCCATTTATAAACTATAACATTCAATTAATACACAATACTAATCAAGAATTCATTAACACATAAAAATATTCATTAACATGATATTAAATCAATACTAATATGAAACATTCATAGATAATTATGATGTTCTTTTATTATCCAACAAAGTTTATGAAACAAGGTTTATCAAAGAGCATTTTTAAAAAATCATTTCTTCTTTTTGTTTTTCTTAGCTTTCTAAAGGAAAAGGCTGATAGGAGCATCAATATCTTCCTCATTCTCCTCCTCATATGGCACATGTAATGTCAAATTATAATGCCTCCTCCTATTTTGAGAAGCACATGACTGCTGCAATAAAGTTCAATTTTATTTATTCATTTTACCAATTTACCTGTGTCTCATCTGGTGCACCATATTCTTGGCTTTGGCTTTCATATTGTTGGTGCAAGTGTCCAAAAATGACTTTATAGCCTTCCTTCAAGGCAATTTTTTTAATCTTCATTCATGGGATCTACATTGAATTTTGCGCCTTGTTTTTCCTCCTTAATAGCATTAGTTTTGTATGTATGATTTGATTAAACAATTTTTTTTGCAACATTATATAAAAAAATTTAATATGAAATTCCATTGCTACTACTTACAAGTTGAGAGTGAAGTTTCATATAGTCACCAGAGCCAAGTTTATGTTGGCCAACCTTTTGTAGTCTCACTTGCATAGCTTTTGATGTGTCCTACAATCTATGAAAAGTTTTAAACATGTTAGACTATAGATTTAAAAAGATCACTAATTAGTGCATGATTACATTCTACTTAATACTATCATGACATACCTTCATTTTCTCTCTTCTACTTCAATTCCTTTATTAAGTAGCCTTTTCTATTTTGCATCTTCTATTATTTCATTCCATGCCATAAATGGAATCAAAGGAGGACACTTGTACTTTGGGCTAACCTTTAGAGCCCTTCTATATTAGTCCCTCATAGTCTTTATATGTTTGGATGCTCTTTTAAGAAGTAGGGCACTGCCAAAACTATTTTTTCCAAAGAGGTTCTGAAAAGATGCAATGAGCTGATTTTTTAATTTAGGACCATGTTCATTCCACCTTTTTTGAAAAAATAAAATTGTTAGATCAATAACTTTAATATAGTACAGTAAATGGAAGAAAAGAAAAACATTGTAACAATGATACGAAACTATACACATTTTATGTATGGGGTTCAAAATAGCTTCAACATCATTTCAAAAAGAGGATCATAGAAAATATCATTTCCTACAAAAACATCATGAGATTATAGGTCCAAAATGAGTTATGTATAAGTAAACTACAATTATACTGTAAACAATAACAATTTTAAAGAACCTAGACAGCTATGGTAATTTTAATAGCAACATATTTTTCTTGTTCACTAATAATGTCCCCACAAATAAAATAGTACTAGTCACATGGGCTACTTAGAGAAATGGTTGAGCTTCACTAGTAGTGGTCTTTGTTGTTCTATCAACTGTAGATGTATCTATTAGTGCATAAAATAGGTCCATGAGTATAAAACCCACTCAACAAAAATAATGATGCATGATTAGCACATAACAGAATATAGCAAAACAAGGTTTCAACAGTTGTACTTGGTATAGTTGAAGATGTATGCAAGCTCCTTATTGTTGACAATGTAGTCAAAAATATCAAAGCGATAACCAAAGGAGGCATTTGCACTTCATCATGAGATGAAGAATACATTCTTAGCAAAGACATTTGTAATGGATAAAGATCAAATGGGATACTAGCTAGAAGTGTCTGAAAGGTTAAATGAATGGTTAAAAGTTTAAGGATTGTTTACATGAAGGTTGTGTGCTACAACCCTCACCATATTGACCATGCAGTCTCAAAGGTGTCACAAAATCCTATAAGATGAAAACATAATATTTTAGATCATGATTCATAAGATACCATTAAATATAAACATCTATTGAACTTTTATTATTGCTTAAGATTAATTACTATTTACCTTCAAAGAATTGATTCCAAGTATCAATGCTTCTTTCAGTTCCTCTATCTCCTCAGTTATGTTTTGGTCGAGAACAAGGTTAAGAATTTCATTGCTATATTTATTATAAGTTTGCGGACCATGAAGACATGGTTAGCACTACATATGATGTCCTCTATAAATGATACCTAAGTTTCAGATCACATTTGATCTACTCTCATTTGTGCTTTTCCTTATCAATAAGTATCAAGTTGTGACATCAATATTAGTAAAATTCTGTCAAAATAACTCCAAATCCATAAACAAAAGAACACAATAATATGACATTTGTTTCTATATAATTTATACAATTACACTAATTAAGGTTTACCTTTGCTAAAGAAGGTGTGTGAGGTACATCCCCTCCCGTGTGTTATGGTGTATCCATGTTGCCCTATGAAAAATATTAGTAATGCTTAGCAATCAACATTGAAATAGAAGTAATAGATAAAATAGTAGATTGTATATTGGAGTTAATATTAATTGCAGGCAATTGGTTTGACTGTTATACTTACTAATCCCATGATATGAATTTTTTTTGTATCTACATGATTTAATTTGTAATCTATCAGAAGCTGTTCCCCTACACTTATTGATTTTATCACACATTAAAAAATACGATTTCCCTTGCGTGCCTCGAATATACAATACAAATTCTTATTAGTTGACACAACTTGAGCACTCTTTATAAACCTTGCAATATTCCCTATTTCTTTTGGCCCTCCATAAATATACATAGTGGGCCTTTTACTTTTATCATTTTCTTTGCATTGTATATAATTTGGTGACAATGCATACCTACGCATACTTTTTTTATATTGCACAATTCACATCGAATTGTTGTAATTGTAACAAGGTCCTACATACTCTATAAATTCAAAAAATTTGTTGTAGCTAACCTTTATTCCATCCATGGAAAATAGGCCCAAACCATGTAATGAAGATGGACCTATTTGATATATCTTTTTGTTAATAGAAAAATCAGTGTTAACTAGAGGTAGTTCCTTGGGTATCCATTCTTTCTGAAGATGTGTTTACCTTAAGGGAACCTTCCTATCACCTTCTCTCATTATTATAAGACCATGACCCTCCCCTCAACAAGAAAAAAATGCATTCATTTATTAAAGTTTCTTCTAATCTTTTGATCTCTAATTGATCTCCCTATTTTAGACTTACTAGATGTCTCATTTTTGTCTATTCATGCATTTTCCTCACTCAAGGAAGATAGATAAGAGAAATACCTATTTGGTGATACTTATAATTCATAAAATGAGAGAAATACTATGACTAAAGTTGATGTTTATGGTAAAGAGAAGATATGTAAATAAAATTTTTTATCTATAGGGTCTATTGAATCATACCTATCAATCCATGTCATTATGCATGATCCTAGTCAAAGGTTTTAAATAGCTTGCATATGTAAATAATTTATCTTAAGTTAGCCAAAAATTACATGATATATATGCTAAAAATTATGTATAAGAAAAAAATTACATGATGCATTCATCAAAATCATTGTATATTTTTTAATTCCTTACCTTTTCTTTATGTGTGGTAGCTATGCAATGTTATTGTATATACTCCATGACAGTAGAGTTCAACACATAATAACTTAATTATTAAAAAATACAAGTCAAAAAAAATTCTATAAATAAATCACCCCATCATAGTTGACATTGATCATACATTGACATACATTTCATTGATCATGTCATTGATCATCATCCTCATCCATGTCATCATCATCATCACCATAAGCATACTTATCACTTTGATCATTGTCATCACCACCACCATCTTCATTGCCATCATCATCATCATCTTCATCACCATTATCATGACCATCATTCCCTTGACCATCACCATATTCATCACCATGATCATGATCATGATAATCATCACCATCATCATCAACATCACTAGAATCATCATCATCATCTTCTTCTTCATCATTGTATAACAATTGTTCATGATCATCATTTACTTAATCTTTTGATTCTTTAGTACCTTCTTCTTCCATCACATTATACTTTACTGACCTTCCTCTTGAATCATGTCTAATAAAAAATGACCAAACCAATTTATGTAGAACTCCAAAGAAAAACATTTTCTCACATTGGCTTGGAAGAACATAGAGCTTATCTTCAATTGGCTCAAATGACCTTGTAATAATCATTGTAAATCCACTATTATGTTCAATAACAGTCCTATCGGGATCATTTTGATCCAGTTATAGCCTATGCCATTTGAAAAAAAATAGAAATAATTTAAATGAATCAAATTCACACTTAAGTATATCATCTAAATTTCCATAGTATCATTTTTTAGATTGTTGAGGATGTATGTCATTTCTAGACAAAATATTGGAGACCTCGAAAACTGCACTTATCCCTAAATCACAAGTTTTTTTCATTTTGTCTAACTTTTTATGAAAACTTTATTCTAAATTTTTATGCAAACTTTATGGCCATGGTAGTACATATATTTGTGGTGTTTGATCTAAAATTATTCAAACATGTCAAGATTTTTCACATTGATCCATGAGTTGATATTAAACTTAGGGGTCATGATTAGTAATCTTCTATGTACCTTTCTATCTATTAAGCTATATACTATATCAAGTACCATTGGTGTAACATTTAGATCTCCATTATGATGAGCTTCTTTAACCAATTACACAACATTGTCCCATGTTAATGAGAAACCATTTTCTTGAGATTGTTGAATCCAGATCGTCATCCAATCAAATTTTTTTGTAATATACAAATGTAGTGCACCCCACTCATGACCAACTATAAAGAAAACAACTAGACCAGTTAGAAACAACTTATATTGATGATGAATAAGAATTAATTAACTATAATAAATTATTATAATTACCTCTCACTTTCCTCAATCTACCTTTCCCCATCAAGTACCCCCCTTCAAATCTATTAATGAAGTTGGGATCGCAAATGTGATCTACATGGATCTTTGATGAAAGCTTGGGAAGATATTCACTAATGTACACTATGGTCTAGTATACCATAGATCCCTCTACCATAGAACCCCTAGGATGTGCTCTTTTTTGAACCAAGCCCTTCATAAATTTTAAGTGCCTTTCAACCATCTACATTGACCTAGTTTGTACAGGTTCACACAATTCAATCTCCTCAACTTGATGTATGAGGTAGTGTTCTTGAGCATTGAAAAAAGTTGTAGGTAGACACTTTTGCATTTCACATAGAAGCTATGGATATTTCTCTTCCAATATTTTATATCTTTTTTTTTTTTTCAATTTCTTTAGATGATAAGCACCTAAAAGAGATTCAACACACAACATATAAATGAGATTTTAGATAAAAATATACAATAAATCATATAAAAAGTAAAGAAATAAATATAATATATGTATAGAAAATCTAAGCAATAACACTTCTAACCTCATGTATTTTCCAAGATCATATATAACTTGTTTAATACTATTGTCAAATTAGTGTGGGAAAGATAGAGGTAGGACATACTGCAATCATTAAAAAATGATCTTTTCAATATATTATAAAATAATACAAAAGGTAGTACATGTAATTTTATTATAAATAGAGAACATGATTTACATTAACAAAGGTATGACAACCTTGGCCCAAAAATCATCTTTCTTTGATACAAGATTGCTTATATTTGAAGCAAATCCTATGGAAAATTTTGTTTTTTTTGACTTCTTTTAATGCATCACTTTGTTGCTCCATTAATGACTAGGGAAGGGCACTTGTATTTATCTGGTCTCCATTGCTATTTGATTCAATGAAAATTTTTAGTACATGATTGGATTCATGAATTTCATTACACATTTTGGCATTTTTTTCTCTGTCACACCTTCCATCCAATATTTTCCACAGTGTCTCTATTACATTGTTTTCAATATGCATAGCATCAAACAAATGTATGATTGGGAGGTCCTTGTAGTATGGTAACCTACTAAATTGAGTAGGATAACTTTTTATTCCTCTAAGAAGTTGGTCATTGATGCCTTGATGACCTTCACAAGTATTAATTACATCATTACTAAATAAAAGACTATCAAAATATAAATTTCAAACTTCATATCACAAACTAGACATTATCTTGATGATTTAGTTGATCGTATTCCAACTTCCATAGATGAGGTGTAATTATTTATTGCCTTGATGTCTCTTCTTTCCCATTAAAAAAATCTTTTTTTTAGTAATTCAATACTTATGATTTATTGTGGAGAAAGTGCCTAAACTCATCAAACATATGCTTTCCTAATTTCTTGAATGACGAGATTTCATCTTCGAACCACAAACTGGACATGCAAATTTTTCCTTTATCTAAAAACCTAAAAGATCATGTACAATTATCATCCACACCTTAAACATACAATAATAATGTGTAAGAACTATAACATACCAAAATTATGTGACTTTAACAATATAACATACCACAAAAATGAGTTAACCCAGGGGCATCATTTATTGTCCATACAAGCAATACATGAAATTGAAATTGTCTTAGTCCTATTAGTCTAGAGATGTCATACATAGTGATCCCATTACATAACTTTAACAACTTTTCAATAAGGGGCTCAATATACATGTTCATATTTTTTAACTTGGTACTTACCTAGTAATTGAATGAACAAAAATATTACATAATTATTATGACTATTTTGATGCACTATTTATAAATTAATTTAGATAATTGTTAAATAAAAAAATACTAACCATGCAATCATTGCAAACATTATGAGTTCCCTCTTTATGGACATCGAAGAAGGAATGTTATTGTTAATAAAAAAAATAGGCCACACTGAGTAACCAGATCTTATATCTCCAAATGGATTGACACCATTCACTGCCAATGAAAGATTGAGATTATGAGGTTCTTCTTTAAAGTGTGGCCATGTTTTTTCTATTTCTTTAAATGTAGAGCCATCTATAGGCATTCACATAATGTCATCTTGACTTCTATTGCATGCATGGTAATCCATAAACTGTGCCAAGCTAGTGCACCTGGATAATCATTCAAGACATGGAATAATGAAAATGTACCAAAGAACCTTGTGAGACACCTTTTTTATTATTTGATTTGATTGATATCTACTAATATGACAATTAGGGCATTTTGTTGCAAATTCATCTTGTTTATGATATAGAATGTGATCATTGGGACATGCATGTATTGTCTGATACTTTATTCCAATTTGATTCATAATGGTAGATAATTCTTGGTACGAACAAAGAAGAATGCTTAATGGTGGTAACAAAAATTAACCTATCAACCTACAACAACAAATATGAATTATTAATATAATGAATAGTAATGGTATGCTAACATTGAAGATGAAAAAAATGGTATGCCTTAGCATAGGTAACATTTCTATATTGGATAAACCATTCATAACCTTCAAGTTCACCAAAACACTATAGCAAAGACAAGAGTTATTTGGGAGCCTTTGTATAGGGGCTTGTATGGATTCTCAAGTATAGGTATATATGAAGACCATCTTCATCATCATTATCAAATGCACTAGTACCATCATTGTGATCATCTTCATCAGTTGCACCAATACAATCTTCCTCAATCATGTCCTCTAGCATATTATCATCTTCTTCCATGGTAGTGTTCCCAACTTTGATAATCACACCTCCATGCTCCTCCAATTGGAAATCCACATTCACTAGTCAACCAAAATCATGGCCTCCTTCAACGTGACCATGCTTCTTACATTGACTCTAGGCTGTTGTAATTAGAATTCTTTGATTCTTTAAGCCCTTACACTTTTTGCAAAGACAATTACATTTATCAACTTTTTTTTGAAATTGAGACCAAAACCTAGAAATTATCTCATTATTTTGTTTTGGGTTCATATTACTGGGCGTGGTCTTTCTTCACAGGAAAATATATCTTCAAAATTATTGGACATGTTGTACTTAATGTTTATATTTGCACATATGGTTTTGAAAGAAAAAATTTGGTCTAATTAATGTGTATATCTACACAAATATTGGACATGTTGTACTTAATGTTTATATATGCACATATGCTTTTGAAAGAAAAATTTGGTCATCTCGCTCAAATTCACCCATATTATAATCAATTAAATTTATCTTCTTACAATTATCTTTGTTAATATCCTCATTTGTGTCACTTCATTCTTCATTTTTCTTGAAGATGTAAATTCTTAAATAATTTTTATTTCACTGGTTTCTGAACTTCATCACTAAAACACCTAATTCTTGGTTAATTGAGTTTTTTGGTTTTCAATAATGGAAAAAAATTGTTTCGCCTTAGAAATCCATTTCCTAACATTCCTAAAGGTTTGGGATCAATGGGTGTCCATTAGGATTAAAATGCAAAAAGTTGTCATATTTGACAAGAAATTGTAAATATGCAAAAATGCAATTTTGGAAAAGTTATCAAAAATGTTTTTTTGGCATCCCAATATTCATAACCATCATATTTTTTTTTAGCCAATTGGATGAAGGTATTTAAGACTTATTATGTCCAATTCATAACTGATCATCAAATTGTATGAAAGAATCAACATTTTATAAAGGAAGAAACATATTTTCTTTAGCAAATTTATTTTGTACAGATTGGTACAGATAGATGATGCACATATGAAGTTTGACTCCTATGTTACATTTAATTTTCAATTGATTTGGTTGAATTTTATTGAGTTTTGAGGTAGTTATAGCAATTTTTCTGATTGTGAGTATGAAACCCTCATTTCAAAGGTTTGAAGCCAAGAAATGGCCATAACTTGCAATTTCACCTTTGGAATTTGATGCCCTTAGATGAAATGAATGTAGGTAGGATGAATTTTGAGACTTCAAAGGATTAGGATAGGAAAATCCCATTAGCCACTTCAAACTTGATGCCCTCCACTAAATATGACTATGTATTTAGCCTTAGAATGTGTTGTTTGAGAAAGAAATCAACAAGGGAAGATTGTGGGTCAGATTTTCTAGATGGAAAAATTCATTCTTGGTCTTTAGGAGGTCATTAATTCACATTCATCCATATTTATGTTTTTAGGCTCGTAAAATGGAGAAGAGAAAGGAAGGAAAGCTTGGTGAGGCTAGAGCAGCTATGAGATGATTTTTTAGGGATAATGGGTATTGACTATTAATTTTTTGAGGCCATTTTTTTTCACTTTCACCTATTGTTAAATGTTTTGTGCTAGAGGAATGTTCTTGTACCCCATTTTTTAACAAAGTCACCAAAAAACATTAGTTATACCGTAAATTATAAGTGATTCTAGTTTTACCCCATTTTTCTTTGTTAATCTTACATACACATGCTTTGAATACTTGGATGAGAGATGAAATGTTATCTAATCTTTGTAACTCAAATATCAAGTAGTTGTTTTAATGAAGTATAAAAAAAAATTGTTTCTTCTATGAATTACCTATTTACATTATGATAAGACTCATCCCATACCTAATATGATACGCATTTTTTTGTTTAGCAAGACTTTAAGTGTATGTAAGGAAATGACTCCTATATTTTAGAGTGGTTAATTGTATTCTTGATTTGCAAAAGTGAGACTATAGAACAAAGTGGAAAGGTCCTATTGAAGCCTTATATTGCACATGTGCCAAGATACATTAGTAATTTTTGTTTTGGTTGATGAAGAATGTATATATTGTTTTTGACTCCTTGAGTGAATATTTTTAAGACATTCAATTTAAGTCTCTCTGGTACATCTTCAAGATCATGTTAATATGTCTTGAATAATATCATGCTTGATGAGCATAGTAGACTAATCAATTAGTAATGATTTTTGATATGAAGCATTTCTTTTTCATTGAAATAGCTAGATATGGCTTTTGTTGACTTTATAATTTCATTTATAGAATTTCCAAATAAAGAAGCTTGCCCATGTTGTAACCAAAGGAACTCTTAAAAGTCTCATTACTCAACTTCTCCTATGGATTTTGGATAAAATAGTTACATTGATGGATGATGGAATCAACTATTGAAAGCACTTAATGTTTTAATGCTAAAAAATTTGGGGAGAACCTTGAATTGAGAGAGATTTATTTTGTTACTCATGTCAAAGCATCCTAATTCTTTTGATGTGGACTGGAGGAAAATGTTAAATGCACTTTAGGTTTTGTACTTTTACTTTATCTATTAAAGCCTCTAGAACCTTCAAGGTGGCCTTCTCCAACATCTAAAGATGTGTCAATTCTCAAAAATTAGAAATTCTCTAATTTAGTTGTAAAATGTCTCATCAAACTCACAAAAGTAAGTACACCACAATTAATCCCAAATGTAGTTTGCAAATCTAAAACTTCACATGTTTTATAACCTTTTAAATTCATATTGATTCTACAAGTTCTTCAAAATATCATTTATGAGGTTGATCTTGACTGTATTCTTTAGAGCATACACAATTATCTATAAGAACTTGGGATGGAAAAAAATAGACAGAAATATGTAATTATGTTTAGTGCATTTGGATGCTATTTTAATCTATTCATTATTTTTCACAACTGTAAAGTTAGAAGCTCATGATATGGTTGGAGTTAGATGCATGAAGCAATTATAGTGTGGTTCTATATTTATGTTTTAGAGCTAGAGCAGATGATAAATCATTGCAGATGGTTAAGATTGTACTACACAAGTTAGTTAAGCTCCATGAAATCACAATCAAGGGCCATCTTTCAATGGTTCTAATTGATTTGGAACCACAACCTAGATAATTCTATCCAAAATTGATCTTAATCTTCAGGTGACATAGCTGCATTTGATTCATAGTTTATATCAATGCAAGAATTCAAACACATGGAATTAGCAACCGTACATCTACAAAAATATTAATGATATAAGCAAGCAATGTATCATATGTTGAAGTTTCCAAAATTTCACAATATTTGGTATAGACTATGGCAGTGGCTAGGATGTTGACTCCTATTGGGCTAGTTGGTCATAGTAATTAGGGAGACTCTAGTGTAGATAACATGTCTCTTGCAACACATTTTATAGACACATAGTTGAAGGTGGTACATCCCAGAATATTGGTTGCAAAGATTTATTAAGTTCTAGAAGTTTTGATTTATTTTTGTTGGTGTAAATATGTATTTACTATTTACATCTACTTAAGTTTACTTAGGTTAATGCATTATTTTATTATATTGCATTTATTATTATTTATTTATTTAGTCACCTAAGAGTATGTGCACTCTTGTGAGTTGTCATGTTGACAACACAAGAGTTCATACCTCTTTTATGCACATGGTGTCTACAACATAGGAGTTAGCACACTAATTAAGCACATGGTGTCTACAACATCTCCACTTGAGATACACCTTGTCATTCTTATCCTCTCATCTAGAATGATGGATAAGATGTGTGCTTAGTTGTCATGCTTATCTTATCCCTTGTCTCTTTCTAGAGACATTCTATGTGCCTCCCGAGAGGCTTTTATATACAGGCATTCCTAGTGTGTACACTCATCACATACAATAGAGAGCAATGCATAAGGACATACTCTGATATATTGAATCGAATACATTGTTATTCTGATCATACTCTTTCTGGTCTACAGTTGTGCTTGTATTTGAGTTCCTAGTTCTTGGGTGAATTTTTCCCTAAGGCAAATTCTTACATGGTATCAGAGCTATACCAAATTCTTACATGGTAGTAGAGCTCTTGGAGAATCTCTCTTCACATAGTTGTTTGAGACTATCTTCTTGCTTCAGCACCTCGGCCCGAATCCAAATCTAGAACCAGATCTGACCTTACCATTGTGTCAGAACGTTGATTTGGTGAAAATCGGCTATAAAGTTTCTTACTCTAGGCCAAAGTCAATTATGAGGCAAATTTTTTTTCAAACTAGCACCTGAAGGACTAATTTGCAAAATTGGTATGATCATTTCAGATCTATACATTTAATTTTTAGATCTACATTTTTTTCATTTGCATCTCTACTATTTTTTTTGGATTTGCATTATTTTTTGAAATTTTTTTGGTCATCGGGCCATAGGAGAGATTTCTTGTAGCTAAAGATTGGTGCTTGCTAGTGCAAATCAGATATTTGCATCACATTTAGAAGGTCAAAGAACCCCTAAATCATATTTTGTTTCATCCAAATTAGACATCTAAGGCAAAATCTAGAGCCATTTGATTTTTGGAGGCATGATGGCGGCGATTCAGAAAAAATAACACCAACAACTATTTTCAAACAATGATATCTCCCTCATACAGACTCCTTTTTGTGAGCATTTTTTTTGGTTTTGGGGTAGAATTTCATGACTTACACATTGGTACAGGAAGTTTGACATCTCTATTCGTGAATTTTTTTGCAACTTGCAAATGTCAAATCTTGCCACTTAAAATGCTTAGTATGAGCTCATTTGGACTCCAAATCAGGTTCCATTTTTTTTGAAAGTGCATATTTTTTTGTCTACTTTCCAAATCTATAATCATATTATAGGTTATGTGGATAGAAATACTACTTTTAGAAATAGGCCCTAAATTGGCAAGTGGCTACCAATTGCCTAAATTATACATTGGGGGGGGGGGGTTTCTTTGATTTTTATTTTTATTTTGGGAGATTCATTGATTGATCTCATGGAGTCTTGTTATATTTGTCATTCTGGTATCAGACCATAGTTGACAACAAGGAACTATCACAAATGGAGTACTTTGATACTTGATCATTTAAGACACCATCAAGAATTGCTTCCTTATCTCTGTTCATTGCCACCACATTTTAATTGGACACATAGTTGCAACTTCATCACTTTTTGTAAAATAGTATGAGCAAGGAATCCTTTGCTCCTCTTAGAATGGAAAGTTTTCTTTATGATATTTGGATGTCTATTTGGGAAGCATATGGAGATCCATGTGTTCCTCCATCTCCATAAGACATTCTACATCCAGTCACTCCAGCTATGGTTTCTACAAATCTAGATAAGATCACACCTCTAGATGCTCCTATTACTCCTACTAATCCTATTCAGCCACATATTCTTCAGATTCAGTGTAGTAGGACACTTCATGTCTTCCTACTTTACCTTCATGTGAAAACTTCCTTCTTGCCATTGTAGGCCTATTCATGGAGTCTCACATTGAAGATGTGGGAGAAATCCTAGATGATATTCATCTTCTCTTTGAGGAAAATTCTTCATCTATTACCATAGTGAATGATTCATGTATTTCATCATAGCAAGTACACTTCTTCTTCTAGTTCTAGCCTCAGGTGATGACTTCTTGCTAGACATTTCAGCTCTATTCATGGAGTCACAAATAGTAGATTTGGAAGACTTCTTTGATGATCTATCACTTCCCTTTTCTGAGGATGATCCTTCTACAATTGTTATGAAGGCTCACTCTAACCCTCATGTCCATTCTCTACATGATCAATCTTCATTGATTGGTGTGATTGTGGATACTTATGTACAACAGTTGTCAAAGGTCTCTTTATTATGTGAGGAGGTAGATGGTTCATTAGAATAGGTTCAACAGACATCCTTTCCAGATCTACATTGATTCTTTTCAGCATAGTTGGAAGGGGCGAACATCAACATCAACACAGGGACACTTGCGCAAGTTTTAGGGCCACCGTACATCTTTAGGATTGTACCTTTGTTGTTGTTTCCTCCAAAGGGGAGGAAAATCATCCAACATTCATGGACCAACTTCTTCCTTAGAGTAGCAATCACTGGTTAGCATTATTCATTAGGGGGGGGGGGGGGGGGGACTACTTTGTCTCTATTCCTCTTCTTTCTTATGGGGGGGGGGGGGGGGGGGGGGCTTTTTCCTCTTATGAGGTCTTGTTCTTCTCATTCTTCTCTATTTTATATACTTGATGTATGTCATTATGGGGGGGGGGGGGTTTGATTACTCCATCCATCCATGCATCTTGCTTTTCATCTCCCTTTTTGTGGGAGGGTTTTTCCCATGAGGTTTTCCCTCTTTCTCTGCTTTTTGAGAGATTGCATTTCATTATGTACATGGGTACCTAGTATGGCTAGTAGCCATGACCCATCTTGCATTTCATCCTAATTTTCATAAGCTTAAGGGCATTCCCCTAAGTTGCACTTAAGGTGGGGTGTTTGTGTAAATACATATTTACTATTTACATTTACTTAAGTTTACTAAGGTTAATGCATTATTTAATTATTTATTTATTTAGTCACCTAGGAGTATGTGCACTCTTGTGAGTTGTCTTGTTGACAACACAAGAGTTCACACCTCTTTTATGCACATGGTGTCTACAACATAGGAGTTAACACACTAATTAAGCACATGGTGTCTAAAACATCTCCACTTGAGATACACCTTGTCATTCTTATCCTCTCATCTAGAATGATGGATAAGATTCGTGCTTAGTTGTCATGCTTCTCTTATCTCCTCACTCTTTCTAGAGACATTCTAGGTTCTTCCTAAGAGGCCTTTATATACAGACACTCCTAGTGTGTACACTCATCACATACAATAGAGAGCAATCTATAAGGACATACTCTGATATATTGAATTCAATACATTGTTGTTTTGATCATGCTCTTTCTAGTCTACAATTTTGCTTGTGTTTGAGTTCTTAGTTCTTGGGTGAATTTTTCCCTAAGGCAAATTCTTACATGGTATCAGATCTATACCAAATTCTTACAATTTTCTTGTTTTTATTATCTAAATTAATTTAAATCTTCTATTCTAAAAAACTAATTGATGTCTTTCATATTGCACGTGTCCCTTTCCACAATAAGAACTTGCTGCAATTTTTTAAAAAAATGGAGACAAGAAGACTTGTATAGTTGTCTTATATGAGCTCTACCGCATAACCCATCCTTATTCACAAGTATTAATCTTTGCATTTTCAGTAGTACATAAAATGATGAACATGTGTTTCTATATGACTTTAAGATTAGCGAATGAATTGTCAATTAAGATTAGTGAATGAATTGTCAATTAAGATTAGCGAATGAATTGTCAATTATAATGATATTTGTTTCTAAATAAGGAAATTTATAACACTTCTTATAAGTAATAAGTTATTGTAGGTAGACATCTTCTCACAACTTCAAAATACAAGTGAAACATTTTGAACATACATTAAAGATGGACTAGTAAAAGAATGAATTGTAACTAATAATTCTACCTAAATAGTTATTTTGATTCATGAATGCATAGTTTTTCTTGGTTTTTCTTCTATATAGGTAGAAAGAAACGTAGTTGTTGCAAGGTCACACTCAAGTATGCCTATATCAACACCGCCTCCTATAGCATCTAATCTATTTTCTCCAAAGCTTCCCCCTCCCTCTCCTCTTAATCCTAAACTATAGCTAGCCAGGTTAGAGAATACACATTCCAACTTTTGTCTATTTCCAAATAATATTGAAAACAATGGTGGACCTCCATCAGTAACTCTAGATCAGTTAGATATAAAAAGGCTTCCCCATTTATGGTCTTGAGAAGAAAGAAATGAAAATAATGCTATGTTATGAGGTATTCTACATTGATTTTTTTTTTTGATGCAAATGTTTTATTTTTGGTCTAACATGTAGACTTTTTCAAATGGATGTGTTAAGGAATGTGCTTTGAAGGAAATATGGTACCTCTTGGAACTTTGGATGCTATCAAAGAGAGAATAAAAATTATATAGGTAGCTACTACTACTGGTGTAAATGTCAAAAATGTATCACTAATGTCCTACTCAAATGGAGCCCTTCCCCCATATTCTTGAACTATTGTATCTCATCAAAAAAAATCTCATTTTCAAGAAATGTTTCTTTAGTCTGGGAGTGTTCCTTTGATGGACAAAAAAGCTTTGTCTAGTTTACAAGCTTGAATAGAAAGGCTTAAGAGCAGGGCAATTAAACATTGAAAAAAACACTGTATGTTCTTTTACTACAATAAATATTTATGAAGCACAAATATGTTATGGATGTTTCTTGTAAGAAGCCTTCAAAACCTTTCAAGTGGTACTATGGTTAGGAAATTAGTTATTTGCAATGTATACATGGTGTACACTTGAAAAATGTAAATACTTAGGAATCAAATTTAAATCTCACTTTGTATTGGGGGATCTGACTCAATTTTTTAATCAGTGGGAGCACTAAGAATGGTGCTTATTTGTAAGCTAAGTGATTTGATAATCTTGTGTGTTTCCAATGAAATCTATAGATCAACACTTTTTTTAATTATAATCCACCTCAAAGTTTTGATCAGAATATCATGGAAACATGCCTAAAGGGTTGGGAAGGCTATATAATAGAGATAATGGTTGAGTTAGAACCTTATGGTAGATGGTAACAATTGAAGTCTAAAATTTACAGGTATACAAGTCAATGTTATCATATTTCCACAATGGATGAGGTAAACGAGTTTCCAAATTAGCATTTAATTTTTTTTGATCAATCAAAAATGAAATTCATTTTGGGCTCCCAGACTACAATTACTAATCACTCACACATAATATTTAGATATTTTATAAATTTTTACTCATATTTCAATGTTCTATAAGTAAGATTTGATCTTATGAAAAGGTCTTTAGAGGTCTTTTATGTGACAATTATTTGTATTGGTTAAGAGAAGAGGAGAGCTTGTAATGAATTTGTTTTTAATTTAATACTCATTGACATGGTTAAAAAGGTAGCAAATGATTTACTCGATGAAATAGAGTAATAGATTTGTACTTTTTCAATAGTTAGATTGAATTAGTTACATTTATTAACTACAAAGTATATAAAGAACTAAACATCTTTCAACATTTTTTGCAAAGCATTATAGTTCTAAAATGAATGTTATATACTTAAAATAGTTATACAACATTCATTTACTTTTTCCAACATATCCACTTAACCATACATGATTATGGGGAATTTCTACATCTTTATTCCCTAAGATGTTCCTAATGTGGAATGCAAGGAAATTATTCTCAATTCTTAAATTCTACAACATAAAACAATGTATCAAATGTGAAAATTCAAAGATGAGTCCAATCAAAATGAAAACCAACTATTTAACTTGGAGAGAGACAAATTAAGAATAAAATATTGAGATAATTTTCAAGGCTTTAAATAAAGAGTTCCTACAATTATCCTGATGGTGAATGTAGTGCTCACTTAAGAAAACACTGCTAACCCTAGTAGTGAACAAAAGCTTGCTTTTTGCTAACTGATAGAACTTACGAGTAGATGATCGCACTCATTTTGATACAAGAAAACTTAGGGCATACATTTTGGACATAAGAATACTTCTCAGCATTTTATGCTTGTCCTTACTAGTTTCATGCCTCTAATTTTGTTAGATTCCATAATATTGGTTTATTCACATGATAGTTCATGTAGCGATAATCAAACTATTAAATCATTAGATTCTATGTATGTATCCATTTGGTTAGCTAATATGGATCGCATTTGTTAAATTGATTGAGATATTACTACCTCCTATGACATCTAAAATAATAAATAAGAAAATTTATTATGCTAATACTTAATTGAAAATATGGAGACTACCCTCCAAATTAAGGATTGAATTCAGAGATTCTTGAGATTTAAATTATGTGTGAAGCTTGGAGTTAATCCAATACAAATTCAAAGCACAATAGATAAGGCTCAGGGAATTAACTTGAAATGGCTCCTATGTAGACCACTGCCAAAAAAATTCCACCGAATAACAAATGATGAACATGATTTTTTTTCTTTTTTTTATTATGAACCTAATTTGGTCAAAATTTTGACCAACTCAAGCATGAAAAGAAAAAACAAAAGTATTTACAAGCCCATTAAGGGCTTGGTCAAAATAAAAGGTCAAAAATTGACCTATAATGTACTAGTGCATTTTAATTAAGATAGGGTAAATCTCTTAACAAAGTGGTTTTAACAAACCTATGAAAACCTTCTAACAGAGTCCTTACTTCATTGTGAGTGTAAAATCCTTTAACAAGGTGAGACCTAACAATATCTTAATCTTGTAACAGGGAAGGCCCCTCATAGGGTAGATTATATCTTATGATCAAACATTGTTACCCTAATAGGTTAACTTTATTATTGCAATAGTGAAGATTTGTGGGTTTCATCTGCACCCCATTTTTACCTTCATCTCGAAGTGTTTTAGGGTAACCAAATCATTTATTATGTGTTGATATATTTATGGATGTGATGTATTTCATTTATTTTTTAGCATTACATTTTTAATGGTAGATCATTTGTATGTGAAAAATTAGGTATGAATTTATGAAATTATTTTTGAGATGAAAAGTTTAAGATCTTGATTCACCCCCCTCTCATTATCTTGTTTCCCAAATACTATTTCTAACAATTTGTATCAGAGCCTAGTTCTCTTATTAGGAAGCCTAATAGGCTAAGAGGACCAGATCATGGAGATGGAAGTGTATAAGATGGACAAAATATCAAGAATTAGATGATTGAATACAAACCATATCACAATAATTAGAAGCAATAAAAGAGGAGTTAAGGAAATCCCTAAAAAGAAGAAATGAGATAGTTATTCAACTAAATGACACTCAATACAAAGAAGTTGACACAAAAGGATTGCTTGATAGTGGAAAGACTAGTAACAATAAATAAGTATTGAAAGAATTGCTAGAGAAGAATAGTACCCTAGTAAAAGAAGAAAGAAATTGGAGAAAATCTTATGGCTGAAGAAGACAAAAGATAGTTGGCTAGTAGAGTTGAAGAGAGATCATTTAAAGTACAAAAGCTTACCAATAATTAGTTGGATGTGATAAACTAACTAGTAATTATAGATCAAGAAGAAAATATAAAGGATTTGGAGATCACAAATCTAAGGCTATAGAACGAGCAACTAAAAAATGAGTTAAGGCATTAAAAGGAACTCATGAAAAGATTGAAAAAACCAAATGAAGCAATCAAACACTTTGAAGAAATAATGAGGTCACCTACAACAAAAGACACCTCTAGACTTGGATACAACAAGCACTTGTCATCTACTGAAGAAGGAGAATCATCCAAAAATGGAAAAAAAAGCAATGAAAAATTCAAAGAAAAATTGACATGTAATCACTATGGGAAAATTGGTCACATAGTCAACATTTGCAAAAGAAAAAATGGTAAGAAAACTCCTAAACCTAAACCAATTGGAAATTATTTTAATTGAAAGAAAGAAGGATACCAAGCACATGAATGTAGATCAAAGAAAATTGACTTAACTAGAAAGGGCATTGCTACATAAGAAAAAATTCAATTCTTAATAAATGATTCAAGCAAACTTTGTACTTACCCAATTTTGTTACAAATAGTTGAATATCCAAAGCTTGAAGCTAATAAGACTGATGATATTACTATAAAATTAATTATAGAGGATACAATTGCTGAGAAACTTGGTAAGGCTTTAATTGTATATATGCCATTAACTCGTATGCCTATTTTTCTAAAGGAGGCAAATTTTGAAGGAGACTCATGCACAAAATTGGTAGAAGAACTAAAAGATAAAGATAAAGATGCTACTCAAGATCTTATTCAAATACCAAGTGCAAAGGCTACAGAAGAAACAGCTGTGACACATATGGTGGTTTCTACACAAGTGTAGAAACCAACATCAAGATTGAGTGAAAAGGGGAAACAACTACAACTATCACCAAGTGATACACATTCACAATCTCAAGATGTGACTCATTTAGGTGAGGAAGATGATGAGTCAATGAGCCTTGATGACATAATTGCATTACCTATGTATGATTTGAGTAATCATACGCTAGAGAAAATGAAAGATCTACAAACCTTGTTGAGTCATAAGGAAAAGAAAGAGAAACTAAGAAGAGAGAAGAAGAGATGATAGGTATTACATAATATCAACCATATTTACAATTTTGGAACATATTCCAATGGTTTGAAAGAAGAATGGAACATAAAGTGTTACAGAATGTCTCACATGAACTTGTACATAGACAAGTTGAGCTTTCTACATCAGTCACACAACTAGATTTTTTTTTGAAAAAGATTAATTCTTTATATTTGAAATTGTGTGATATTGATTTCTTTAAAGTAGATACTACATGCTTGTTAGAGATATTGTAGGTAGACATAAAAGAAAGTGTCATTATATTGGAAAGGAACACAAGTTCAATCTCATCATCATATACTGACTTGATATTCAATCAAAAGAGGCTAGTCAAGCTCATGGCTAAAGATACAAAGATTAGGCATACATTGACATTGATTCAACTACAGTTATTTCCACATATAGAGATTATTTAGAAGGTAGTCTCTGTTTCCAAAGACATTTTGAAGAAAGAGACATAATTTTCACATATAGTAGGATTCATTGATCTGGCCATCGAGCAAGAAATTTAGTTTCAAATTTTGGATCGTGTTTAGGAGTGGTGGAATAAAGGATATGCCAACCTTGTGGCAAGTCATAAGAAATTATTTGATAAGTATCAATTATCCCCAATAGCCCCAAGTTCCATTAATGAAAAAAAAAAAGGGGTATATGAATTAATGAAAAGGGGATATAAGGAATAAGACAAGGAGAATCAATGTGCAGATTAGACATTAGCTATTAGATCCTACATGATCACACTATGGTCTCAGGGGGAGTACTAATTTTTGAATATTCATGAAAAAGTGTTTTTTCCACTAATTTCAAAGGGGAATATTGTTGATCTCTAAGCCTATTCTATCAATTAGTGTCCAAATACTTAGTCATTTACTAGGGAAGATTACAAGGTCATCACTATGACCAAGTTATCTAGTAAAGGTTGAGCATACCAAGATTATACTGAGCAAGATAATGATTTTTGAGTACTCAGTAGTGACTAAGAAGATGTACACGCCAAGAAATATAGTTGGAGCTGATCAATCTAGTATAGAAAAAGAACATTGAAAAGTTATTAAGTGCTAAGAAAATAGATATATAGAAGTTGAGTCACAACATGAAGAGATATACATGACTAAGCATTAGAGAATTCAAGTTTTGAGTAGTTCAGTTTTGACATATAAGTTTGTAATGGAACAAACACATATGTAAACCATTTTGTCCAAATTTTACATAACATTTAATATTTTTAGAGCCAACTAAGAATTTTCTCAGACATCATTTCAAAAGGAAATGATCCCAAGACATGCAATTCAACCAATCAAAAAATGGGATAAAAATGACAAAAGATGACGAAGTATAAGTCATTGATCAAGATCTAGAACCTTCATAGAAAATCTATTTAAGGAGGATTTTAACCCTAGAATTGTATGTGGAGAGAAGGATGAGTATCCTTATGTATGTGAATGGAAGAGAAGATGTGTATGTGTGTATGCACGTGTGAAGGAGTGAATATGAAGTTTTGAGAGAAGATTAGACATAAAAGAAATATGAGAAGTAAAGAATTGAATAGAGTTACTAGATTAGGATATCATATCAGAGATACAACAAAGAGGATACCCAAGATTAGCTTGCAAAGAAAACTTAGGGTTAAATACTGAATCAATTATTGTTAATTGAGATAGGGTAAATCTCTTAACAAAATGGTTTTAATAGACCTATGTAAACCTCCTAACAGAGTCCTTACTTCATTATGAGTGTAAAATCCTTTAACAAGGTGAGACCTAATAGTCTCTTAAGCTTTTAGCATGGTAGACCCCTCACAGGGTAGATCCTATCTTATGATCAAATATTGTAACCCTAAAAAGTTACTTTATTATTGCAACAATAAAGATTTGTGGGTTTCATCCCCACCCCAATTTTACCTTCATCTTGAAGTGTTTTTGGATAACCAAATCATTGTGTTATGTGTTGAAATCTTTATAGATATGATATATTTCATTTTTTTTTTAGCATTACAATTTTAATGGTAGATCTATTATATGAGATGAATTTAGTATGCATTTATACAATTAGTTTTGATGTCAAAAGCTTAAGGTCCTAATTTACCCCCTCCTTCCTCATTATCTTGTTTCCCATATACTATTTCCAACACTAACAGGGTCAATATATTTCACAAGATACTTCTTATTAGTGGATCATTTTGTGTGTACCATCCCCATCGAGGGTTTCCCTTGGCCAAGGTTTCCCTAGTTAACAAAATATGGTGTTATGAGTTCTCTTATTGCATGGTTATGTTTACTGTTTGACTTAGTTAGTTTTCTTTCATATGCAAGTTATAAGATTGTTAATAATATCCAATTTTGGAGTAAAGTTTGTAAAATATTAATTCAACCCCCCCACACCCACCCTCTTAGTATTTCCTATTTCTAACACCTTATAATCTAGAGAGGTACTTATCATGTGGCCTATTAATGCACTGCCATATAAATTTGGTGCTTACCCAAAAAAAGAATTGACTATGAGTGTATTGATAGTAGATATTCCCTATGGTATGTTAGTATCAAGGAAGTGAAGTGCTTTCATCAGTGGAAGTCTACAATGTGACCTGTCATTTTCTATAGGTGATAAAGTTGTAAGGGTGAATATGGAGCCAAGGGTAATACATATGATTGAGAAAAATATTGATAATGACATATGTTTCCTAGATATAGATATCAATGATTTTAGAGAAGTTGTTATGGAAAAGGAAACATCACCTACACTAATAATAAAAGGGCAAGAAAGGAACTTTAAAAGGGAGATCTATGAACTATGTATTTTGATGGTGCTAACTCCAAAGAGGGTGCTAGTGGTGGGGTGTTGTTGATTTGACCAAGAAAATAGACTTTTAGATTTTTATTCCCTCTAGACTTCAACTATTCCAACAATATTGTTGAGTATGAGGTTTTTCTTATTGATTTGAGGCAAGTGAAAAACATGGTATTAAATATATGTATGTGATTGGAGATTCAAAGTTAGTAGTATTACAAGTCAGATCATCATATGCATCAAATAATAAAAGGCTTAAATAATTTAGAAATCTAATCTGGAATGATATTGATGCTTCTAATGCTTTTGGGAATGTATTGATGGACATAAGTAATAATAAGATGGAAGAATTTATTGTAAATTTGTCCATAAAACTAGATGACATGACCTTTGTAGGAGTGTCAAGAGTGGAAGTGCAAACTAGGCCCTTGATCCCAGATAATCTTAAAAATTGGAAAGTGTTTGAGGATGATTCAAATATTTTAAGTTTTCTAAATAGTGATGGTGAATATCATGGCCAAGAGCTTTACTTTAGTACTCTTGTAGAAACCATTGGTGGTAAAGAAACCATTTTTGGGAATGAGATAATCTAATTTAAGAAAAATAAAGTACACAAGGGTATGGTTGTATTGGAGAGTATTTTTGATAATTGGGATACGGTACAACCATACTTGAGAGATACATAATTAGAAGAGTTGGAGGATATAAATCTAGGCACCAATGAGGCCCCTAAAAGGGTATATAGTTAAGAATATGTCTTCAATAGTGAGAAAGTCCTTAATTGAGATGTTAAGGAAATACACACATGTTTTTGCATGGTCATATGATGATTTGAAGGCCTATAGGGAATATTTATTCAAACATATTATCCCATTAAAAGAAAATGTGAAACCATTTAGGCAAAATAAGGGGCTAATGAACCCAACTCTTGTTCCAAAAATGTAGGAGGAGTTGAAAAAACTCAGAGATGGTGGTATTATAAATCCAATTTGGAATTTATCATGGGTTTCTAATATAATGCCTTTTAGGAAGAAAAATGGAGACATCAGGCTATGTGTTGATATTAGGAATCTGAACATATCATCATTAAAGGATAACTATAATTTTCCCAACATGGAAGCCATGCTATAGAGGGTAACAAGATTAGAATTAATGTTCATGATGGACGGTGTTTGAAATAACAATGGGAGAGTAAGTTCTAGGGGGGGGGGTGAATCAACACTTAAAACTTCTATTACTAAAACATTTCACCATTCATCCATCTCATAACTTAACATGTAAACTGAAATATATAAGAATGCATCACATCCACAACATAAAGTAAATCAACACATAACACAAAAGATTTTGGTTACCCAAAAGCCCTCCAAGGAGAAGATAAAGTTGGGGTGGGGATGACACCCACAACTCTGTACTACTATAGCTATAAAGTGTGGCCAATTATGGCTACAAAGTTTTGATCATAATCTATGATCTACTTTGTAAGAGATCTGCCTTGTTAAAGGTTTTCAAGACTGTTAGGTCTCAACTTGACTAAAAGATTTAAACTCATAATTAAGTAAGAAATTTATTAGGAGATTTACAAAATTCTGTTAGGATTACTCTATTAAGAGATTTACCTTGTATCACATGTTAAAATGATTTAGTACCTGATCCTTTAGTTAGCACCTTTCTACAAGATATCAAATCTCCTCTTTATAGTTTGTAACTTGATCCTCCTAATCTAGTATATCTTCTCTAACCTTTCACTACTTGACTTCACAACTAATCTATTCTCCTTAACTAATTATGATTTACTACTCATTCAATTGTCCATCTTCTCCATGCCTCTTTTATAAGAGATACTTTCCTTAGTATCCTCCTTTGCACTCCTACTCCCCCTTAGAGTTTTCCTCTTTAAGTAGACATCTAGAGATGATATTAGGTTAAAATCAATGAATCTAGTTGATTGCTATGGTCACCTAATGCTTCCCTTTTTCTGATTAGTTACATGTATTGCATAGGGATGCATGACATGACTTGATCCTTATCTCTTCATATTAAAAAATTGAGATTATGTCAACCAAAAGTGGTTTACATAGAATTTTGTGCCATTAAAAACATCTATGTCATTGATTGGTTACTCAACAATAGGTTTCTGATGCTTGGGCTTCACTGTACTCTTGTGTTGTTTTCTTGGCTCTTAAATTACTTGGCATGTACTAACTATTTGGCATACACTTTCTTCTTGACACCTAATACTACTCGACACTAACTATCATATAACTCGACATGCATTGTTTAGAAACTTATGCTCATCATGCTTTAATCACTCAGCTCACATTGATCACTTAGCTTACTCTATTCACTTGATACACACTATGCACTCAACATAAATAGTAACTTGGTTATAGTGATGACCAACTAACTAAGCTAGATGATGATTAAGTGTTTTGTCACTACAATGTCAAAACTATAATGAGATTAAAAATCTCCCCCTCTGACATGAGTGGAAAAAACATTTTTTCATGCCATATATATTCTTTCTTCATGCATAAGTTAGACAATGTATATATTATGCTCGATCTCTATACAAAATTTCAAAATCTCAAAATTTGCAAAAATTATGTTGTTACCTTGTTATGTTACTCCCCCTAAGTAAATACTTCATTTCTATTCTATGACTCCTAAGTAGATATCTTCCTTGACAATATTTTCAAAATTCTTCAAAAATCTTTAAAATCCCCCTTTTTTGACACTTATGTCTATGAGGGTTGTACACTTACTATAAACTTATCTAGGAATGACTTGTGTACTTCTATTATGATTCCAAATGTGGAATCCCAATTCTCTCTTGCTGCATCAAGTGATTGAATCTATATTTATAGATTTGCTGCCATATCAACTAGACCTTGTGTAGAAAGATGAGAATCTTTCTTCATCAATGTTTCTACAAAGGGTAGTTCCTTCTGTAAAAATTCCATGTGTAGAGTCAACATGGACTGTATGCTGATAAGAGTTGATCTTATATTTGCATATTTTTCTTGCAACTTAGCAAGCCTTCCCCAAGCTGGCATTAGTCTCTAAAAATGTAATTGACTAGTGCTAGGAGATGTCTTCAATGGAGATCTAGTAAACTTAATATCTCCTTGCAACCTGTCAATCACTTGTTGAGTCTCTTGGATAAATATATCAGCATTGCATAGTTTATTGTACAAAGAGTAAATGTTCTCCAAAACTCTCTTTACACTATCCATTTTAGTTGATAAATCAACTAATCTTAGTTCTATAGCACTGGATATCTTATCCATGACCTTACTATGAAATTTATTCTCAGACCATTCCAATAAACTTACATTTGTCCCTATATCATCATCTTTAATCTTATCAACTATATGTATAAGTTTCTCTAGGATAGGTTTATTAGAAAATGAGTCTAAAATATCAAAAGCATTAATGAAAATATCTTGTTTTTCATGCAAAACCTATATTTTCTTGTGCTCTCTTATGAGCTTCTCTTGCTTTTATTTTCTCTATAGGGCCTCTTGTAGTCTCTCCATCTCTTCCAATGTGATTTTTGTTGGATTAAACTATGGTAGAATAATCACCCCATCTAAAATAACATTCTCTAGTGATGTAGTTTCAACACTCTTTGGTGTGCTTGTACTCGGCATTGATATGCAACAATGTAGCCTGAGTACTCTATGTCTGAAGAGTTTGGCTGCTAGGAGGAGTTGAAATGAATTGAAAAGTGACCATTGTCTAAATTATTTCTTTCTCCTCAGTCTCAATAGTTGTATTATCCTCTTCTATTGTATCATCCTCTTTCTAATTTTCAACATGCTTTGGTGAGGTGGGTACATGATTGGCTTTCTTACCCTTATTTTCTTCATTTTTTTCCTTGTCAATTACCACAATTGTTGGTATACCTAAGCTTTGTAGACTAGGTAGTGATATAACTAGTATATCTACCACTTTTTCTTTCATCTCAATGAAAAATTTTGGTATTGTAGATGGTGTATTGTTAATCTCATCTTTCCTCTCCAAAACCTTATTCTTTGATATTGTTTGTTCATTTGAATCTTTCTCCTTTGCCTCGGCAACAAGTGGGGGCAAAATAGACGTGTCTTGTTGTTGTTTCATAATGGATGCAATATCAACCTTTTGAGATTCATCAATCCTCACTAATATAGAAATAATGCATGAAATTGTTGTATTGGTGGATTCTTGTTGTAGTTTCTTAATATCATCATCACTAAGTGGATTTACATTATGTGCGCTATTATCAATGATTTCCTCAATAGTCACTGAGTCTTATTGAATTTATTTCTCTCCATATGGAGGAATAGTGTTCAACTCATTAACATATATGATTTATTGTGTGTCATCCAGAGCTATCTCATCTTGTTCTATTTCATTCCTCTCTACCTCTATTCCTTTCTCCTCTTCCATTGTTTCCACTATTTTTTTGGTCATCCCATAGATTGTTTTCCAAAGTAATTTGCTATTGCTTACCACCTCTTCAACTCTATTCCTTAAAATATGAAAGGATTTGTATTTAGGATAAAATCTCCCTTTATGATCATTCTCTTATCAAATTTAGGCATAACTCAAGCTAAAGTAGCCTCCTTGATTTGTTTTTCAGTCTCCATACTAAACTTCAATTTCTACTCAACTCTTTCATATAGAATTTTAGGGCACACATCAACCCTTTGTGCTCTACAATCTTGTTCTCCTCCTTCAAAAATCCATTTTCACATGACCTCTAGTAGGTCTCCCTAATCTCTAGGTCTCCAACATCACCTATCTTGCATATATAATAGCACCTAAAATTTTGAATCATCAAAACCTTTGATGGGATTATTGATAAAGTGCTTGACAGGTCTCCCTTATATGTGATTTGAGCCATGGATTTAAAATTTAGAGGTTCCTAAACATCATTACTAATTAATTATACATTAATAACCTCTTTACTTTCCTTTCTCTCTATATTCAAAGAGCTTGTTGCCATTTTTTTCTATCTAGGGTTTACAAAATTGAAATAATGTAACTCGATACTAGTGAAATACCTTTTGAATCAATGAAATAGTATCATGTTGTAGTGGAATCTTGTTTATAGTCATTAAAATCCTCTTCAAAATTTTCCTTTTTGCTCTTTGATTACTTGGTAAGTGAAAATGACTCAAAAATAGACTATATAACTTTGAAAACCTTGCATTAAATGCTTAATGCATATACACCTATAATTTTGGTTGCTAAAGGTTTTTCAAAGTGCTCGATTAACATAGAAAGCTCAGAAACTACTAGGATACCTTCATAACTTAGTTGTAACTACATTTATCCAATACTCGACAACAACACACAATATAACATATCAATAGATTGACTCATTTTCTAATTACTTCATTACATCTTAATTCATGTGGATAAAACTTTACATTCCTCAAATGCTTGGAAATGATGCAAAATATATCATTTCAAGTATTAGTTCCACACATATCTTTGATTTTCTAGTTGGGGGTGATGTGATCACCTAATCCATTGGATAAAATGACCTCATCCTAGATTGGTTTCCTGCAATCTTCCTTCTTTCTTCATGTCTTGTTCATCTACATCTTTGTCTTTTTAGCATCTACCTTTGCTTTTCCTTTTTTGAATTCATTGCTTGATGTAGGTGACCAAGTTGGGCAGTTTATGCGTACATGACACACCTTAAGACAACTGAAGTATACAATCTCTCCATTTAAACACTTTTTTGCAATTTTCTCTAAAGTGAGTTCTTATGCAATGTATAACAACATGACCATATTCTCCACAATAGTGACAAGTGCACCTTGTGTTTTAATCCCAATTGTAAGAATTTCTATGATGATGTACCTTTTTTTTCTTGTTTGATGTCCACTTAGATTTAGATTTGTATTCATATGCTTTGTGTCCATACTTTTGATAGTTGTAAAAATATCCTTCAAATTTTTGAGTGTTGATAGTCTTTATCCTACATTCATGTGCTTGATTTCCTTTCTTTTTGTAGTTATAATAGCATTCTCTATTTTTCTACTTAGGGGTTTGATTGCTAGTGTTAATCCTATAGAAATTTGTTGTGTGAACTAATTTTCCATCTCAATTTAGCAATATCATTATTTTTCCTTGGTGTATTCATCATCTTTTAAAGTAATTTATGGCTTCACTAGGTTTATTGAACCTTTCAATAAATTTCTTCTCTACTTTCAATTCATTCCATAGTAGGTCATTCTATGATTTCATAGTTGCAATCTCATTGTCTTTCCTATTTAGTTCTTTATTTGTAATCATGAGTTGATTTATTGTGTCCAGTTGTATGTTTGCCATTTTTTGCATATTTGATGTCTTCTCCTAAAGTATATTTGCTAGTGCTCTTTTATATTCTTCAATCATGATTTTTTCTTCCTTATCTTTCTTTTTTAGTTTAGTTATCTCACACAACATAACTAATTGAGTTTCTTGTTCCCTTTTTAGATTCTTGACTTCTTCATTTCGGGCATTATTGTTTTCCATTAGATCTACAATTATTGTATCAAATTCTTCAGAGTTCTTCTTCCCAAACAATCTAGTAGTGTGTTCTTCTTGATATTGAGTGTCATTTTGTTGAATGGCCAATTCCTTTCTTCTTTTCAATGAATGTTACAGTTCATCTCTTGCCTCCTTAAGTTGATTTAGAAAAAAAAATTATTTCAATCTTCTAGTTCTCAATAGTCTTTCCCAATTTGTAGACTTCCATCTTCAAGATCTTTCCTCCAAAGTTGTCAAACTTTACTTTCTAGAGAAAAAATCTCTGATTGTGGGGGGGGTAGGGATGAATCAACACTTAAAACTTCTATCACTAGAACATTTCACCATTCATCCATCTCATAACTTAACATGTAAACTAAAATATATAATAACATGCATCATGTCCATAGCATAAAGTAAATCAACACATAATACAAAAGATTTTGTTTACCCAGAAACCCTCCAAAGAGAAGGTAAAATTGGGGTGGGGATGACACTCACAACTCTTCACTACTGTAACAATAAAGTGTCACCAATTATTGATAGAAAGTTTTGATCATATTCTATGATCTACCTTGTGAGAGGTCTTCCCTATTAAAGGCTTACAAAGACTATTAGGCCTCACCTTGAGTAAAGGATTTAAACTCACAATTGAGTAAGCACTCTATTAAGAGATTTGCACAATTCTATTAGGACTACTTTGTTAAGAGATTTACCCTAGATCACCTATTAAAATGATTCAGTACCTAATCCTTCAGTTAGCACCTTTCTACTAGATTTTAGATCTCCTCTTTACAGTTTGTATCTTGATCCTACTAATGTAATATATCTTCTCTGACCTTTCACTTCTTGACTTCAACACTAATCTATTCTCCTTAATTGTTTTTTCTCTCTTGCTCATTCAATTATCCATCTTCTCCATGCCTCTTTCACACAAGATACTCTCCTTAGTATCCTCCTTCACACTCCTACTCCCCCTTAGAGTTTACTTATTTAAGTAGGCATCTAGAGATGATCTTAGGTTAAAATCAACATCTTTGGTTGATTTCTATTGCCACCTAATGCTTCCCTTTTTTTTATTGGTTGCATATATTATATAGGGATGTGTGACATGACTTGATCCTTATCTCTTCTATTGAAAATTTGAGATTATGTCAGCCAAAAATGGTTTACATAGAAGTTTGTGCCATCAAAAACATCTATGTCATTGACTAGTTACTCAACCTTCATTATGCTCTTGTGTTGTTTTCTTGGCTCTTGAGTCACTCGGCATGCACTAATTCTTCATCATACAATGTCTTCTCAACACCTACTAGTGCTTGGAACTTATTGTCATATCACTCAAAATTTATCATCTAGAGACTTATGCTCAACATGCTCTAATCACTTAGCTCATACTAAGCACTTGGTTCAATCCATTCACTCGACATGCACTATGGACTTGGCCTAAATAGTAGCTCAATTTTAGTGATGAACAACTAACTATTCTATATGATGACTAAGCATTTTGTCACTACAATCTCAAAACCATAATGAAATTAATAGGATGGATTCTTAGGTTATAATCAAGTGTTATTTGAAGAATCAAAGCAATAAAACACTGCATTGAACACACCTTGGGTGACTATTGCATATGTAAGAATTTCATTTGGGCTCACTAATTATAGAGATACTTTCCAAAGAGAAATAGATACAGATTTTTTTATCATAGACAAATTCATAATGGTATATCAAGATGACCTTACTGCTTATTCTAACAAGGAGGAAGATTATTGCAATCACCTTTAAAAAATATTTTTAAGAGCTTTAAAATATGTTTTTTCATTGAATCCAAGGAAGTGCACATTTAGTGTTAGATTGTGGTGACTGATCAGGAAAGTACTGTACATACTTCATAAATAGTGGGGTTCGGGGCATCGGCCCGAATTTTTTTTTTTTGGGAAGTAGCCGACATATTATGGCTGACATATGGCTGACATGTTATAACCCTAAAGCGGTTTAATACTTGTATAAAAAGGGCTTAGGGTTGGGTATTTTTGATATGTGGTGATACAAAATTGGTTCTTGCGGCGGTATTGAGCTATAAGGTATTACGGATTGTAATCAGGTTGTAATCACTGGATTGTAATAAGATCGGACTTGCTGTTTGGTGGACATAGCCCAGGGATTGGGTGAACCACGTTAAATCTTGGTGCCTTGTGTTCATTTCTGTGTGTTCTATTATTTTCTGTTATTGGTTATATTTGCATGTAGTTTTTTATTTCTGTCCGTGGTTTATCCTAACATTTAGGGTGACAAAAGGTAAGTTTTTGGGTCACATGGTACCCAAAGATGGGGTTAGGATAGACCCTAAAAGATTTTCCACAATTGAAAAAATTCCTAAGCCCAAAAATGTAAAGGGTATCCAATCATTCTTTGGGAAAGTTAACTTTTGAGAAGGCTTGTGACCAATTTTGTAGAAATAGCCAAAAAAATTTCAAAAATTATAATGAAGCAAGAAAAAGTTAGATGGGATAGTGAGCCATTAGTTGCATTTTAAATATTAAAGAAGCAATCAAGAATGGACCTATGTTGAGAACTCCTAAGTACAACAAGCCTATGCACATATTTTCTTTTCCCTCATTCCATATAGTTGTAGGAGTGTTGCTTCAAAAGAATGAGGAGTGCTTTGAACAAACTATTTCCTTCTTTAGTAAGTCTCTTTAAGCTCCAGAGTTGAAATATGACATAATGAAATGTAGGCTTATTCATTGGTGAAAGTTGTGAAGGCATTAAGATGTAATTTGATATGAGCAATAATGATAGCATTTGTCCCTAGTCTTGTGGTAAAGGACATATTTTTTCATAGGAAGTCCTAGGAAGAATATGTCGATTTATTAACAAGATCTAAGAATTTAATATAGATGTCCAAATCACTAAATTGGTCAAAGGTCAAGGCTTGGCAAAGTTGATGGAACAATCAAATTTAGATGAAAACCAAATAAACTAACCAGATGATGATCATAGGTCATACTTTTGTGATATGGACCTGTGTGACTAGTATAAGGTTTTTATCCATTATTTACAATAAATGTGGTGTCCCCTCAGGATGAATCATAATGAGAAAAGAGAATTGAAGCTACAAGCTATCAAGTATGTAATTGTTAATGGTAAACTGTGGTGGAGGAACATTGGAAGTATCTTATTGAATTGTATAAACTATGAAGGATCAATCAAGATACTTAATGAGATGCATGGAGGAGGTTGTAAGGGTCATTATATGGAAAAAACTACAGCCCACAAGGTGATAAGGGCTAGATTTTGGTGGACTATGATATTTAAGGATGCTCATGAATTAGTGAAAAGGTGTGATGCATGCCAAATATTTGTATGAAATTTGAAGTTTTCTAATAATATTCCTTTGAAACCAATAGAGGTATAGGTACCTTTATAGAAATGGGGAATTGATTTTATTGGTGAAATTTCTAACAAGTCCACTCAAGGAAATGCATGGATATTGGTTGCCATAGATTATTCCACAAAATGGGTTGAGGTAATCCCCACTAAAAATTCCACAAGTAGTTATAGATTTCATATTAAACAATATCATTATCAAATTTGGATGTCTAGAATTTTTTTTTACTGATAATGCAATGTGTTTTAGATCTAATGAGTATATTGAAGTTTGTGGCAAGTATGGAATCATCATATCCACATTATCCCCTTACCATCCATAGGGAAATGGACAAGTTGAGTCTAGCACTAAGATTCTTCTAAAAAATATTAATAGGATCCTAGGTGAAAATAGGAAACAGAGGAATGCCAAGTTATCATTAGCAGTATGGTTGTTGATAGAGTAACAACTCAAAAAAAAAAAAAAAGGATGTGCCCCTTTTGATTTAGTACATGGGATTAAAGCTAGGATACCATAGAAAAATTTAACAAGAATGCACAAGTTCATTCAATTGTATGATGATGATATTATATATGACATGTAGAGTAGAATGAATGACATACTTGAACTTGATGAAAATAAAAGGAAAGTTGCATAAAGAAATGCAAAGTTACAATTGTAGGTGAAGGGTTTGTATGATAAGAGAACCACGAAAAGAAAATTTGCAGTTGATGATAAATTTTTTTATTGTGGAATGCTAGGTTGGAAGATAAGGGAAAATATGGGAAATTTGATCAAATATGGGTTGGTCCATAGTTGATCCATGAAAAATGGGGTGAAAATTCTTATTTTATCAAGGAATTGTTTGGAAATATTCAAGAATTTCCTATTCATGGATGATTCTTGAAAAGATACTTCTTATGAGGTATTATTCTTCTCCATGAACATTAGTTAGGTTTGTTTCTAGGTATCTACATATTTGTGGTTTGTTTTGTTGTGTGTCACCTAATTTGTATATACTATGTATACAGGTTTTGGGTGAGTGCTCTAGCCTATTGTCATTTTTGTGTGCTTCAACTTGAGATTCTAGATTCTTATATGCACATAAGTTTCTCATCATCCCTAGACAGAGCCACTATTAGCCCTATTTACAATAGGATAAATAAAATTTTGGATCCATGTAATGAAATTGCTCAAACCTTATTCCATAGAGGGTTTATACATTATTTCCATGATCTTAGAATTTTCCTAAGGATATAAAGCTATTTTTATGTCATTTTCCATGGTTTTCCCTAATTTATTTTATATTTTTGACTGATGGTTTAGAAATGTCCTTTTGTTGTATTTGTGAGTTTGCATGTTGTGCAGGGTTTATGTTGAAAAGTGTTGTGAAGTTGCAATGTCATTCAATCATAACATCTCTTATCCTTTTCACTTTCTTAATATGGAGCCTACAATCTTATGATCTATGGCAAGTGCAACCTCGCATTAGATCATGCCTTTATAAGGATGGTGGTTGTGAGCTGGTTGTTTCATGGTTAAGTGGAACATCACACTAGTAACATAGATGTAACGTCAAAAGGTCATGAAATTCCAATATGTGTTGTTGGAAATTAAAACAACATCTCCATGGTTAGTAGCTTAATATATTATGAAGTTACAAGGCTTTGATGAGCAAATTAGAGATAAAGTACTATTTTGTTATGGTCTATGTAAAAAATGGTTAAGGTATTGCGATGTAGTGACCAAGTTTCAAGCGTGACTTCACATGGGGACACAAGGAGGAGTATGATGACACATGGAAAGGTTAGATCAAAGGAATACTTGTAGATCAATGGTGGATACTAATGGTCATCAAATCATGTGGGCCATACTTAATGGTTTCTACATGTGATCACAACATTCTCTTAAGGATTAATTTTTGAGCTATAAGGTTATGATGGATCTTCGAAAAGGGTTAAATGTAAGATCTCCAAGTTAAAAGGATAAGCTGAGATAACTAGATTGATGTTGGGAGTAAATTTTATTGATGAAGTGTAACATTGAATTGGTTAGCCGTTGAAATTTAAGGATTGCAAAGTTGCATAACTTAGTTGGGTAAAATTCATGGTTATGATAAAGGGTCAAAAAGCCATGATTTCCTATGTGTTACAACATCTCAAAGGTGAGAATGATGGCTTCCAAGCTAGTTGTGAAGGCAAAAAAGTAATGAAACATGTTGAATGTAACTTTGCAATTTATAAATAAATTTCAAGGTAGAGTATAACAAGGTTACACTAATCTCAATGTGTAACTTTGCAAGGATATAACTATTGATTCAATGAAAGGTTGTGAGGTCTTGGTCACTTTGAAAAGTAGTAAATCATACATCAAGTGTGACATTGAAATGGTCAACTATTGTGATAAAGGCCAAGTTCCAAAATGGTGATAAGCATCAAAGTATGAAGGCGTAGCATCATGGCAATCAAAAAGAATTATGTATTGACTATTGAGAGAGTGTGACAAGGTTAATATATAAGTCTAGTGTAACTTCACAACTAGCAAGTTGAAAGGTCTTAGTGTGATGCAGGAGCATCCAGAGGTATAAGGGCAATCCCGTGTCACCCAAAAAAATGTACTTAGAATTAGCTTCTGTTTCATGTCTTTTCATTTTTGGATACCCATTTGGGTCAAATAAAGGTTCCAACTCTCACAGTTCCACTATCAGTGTGTTTGAAAATCCTAAAAAAATAGGAGCATGCAATTTGACCATCATTTTGGTGACCTAGAAGGTGTGAATTTGCCAGATGAATGTAATTGTGATTTAGAGCATTCTAGAAAAAGAATCAGGTCAAAAGGCCCCACAGTTTGAAAGTTATTGCAGTTTTTTGGGTTTTGGAGACCTCCTAAGAATGCTTCAAAGTCAGGTTAGGGGCATTAAATGACCTAGAAAAGGTTAAAAATGGGGGATGAGAAAAGTGTATCCATAGGGCTATAGAGTGCTTTGAGAGCTTTCCAAAAATTTAAACGGTTCGTCAATCGAAGCTACGGTTCAAAAGTTATGCCTCCCGGAAGTTCGGTTACCATTTTTGGATTCTTCTAGATTTGTGCCGACTTCTACCGCAGCTTCTAGAACCTTCTATTTGGTCAGTGGGTGCCTACTAGCACTTTCTAGAATATAATCCTAGTCCTTAACCCTCCAGGGTCTATTTAAGGAGATTTTTGGCATTGTAAAAGGCAGTTCGGAGTGGAGTTTAAGAGGAGGTACTGGAAGGAGAAATTATCTCCAGATTTATGCTATTGTAAGCCCTTAGGGCATGTTTCAAAGTTTATTTTCCTGTACTATTTGTACTAGCTTATTTTCTCAGTTAATATAATTTTCCCTTTCTGTTGTGTCCATTCTGTTCTTGGGTTGTTGCCCATCATAGTGGGTCATAAAGAATAGTTAGGTAGGGTCCCAACCAATGAAATAATGGCATGCTAGTTAAAATGAACTAATGTACAGTTGTAAAAATGCCACAAAAATACAAGTTAAAGATATTTTCTAGAGTTCTTAAAAGAGAATTTGTACATAAGGAATTTATTACAATTAATGTTCTTAAAAGAGAGATAAGTAGATGAATTAGGGAAGTTTTTGAGTAAAGGGGATCAAGTATGTTGGAATTACAATGAGCACTTGATTAGTCAGTCTTTGAGAAGATAATGTATTGTTTAATCATTATATAAAGTGAAGAAGATAGTCAAGTTGAGGTATAGAAGAGAAGAAAAGAAATTGAGTAAAATAATAAGCTTGACTGAGTGGTAGTTTCACTAGATCAATGCAAGAGTTGATGTAGAAGACTAAGGAACTTAAGAGATAGTCAAGAAAATAGTATCATCCGAGTGATAGTTTTGGACGAGAAAGTTGAAGAAGGAAAATATAGTAATTATTGAGTGTAGAGAAGACTAGGCAAGTTAGTGAAAGAGGAGCAAGACTAAGATACACAATGTTGAACAAGTAGAAGAACACATTGATGATCAAGTATCAGAAAAATAACAATTTATGAAAGAATCACTTTTGAGGCTGACATAGTTGAATTTTTGGATTGGTCAAAACATGTTGATGATAAGGATTGATGAGTTGGTGTATTTAATGCATGATTTTTTAATTTTTTATTTGTGGTCAAAGAAAATAATTTAAAGAGAATTTTTTAGAAGTATCAAGAAAGGAGTACAAGGATAAAATAATGGATATATTCATTGAATCTAACCAAACCCTAAGGTCTATAGTGATGTTTAAGTGGAAAAATATCAAAGCTACTTATTTAAGGAGGAATAAGAGATTTTTTCTAATGCTAGTTCATTATTGATCAGCATTTTTGTGGAGAAATTGTGAAGAATAGAGTAGCAGAGGAAAAGTGAGAAGATTGGTTCAATGTGATTGCTTGAAGGGTTTACAAGAAAATCAAAATTGGAGATTATAATCAAGGCCATTCAATGAACTAGTAAATGATCTAAAAGGAGACTTGCATTTGTAGTTGTATCTAAACATATCAAGCCTAGCTATTACTTTCTAAACATTGTGATAGTCAAAATCCTTCAATCAAGGTTGACCTAACAGTCATTTTGTAAATCCTTTAATCAAGGTGACATTATAATGGAATGATCCAAATTCCTCTAACCAGGACACTCCTAATAGGGTGATTAAATCATTTAAAAGGGTCACACCTAGCAATGTGTTTTGTAATCTTTAATAAGGTTGGATCATAATTGAGCTCACTTAAGAAGAGTGAAAAGTGGTAGCATGTTACTTGGTGGTTTTTCCCAAATTGGGTTTCCATGTTAAATCTTGGTGTCATATATATGTGAATTAACATGTCTGATGCATGCTATTTATTGTTGTTTTATTTTCTATTAGTTGGCATATACTGAATAAAGAGGTAAGTGATGAGTGAATATGTCAAGTTGGTGATGATATGCTATATGGACTAAGTGGTATTATGGGTTTACATAATTTGTTTGCCTTGACACAACCCCCCCCCCAATTATTCTAACATGTAGAAGAGTGGTTAAGTTTATTTCCGAAATCTTCAAATCTATAGTCTGCTAACATGCATGAATGGGGAGAGATCCCTATTATTTCAACTCTGATGTTGTATTATGAAGAACCAATGAAAACAAGCTATTCATGTTCTTTTATAATAATAGGTTAAAAGAGCCTCCATTTTCAAATATGTGGGACATAAATCTAGGCAAACTGATTGTACCCTAATTTTTTTTGTTCATGTTGATCTTATTAAGGCTTTGATAAATGCATGTGACCTTGCCACTGTGTCTTTTCATAGAAAGGACAAAAGTGTATTGTACATGTTGGACAAGGCTACATTTATTCAATTATTTGGACTTCGAGAATACATGGATCTACTAATTAAATTGGAAGAATATGAAGTCCTATTCATCAGATGGAAGTACTAAATCATAAGAAATTTTATGATGTGACATATTCTAAGGAGTAAAAAGAAACTCAGTGAAATCCCAAAGAACATTGATAAAGTTCTATTGTTGGAATATTTTTTAGGGTATTTCAAGAATACAATTTTTGGTCTAAATAACATGTTGGGCATTGATAGTACTATGAATGTGATAGGGGACATCTATTTAATAGCTATTAACATCCAGGATCCAAACACAAATTTGGAGTATGATTACATAGGGCACATTATAAATGCGATACATAATGAAATTATGGTTGCAGAGAATGGAGAGATGAGAAAATCTAAGATCCACTATTACTCATTGCTTGTGCACCTTATCCAATACACAAATATTGGTTACATAATCAAGGATTTCATTGAACAAACTGAATAAATGGGAGAGCCACTCCCTATGCAAATATGGACTAGGGTATGGAATCAACACTATCCTTATGCTAATTCAATTTCATTCTTTAAATGTTTTTTTTTTCCAATCATGAACAAGTTAGGGTCTGATCAAGAGAGATTTCCTTATATGGTTAGAAGATTACTTAGACCAAATATCTATTTTGAGGAAGTTGTGTTAAAACATAATTAGGAAGATGTTTTTCTATTTGCAAATTGTATTGTGATGAGAGTATATGAATGAACCTAGCCTCCCCATATCTTGCCAAAATATATGCCTGAAAGACTAGGAGTTGTAGAATTCATTTGGAAACTTATTCTGTACACTAATATGTTAGCAAGAAACACTAATCTATTTAGAAATCGAAGCATTAACTAACAAAACTAGTATAAACTTTAAGATAGACAAAGTGAGGTCCTCAAATGAGAATATGAGCCATGGATAGGATCTCTCAATGAGTATGATCACTTGATTTGTAGAGATGTCCTTTGATATGGGTTTGGGATGTATGCTCAATTGCTTGCTCAAATTGCTTCAATGTTGGAGATGGATAATGGCAAATTGGTAGCCTTGTGAGCTCTCAATTTGGCATTATGAGGGTATGGTTGATGGCTTTATTTTTCAAAATGGCATTATAACTTTACTTGATGGATTGTGATTAAAATGGCTTGGGAGGGGATCCAATTTATAGGCAAGAGGCTTTAGGGATGGAGGGCTAAGATACAAGGATGGTAAGATGGTGAGGGAGGGTCAGGATGTACTCAAAGGGGAGCACATGGATTGTGCTTGTTTAGCACCAATCAAGGAGTGACACATGTCACAAGGTCATTGGGTGGAGGAAAGGGCAAGGATGAGTCAACAAAGGAGGCTCAAGGCCTTAAATGGCCCTCATAATGGCTTGTAAGAGATTTTAAGGGCATGTAAGAGCATTGAAGGCTTTGTGGTTGGGATAAATTTTTATGGTTGGGATATTTTGAGGGAGGAGACTTTGGTTTGGCTTAGGAAAGTCTTAAGCTCACTTAGGGAATGTGACAAAGTTAGGGGGGGATTAGGCTTGGGTTAGGATTAGATTAAGGATGTTAGAGATGTGCAAGTGGATGGCATTAATGAGGGTGGGTGAGTTAGTGGCTAAGCTTAGTTAGTATGGGTGGATGGGGTGGATTAGGCTAGATGGAGGATTAAGGATAGGTTAGGGGCTATTAGATTTGAGGGCTTTATTTATCAAATAGACTTATTTAATAAATGAGGGTTTTGGAATTAGATAGAAGAATAGGATTTAATTGATGAATAATAGGTTATTTGATTTATCAATTAGGACTATAGATGATTAATTAAATTAATCAGCTAGGGGATGGCAAAGGATTAATTAAATAGGAATTTAATTAATGATTCCTTTAGAGATAGCTAAATAGGATTGCCGAAGCGATGTAATCAGATTTAGGTGTCTACACTTATTATGATGGATTGAGAGAATCTAGACCTAATAATATGTAAGGGGACTTTTCTATGAAAATGTTTTAAGATAGGATATTTTTCAATTGGTAAAGATTTTGTAGATAAAATCCATGAATTCCTTACATAATTAAAGTTACCTTCTTCTACATCTAGGACTTGTGATCTAGATGATGTAGTTAGAAAATCATTAAGAGACATGAAGGTTTATCATTTTCCTACAAATAGTCCATTATGGGAAGAGGATGCGATTAGAAATTGTTTGTTCGAAGAGGTTGTCAAGGATATGACCCAAAAATGGAAAGATATAATGAGAGTTGAAATGAATTTAAAGAAGGCTAATCTAACTTTCCACAATTTTTATCCAAAGAAAAAATACTTGAATAAGATAAATAAATGTATAATCAATTATCAAGAAATCATGGAACACATGTCTGAAGTCTCAATACAAGAGGAGGGAATTAAGGGTGAATCTTGATTCCCCTAAACTATATATATTCCTTGAAGGGGAAGGGAAAAAAATATAAACATTAGCATGGGGTCAAGGACACCTTAAGAAGTAGAAGTTGACTAAGATACCTCATAAGGCTAGGGAAAATGCTTTTCAAATCCTTCCTAGAAAAAAACTAATATTTGTTGACATGAGGAAAAATTTATTGATATCTAAAGCTACCAAAAATGAGAAGTCTTCTGGAGAGTTAGATTTGGTTGCTCATAAATTGGATGAGAGAGTAATTAAATCCCATGAGTTTTTAAAAGATGATGATTTCACAAAGACTTTGAAATTTAGGAGTTTTATTTTCAAGTTGAAAATAAATGAATTGACTCTAGACTTGAAAATAAGAGAATCTGAGGAAAAGGTTATTAAATAGGTTGATAAATTGCAAGCCTATGATCCTAATAATGAGAATCTAGCTATAGAGGAGGACTAAGATTTGATTAAGAGAAGTGGTATGCTTTTTCTTTTTGATTGGGATTTGAGTTCTTCTTTTATTCTTAATCAAATAAGGAAACACGAGATATATATCTTATGAGGCATTTGGCCCTATATGCTTGTAAAGAGGATCACAACACAATATAGATTCTCAAACTATGGTAGTATGGAGAAAAGCTCCTGAATCACACAAGCCTAAATTGATGGATGTGTGGGACACTACCCAAGGGAGTGTAATTTTTTGAACCCTACAATCAACCACAAGAAAATAAGTTTCAAGTCTATTACAAGTTGTGACAAATTTGAGCTCACAAAATGTAGATCAAATAGAAGATCAATTGGTTCAAACTTTTAAAGATTATGTTGCTACCAGAAAGCTATATGAAGAATAATTAAAAAAAGATATGTTCTAGAGAGAAGGGTTGAAGAGTTAGAAGATCAAGTAAATAATTTTAAGAACCATTCTAAACTTTTAATAGAAATGGGTGATAAATATGTGCAGACTAAAAATAGATGATTAGGCACCAAGAATAGTGATGGATCAGCTAGTGAGTATGGAAACTAACATATCAGATGCATGAAAAAATGTCAAGATGGATACATTAAGGGGTGTGTTGTTGCATAGGGTAAGCCTTTTGAAAAATAGTTCTCATTATGTCCACAATACTTCTATTTCCCTCCAAAGTGTAGAGTATATATGCTCATAGGCCTTAGCTTTATTTACTCCTTTATTTACTCAATGGGCTCCATATGATCAATTCTTTGACAAAGTAATTATGATGATGGCCAAGAATTTTGAATTAGCTAGTCAGATTATGATGACAATGAAGATTTGGGCAAGGTAAAATAATTATCTGAATTTTTCACCAAAAATTTACAAATTGTATAAGGTAAAATAAAGGTCCTTATTAATGGTATTCATGGATTGATTCCTCCCATTGTGGACTCCAAGGAAAAATTACAATATTTGTAGTAGTTTCCTATGTCTTTTGATCAAATTCTAAATAAAAAAAGGGTTGTTTCATATTTTGAGGATGGAGTTGATGTGTCCACTTTTTATGAAATGATTGATGTATTGTATAGGATTGAGGTGGATATGAATAAGTTTTTTTCCTTATTTGAGGGTCATCACTAATGTTAGGTGGAACAAGTGTTTGAATGAGCTAAATATAGTTAGAGATGCTACTTGACCTATTGAAAAAACATCTATGTTTGGGAAGTTATAGGAGTAGAAGCTTTTCCTTCTAGAGATAGTTAGAGAAAGTTTTGGAGTAACCAATGTGGAGCCAATAGAGGGAAGATAGTTTATTAAATAGGGTATCTTAATTTTATGGTTCACCAGCAATGGATGTGCCTACATTACAAATAAGGGACTAATCTTAACAAATATGGGCTGCCATTTATTCATTTTGAGATCTATCTCCATTTCTCCTTCTCTTTTTTGCAAAGATGATGTTGACATTTTGTCTCTTATGTAAAAAAGATTGTGTTTAATTAAAATGTAACATGAGTCATTTTCCCATGTCTAAAGCTTGTAGTGATCCTTCTCTATAAATTATTTCCAGGACCAAGAAAAGAGGTCTAAATTTTGATGAGTTGAATGTAATATTTTCTAGTCAATTCATTACTGTATGACTAAGTTTTGAATTGCTCATGAATGGAAAACTGGTAGGGTTACAAAAGTCTGAGACTATTCTAGGTATTTTAAGTCATATATATGATACTTTACAAGTATGACTTCAAAGAAGATTCTTACAATGAAGAAGTTATTAGAGTTGCGCAATTTAGATCTTGTCTCTTTTTATTCTTCTCTTTGAATTTTTGTGATTCAGTGACAAGTGAATTAAATCTCAATTATAATTCATTTACAATTATATCTCAATCCATGTTTTTTCATTAATCTAATGGATATTGTAAATGCTTGGTACGATATGATAGAATCAAGGGATTTAATGAAAAGACTATGATAAGTATAGGATATAAAATGTATATTAATCTCATTTCCAAAGTAAAGGAGCAGATCTAAATTTGTGGTATCATATTTGTGAATGGAATCCCAATGGATAAAAATACTAATCATATAATTATCTTGAGCATACATTGAAGCTTGCAAAGTCTTAATTCATAAATGAAAATCATTTTGCCTCATGTTTTATTGTAGATTTGATAGAACTTGCCCACACTTGGCTTGGGGGTTAATGGAAGTGGACTATAAACTATTTTCCGTTCCTTTGTTTTCTCTAAGTTATAAGAATCAAGGGCTATTGTCTATATTTGGGATTGATATTTAGTGTGTTATTGTGTAAAACATGTGACTAATCCTAGATACACCTACCTAAACCTTGCAAAGTTCAAAGAGGAGAAAGTTGAGTTATCTTTTTTAGTTGGTCCTTAGGATTATCAATGTATACTTGTCATGGGAATTAGCTACCCCCTAGATATATTTTGAATTCTATAAGGTAGTTGAAATCTTATAAAATTAGGATACAACACCATCTTTTCTTAAATTCATGCATTGTGATTACTTGTGAAGTAACATCCCAAGTGCAATCTTATGTTTTCTTGAAATTGTATTTCTATTATAAATTGAAACCATTAAGGGAGGCATAATGTGTCCTTCTCTTCTTCAATGCATCCAATTTCCTTTATGAATTTTCATTCTTTTGATTAAACCATGCAAAATAGAAAAACTTATCCACTTCTCATTTTGTTCTAGGATTTTTCTTTTTTGTAGGTCATTTGTGGCATGCAAGAAGAGCTCATGCACCTACAGTAGGATTTGAGAAAGGAATCTAGCTAATTTCTAAATTTCAAATTATTCTATGAACAAGCTTTTGAAAAGGATGAAGAAATGGATTCTCTTTCTTTTGAAAATGATTTTGTAAAGAGTTTCAAACCTAATTGTTCTTGAACTACATGTATAGTACTTTTATGTTTAAAAGCCAAAATATAACTTGATGTTCTCTCTTGTATACATTTATTATTTTTTGTATCCTTATTATAATGAATTTATCATTTAGGACATATATTGGATTTTCTTTCTCTCTTATCTCTAGGATTTATTATCCCTTTGTTGGTACTTTCATGATAACTAAGTAGGTATAATATGGTATCCTTTCATCCATTTATTTTGTTTCTCTATAGATTTGTATTTTTGTATGGAATATTCTTATATATAGGTATTTATTACTTTATTTTAGATTAAGGTAAAAATAGGTTTTTAAGGGACCTAAAACCCTTTAACGAAAGAAAAAGACCAAGATTAAGAACAAACCAAGTTTTACAAGGGCCTAAAACCTAGAGTAAAGCAAAAACACAAAAACCAGGTTTTACAAGGACCTGAAACAACAAGTTTAAACCAAGCACACCTAGGTTTTACAAGGACTTGGAACCTACAATTTTAAATAGAAAGTTTGAAAATAAAAATAAAAACCAACAAAACTACTTGGACTAGCAACTAACACTCCAACAACCATGACCAATACCTACAACAATTCCTTGATTCTCTTCTCCACCTCCTTGCCTACTTCTGTAGTACTTTGGATAGTATCAACTATGGTAGAAATGGAAACATCAACAGCATTAGTGATCTTTTTCCTCATACTCTACCTCATTCTCTTGCTAGTCCCTCCTATGCTCCTTACCCCAAGAGTGTCTGGAGACATGATCTCCTCATTTCTTTTCTTGCTTAGACTAGCCATCATGGTACACAAACTGGAAGTGTATTTATTTCTTTGTTACATGCATGGCCATGTTTTTTTCCTAGAAAATATCTTTTCATACCTTGGATTTCAATTTGTATCATTTAATGATCATCTATATCCTACTTTACATGTGATATCTTGTCCATATTCTTATATTGTTTAGAATTTATTATCCTATTATGTTTGTTGCTTTTATTTTATCTATAGCTTAGCATCATTTTATAATAAGTCTTGTTAGCTATGGGATGTTTGTGTTTTATGCATGGCTATTGGTTTTTTTCTTATAACTCATCCTTGTATGTTCCAATATTTAGTTATATAATCCACCATGGATTTCATTTTCTTGTCTCACACTTGGGGGGAAAGAATCTTTGTATATTCTTTATCTCTTTTCTCTAAGGATCTACTTTAATTATGATTAATTGGTACTTATTAATTATCAAACATTATTCTTTGTTTCTGAAGTATTGTGTCTTAACTATGGATTCTCTCTTTTTCGAGAGATGCATGTCATGTTTCATCACTTATTATTTATCAAGTAAACCTATGTCCATTATATACACTTTCCTTTACTTTGGGTTAAAATAGGCTCATTATTTTTCTTCTTCCCCTCTTCTTGGAAATTTTGCCTTGATCAAGTGCTCCTCTTGGGTAGATGTCTTATCATTAATATTTCTCTCATTTGAGGATCCTCTTTCCATAGGTGTTATATCATTTTCATTATTTCTTATGTTCTTAGATTGTAAGGGTTAAGGCTCTTTTCTATGAATATACTTTGCATTATTTCTTTAAGGACATCTCCTTTTTGCATGAAATAGGTATCTTATTTCTCATCCTTCTTATGTCTAGTATATATATGTGATAAGGAGGGAGCATACATAGATCCTAGTTGTATATAGTTTTTGCTCACAATCATGGGGTAGAAAAATACAGATTCTAAGCATGGCCTAGAGTACTTTAGCCTTGGATGCTTGGTATGCTTTCTAGATTATTCTGAAATCTATGCATTGTTACTTCATCTATTTTCCACACACAAGCACATATTCTAAATCTTCTCTATGGGTAACATGTACAAGCTTGTTAAGTCCCATATAAGGGTAACACTTCTAGACATATATGCTAAATATTAAATATGTGTAATGCATAAAATTTTGCTAAATCTCATATATAGGTAACACATCAAGCATGACATACTAAGTCCTATACATGGGTAACACATTTTTTATATGGCCATGCCATTGTGATACAAAGGATGTTGATCTATGTGTGGAACTTTGGTTAGTTATGAAATTAAGACAACTCTCAATATCTTCTTTTATTATAAAACATAAAAACAATAGATGCAACAACCACAAAAAGACAACCATACACAATAGCATTAGATATGTTATGTAGGGAAATCCTTGATCAAAGGGAAAACCCAGGTGGGGATGGTACCCACAAGATGATGCACTATTATAAAAGTTCCTTCTGAAAGGATGGACCCTGTTAGGAGCCAATGAAATACAATTAGTACATTCGAGTCCTTGTTAGGAGACTTTGTATCCTTGTTAGGAGATTAAAACCCTATTAGGAGTTGAAAGGAGGATAGAAGGACCCACTATCCAAACACCTTTAGTACTATCCTCATTGAATAATAAAAGTTTATGTCAACAACTATCCACTAACAACTTATCTTGACAAATATAGTTCTTTGTAAGTGCATTGTGCCTCAACTACACCAATCTCTGCTCTGATCCAAAAGATATTTTCATGTAAGATTGCACAATACACAATATCATACTATCCATACTTAATACCTATTATTGAGTCATACTTGAGGCCTTCCCTATTTACAATAATAATATAGGAATTTCTTAAGATATTGCAATAGAATATTACATCTTTTCACAATTACAAGTAATCTGTCAACTCACAATCTTCATAACTTTCTACAACATAATAATTTGAATATGCATGATTAGTAAAATAATAGCTATCTTGTCTTCAACCTCTATCTAATATTTCTCAACCATATTCCATCTCTATTAGGAGATAAAATCCAAACATCAGTACCTACTTTCATGAAACATTGTCTGAAAGTTGTCTTCCTTACATCCTTCATATTTATGTATGCACTATTAACTGTATCATCTAGACATACTCTAAAACATAATTTCATGTGTGCATAAGTTGTTCTTCAATCCTCAAATAGCATGAAGCCCAACTCTATATGTTGTTATGTTAGTCTTTATAGAATAACTAGTATGTTGACATGAATGAAAAACTCTTTCATGAATGCAACCCACAACTACTAAAACATGTCTCTAACACTTCTAGGATACTCTCGATAGGAATATCATCAGCATTCTATGAATACCAAATATATCTTTGTTGCATCTTCTCCTGATTCATGTTGTCCATGAATATCATATGTACTATAACCATCATGCATAAGGAAGCTATTAATCTACCCCATACATCATCATCTTCTCAAAACCTCTTCATCAATTAACATAAATCTCTCCCTTAATCATATCTCTCCCCCATTTTTCATAGAATATATCAGGTATACTATACTCATCTCTCACCCAAAGGATAATATTTCATAGGATGTTTTTCATGTACTATCTCTTCCCCATTGACATCAATGATAAAGGTGTCAATTCACTACGTATGATCTATAATAAGATCAAGTGTCCAAAAATAATATTAAATATCAGTTACCAAGAGTCCTTTATGTATCAACTCAAACAAAAATACTCCCCCATAGAGGAAGCATCATGTATTTAGTTTAGATAAAATAAATAATGCACTTTTACCACTGGACTAATGTGATTCCTACATCAACTACTCAAAAGTAGGTTGGGGCATAACCCCAATCATACCTCTCAAGTACTCAAATGTTTCCTTCACAAAAGGTTTTGTAAACATGTTCATTATTTTCCCCTTTATGCTAACATACTCCAATATGATCTCTTTCTCTACAAATTTCTCTCTCAAAAAAGTGATACGTAATAGATATATGTTTTTTCTTTGAATGTAAAACTAGATTCTTTTATATATTGTGCTTGTGTTATCACAATGTGTAATAATAGGCTCTGTGAACTCAATTGTAATGTCTTTCAACATTTCCTTCATCCAAATAATATGATTCCAATCGTTTGTTGTTGTTACATACTTTTCTTCTATTATACTCTATGAAATACAGTCATGTTTCTTTCTTAGCCAATAAACCAAGCTTCCTCCCAAGAAAAATGTTCCACCATTGATGCTCTTTCTATAATCTACACTTCCTACCCATTCTACATTAGTTGCACATAAAGTGAAATTATTTGATCTTTCATACCATAATCCATAATCAGGTGTACCCTTCAAATATCTAGAAATTATTTTTACAGTTGCATAATGTGTCTCTTAAGGATCTACCTAAAATATTTCCACTATTCCAACTACATTAGCTATATCTCATCTATTATGTGTCAAATATTTCAATCCACCAATCATAGATATGAACTTTTTTGTTCAACAATAGGGGATTCATCTTTTCTAGACAATTTATATCTATATATCATAGTTTTCCAATAGGTTTACAACTTTACAAATCAAATCTCTTCAATAATTCTTTAATATACTTGGCTTGTGATATAAAAATACCATCATTGTTCTGTACAATCTACAATCCCAAGAAGTACTTCATCTCACCAATCATACCAAATTCAAATTATTTCTTCATTTATTATGAAATTATCCTACTTTCTTCATCATTACCTCCAAAAATAATGTCATCTACAAATACTACAAAAATAAATAATCCTTTATCATATTTTCTCAAATACAAGTTACTACCAAATTACCTTTCACAAATCACAAATTTGTCAAGTGTTTGTTCAATCTTACATACCAAGCTCTAGGTGCTTGTTTTAGTCCATACAATGCCTTTTTCAATTTTCAAACCATATCATCTTCATATATTAAAGGAAAACCATTAGGTTGTTCAATGTATACCTCTTCTTCAAGTTCTCCATTTACAAAAGTTAATTTGATATCTATTTGATAAACTTTAAAGTTCTTGTTAGTTTCACTTGTCAAAAACATTATTATTGCTTCTAATCTAGAAATACATGCAAAAGTTTCTTCAAAGTCTATTCCTTCTTGTTGTGAATAACTTTTAAATACCAATCTTGCTTTGTTTCTTACAACCTCTCCTTGTTCATTCATCTTATTTCTGAATACCCATTTAGTTCCAATGATATTCTTATTCTTAGGTCTAGGAACCAAATCCCATTTTTTCTTCTCCTTATTCTACTCTAGTTCTTCTTCCATAGTTGTTATTCAATAGTCATCCTTGAAAGCTTTGTTAGTATTCTTAGGTTCAAATTGAGAAATCAAGAATAGTTCTTCTTGTACCTTATTTCTTTTGATCACTCCTTTGTCTTTGCTTCAAATGATTTGTTTAGCACGTTGGTTGTTTATTAAATTTTGGTCAGATCTCACTATCTCAACTTTGACTTCTTATCTAGGTTTAGATCTAGGTTCTCTCTAAATTTCATTATGTAAAATAGTCTTAGTCTTAGAAAATAATTCCTTCTCAACATTCTCTTTTTTATTAATTTCTTCATCAGAATTATAATCAAATATCCTTTCCTAAATTCTAAAATTTTCATCAACCCTCACATTAGCACTCTCAACAATAGTCCAAAATCTATGATTAAATCATCTATATGCTTTACTTTTCAATCAATATCCAAGGAACATACCTTCAAAAATTCTTGAATTAAACTTTCCATCATCATCATCTCTTTTAATGTAACATTTACTTTCAAAGATTCTAAAATACTTCAAAAAAGGTGTGTGTCCAAACTAAAGTTCATAAGGTGTCTTACTAGTGCCTTGTCTGATTTGTACTCTATTCATAATGTATACTATTGTATTCATTGCTTCTCTCTAAAAGAGTTTTGATACATATTTTTTAATAATTATTCCTCTTGTTACCTTGGTTACTGTTCTCTTTCTCCTTTCTTCTATCTCATTTTGTATAGGCGTCTTAGGGGCTGAAAGCTATCTCTTGATACCATTATCTTCAAAAAAATTGTTAAATTCATTTGAAGTAAACTCCCCTCCTCTATCAAATCTCAAGTATCTAATCTTTAAATTAGATTCATTCTCAACTCTACTCTTAAACATCTTAAATTTTTGAAAAGCTACCTACATCATTCTAGTGATGACGCAAGAGCATCTAGTGGTGTAAGGGCAATACTGTATCACCCAAAAATATGCTTAGAGATAGTTTTTGTTTAGTATGTTTTTATTTATGGATACCCATTTGGGTCAAATAAAGGTTCCAACTCTCACAGTTCCACTATTAGTTTTTTGGGTTAGAGTTTTTAAGCACCTCGGGATACATATAAATGTAGAAAATGGGTTATTTTGTAATAGAGCCAAAATTATGATGATTTAGAGGGTGTAATTTGGAGGGATGATTATACTTGTAATTTAAAATTCTCTAGAAAAAGAATCAATTCAAAAGACTTTACGGTTAGAAAGTTATTGTAGTTTTAAGTTTCCTAGAGACCTCCTAAAAGTGCTTCAAAGTCAGATATGGGGCACTAAATGGTCTCGTATAGGGCCAAAAATGGGGACAAGTAAAGCTATCCATTGGGCTATAGAGAACTTTGAGAGCTTTCTAGAAATCTAAATGATTCGTCAATTAGAGTCTCAGTTCAAAAGTTATGCCTCCCAAAATTTGGACTACCGTTTTTGAATTCTTCTAATTTTACACCGACTTTTGACATTACCTCTGGAACCTTCTATTTTGGTGGTGGATGCCAACTAGCATATTCTATAATTTATTCCTAACACTAAATGAATTGGGGTCTATTTAAGAACATTTTTGGCATTGTAAAGGCAGTTCTTAGTGGAGTTAGAGAGTGTAATACCCCAAAATTGGCTCATTGCCATTATACCAATTCTGGTCTATCTGATCAAAGCTAGAGTCTTATCTCATTAGAAAAATTCTTGTCCTGACATTCACTACTTGACTTAATTGTCAGATGCAGAAAACTCTAATTTGCATTCATCATAATTATTATTTAATTCCTATAGTATTTACTCATATTAGTCGCATTGAAACCTATTTGATTTAAATTTAATTTAATCTAAAGTATTTATACTTTATTAAATTAAATTATCACCTAAGACTAATGTACTAAGGGATTAAATTTATTTAATGTAATAATTGTGCGTATTTTAATTAAATTGAATATGATTACTAAATTAAATGGAAAATGCATTTATGAGATCATATTTCACTTATTAAATTAATTAATATCTTCAAAACCTTCTCTTAAGTTCTAAATGGAAACTTTGAGTGAACTACTTCTCAAAATTAGAATCAATCCAGTTAACTTACTCTCTCACTCATGGCAAGTTCAGTTAATTGCTCATCACATTTAGATCAAAAATAGTTCACTTCACCTACACAAGGAAGTTTCCATCTTAACTGAATCTTTGCTTCAACCATGACTGTCGATCCAAGTTGATCTCACCTATTGATGGATTCTAGGAATTCTATTTAAGGGACTCATAATTCCTCATCAAGGGGGTGGAATTGAATTGATATCAAATTTTTGTTGAAATTCATACTCACTTAGCTCACATATTTGCACACATTTGCATTCCTAGCTTAATCTCATTTAGTTTAAATATGCATATGCTTAATCTAGTTCATTATACATCTTATTAGCTTAATTACATAACACATTTAGAATACTTTACACATTCATCTAGACTAGCTACATTTCTTTAAATCCTTCATTCTTAGAGGGTCTGGTTACCTATACCTCAAACATGAGGGCATTAATAGGAAAAATCCCTTTAGATAGGAGGCAACGGGTCACACTATCGAGCATTCTATATGAACAATTCAATGTTCATTTCAAGATGATTTTGCAGGTAATGACCACATTGAAGTGTGTGTGTTAACAGAGGCCACATTTTTGGCGCTCACCATGGGGTAGAGGAAATCAATTTCTCTAGCCTCATCTACATTTTTTAATGTTATTTTAGTGTTCTATCCATACTATTTCGTATCAGTACTTGAATCTTCACATGAGACATTCCATTTTATCGCGAGGATTTTAAGTTCTTGTTGGTGTTTGAAAATGTTACCCATTTCCAATTACACCGATGAGAACAAAACATATCTAGGGGCAACTAACTCCCATTTTCAACATGCTCATTCAGACACTAGGCCAACTATAAGGCATGACCCTTCTTCTTCTTTAGGCTCTGCAAAACCTAGGTGGGTAGACCTGTAGATTCTTTATATGGTACCAGTTATCAAAGCATACACTGAATCTAATATGAAGCAGATAAAACCCTTATTTCTCCTATTAACTCATGAAATAACAACAATCTAAAGTAGCTAAATGTAGATCTATGACATTCATAAGCTGAGTGAGGGTTCAACTTTTATAGCTCTTCAACATGAAAGGGGAAAAACGTTTGATTATTGATGTTGATCTTAGCAAAACATGACATGAACAACACAACCTTATGATCCTTCAAAATGATCAGTGCCTTATCTATTGGGCAATTCACATAGAACCCTAACACACATCCCTGAAAGTCACTGACATATGCCATACATTAGGACTTCCTGATCTATCTATCCACTTTGTGAATTAGATATCTACATCCTTTTGAACCTCATACTCGACTTATCCCATCATGAAAATCTACAATCCTATGATGATGAATCAAGCATTTACATAACTCTTTAACTCATAAGAAAAATAAATCAACATATACAACCAATAGGTTGCAACTGAGTTTCATATTCTTTGTCTACAAAACACAAAAGCTCATAAATAGCATGAATGGGAGACAAGATATCAGAATGAAGTTGGACTTTTGCTGCCTTATCATTTGTTTTCTGGAAACAAATTACAATAAGATGCATGAAAATTGAATTGCAAAGCTACCTAATAGATTAGAACTATCTATATTTTATTTCTTGCTATTCATACCAGAGAATTTTGTTGAAAAATATGTGGTATCACAGTATGGGAACATATCAAAACTGGATCCAAAATCTGGTATCTCAGTAGTGACTGGTTTTTCTCCAAAGACTAGAACCTCTACAAAGAATGAAAGATAGAAAGATATAGAAGAGAAAGAATTTCTAGATCTGATCTTTACTTGACAAGTGTCCACTTGAAATTCAATCTTCTGGCAACTGAAAACTTCCTCCTTCCTTCTCCTATCTAATTTGATTTGATTTCATCATTAATCTATAACAAACTTGCCAAATATCCTTGCCTAATGATGAAATCCCTTTACTTGCCAAAATATTTGAAATCTTCATGAAATGCTAAAGGAAACAAACTTTAACTAATTTAAAATTAATTCAATTCAACCCTAACTGCATTTTTACTATCTTTTAACCATAGCCATGTCATCATTATGTTAGGAATCAATTTTGAACCTCCATACTTGAATACGGTTTCAGAAAAGGAACCTGATAGAAAACCTCATACTACTCAAACAGACGGATTCTTGTGTAGAAACTAACCTCAGAATTGGAAAATTTAGACTTTCACGATTCTGGCAGTATATGATAAGGCATACTTTGCCTTCCAAAAATGCCCAGAATCTCGATTTGAAAAACACTCCTCTGGTAGAGATATCAGGTCTGCACATCTTTGAATTTAAAAAACCAAAATTTTAAATATTCTAAAGTCAAACTTTAGAAAAAATCCCATTTGATTTTAAAACTTGATGTGGGCATTTTCAACAAAAATAATAATAAAATATTACTATTTTTAACTCTTTAATATTTCCCTGACCCTTTTAATCCATGGTCAACCTTAAGTTTGACCAGTGCCATGTGGCATCTTCTAATTGGACTGCTCATTGCATCTACCACATCATCAAACACGAGACCCATTGCCACATGTCATCTTCTCACTAACTCGCTATGCTAAATCTCGTGCATCTTCCACTTGGCGAGTAAGCGAGGACCGCTAGATGTGCCCCGTGGCACAATCTCATTGCAACCGATCTGATCACGCCATATCACCTCCTGCTCGCTCAACCATCTGCCACTTGGCACTACTTGATTTTTTGTTGGATCAGAAATGGGACCCACGTTACATTTTACATTGGCTTTTACTCCTGTCGGGCTTTGGAAATTTTTCAGCTAGTCGCTACCTCGCTAGCCGAAATTTCTCACCACTTTTCGATGGCGAGGTAGCGAGTCCCTAGATTTTGGACCTTTTCGACAACTTACCTCCTTGCTAACATCACCAACTTAGACTGTGCATTTGTTTAAAATTATACTTATTTTCCAAATAGCCGAATGAATGAGACCCGGTTGCGAGCTAATGGCTTTCCCAAAAGCCTCTTTCTTTGGACACATAATATTAGTAAGGACTTGCATTTAAAGATTCAAAATAACTTCCATATAATCAATATGGGATTAAAAACTTAAAGAATGTGCTGCCCATGGATTCCTTTTACTGACTACATTATTTCTTTAAATGTTGTAGCTTGGGAGCTCCTTTTTTCTCAGAATGCGTGAAGCGCTTTCATTTCTTGTTGTTTTGTGGGCTTACTGCTCCTTCTTGGCATCTCTTTTCAAACTGTTGACTGTGTTTCCTTTAACTCCAGATGCTGCCTTCTTCTTTAGCATGCTTCTGTCATGCTTCTTGCTATGAGATGCCTCCCTCAAGCCATTGCTTCATATGATGCTATTTTGTGGGAACTCCTTTGTTATTTTAAGAATGCTCTGACTAGCAAATTGAAATCTGTATTTAGCCGATTTCTTATGGAGGCTTGGACTTCTTTGAATTGCTTGATGTTCCTTGTAACTGGCGTAGCTACTCCCTTGTCTTTTGAAACGTGGCTCTTTCCTTGCTTCAAATGCCAGTTTCTTCTCTCTAATGTGCTAGCTCTGTTCTTAGCATGCGTGGACAGCTTTCTTGTGTGGAGACGGCTCTGTTTCCTAAGTGTCTTCATGGGTGCTACGACTTCTCTTTTAAAAAATGCATATCGATGATCATAAACTCCTCTTTGCAATTGACAATTCTTAAAAATTATCACTACCCTTTGAAAAGTTCTACAAATCAAGGGGAAAATAGGGATGTTTCAGAAAGAAAAGATCATAGCTACATATGGAGAATTCTCATGTCTGGATCCCATATTGAGATGGTGTGGTAGCTGGCCTCTCAAAATCTACAGGCACTTTGCCATGATGAAGGTTATAAGATGACTATGGGTTATGGATGTAATTTCCCTACTGCTGACTTCTTCCATTATGCATTGCAACTTTGATAGTAAATATTCTACATGCCCTTTTGACATTTCTAATTGGCTTATCCAATGTAATTAATCCCATGCATGTAGACTTAACAAATCTTTCATCACCACAAATCCATCACTTCTAATTTTCAATCCTTATAAAATGACAGGAACTCTTTTGGACTTGTTTCAACACTTCAAGGAGGACATTCACATCTATACCCCTTAGGGTATGTTATCTTTGCTTAATGCAATTTATGACATGTTCAACCTTCAACATTAGTCAGCAATCCATTTTTTGTAATCTCCTCTCAAAATTGGAGTGGAACATATTTGGGCAACACACCATATTCCCTTTTAAACTTGCACCAATCTTTAAGAAACAAAAATCTCCTCTCCTTCCAAAACAAATGTGATTTTTTTCTTTTCGGCTGATCTTTATTCCATGATATCTTGTTCATCTGATGAATTTAGCAGGGCTCCAAAGTGGGTCCAGCTAAAAAATTTAGTTTTCGAACAATTAACATCTCAAAGTGGCCTACTGAAATGTCTGACATTAACTGGATTCAAATTTGATCACTGTTCTACCATTAAAACTTATTTTAAAACATTTCTGCATCACTGTGAAAACTGTGTTAGGAGGCTTGTTGGCTGGCTTTAAAAACTGATCAAATCACCTGATCATGCCCTGAAATTGAAAACACTGAATCTCTGCTCTGCATTCTTGCATCCTGTTAGATCTTGTCTCATGATGAATTCAGGGTCAAAAGATATTGACCATCAAATTCACCCCTTCAGAATTACCTGCACCAACATGTCAGAATACCATAAACTGGGTTTGGATTTGGCTCAGAAAACTAGGCAAATGAGCACATGGGGAGACAAAAATTGGGATGCTGGTTCTATGTCACAAGATGAATATGAATATGTGATTTAGGCTCATGATGAATAACTAGGCGCAAATGGTGGATGTTCAAAGTGGGCTACTTGGATTTTGCAGATTGAGGCAATTGCAGAAAAGTGATTTTCGCAAATGAAATCGACCTAGAAAAGTGTGCATATGGATTCGTCAAGACTTGAAAACTGACACACTTGAAGTATTTTCAATGGAAAACACAGGGGTATAATCTATTCAATCTCACCAATCATGTATTAGGAGTTATAACATCTCAAATAGGGGTTCCAATCAATCTGCAAATACTAACACCAGTAAAACTTTAGAAATTCCATTTGGAATTGCATTTGAAAACTAATCAAACGGATTCGTCAAGAGCTAAAACTTGAAACATGACAAGTCTCTGATGCCTAAAATGCAATGCAATAGGAATTTCAATATTTGGATCAATTGGTCAAAAGTTACAACACGTCAAACAGGGCTTCCCAAAATTTTGAATATTTTGCAAAAACATGAAAAAAGTGATTGACCAACTTCGAGGGATTCAAAACCTAGTCAGATGAACTCAAAATGACTCAAAATCTGAAACATAGGTTCTTGGGTATGGATAATAGATAATCTCAAAGTGGAAAGTCATGAAACATTTTTGGGTGTGAGATATTCAAATGCAAACACAACCTCCTGTCGTTGTCTGACACTAGGGGTAAAATGCAGATTTGAAATGCACTCAAAACAAGACTTCGTAGAATGGTTCAGAATGATGCTTTTAACTTCATGGAACACTTAGACACACTAAATGAAAGGTTCTAGAAGCATAAAACACCTCATAGGGTTCAAAGGTACAGCTAGGTACATAGGCTTCACAAAGCATTTATAGGCCTCAAATTTCTAAATGGTGCTCAAAATGTGGGCTACAATTTGAGCGCCAACAGTTCTCACGTGAAGTTTTATATTTTATCACACAAAAAAGTGCCCAACTATGCAAGTTTTCATACGACACATTATTTTCTTGCATGACTCAGAGAAATATTTTGCATGACCCTGTGCAAGATTTCACATGAAGATCTGCAATAGCGAGTTCAATTTCAACATTTTTTAGCATTCTATTCATTCAATTTTGCTAATATGTTTTTTCTTGGAATCTATGTTATTATGTTTCTTTGATTTTCTATAGCTTAACTGTTGTCTGCAGGACGTTTCGACAAAGATTCCTTATAAAACCCACTCAAATAGAAACTGACCCTTGTTTGCAAGACGATTGCCAAAGATACGTTTGATGAAGATCACTTTTGAAACCCACAAAACAATTTGTCTTATTTATTGCTTTCAAAACATAGATTAATTAGGGCTTGTGAACTTCTTAGGGTGCAAGACAAAAGAATAGGGGATTACGCTCTTCAACACTTGGAGGTCATGACCAAGGATGAATCAAAAACCTAGACGCTTCTAAAAGATGACATTCTGAGGGAGGCAAGTAGCTTAGTGGTTCTTCAGTGCTTGTTCTTTTCTATGATGAGATGATGGTTTCCTTTTTAAGGGAATCAACATCTTTAGGAAGAATGAGGCTGGATTGATTAAGCTAAGTAAGTAATTAATTTTTTTTGTGTGTTTGGGTGAGGAAATAAGGTAGAGGATTATGCTCTTTCCCCTTGAGGGAAATCAAAAACTCATACCCTTAAATCCAGACCACTAGTCTGAGTCAATCCTTTAGAGGGCCTATTGAAGTGATCCAACCTCCAGGAATGACCAAAGTGAGCACAGTCCGTTTGCCAAAGATTCCAACTCAGTATAATCAAGATGATTTGTCGAGAAAAAGAATCCAAAGCCGAATTAATTTCTTTCCCTTGATTCTTGATAGCACATATCAAGGGGAAACTTTGTCTATGCACTGGTTAGCACCAGCCCCTAGCTTGCCAAGCAAGTAGTGTGCACTTTTAGATGCTGATGTGGGCTGCTAGTCTCAACTCCACTTGTGAAGCCATCAGGAATTAATACAAATGGAAGCTAGGTAAAAAACCTTGTAGTTAGAAGCCACCCAGTTCACCTCTGAAAGGAGGCATAATCTTTGTGCAAGGAGGGGGAAGAATATCTCCTATAGAACTCACCATAGGCATGCTACTAGACATTTGAAGGTGGTATACACACTCATCCCCTACCACAAGGGAACTTGTTCAATGTATACTATTGAGTCCTTTGAATATACCAAAAACACAGGCACCCTCTAGGGGGTGACATGGCTTTGTGAGGTACACACATGCGCATAAGATGTGGAACAAAGGTTTTTCCTTCTCTACCATTTTCTATTTCTATGGATAAAGCATGTTTTTTATTGAGTCTCCAACATGTCCAAACTTCCTCAAACAAACTAAGAGTCAAGACTCCCTTGTCCCTCTGAGTTGCTTTGACCTTAGGTTGATTGTATTCAACTACTGATTGTTTCCCACTACCTGGTTCAAATGCTTTGCCCAATTACAACTAAAACACTTGTTTAAATGATTTTCAGAGTTAACCTTGTTGTCTATTCAAAAAATTAGTCCAACTAGCCTGTCAATCCATCCAAACAGTCAAGAAATCTCTTCAAAATCCAACACTGTTGTCAATCTAGTCCTAATTTTTGTGCACAGGTTTGAATTTTCTCATGCGAGAATTTATCTTTTTGCTCGAGCTTGTTCATTCTTCATGCGAGATCTTGAATATACCTGCGGAGGATCTTGACAATTATATTTAGTGTCTTGTCACTTCTTCGCGCGAGCTGAATAAACTCTTTGCACAAATTTAAATTGCTGCTCTAAGTCTTTGCACGACTCAATAAACTTTCTTGTGCAGCTGAAAGAGAATCTTCCCATAAGACCTTGCTACAAAGCTACCAAATTAGCTTATATGACTAATCTGTGATCTTCATTTAGTCTAATTCCTATATTGAGTTGTCCCTTTTCTATCTGTACACAGTCTTGAACAGTGGCATTTAGCTTAAACTGAAGATTTATGATCTACACTTTGACCTAGTCTTGTCCTTTAGTTTTTTTTTGGATTCTTGTTCTTTAGTGCTTTTCATACTTTGTGTTACATTAGTCATAACTTTGGCTATTCTAGCCTTCAAATTAGACTACTTGTGCTTTAGTATACAACATTCTTGTCTTGTCCTATTGAGGCTCAGTCTTAGTGTGATCCTTGTCTAGGTTCTTGCATTTTGTCCTTGTCTATGACTGTCACAACAAGAAGCAGCAATGTGTTTTATCCTCTTAGAATTAGGCAAGGCCATGCTAGGGGTTGTAATTGCAACAGAGGTCACTTACCTTTTGATACAAAATTTGCATCCAGTTTAGCTAGTGAGGCATCTTCATGATCCCCCTCACCTGTCAAGACACATCAAGTCCAATGCACATTCTCCATAAACTTGCAACAAACTAGGAATCCTTTGTATCAAGAGGATCCTAAAATTGGTAGAGGTCCTATATCTCCAAACACAATGTCTGACTTCCTTTTCAAAGGACCATTTGAAACACAACATACTGAAACTGAGCACATTCCTACAATGACTAATTGTGAAACTGAACATGGTGGTAATAGTAGACATCAAGAACCACCTAGGAATGATAAAGAGAAACAGAAAGACCATGACACCGATGAGGAACAAGAAGAGGTGGAAATACTCCCTGAACACATAGCAAAATGTGAAAGAGCCAAAAACTTTCAAAAGGTCATGGGAATCCTACTCAATGAAGAGAAAGAAAAGTACTTTCTCAAACTTGCCCAAGAGGGAGCTAATTTGCCCTCTCATTTAAATGTGGAAACCATTATCACACCTAAAGAAGAAATTGAGACTTCTAAACTCCAAAACCAATTGAAAATTATGCAAGACCAACTAGCTCAGATGATGCATGAGAAAGAGAAACCCACAAAAACATACACATTGGATGCTCTTAGTCCATTTCCATTTGACAAGAGCATAAACATGCCTCCTTTCCCATGAGGCATAGAGCTACCTAAGTATGACAAGTACTTTGGTACCACTAATCTCCAAGATCACTTGTGGGAATTTGGCAATTTGTCTATGGAGTTTATACATGATCAAACCTACCTCATGCATTTATTCTCTAGAAGCCTAGGTGGTTAGGCTTTAGAGTGGTTTTAAAATTTACCTCCCAGTATCAAGATGTTTGATGAAATTGCCAATTTATTTGTTTAGTAGTATTCTCATAACATTCAACATCCTATCAACATTCAAGATCTATGCAACCTTAAGCAGAAAGTTGGAGAACCTTTTCTCACATTCCTCAAATGGTGGAGACAACTATACACTAAGTATTCCCACAAAATTTTGGAAGCAGAGAAGCTTGACATTTTCACTTATAACCTCCTACCTAATTTTGGATAAAGAGTCCAACTTCAAGGTCCATGTACCTCTGCCCCTCCCTAATCCCCTCCATATGGGGCGGTTGGTCCCCTACGCCCTAGAAGAGAATCCCATATAGATAGGGAGATAGGGCCCCTCTCACTATCTGGGGGCCATAGGTTAAGGATCTGCCCCACCCCATAAAATTTTAGGGCCATGGTAGGGGCACGTAGGGGCCCTACCTTGAGAATAGTAGGGGCCTGCCCATACCTAAAATTATAGGGCTAGGGATTTTCAATAATCTACCCATAAAATTATGGGGGGAGGGGGGGCAAAGCCATAAAATTTTAGGCTAGGGTAGGGGCCTTAGAATCGATTGATTGTAAGAATTCATATAGAGACTCTAGTTAGCCCACCTGTAGGCACCATGAGATAGATGGTTATATGTTGCCTATAGCTATTGTCTACCTCTTGTTAGTTTTAGTGGGTGGTAGTGGTAAGGTAGCTTGATCTGTGCTATGATCACACATGCTATTCATATCAAGGAATTTATGGTCAAGAAAGGTGAACTCACTCTTCAGAAGGACGCAAAACAAGGTTCCACCTCCAATAGGGATAAAACCAAATATGTTAACAAGATTCAAGAAATTGTACATGATGGAGTTGTTGACAATGTCATTCCCAAACTTGCTAAGGTGCCATTTAATCTCACAGATAGCCTCAAGGCAGCCAAGAATGCTAGGAAACCTCCTCCTAACAACAAGACATTTGAGAACAAAATGAGAAACTCATGGGTCTCACACCCCAAGTGAGAATATACACCCTTGGGAGAACCTTTGGATGTGGTTTACAAAACATTGCTACAACATAAGCTTCTTTCACCAATGGACAACCCTTGTACCTATGATCTGCAACCACATCCAACATGGTGGAATGAAACCTCATTTTGTGAGTATCACCAAAATAAGGGACATAAAACTAGCAACTGCATAAACTTGCATCATAAAGTCCAGGACATGATTGATGCTAGTGATCTTGTGGTAGATGTCATAACAAAAACTTGGATCATAAGGTGTTCAAAGAGCCTTTCCCAACCTATTAAAAAGGAGAGATGTCAAAATCACAATCCAACAACAAGGTCAATTATGCATATTCCAATAGTGATAATGTGATCAACATGGTTGAGCCTGTGGATTCTGAATACTGTGATGTTATTACCATTAAGGGCAGACAAGATAACAACAAACCCAAGACACCATTTGTCTTGAGGGGCCTTACTCCCAACACAATGGATAATACACCCTTGCAACATTGTGCTAATGCTATTACTCGCTCTCGCACAAAGTTGGTGCTAAAAGGCCTTGCGCCCTCTACTTTCGATCTTGAACAACACAAAGACAAAGCCCATTCTGGTCCATCCAGCAAAGGTACAAAATCCATAATGAACTTGACGACAACCAATTATAGTGTTCTCAATCAATTGAAATGAACTAATGCTCACATTTCCATCTTTGAGCTACTTAAATTCTCACCTACTCATAGGCAAATTCTAGACAAAGCCCTTGTCGAAGCAAATGTTCCTCAAGATCTTGATCTTGTTCAATTTCAATCCATGGTAGGTTAGCTGACCTCACCTTATCTTATGACCTTCTCTGAGGAGGATGATAACTTGCTGAGTCACCTACACAATTAACCTTTACACATCGAGGTTATGATACATTAGACACATTTTCATCAAGTACTCATCGATAATGACACTGGCCTAAACATTGTCTTTGCTACTCTACTTCGACAATTAAATTATTCTAAGGATTTTATTGATCCTCAATGCAAGATCACCATCAAAGCATATGACAAAGTGGAATGAAAGTCTCTAGGTCTTATGGTCTTACCCATTCATGTCAGTCCTATAGAAAGGGATGTCACCTATTAGGTGCTTGACATTCCCTTGGCTTACAACATTCTGTTAGGTCAGCCATGGATACATGAGATGTGCGCAGTGCCATCCACATATCACCAATGCATCAAGTTCCCATTTCATGACTCTAAAGTTACTATTCCTTCCACTACTAGCTATACCTACAATATGCTCAAGGCTACTGAAACTTTCATTCCTGTAACCATGAATCCACTAATTATCATGAAAATAAGTTGAAACAAATTGAGCAGCCATTCAAACTAAAATGAAATGGCATGGGAGAGTAGCACATTGAACCAATTCTGTCATTGACATCTCTTCTAGAGTCTCCTCATCATTATAGAAGACCCTAAGAGGCAAAGAAGCCATTTGTACTGACACCTCAAACCAAGTATAATGGCACTTTTGTTAAGGCTACAATTACCTTAAAGGATGAAAGTGAAAATAGACCCATTGCAACATGGCTTTATAGAGAAGAGGCTCCAATAGACTTAAGAGAGTAAGCTCGAGAAATCACTCTTGATAAATATCGGCCTAGTCTTAGGCTTATAAAGCATTTTGGTTACTGTTATCACAATGGTTTGCACCCTTGTCCAAAGTTTTTACCTAAGGAAAACCTTGTGAAACATGGAAACAACCTCCAAGCTATGGGACTTGAACTACGAGGTTGAGTCTCTGAAGAAGGCTAGCTTCCTTTACTATCAGAATGCACCTAGCTACTCTTGGAGAGGAAAAGGGAGAAGGAATGCATAGAAGCAAATCTACCTATTCTAACCTAAGGGGTGATGCACCAAAATAGAGTGTTCAAACCAATCTTTGCCCATACATGCACTATTGAACCATCATGACACCAAAAGATATACACATCTAGACTTGATTTGATCTAACAATCACATGCAGATTAGGAAACCCAAATGAATGACACAAGGAAAAAGAGGTTTCACTTATATACCATTCATAGGCCAAAAAAGATACAGTCATACAAGATTGCAAATATCTACAATACACTAATGAGAGGAAAATAGTTCTTGCACTTTACATCAATGGTTGAAGGAGATAAGGTAGAATGTCATACAGTTCAGAGACAAAGGGAATTTATAGTGAAATTGTAGAGCAATATCAAAGAAGTCAGAGAAGAGTCAACACATAACAAAATCTACAAAAATTGCCTTTATAGCTCAGGCATAACTGAGATATTCTCTAACTAAAGTTACTCTACAACCACTTCCATTAAGTCTCGATAAGGATTTGGAGAAAATCTAATCTGGGTATCGATTCAGATACAATGAAACTTGATATTTGTTGAAACAGGGCCCTAACAGGAATGGCACCATTAAACCATTCTGACCTAGTAGATAGATAAACTGGGGTGGTGGAGTCTTCTCCTTCATTCACTAAGTTTAGCATTCATTCAGGATTCATTGGCATTGATCACAAGGATCAGATAGTGCAAGAAAATTTGATCTCCTTCATTTGTAGGTCATCAGTCAGCAAAAATCAGCAGGCGAAACAAGTCATGTAACCAAAATGGGCCACGTGGGCCAATTATTTCATTTCATTTTGCCACCTGCAAGGTCTTCTTGAGTTTGACCACATCTTTATAACTGACTGTGCCACCTCCTTAGAACCCTGACTGTGGCAGTCTCCCAACTGTCAGCCTCTAACTGTTAATGTCAACTACAGTGTTATCTCCCCAGGGCTGCAAGGGCACATGTCACTCAATTGCTATCTCACTATACATAAAAAGTGAGCACCTTTCAAGAGTGAGATAGTGATGATCATAGATCTAAGACCAAATCAAAGGTAAAGAAACTACACAAAGTACCCTTAAGAAGTGGTGGGTCCCATACTCGCTATGTCCCATAGACTAAACAACTTGCAACTTTCCATAGTGAGATACTGAGGACTATTGATTCGACATTGATCATGTGGAAGACATTTGATGCATTATTGAAGAGAAATATGGTGGGCCCCTTTTTGCTATGTTTCTATTCGTAACCTTTGTGAAACTCACCATAGTGAGATAATGACAATAGTAGATTTGAGATCAATCTGATGATCATAATCATTGACATGTTCTATGCATGGGGGTGTGGGTCCAATTATTGATGATGTGAGAAAACCTTACACCGATAGCATATAAATTTATATTTAAAAAAAATTTGGCCATATTACCATGTTACTTGGGTCCCACCATGTTTTTATTTCTTGGTTGGGTGCTATGTCGCTAATAGCGAGAAGAACAAGTTTCCCAATAGCGATATAGCAACCTCCGATGTCATCACTTTTCCCAGTATATATCTGTATCCCACTAGATGCCATCATGTGCCAAAAATTTATAGCTAATATCTGACAGAGCATTTTCTGGGACCCATCTTTTGAAAAAGTTGTTGCAAGATTACTTTTTGTCAAGGCACTATGTCGCTAACGGTGAGAAACACAAATTTCCTGATAGTGATATAGCGACCTCCAGTGACTATGCTTAATTTGGGGCCAAAACTCATTAATGCTTCCAACATAACAATAAAACCACATGTCCATTTGATAGCACCACCTTTCAACTTAGTGGCAATCACTATGTCGCTAAGGGTAAAAAACTTGCATCTTTTCATAGCGAGATAGCCACTGCCGTAGATCTTTCAGGGATCAGGTGGTGAGAAACAAAAAGAAAAAGGGGAGACTCAGGGCATGGAAAGTTTGAAAAGGATGAATAATATTCACATATTTTTAAAAGGTTTTTTGTGCCATCAATAGATCCAATCTGATTTTTTACCTAGGTATAGGAAAATTATCATGCGAAAAATCAGACCAACACATTCTTCAATACCGCAACAAAATTCTCCGATAGTCACTATCTCACTATGGTAAACAACCTCACAACTTTTCATAGTGAGTACGTGACATCTATAGATCTTAACAAGATCCAATGGCAAGGAAAGTTACAGGCCAGTGGAAACAAAATAGAAGAGAAAAGAAATACAATAAAATTTTAATCATTTTTTTTTTTGTATTTCATGGGCATTAAAATAATATTAAAGATGGGAAGTGGCCATTTGGTGGGTCAAGTATTTTAATTCAAATTTTGGTGGGGGGAAAAAATAGGTAACATTTCTGGTGACTCAAAGGGGACACAAATCAGCTATGCATGTGATCAATGACCTTATGCATCCATTGGGCCATAGAGTCACAAAAGATTTGGATCAGTGCACCGTGAAACCCTAACCCTACCTCTGTGGGAAAAAAACCCTGAAAACTTTCCCTCTATTTCTGCAACTGGAACCAGAGACCAAGAAACCTTCTACAACCTTCAAAAATTTGAAAAAAAGCTAGCTATCTCACAGGGAGAAACTTGTGCTCGTGCACTTCTTGGAAAGTAGAAAAAAATAGAAAAAAAATTAAGCTACCTTTGTACATGAAAACTCAAACCCTGTCAGAAACATGGTTTGAGAAGATCCCATTGACTGGGAAGGCAAAATTTCACCACTAGGCTTTCTTAATTGAAAAGGATTGGCCTGTTTGTAGCTGACAATTAGATAGGGACCACTCCATAGTGCATCAAATTTTGAGTGTCTCCCTAGTTTTGCCCTGTCTACATCCCATTTCAAAACTAAATCACCCTCTTTGAAGGTTTTGACCCTAGCCTTCTTGTCAAAGCTTCCTTTCACCTGCTATTGATGTGTTTCTAGGGTCTACATGACCTGATTTATTTTTTCTTCTAGCTCCATTAGCTCTGCCATTCTTACTATCATGGCATCATCTTCAATTAGCTCTAGCTGATGAGCTAGTTCTATGGATGGGAATTCTAATGAAATTGAAAGCCTTGCTTCTCTACCATATACCAACATAAATGGTGAGTTCCCTATTAACCTCTTAGGTGTTATTCTATTAGCCCATAGTGTAGTCCTCAAATTTTGATGCCAACACCTCTGGTTATCCTCTATAGTTCTTTTCATAATCCTAATTAGGTTTTTGTTGGATGACTTAGCCAAACCATTACCCTAAGGATAGTAGTTTGAGGATGTGCTTAAGTAGATATTATGGTCAACTGCCCATGCACAAATCTAAGCTCCTACAAAAGATTTTGCATTATCTAAAATAATGGTTGAAGGGGCACTAAACCTAGTCACAATTTTTTCAAGGAACTCAACAACTAAAGATTCTATGGAATCCTTCAATGCAACTACCTCTATCCATCTAGTGAAGTAATTTGTAGCAGCTAAAATCCATTTGTGACCAGAACTAGAAGAAGGATTGTACAGCCTATAAAATCCAATCCCCATTGAGAAAAAGGCTGGTCCACCTGAATGGGATGAAGAGGAACAACTACAATCATTTTCTTACCAGAGAAGAAGGCACATTTTTCACATTTCCTCACATACCTATGAAAATCATGGAATAGGTATGGCCAGTAGTAACCAACCCTCATAACCTTCATTGCAGTTGTCCTTGTTGAGAAGTGACCACCATCAGGACCATCATGAAGCTCTTTGATCATTCTTTCAGCTTGGTCTATGTCAATGCATCTTAATAGAGCTCCATTAAAATCTTTCTTGAAAAGGATACCATCAACTATAACATAAGGAATTGATTGTGATCTATACTATCTCCTTTTAGTTTTATCTAACCCTTGAGGGTACCCATTGCCTAATAAGAAATTCTTCATATCATCCATCTAATTCCTTGGGTCATCATTTCTTGTCTCTTGTTGCTCCATTAGTATCATAGCAACTTCCTCATCTAATTCTTGAGATGATATCATCTATTTACATAGCCCCTTCCCTCTTACAAGCTTGGTGATCTAGATGTCAACATCATATTCCATTACTTTAGTAATCCAACCAACTCTTTTCTCACTAATATCTTTGCTCAAAAGGAAATCCTTCACACTAGCATGGGTTACTAACAAATGAATTTTATTATGAGATAGTAGGTGTCTAAATTTCTTTAAAGCTCTAATGACTGCAAGGGCTTGTTTTTCTACATAGCTATATTTGTCTTCATACTCTTTAAGCCCTTCACTAAAGAATGCTATGGGCTGCTCTTCATCTTTATCATTTTTTTGAGTCAAGATAGCAGAAATACTTAACTCACCACCTAGGGTATAAAGGATGAAATCCTTTTCAAAATTTGAATTAATGAGAGTGGGGGCTGAGGCTATGGCTACCTTGATCTCTTCAAAAATTTCCTTCCCTTCCTTGGTCCATGCAAAGACCATACTTTTCTTGAGCATAGTTGTAAGGGGTTTTACCATGGTAGCAAGATTTGGGATAAATCTTCTCACAAAATTTTTCCTACCAAGGAAACTTTGCAACCCTTTCTTATGTTTAGGAAGAGGGAGAGCAAGTATTTATTTTGTTCTTTCTGGATCAATGGTTAAACCATCCTTAGATACAATGTGTCCTAATAATTTTTCTTGATTGGTAGCAAAGACACACTTGATTAGGTTAAAGGATATCCCAAACTCTCTACACCTTGAGAACACCTATCTTAAATGATCAAAATGATCTTCTACATTCTTTGAATACATTGTGATATCATCAAGGTAAACTAATACAAACTTTCCAATCACATTTTTGAAGGCCATCTCCATTGCCTTCTGAAATGTAGCACCTGCATTGGTTAGCCCAAATGGCATCTTACAATAAGCATAGGTACACTAGTTGGTGGTAAATGCAATCTTGTATCTATCAGACTCTTTGACTAGCACTTGATTATAGCTAGAAAATCCATCAAGAAATGAAAACCTCTTTGAACCACTAACCTTGGATAAAATCTGCCCCATGAAAGGGAGAGGATGGTGATCTTTAAGGGAAGCTTGGCTAAGGTCCCTAAAGTCCACACACAATCTAATTTCTCCATTCTTCTTCCTAACAGGGACAAGGTTTGCTACCAATGATGAGTGCTTGATGGGGAAAATTATATTGGCCTCAACCAATTTGGATAGCTCCTTTCTCATTAAGGGTTCAATTTTGGGATTCACTGGCCTCTATTTTTTTCTTACTGGTTTGACATTATCAATTAAATCTATGGTATGTTTAAACAACCTTGGGTCAAAACCCTTTAAATCATCATACCTCTAGACAAATATATCATTAAATTCTTGACATAGATGAATAAAACTTTCTTGCTCAATCTCAGAACATACCTTCCCCATGTTTAAGGATTTTCCATTAGCAACCATGACTGGGGTGTGATCATCTTGATCAGTAGCTAGGTTCATGACTCTGCCTCTTGCTTGGTCATCAAGATTAAAAACACTCTCTAAGGTAATGAGACCCTTAGGAAATTTTTTGGAACTGAGATTAATGATTTGATCACCATACTGATCCTGCAATCTCGACTGGCTTTTATCTAAAAATTATGCTTCATTCTATAAGAAGCTTAATATTTTTTCATCAGATTCAAACACTTGCCAATGGATGTTGTTGTTAGGGATGGTAAACCTTATTATAATTTTTATTTTTTGTTTATTCTTCCCCTCAAGATTCCTTGGCACATCATAAGATGCACCTATTGCTTCAAGTCTATCAGCATGTCTATTTTCTCTTCTAGGGATGCTTTAAATATTAAATGCATTGAAACCTTCAAGAAAATCCCATACCCTATGTTTATAAGACTTGATCAAACCATTCTTGGTGACATTCTAATTTCTCACTTGATTAACCATCAACTCACTATCTCCATATATGCTTAAGGCTTGAATTCCTCTTTTCTGAGCAAGTAGGAGACCCTGAATCAAGGATTCATACTCAGACACATTATTAGTGCAACTGAACTGAAGCCTAAAGGAGAAGTAGTACCTTGCTTGTGCAGGAAAAATCAACATCACACTAGCCCTTGATCCATTATTATTCCTTGAGCCATCAAAGTACATACTCCATATCCCACTCACATCTTCTTTAGTCTCCACAAGATTAGGAACTAGAGCATCCTTCTCTAATATACAATATGTACTAAGACCTGTCTCAAGGGTTTCTAACATAGGATCAAATTGATATGCATTAGCCGATTCATCTACGAGAAAATTAGGTATCTCTACTAGGGAAGTAGTAGGCTCATTCATTATGTCATTCTTATCCATTTCTAGGATAGTGCAGTTCATGTTGATGAGATTAGGGGTGTAGGGTTCAATATCATGGAGGGCTAGAGGCTATACTTTGATTGAAGCTCTGGCCCCATACCTTGTCCTTAAAGACATATATGACCAATAAGAAGATATCTAACACCTATTTGGGCAGTGAAGTCTCTTGACAGACAGATGGTAAAATGTGACTTGACTTTAGCAATAGATATATCTTGTGTTACAGTACAACCAAGGCATGCATGTCGGGCCATTTCCACATTCCTAAGGATCACTACAGTCTTGATAGTACTACCATCCAACTATAATGCATCTCTAACAATGGGCTCATATTTCATTTCCAAAACATTAGCTATACACCTACGCATCACTGAACTGCTAGCCCCTGAATCAATCATGCAATTGTGGACTAGTTTATCCCCTATAATTAGAGAAACATAAAATGGAGGGGGTCTAACCTTTTTTTTTTTTTCTTCCTCCCTTGATGGCTGTACTAGGCTTGTGGCACTTTTCATGCTGGGTGGTTGATCCTTTGGTTCAATACTTTCCAATTCTTTTTGCAGCAACCTCTTTTGCATGGGTATAGTAGTAACAACATCCCACATGGAAATATTCACATTTGTCTTCTTCATTTGTTCTACCACACTAAATGGCATAGTAGATTCTTTGGTAGAAGCCTTGGGAGCTGCATTTGTAGTAGGTTGAGATGGAACAACCTGAGGATCACTTACATCTTTTCTACCATTATTTTGCCTTTGTTGCTGAAGGGTATTTGATTGATCACTTACTACTTTCTTATGAGGTATTGAATTTGAAGTTGAGGCCTGATTGGGAGGAGGAGGGGTAGCATCTTCAATATCTCTTCTTTTTCTCCTAGTGTTGTGAGCAATGGAATCCTGGTTTACATTAGAATGTTCCTCCACTTGATGATTCATAAAGGAGAAATCAGCTTGTCCTTGCATATATGAGGCATCTTTAAATTGGCCCTCCTTGTATGATTATCTTACTTTAGGCTCTTGGATGGTCAAGGAAAAATAAGATTCAACCTTTTGACACATGTAACATGCATAGGAGTAGTTACAGGAGGGACAAAAATCCTGATATTGGGCCATGTTGTTTTGAGGAACTATGGCCCTACTTTGGTTTACATTTGAGGTTGAAGCATGGCTATTCTACCTATTCTAATCAAAAGATATGTTCCCATGATTATGATTTTAAGGCCTAGTAATGTTTAGAGTTTGATATTGCAATTGATGAGCCTTACTACCTTGAGCTTGCTGTCTCTCTAGAGTCACCACCTTGTTGCTCACTTTTTACATCACAAAGAAGCTATCCTCCAACTTCTTCTCTTGGCCCTATAATCTCTTATCTATGTTAAACATCATAGATTGCATCATCTCCTTGATTTCATCTATTCCATTTGAAGATGTGGAAGTTTGAGGAACTAGGGTAAGGGATTGTGATGTGGAAGTTGTGAGAAGAGGAGCCATTGATGGTTGGTGATTTGGAACATCAGGAAAGAAAGGCATAGGATGCCTTGGAGCTAGCTTACCTCCTTGTATTAGGATGTTTTCTGACTTTATTGCTATGTCATAAGCATTAGGTAAGGTATCTCCTCCCATAGTTTGGATTATAGTGGCAATATCATTGTTAAAAGCTTTGAGGTAATGCAAGAAGGCATTACTAGGGGTAGGCTTTATTGAAGCAGGTATTCTATCCCATGTCTTTTGAAATCTATAGTTGAAATTAGTCATACATTCATGGGGGGCTCTTTTTATAGTAGTCAACTGTTCTAAAAGTGACAAATGGTCACTTTTGTCCTCAAAGTGTTTACATAGTCCTACTCCTAATCCAACCCAATCTACTATAGAACCATAAGCCAAACCTCTATACCATTATAATGCTTTTCCTTTCAAGGATGAGGCTAGAAGCCTAACTACAACATCATCCTCTATAATACCATGGATATTATAAACATTTGCAACTTCTTGAATGTGTTCTGAGGGAGAGATAGAAGTTTCACTAGTAAATTCTAGTATACTTTTGAGTGTAGCTATTGGTATGTCATGTCTTTGGTCTAATAAAAGAGGACTCCCATTAAAGGTGGCAAAAGTATGGGGTCTAGGCTATGTCATATAGACAAGTGATCTATTGCTATGTGTTGATGGCAATCTAGGTTGAGATCTAATAGTAGGAGGAGTAGAGATAGATCTTGCAGGTGTATTTGTTGCTATTGCACTCCTAACCAGTGATAAAGATACTCTAGTCTTCCTTCTAGGATTTGAAAATGAAAGCTCTTGGTGCTGAAATTTACCTCTAGAAGATGCCCTTGTCTTAGCTTTGGGTTTGAATTATTGCAACTTTGGTCTAGAACCAGATGTATTTGAAGCTCAGAGTCACCAAGTACTTGAAGAATGAGCCTCTTGAAGGCTTGAACACTGAAGCTAGTACTATCTCCTTGGTATCAATCTTGAAATCTTCCTTTTGACACCAGTAGACTTGAAATTTTTTGAATATTGTCCCACCGAGCATGCCAAAATCTATTTTCACAAAGGTTTTCACCCTTGTCCAAAGTTTTTAACTAAGGACAACCTTATGAAACATGGAAACAACCTCCAAGCTATGGGACTTGAACTGTGAGGTTGAGTCTCTAGAGAAGGTCGATTTCCTTTACTATCACGTTGCACCTAACTACTCTTGGAGAGGAAAAGGGAGAAGGAATGCATAGAAGCAAATCTACCTATTCTAACCTAAGGGGGTGATGCACAAAAATAGAGTTTTCAAATCAATCTCTACCCATACATGCACTATTGAACCATCATGACACCAAAAGATATACACATCTAGACTTGCTTTAATCTAACAATCACATGTAGATCAGAAAACCCAAATGAATGACACAAGGAAAGAGAGGTTTCACTTATATACCATTCATAGGCCAAAAGAGATATAGTCATACAAGATTGCAGATATCTAAAATACACCAATGAGAGGTAAATAGTTCTTGCACTTTACATCAATGGCTAAAGGAGATAAGGTAGAATGTCCCCATGTTCTAGAATGGCTATGCTCTCGCCTATTACCTAAATGCCATCAAACCTATAATGTCTTCCACCAATGAGTAGAGTGTCAACATGACTAAGGCTAACATCAAATATCTTAGTCATATAATTAAAAAGAAAAAATGCAAAAGGTTTGATGGTGAAAACCACATTGTGGCAATGTCGGAACCCAAAAAAGTAAAAACAAAAGACGTATCCAAGGGTGAAAACCTCTCTAAGGCACCTGTAGATGAGATATTTGATGCACTTCTTGGTCACTTTTAGGAGAGATCATTAGTGTTGATAGAGCCAACACAGCTAATTAATCTAGGTATAGAAGAACATCCTCATATGATACATCTGGCATAGTCATTGTCACCTAAAGAAAAGGAATAATTCATTACCTTTTTCAATGAAAAGAAGATAATTTTTTCTTGGACATACTCTGACATGCCAAGACTGGATCTTGACCTTATCATGTATCACTTATCCATAGCACCAAGAATCAAACCAGTTAAACAGAAGCTTTGAAAAATGCATCCTCATGTTGCATTGCTTGTCAAAGTAGAATTGGAGAAACTTCTAAAAGTTGGTTTCATCTATGCAATTGATTATGCTAAATGGATATCCAATATTGTTCCACTCTCTAAGCATGATAAATCTATCAGGGTTTATACTGACTTCTGTGATCTCAACTTGGCATGTCCTAAAGATGACTTTCCACTTCCTAATATTGATATGATAGTGGACATGACGGTCGGCTATGAGATGTACTCACTTATGGATGGATTTTTTGGATACAATCAAATAAAAATTGCACTAGAAGACTAGGAGAAAATGGATTTCACATGTGCATGGGGAACCTTTTGCTAGAATGTAATGCCATTTGGCTTGAAGAACACTAGTGCTACATATTAATAGGCTATTACTATAATTTTTCATGATATGATGCATAAGACCATGGAGGACTATGCCAATGATACCTTGGTCAAAAGTGCTAAATGCAATCATTTCTACAAAAGGAATTGAGGTGGATCTAGAGAAAGTACAAGCAATAATGGGCATGCCACCACCTTGGAACATTAGTCAAATGAGAGGACTACAAAAGGCTCCAATCTATTTGTAGGTTTATCTCATAGTTGGCAAATAGATCACAACCCTTCACAAAGACCTTACATAAGGGTGTAAAATTTAGTTGGAGCTAGGATTGTGAGAAAAGCTTAACATAGATCAAATAATATCTTGTCAATCCACCAATCTTGATGCCTCCCATCCATGGGAAGCCTTTTCTTTTATACATTTCAGAAATTGAAACATCTCTTGGAATCCTATTGGCTCAAGAAGACAATTACAACAAAGAAAGAGCTATTTACTACTTGAGTCAGACACTAATCTCTTATGAGAAGAACTATAGCATTATTGAGAAAGCTTGCTTAGCAGTCATCTTTTCTTCCCAAAAGTTGAGACACTACATGCTTGCCCACACTATGCAGCTCATGGCTAAAATAGATCTACTAAAGTACTTGCTCAGTAAGGTAGCTCTCATAGGAAGATTAGCTAAATGGGTTATGATACTCAGTGAGTTTGACATCCAGTATGTTGAATGCAAGGCTATCAATGGATAGGCAATTGCAGCTCAGCTAGCTGATGCACCCATGTAGAGTCTCCTACCAATGAACATTGACTTCCTAGATGAGTCAATTCTAACACTCACACACCAAATGTGGGTCATGTTCTTCGATGGGTCCTTCACACAACAAGGATCAGGTGCTGGATTACTCTTCATTACACCACAGAGATATTCATTGCCCAAAGCATTCAAGATTTTGTTTCCTTGTACAAACAACATTGTTGAATACAAGGCTTTGATTAATGGCATGAAAATTGCAACTGAATAGAGAGTGGATCAATTAGACATTTATGGTAACTCTCAGCTTGTCATCAATCAGGTTAATGATGTGCATCAAACAAAGGATGAAAAACTAATTCCTTAAAAGTGCATGGTTGATGACTTCAAGAAGTATTTTGCACACATTACCTTCCAGAAAGTTCCACGAGCAAATAATAAAGTGGTTGATGCCATGGCTACTTTGGCCTCCCTACTTCAGAGGCCTGAAAATGACCTCCAACATGAGTTCTTGGTTGAAGCATTACACTACCCAGACTATGACACCCCTAATTCTAGGATGATCTGTTCTATTGTAGGACAAGAATCATCTCACTACCATCACATTTATTCTTATCTCCACAATCAAATCATTACAGAAGGTCTGACCTAGAATGAGAAATGTTACCTAATCTATAATGCTTCACATTATGTCATTGTTGCTGATGATCTATATAGGAGAGGTCTCGATGGAACACTCCTTAGGTGTTTAGAACTTGAAGAGTCCAAATGCACACTAATTGATGTTCATGGGGGCATTTGTTGATCTCACTCAAATTGTCTGACACTATCTTGCAAACTCCTTAGAGTTGGTTACTATTGGCCTAAAATGGAGCAAGAAGCTATCAAGTATGCTAGATCTTGCAAGCAGTGTCAGCTACATGGGAACCTTATCCATGCTCTAGCTAGAGAGTTGATTCCCTCTACTACAACATGGCCATTTCAATAGTGGGCCTTTGACTTGGTGGGTCAGATTCACCCGACCTCTTCTAATGGACATAAGTTCATTATCACAACTATAGATTACTTCACAAAATGGGTAGAGGTAGTACCTCTCATAGTTGCCGATGGAAAAACTATAGCTCTTTTTATCACAAACTACATCATCTATAGATATGGTGTACCATCCTCAATCATTAACAACAATGGAGGAAAATTCAAAAATAAAGACCTCAAGGAGCTATGCAAGAAATTCAAAATCACACAATATTGGTCTTCCATTTATTACTCCCAGGGTAATGGCCAGGCTGAGGCATCCAATAAGGCGATCCTCAAAATTCTTCATCACACAGTTATCAAATCAGGGAGAGACTAGCATCTCTAGATTAATCCAGCCTTGTGGACATATAAGACTAGCATCAAAACTCCAATGGGCATGACCCCCTTTGCTTTGGTGTATGGGGCAGATGTTGTGCTTCCAGTAGAGGTCAAGATTCCTACGTTGAGAATCTCTATGAAGTGCCTTATTACTGATGATGACTACAGGATAGCTCAACTTCAAGAGCTCATGTTATTGGATGAACGTTGACAAGTGTCATGTGATCATCTATGAGCATATCAACAATGAATGTCAAGAAGCTACAATTAGAGGGTCAAGCCATGTGACTTCTAGCTGGGTGATCTTGTCCTAAGAGAGAACCCTAAGAATCAACAATAACGAGTCCAAAAAGGGAAATTTGAACCAAACTGGCTTGATCCTTACATCATTACTATAGTATATGGATTTGACACCTACCAACTTTCCACAACTGAAGGAGAAGTGCTCAAAAAACCTGTCAACACTCTCCACTTGAAGTGGTTTTACAGTTGATCTGATATCAGTAGCTCTTTGTATATATCTATATGTCCTGAAAAAAATCCTAAGAAACAAAAAAAGTCCTGAAAGAAATTATTACCCTAGTGAAAACCTAGCAATAGGCACCTTGGTAACACCAAAAAAAAAAAGAAAAATTCTAAAAAATACAAAAAAATAAAAAAATACAAAAATACAAAAAAAAATTGAAAAACAAGAAAAGTGCCATTAGTGAAAACTTGGAGACAGGCATCATGGTAGCAAAAAAAATAAAAAATAAAAATAAAAAAAACTTTTAAAAAGGGAATTTCTGCCAAGAAGGTGAAAACCTGGTAAATAGGCACCTCTTGTTCACAATGCTCCATCTTGCACCACATCTTCTAGCTCTATGTACAATTGCTTTACTGTTTTTCTTGCTTTCCACTCATGTATCCATGGATTGAACTTGTCACAGCTCAGGGACATTCCTCTTTAAGTGTCCCTCCTTTCAAGATTCTCCTCATAGAATCTCTTTCATGATAGTCACCGATCATTCTGGCTGTGTCTCCCTACTGTCACTAGTGCCACTCCTTTTGAGATTCTCCTCATAGAATCTCTTTCGTGATAGTCACTCATCATTCTGGTTGTATCTGCCTATTATCACCAGTGTCATTCTTTTCAAGATTATCCTAATAGAATCTCTTTTACAATGTCACCAGTTGTTTGAACTGTGTCTGCCTACTATTTCTCATATCACATTTTGAGATTCCTTTATGGAAGATCTCTTTTGTGTCAGTCACCAATTGTCATGGCTATGTCTGTCTATTGTTGCTCAATCCTCATAGGTTCTTCACCTCAAAGATTCCTCTTTGCCCTCAGTCACTAGTTGTTCTGACTGCATTTGCCTACTATTTTCAGCCTATTGAAGAGATTTCTTTCAAACATGTTCTAGACACTGATACTTGACATCAATCCTATAATACAAAAATGAATGCAAAATGACATATTTATTTGGATATGCTAAGTTTTTTTTTTTTTTTGGCTTCACTTTTTCTTTCTCATGTCTCCTCAAGCAACTCAATGATGTTATGTCTAACTAGAGAAGTAATGACTGGGGGCATGATCTCTTTTTTTTTGTTTTGTTTGTGGTTGAGTTCCAAAACATTTGAAACATTCATGAAAGAGGGGTGTCCACTATAAGAGCCTTCATCTCATGTTGGATGGCCATGTTTACCTCAACTCCTCTTAATTGGATAATTAGTAAGATTGGTACTTTTCCTTGTCTATTGAAGTGAATTCTTCATGCTTCAGTAATATCTAATACTCGTCTTGCTAAGTGAACTTATAGGTCACTGCGAGTACAAATTACAAATGTGGTCCTAGGATATGGATGTAAAGGCCATTGCAGACATACTATTTATTGATTGCTTAGCATAAGAAGGATCTTCCATGTGTTTGGCATGTCTGAATGCAAGCAATATTCTTGTTATCCTAGCACCTATGCTTTGATGCTTATGTTAACTTGCTATATTAAAAGGGACAAATGTTCTGGTCATTCTAGCTTCTTGTTCCTCGAATGCTTACTTTTAATCCTAAAAAATCTATGACATATGTCCTCTTCATATTTCCATGATTGCAAAGTTAGTGGTAATTATAGGATGTTTAAGGTTCATTTATGTCTAGTGATGATAAATTGTCGAGGCTTGGTAACTAGACCTAGGGTTGCATTTAATATAGTCTAGCAACACATAAATCACTTGCATAAGCACATGATTCAGTAGCAATTTTGTCTCTATTCTTAGTGATTATGGATTGGGAGTCTCTTTCAACATATCTAGATTCTCCATGACTGCACAAGCATTTGGTTCATTGGTTCATGCTCCTTGATGAAATACCTATCACTGTCAAGAAAAAACATGCAACACTACATAAGATGTTAGTTCATTTCCATATGCATTGAATCTATATACTCACATCATCTACTCTACATAATCCTAATCACATCACATCAAAGTGAGCATGCATCTTCCACATAACACATTTATCTGATCAATATCTCATGTAGATAAAAGTAAAACAGACATAGACAATGACATGTACATAGGAATACTTGGCTCAAAATCTCGTATATATATCAAAAAAATGTGTCAGTATAAAAAATGGGTGCTACTCGAGCGTTATCAATCAAAATCGTACAAAATGGTGCTGGCACACCAATAGATACATAGCCATAATTAAAATTGGGGATCTAAGTAATCAGGAGCTAACTGTGGCCTACACCATCACCCCTATAGCTAGAGGAGGGAGAGGAGGCAGCATATCTGGTCTCACTTGATGATGAGCACCCCCAAAATCTTGGGCATACTAGGAAAATTGAAGAACCTGCTAAGCCTCATTGAGCACAACTATAGAGTATGCTGAGAAATAATAAGCTACTCGGGCCATCTGCAATCTAACCTCATCTTGCAACATCTCTGCCCTCCGCTTAGCTGTTTGTACCTACTCCCATAGTCTCAAGATCTCCTAATCTCACTCAGCCAACCATGCATCCCTCACTACCACTATAATTTGTAACTCTCTAATCTACTAGGAAGTCTCATAGATCTGCTCCCTCTATGGTCAAAAAATATCTAGGGATCTTGTGGCAAGCTGCTCCTACATCTCCTCATCAAGCATCTTAGGTGCTTGCTTAGTGGGTGCCTACTCCTCCACCCTCAACCTCTTTTTTTTTCTTTTCCCTTTGCAGCTACTCCTAACCCCTAGCCGCTACTCCTAGCCTACTGCTACTCTACTGGTGCTTGTTGTGGGCCTGACACTACTCCCCCAAAGGGATTTGTAAATTGTAGGGTGGGGTGACTAATAAGATATGCCTGATATGCTACCATCACCCCTACATTGGCTACCTCTGGATAGTAGTCCCACTATGTCACAACTAGGTTGTGCACATCGATCATCGATCACCCTGCATCTAGTCTCATCAACCATCCCCGTGTTAGATCCTTTGTGACTTGCGCATAGGCACAAAACTCCTAGGAGATGTCCTGCTACCTTCCATACTGCCTCCATACTCAACTAATGGAAAACTACTTGATAATCTATGTAGTCCTATCTATCAGTAGTCGTGAGCTAAACATCCAACTGAGCTGTATGGGAGTGTTGTCCCACTCCTCAGTGTCTTGCCAGGGCTGCCATATGATAGAGACTATGTTATCAAGATGGGCCCTCCACTGCTTTGTCTTACCCAAGCTTTCCTAGGTAATATGTCCTCTATATTGGCATATGTATGGATCTATAGGCTCTTGGGCATCCTCAAAAATTAGTCATGTGACTAGCAGATGCTCCCATACCCAGACCTATAACACATACACACCAGCGGCCATACTCTTTCACTCGTGGTACACTATCTCATGCATCTCATAGAACATATGGGGGAGCATGCACTGACCCCGTCCATATCTCTCTGGTGCATCCAACATCCTCTACAACTTGATCTCCCATCCACACTCTAGTCCATGCTGCCCTCTATCAGGTACCAAGAAGTAGCTGATGAATATGGCCAAAACTATGGCCAATCTGTGTGTCTACCCATATGTGTGGACAAGCTCATCCTAGGCGATGGCCCATCCAATCTCTAACTATCTCCCAAAAAATGGTACACAATGCCTCTATACCTTCCTAGGGCACTGTGTCATATGATACTCTCAGCCCATGAAATGGTATGTGTAGGATCCTATATATGTCCTCGGGAGTCATAGTCATCTCTCCCTGAGGAAGGTGGAAGGTATTCATTTTTGAATGGAAATGCTCCACCAATGCAGTCAACAAGCCATGATTCACAAGAAATACTGGGATTTTGCATAGATATGTGAGCCCCAATCTATCTATATAAGCCATGTCCTCTACATCTAGGCTCTGTAACAAATCCCCATATGACAGATAGTGAGATCTGAACAAAACATCACCAAAGACCTCCTACACACACAAACAACAACAATGAGAAGAAAATGATCAGTACTCAATCAAAAAATTAGAATGATGAAGAAATGAATGCAAAGATCATGCTAAAAACATTAAAAAATGCAATTTTTATACATACTATTGTCACAGGTTTTCGCATGAAGATGTCTTTTCTCGTGTGAAAATTTATTTCTTCACGCTAGAACGTATATCTTTGTGTGAGAAATTTCATGTTATCGCACAAAAAAATAAATTTCCTACACAAGCTCAAATCCCCGTGTAAAGAAAGACATTTTTGCACAAAAAGAGACAATCTCGCATGATAGATGAAAAATCCATGAGCAAAATTCTAACATTGTGTGTGCGACAAGTGGGTATCTTCTGTGTGAGAATCCCCATCGAAGCACATGAAGATATGTCGGGTTGGAAAATCTTCACATGAAGAAATAGAGCCTTCACATGAGAAAGGATAGTCTCACATGAAGACCAATGTTGACCACCTAAAAATAAGCTAAAAGTGCAATAAATGACCTCAAAATGCATGAAAATGAAAATACAAAGCTCGGATATCAATAACTCACCGGAGATCCATAGTCTGTCGACCAGCTATGTGTTGTAATCTGATTGAAATAGATCATTGTATGGTAGATATTTTTGCTATAGAATATGTTCAATCATTCTTTTGTCACTAATGTCAAACTTGATATTTGGTGGAATGGCAATTGCTTATAAGATCCAAGCACTATCACTTAGTTGATTGATGAAGAATCAATAAGATGTAACAAAAGCACCTAAGGGAAAGGATGAGTTATGATTTTTGAATGAAGTGCAAAGATCAGTTAAGACAATGATAAAGTGATGTATTAACAATATACTTGAAGATTAAGAAACTATAGAAGAAGAAGTCGTAATAAGACTATCTAAAAACCTTGATTAAATTGATCAGAGGGAGTTGAGCAAACAAGATCAAGTGCCGAGTAAAGATCAAGTGCCAAGTAAAGATCAAGTGCCGAGTTGTGTTCATGTGTCGAGCATTAGAAAGTCAAAAGTGTCGAGCTACTACATTATTTAAAAAGTCAAAGATTTTCCAAATCTGAGCTAACATGGTTGTTATCTAGAATGTTGTGAGCTAGATAGAAGATAAGAATGATGAGCTAGTGGCACAGAACACTATGTAAAACATTTTTGGCGAATAAAACTAGATTCTAGAAAAAGTTTCTAAATAAAAACAAGATATGGGACAAATACATTGTATCCTACCTAATCTTTTGAAACCCTAAAGTTGAAGAGGAAGAATCGACCAAGAAAATTATTCCAGATTTCTATTTAAGGATTCATAAGGTCACGAAGCTAAGAGATTGGTCAAATATGAAAGCATGAAGTGCTAAAGAAGGTGCTAAGGAGGAAGAGAGAACAAAAACTCTATTTCAATAGGTGACCACAGAGATGATTGCATTGGTATGATGAGCAAGAAGACTCAAGGAGATGAAGCTTGAGAGGAAGACAAGCTGTCAAAGCCACAGTGATTGAAGCCAAGCAAAGGATTGAATGATGATTCAACTAAAGTAAATTAGAAATGTATAGATCCATGATTAGAAAGCTACAATATGTTGTACACAGTAGACCAGATATTGCTTTATCTGTTGGAATAGTGGCAAGATTTTTTCCAAACCCAAGAGAGAATCATCTTATGGTTGTCAAGAGAATAATGAGGTATCTAAAAGGTACAAAAGATTTTGGTTCGTATTACAAGAGGACTAAAAATTTTGATTTAAAGGCCTACACTAATGAAAATTGGGGAGGTAACATAGATGATAGAAAAAGTACTAGTGGAGGAGCACTTTTCTTAGGAAAAATATTAGTCACTTGGACTAGTAAAAAGCAAAGTTGTACATCATAGTCCATAGCAGAAGCTGAGTATGTTGTTGCTGCTATAAATTGTACAAATATTGTGTGGATCAAGCATCTATTGAAAGGAATGAAGGAAGAAATAATTGAACCTGTGATACTTTATTGTGATAACACAAGTGCTATCAGCATATCCAAGAACCCTATGATGCATGTCAAAAAAAAGCATATTGCAATCAAGTATCACTATGTAAGAGAATTGGTGGAAGACAAGCAAGTGAAGATGGAATATATCAATACAAAAGAACAAACTACTGACATCTTCACAAAACCATTACCTAAAGATGCATTTGAATATCTTAGAGCTAAGTTAGGGGTGATACCCCTAACCAAGGCTACTTAAGTAACAACAAGACAGCCCTACATCAAATAAGTTGATTGATCAGATGATATAAGTTGATGCAAAGGGTACTTACTTTAGGTTTAGCCTGAAGTAATTAGAGTACTAACATTCCAAACAAGTCACAAGAAAGATGGCAGAGGGAGATATTGGAAGTTCTTGTAAATGCTACAGTTGCATGATAAGATGCTGAAATAATGTGTCTTTGGCATTGTTGTCAAAGAGGGAGAAATACCATAAACTTATCAAAGCAAAGAAAGAGGGAGAGAGTAGAAAGAAGATGAAATTGATCAAAACAAAGAAAGAGGGAGAGAGTAGAAAGAATAGGAAACTGATCAAAGCAAAGAAAGAGGGAGAAATAGCTACAATTGGTCAAATCCCTAAAATAGAGGAATAGCAAAAACTAAACAGATCACGAAGTGAAAAGGAAAGGAGATAAGAAAACGAGGAGTAGAAGCAAAGAAAGAACTCAAGATGATAGATCTCAGAAGGAGCAGCTTAGGAGATTCAATAAAAAGATAAATCAGAAGGAATAAGATCAGAGAGAAATACAAAAGTCAACAAGTTTTCTTTTTGGCATTTGACTTACTTTTTTAGCCTAGTTAAAATTTTGTTAACTTGGTTGATCAGTCAGTTTTGGTTTGGTTGATTAGTTTGGTTTGCCATCAATGCCAAAGAGGGAGATTGTTGTAATTTGATTGAAACAAATCATTGTATAGTATATATTGTTGCTACAGAATATATTCAATCATTATTTTATCACTGATGTCAAACTTGCTATTTGGTGGAATGATAATTTCTTATAAGATCCAAGCACTATCACTTAGTTGATTGATGAAGAATCAATAAGATGTAACAAAAGCAACTAAGGGAAAGGTTGAGTTATGATTTTGGAATGAAGTGCAAAGATCAGTTAAGACAATGATAAAGTGATGTATTGACAATATACTTGAAGATGAAGAAAATGTAGAAGAATAAGTCATAATAAGACTATTTGCAAAGCTTTATTAAATTCATCAGAGGGAGATGAGAAAACAAGATCAAGTACCGTGTCGAGCATCAAAAAGTCAAAAGTGTCAAGCTGTTGCATTATTTGAAAAGTTAAAGATTCACCAAATCTGAGCTAACATGGTTGTTATCTAGAATTTTGTGAACCAGATAGAAGATAAGAATGATGAGCTGGTGGCACAAAACACTATGTAAAATATTTTTGGCAAATACAACTAGATTCCACATGAAGTTTCTAGATAAAAACAAGATATGGGATAGATACATTGTATCCTACCTAATCTTTTGAAACCCTAAAGTTAGAGAGGTAGAATTGAGCAGGAAAATTATTCCAGATTTCTATTTAAGGAGTCATAAGGTCACGAAGCTAAGAGGTTGGTCAAGTATGAAAGCATGAAGTGCTGAAGAAGGTGCTAAGGAGGAAGAGAGCACAGAAACTCTATTTCAATAGGTGACCACAGAGACGATTGCATTGGTATGATGATTAAGAAGACTCAAGGAAATGAAGCCTGAGAGGAAGACAAGCTATTAGAGCCACAATGATTGAAGCCAAGCAAAGGATTGAACTGAAGTATGATCTAAAATCTACAAGATATGTTATGAGTTGTATCAGATCAAAAGCCTTTATTGTTACTCTCTAGCAATTGTAACAATTAGTATAAATCCTATGGACTTAGGTTTGTTTAATAGCCATGTTGTAAATCCCTTAATAGGGTGACATTCCAAGTAAATGTTCCAAAGTCCTTTGACCAGGCCTATTCCTAACAGTATGGTGAAATCCTCTAACAAGGTCACATTTAATAGTGTGTTGTATGCCTTTAACAGGGCAGGCCTTTAATAGGGCATCACTTCAGAAGAGTGAGAATTGAGTAGCATGTTACTGGTGGTTTTTTCCAAATTGGGTTTCTACGTAAATCACTATGTCATCTGTTGATCTTGCATGTTTTATTCCTGCACGTTGATTTTCTATAACTTGCTAAGATGGTTGTTTTAAGCTTGGATGCATGAATAGTTTAATGGACTTGTTATAATTGGTGAAAAAGTATTATTAGGACATTTAGACCTTGGATAACTGATTCATCCCCCCCCTCAGTTACTCTAAAAAAATCCCAACACTATGTTGTGAAGAGCGCTCAAAATGATGATATCTCATGTTCACTTCCATACCTCTCTCAGAGCTCAAGCTGACTAAAAGACAAAATGCACAAATGAATTGAAAATGACCCCTTGGGCCCTTATGTAGGGGTTGACCTAGTTTTTGAAAGTGCTCCAATTTGCGCAAAAATCACCCCCTTGCTAATTTGACCATTTTGAATCCATTTTCAGGATCAAATTTGAAATCTGACACACCTAAGTGCCTCAAAAACATGTTTTAAAATTTTGGGGGCTGATGCGATCAAACACTTGTACAGTCTAAATTTTTTTGATCTTTTGGGATTCTTGGAATTCTTTCAACTCAAAATTCTTGATATTTTCAAAATCCATTTCGAAAATAGTCAAATCAAGTCAACCATGGCCAATTCTGCTCAACTTTTGGTCAAACTTGGTCTTTTGGACCTCAAAATGATGTCAAATTAATTCTAATTTTTCTTCTGATTGTTCTAATTTCTTCTACATTTTGCTAAATCTCAGATTTCTTCTACATATCTTTATCTAATACTTTATGTCACATTTTTGGTGTGTCATCTTTCAATTTCACTCCTGAGGGGGCAGGATAATTACATCATTGAATACTTATTGCTTGGGGCATCTTGTTCCCATCCTCTATCTTCATCATTCAGGGCATCTTATCACTAGGGACATCTTGTTTCCCTCCTTTTGGCATCTTTGTCATCTATTTAATCTAGTCATGGGTTGATTATAGGTATCCGGACAATATAAATCTTGACTCCTAAGGATCAAGCCTTATTCTTGGGATGATTCTATATCTCATAATTCAATTTTTTTATCTGCTATTGCTCTCAGGTATCCAGGTGTTCTATTTGGATCGTTAAAGATTAAGCTCCATTCTGGAGACAATCTTTTAAATGCTATTGCTCTTAGGTATCTAGGTGTTCTATCTAGATCCTTAAAGGTTAAGCTCCATTCTAGAAATAATCTTTTAAATGCTTTCAATTTAGGTATCTAGGTGTTCTATCTAGATGCTTAAAGATTAAGCTCCGTTCTGGAGACAATCTTTTAAATGCTATTGATCTTAGGTATCTAGGTGTTCTATCTAGATCCTTAAAAATTAAGCTCCATTTTGGAGACAATCTTTTAAATGCTATTGATTTTGAGTATCTAGACATTCTATCTGGATCTTTAAAGGTTAAACTTTGTTTTGATGAAAATCTTTAGAATGCTTATCAGTTTGGGTATCTAGGTGTTCTGCTTGGATTCCTTAGGATCAAACTCTATTCTAGAGATGGTTCTTAAAATCTTATCAATTGGTCTCTAAATCATCAACTTTGGAACCAATCTTATCTCTTGATTTGTGCATCATACTTTCTAATTTTCTTTGAATCAAACATGTTGCTTGCACATTCATTCATTCCTAACCCTAAATGAATTGGGGTCTATTTAAGAACATTTTTAGCATTGTAAAGGTAGTTCTTAGTGGAGTTAGAGACAATGTACTGTGTGGAGGATTTATTTCTCTAGAATCATACTATTGTAAGCCCATAGCGAAATTTTCATTGATAATAATATTTCTCTTTTCTTGTGTGTTCATTCTAGTCTTTGGTTGTGTTTCCATCAAGTGGTATCAAAGCAAGTTTTCTTGAGTGAGTAGATAGAGCATCGAATATGAGGTATTTTGTGCCAAGACTATGTGGTTGTGGGTTTGAGACAAGAAGATGCCTCCATGAAGGGAACACGATGGAAGGGTTGGGGTGTTACTCCTGAGGTTAGAGCCCTCCAGAGACAAGTTCAAGAATTGTAGTAGGAGATCTGTAGAGGACTGAATATTTCCATAGGCAACAAAAGTGAGGATGAAAATGAAGAAGAAGAAGAAAATATTGGACAGGAAGGGGAAGGTGAGAAGGGGCTTTTTAGGGCCATTTCTAAGCTTGCAAAAAGACCTAAAATTGATGTGGGTATGTTTTTGGGAACCCTAAACTCGAATGAGTTGATCGATTGGATCAATGAACTAGAGGAATATTTTGAGTATGAGGATATCAGAGACCCAGAGAGGGTTAAATTTGCAAAGGCCAAAATGAAAGGTCATGCCAAAATTTGGTGGCAAGAGGTTTAGCTAGAAAGGAATAGAAGAGGAAAGGAGAAAATCACAAGATGAGATCGCATGGTGGACAAAATAAAGAAGCAGTTCATTCCTATTGATTACAAGCTTGATTTGTTCAAGAAAATGCAAGGGTTAAAGCAAGCAAGAAAATCTATATAGGAATATATAGAGGAATGTTATCATCTTCTTATTAGGGTAGGGCATGCAAAAGCTAATAAGGAGAAGGTTGCTTGTTACCTCAGTGGGTTACGACCTAGCATTTAGGAGGAGTTAAGTCTAGTTAAAATGACTAGCATTGAAGAGGCATACCAGTTTTCCCTATGAGTTAAAGAGAAGCTAAACAAAAAAAATTTGAAAGAGGGCACAGTCAAGGAGGAAGGGGTGGTGGTAGGTCATTTGGAGGCTGAAATGAGACTTAAAAGAAAAATGAAGATGTGGGTACTAGCAGGAACCAGAGGAATGAGGGTTTCAGCCACTCCCATGATCAAAACTTTGGAGATCACAGAGGAAGAGGTAGAGGAAATGGACAAGGTTCAAGAAGAGGAGGCTTTTATGGTACCTATTTTCATTATAATGAAGAAGGTCATCATGCATTTGAATGCCCTCAATGACAAGGAAGGACATATAGGAGAGTTAATGGTCAAGCAAAGGTTTCTCATGTGGATGAGGATGCACAATCATTGCATTCTAAGGATGTAGAAAGAGGAGAGGTTCTCATAAATGAAAGGATCTTACTAAGTGGTGAGATTGAACCTAGAGAAAGGAGGAGTTTGTTTTGTACCAGGTGCAAGTGCAAGGATAAGTGTTGTGATGTGATTGTTGATGGTGGCAGAACTGACAACTTGGTGTCTGAGGAGATGGTCTCTTAGATAAAGCTCAAAAGGGAGAAACACCCCCAACCCTATTGGATTTCTTGGGTGAAGGATGATCATAAGGTCCTAGTTAGTGAATAATGTTTGGTGAAGTTCAAGATTGGGAGTTACCATGATGAAGTTCTTTGTGACATTATTCCAATGGATGTTTGTCATTTATTGTTGGGAAGACCATGGCAATTTAATAGACATTTTGTACATGATGGTCATGAAAATACATACTCTCTAACAAAGGATGGAGTTCACCACAAACTAAAGCCCTTGATAAAGGAAGGTGAAAAGGTATGCAATAGTGCTAGGATATGTCTTAATGATGGAAGAAATTTTTTGGATGGTACGAAAGATCAGCGTATGTGTTATGCTTTGATTCCTAGAAGAGATAAGGAAGGTAGTAGTGAAATTCCACCTAAAGTTTCAAGCTTATTAAGTGAGTATGGAGATGTCATCTTTGATAATGTTCTAGAAGGCTTGCCACTAATAAGGCAAATCAGTCATCATATAGATTTAATCCCTAGAGCTAGTTTGCTTAACAAGGCTACTCATAGGATGACTCCTACTGAAACTAAGGAGAAAAAAAAACAAGTTCAGGAGCTATTGAGAAAAGCTTTGATTTGAGAGAGCCCAAGTCCATGTGCAGTACCCATAGTACTAGCACCAAAGAAGGATGGAGAGGGGAGAATGTGCAAGACTCTTGCACTAAATAGAATAACCATCAAGTATCAGTTTCTTTTGCCAAGAATGGATGATATTATGGATTATTTGAGTGGAGCTCAGTACTTCACAAAGATAGATCTCAAGAGTGGCTATCATCAGATATGAATACAAGAGGAAGATGAGTGGAAGACTACATTCAATACCAAGGATGACATATATGAGTGGTTAGTCATGTCCTTTGGACTAACCAACACACCAAACACCTTCATGTGGCTTATGAATGAGGTATTAAAGAAATTCTTGGAAAAATTTGTTATTGTCTATTTGGATGATATTTTAACTTTTAGTATTGTACTGTCCTTGAAAGGTTGAGGAAAGAGAAAATGTTGATTAATTTGAAGAAAGGTAGCTTTGTTAAAAAAGAGTTAGTCTACTTGGGGTTTGTTGTATCATCTAAAGGTCTCAAAATGGATCCAGAGAAGGTAAAGGCCACCTTGGAATGGCCTACTCCAAGGTCTACTACTGAGGTGAGATCATTTCATGGTCTGGTTAGTCTTTATAGGAAATTCATTAAGAATTTCAGTGGCATATGTGCACCCTTGACTGAAACAATAAGAGGGGAGAGGAAAGAGTTCAAGTGGACTACAACAATTGTAAGAAGTTTTGAATTGTTGAAGAAGAAGGTAATAGAATAACCTATGTTGGCACTTCCAAATTTTAGTAAATTATTCTAGGTAGATTGTGATGCTAGTGGTAGTGCTATTGGGGTTGTATTGAGTCAAGAAGGTAAGCCTATTGCATATTTTAGTGAAAAATTGAATGATGCAAAGAAGAAGTATTCTATTTATGATCATGAGTTCTATGCAATCATTTAGGCCTTAAAGAAATGGAGGCATTATTTATTGCCAAAAGAATTTGTCTTGTATATTGATCAACAAGCATTGCAGTACCTAAATAGCCAAGGTAAATTGAACCAAAGACATATGAAGTGGGTAGAGTTCATGTAGAGCTATACATTTGTGTTGAAACATAGAAGTGGAAGGTCTAATAGGGTAGTAGATGCATTGAGTAGGAGACAGTTGTTGCTTACAGTAATGCAAGTTGAATTGGTTAGGTTTGATGAACTCAAGAATCTATACTCGAAGGATCCTTATTTTGTTGAAGCATGGAAGGCTTGTAAAGAACCTATTACTATAGAAATAACTAGGTGGCTAGATTATTTGATTCAGGATGATATGTTGTTCAAGGGAAGTCAATTATGCATTCTGAGGAGTTCCATGAAGGAAAACTTGATCAAAGAGAAACACAGTGGGGGAATGGTGGGGTACTTTGATTGAGAGAACATTATTTTTGGCCTCAAATGTCACAAGATGTGAAGAAATTTGTGTAGAGTTGTCAAGTATGTCAAGCAACCAAAGGATTTAGTCACAATACTAGACTTTACCAGCTATTGCCTATTCCGTCAAAGCCTTGGGAGGACATAAGTATGGATTTTGTTCTTAGATTTCTGAGGACACAAAGGGGTAATGACTTAGTATTTGTGGTGGTTGATAGTTTCTCCAAGATGGCACATTTCATTCCATGCCACAAGACTCATGATGTTGTACATATTGCAAATTTTTTTCGAGAGAGATGGTGAGACTACATGGTCTCCCTAAGAGTATTGTTTTTGACAAAGATACTAAATTTGTGGGGTATTTTTGGAGGACTTTATGGAAGAAGTTGAGGACATAATTGAGGTTTAGTTCTACACATCATCTATAGTCTAATGGAAAAACTAAAGTGGTAAATAGAAGTTTGGGCAATTTTCTAAGGTGTTTAGTGGGAGATAAGCCCAAGGGATGGGATTTGATTCTGCCACAAGCAGAATTTGCTTACAATAATTTCGTAAATAGGAGTATTGGTAGGTCACCATTCCAAATTGTGTATGGAACTAGTCCAAGGACTACACCAGAATTGAGGAAGATGGAGCAAGGGGAGAGGACAAGTATCGAGGTAGAAGAATTTTTTGAACATATTAAGAGCCTAGATGAGGAGGTCCATGTACACATCACCAAGATGAATCAATAGTATAAAGCTAGGGCAGATCAAAGGAGGAGACATAAGGAGTTCCAAGTAGAGGATCTAGTTATGATACACTTATAAAAGGAATGGTTTCCAGTGGGTACTTACAACAAGTTGAAGATGAAGACATTTGGTCCTTGTAAAATTTTGAAGAATCATGACTCGAGAAATGCATATGAGGTGGAGTTGCTAGATGGGATTCACATTTCTCCTATCTTCAACATTAAAAAATTAATAGAATATCATGATGATGGTGTAGATGAGGGGTTGATGCTAGAGCCATGTCTAATTCCTACTTCTAAGAAGGAGGAGATAGAAGAGATTCTAGATAGTCGTGTGGGTAAGAGTACCAAAAATAGGCAGTATAAAGAGTACCTAGTGAAGTGGAAACGAAGACCAATAGAGGACTCAACTTGGATATCAGTAGCAAATTTTTCCCATTTGGGTTTTCCTCTACCATAAAGTGACAGGGTCACTTTTCAATCAACCCTGGGTGTCTAATGCAAGAGCATCTAGTGGTGTAAGGGCAATCTCGTATCACCCAAAAATATGCTTAGAGATAGTTTATATTTAGTATGTTTTTATTTATAGATACCCATTTGGGTCAAATAAAGGTTCTAACTCTCATAGTTCCACTATTAGTTTTATGGGTTAAAGTTTTTAAGCACCTTGGGATATGTGTAAATGTAGAAAATGGGTTATTTTGTAATAGAGCCAAAATTATGATGAGTTAGAGGGTGTAATTTGGAGGGATGATTATACTTGAAATTTAAAATGCTCTAGAAAAAGAATCAAGTCAAAAGACTTTATGGTTAGAAAGTTATTGCAGTTTTAAGTTTCTTGGAGACCTCCTAAGAGCACTTCAAAGTCAGATATGGGGCACTAAATGGCCTTTTTTGGGGCCAAAAAATGGGGGATGAGAAAATCTATCCTTAGGGATATAGATCACTTTGAGAGCTTTCTAAAAATGTAAATGGTTCATCAATTGAAGTCTTGGTTCAAAAGTTATGCCTCTCAGAAGTTGGACTACCGTTTCTAGATTCTTCTAATTTTACACCACCTTCTAACATGACTTTTGGAACCTTCTATTTTGGTGGTGAATGCCAACTAGTGTATTCTAGAATGTATTCCTAACCCTAAATGAAATGGGGTCTATTTCAGAACATTTCTAGCATTGTAAAGGCAGTTCTTAGTGCAGTTAGAGAGAAGGTACTATGTGGAGGATTTATTTCTCTAGAATCATACTATTGTAAGCCCATAGGAAAATTTTCATTGATAATAATATTTCACTTTTCCTGTGTGTTTATTCTGGTCTTTGTTTGTGTCTCCATCAAGTGAAATCATCAACAAGAATCATAAAGTACCTTTCACCATAGAATATTTTTGTCTTTGTAGGACCACTCAAATATATGTGCAAAACATCCAACTTTGTTGAAGTAGTAAATTTCTTGCTTGGAAATGAAATTTTCTTCTATTTTTCCATTACACATTCCTTACATACCATGTTAGTAGGTTTCACAATCTTAGGCAAATCTCTAATTGCAAATGTGGTACTCACCTTCACAATGTTATCAAAGTTGATATGAAAAAATTTCTTATTCCATAACCAACTATCATCCACATTAGCAACTAGATATTTCATCTCAGTAGGATTCAACTAAAATACATTACCTCTTTTTCTTGTACTAGTACCAGTCAATGTGTCATTTTTATCTTTAATAATGCAAGTCTTCTTTGTAAACTACAACTAATATTGCTTGTCCACTAGTTATCCAACACTCAAAAGATTATGTTTCAAATCATCCAAAAAATAAAAATTGTTAGTGTTAGTCTTTCCATCAAGTGTAATAGATCCTTTTCATTTTATATGATAGGTTGCATTATTTCCAACTTCAACTACTCCTCCATCATAGTTATTGAATTAAACAATCTTATTCATATCTCTAGTCATGTGATGAGAACAAACACTATCTATGATTGCTTTCACTATCTATAATCCAATCATATTTCTTCTTTTCAACTTGTAATACTTATGCTTTTCTTCTTCAAATTCTTCTTTTTCAAGGATTTCTTCTTGTAAGAATTTTCCTTAGGAAAAAATCACCCAAAACCAAGAAGCTCAACGACTAACACAAAATAGACCAACATAGTATGATCAAAATAACAATATGAAATTCAATTGATGTATAAGTACACTAGAAGTGTTTGAATATAAAGGCCTCTAGAATTTCTAGGAGTTAGCAATATGATAAGCCTCGCAACTAAGCACATGTCCACCAAGAGTGGATTATCCTCCATTAAGCATAGGAGTTAGTGCGATGATGAGAGGATAAGCCTACAAAGGTGTATCACATAAAATTATGTTGTAGAAACCATGTGCTTAATTAAGAGTGCAAACAATTGTGTTGTCTACATGACAATTTAGTTAATTATGAAAACTCCAGTGTTGTAGACACCATGTGCTAAATTAGAGTTGCTTACTCCTATGTTGTCAACATGCAACTCATATGAGTACACATGCTCCTAGGTGTCTAACCTAATAAATAATAAAATAATACATTTATCCTAAGTAAACTTAAGTAAGTGTAAATAATATTTATTTACACTAACACCTCCCTTTTAGTGCAACTTAGGGGAATGCACTTAAGCTCAAAAAAGCTATGATGAAATGCATAATGGGTCTTGGATACTAGACCATGTTAGGTACCAATGTACGAATGCAATGCTCCATAATGCAATAAAATCTCTTTGAAAATGAAAAATGAGGGAAAACCTCATGGGAAAAACCCTACCCCAAAAAGAGAGATAAGTACAATAAGGAAAGATGCATGAATGGATGGAGTAATCAAGACCCCACCCATTATGACATACATCATGCATATACAATAGAGAATCCCTCCATGAATTCCCTCCCTTAGTGAAGGATCTCGTGATGATGAGTGCTTGAAGACAAAATAAAATCCAATGCCTACTAACAACATTTCTCCCTTTAGGAAGAAGATACACCAAGTCTAGGTGCAAGTATGCTTGCCACTATGGATAGGAAGATGGAAGAGGGATCCATATGTAGTATGTTGTGGATGCTACCTTTAAAGTCTACTCATATGTTGACAAGTCTTTGATGAATGTAGATGCCATGAACCAATTTGGTGAATGCCCAAAAGAAGGTGGCAAATAAGGTAACATGTCCATGTATGAAGCTAAATCAAACTCCAAAGACAATGAATCATCCTAATAGGAATATGTAGGAAGAGAAGCAATGTCACCTCCCCTCAATAATGTGGGTACACCCATGAAAGAGGCTCCTTGATGACTAAAGAAGATACACCATGAAACCTAAATAATGTGCTGCCTTGTAGGAATAAGTGGTGCCATAGGTGTAGTAGAGAATGCTCCCCAACTGATAGGATCAGTAGAAGCAATAGGAGCATTAGGAGGTAAGATCTCATATGGAGTTGATGGTGCCATAACTGGAGTGACTAGAGCTAGAATGTCCTCTAGTAATAGGGACTCGTGGATCTCCATATGCTTCTCAAATACACATCCAAATTTCATGAGGAAAACTTTCCATACTAAGACAAGCAAAAGATTCCTTACTCATATGTTTATACATAAAGTGAAGAAGATTAGAAAGATGTTCCCAATTAGGATTAGGTGGTAATATCTTTGAATAGAGATAAGGAAACACTTATGTTCTCTTAGATGATCAATGATTAAAACACTCCATTTGTGATATTTCCTCATTGTCCACCTCGATCTTATACCAAATTGAGATTTGTGACAAGACTCCATGAGATCAAAGAATGTATGCACCCTCCCAAAATGAAAAAATAATCAATCAACCCCCCCTAATGTATGATTTGGCACTTTATAGGTAGTGCATTTATAATAGGCCACTTTGTCAAAATGGACTTAGTGGACTTCTATTTTTTTTTGTTTACAACCTGCTCTTCTAGTTCAAATCTAGAACTTTACAATGTAGCTCAGAAATACAACAATTTTGAAGTAATATAATGCAAAGAAAAGACCTATTTCTAAAAGTGATATTTCTATCCACACAAGCCTATAATCTTATTGCAGATCTAGAAAGTAGACAAAAATTTATACACTTTAGAAAAAAAAGAACCTAAAAATGTGTCCAAATGAGCCCATACAGAGCAATTGAAGTTGTAAAATACAAGATTGGATAGGTATAGTCACCAAAAACTATAATTTTTGAAAAATCCATGCACCAAAACTAGAAAATAATAGCACCACTAAATTTTTTAAGAAATTCTAGCCAAAAAAAAAAAAAAAATTCACCTAATTTGGAGCCCAGATGACTGAGATATGGTCTCCCAAAGTCAGATTGTCAAATCAAAACCAAATCTAAAGAAGGGTTTGAGAAAAAAACTACAAGGTTAAATTTGATGTCCAAATAGTCATTGTGGTAGTGCAATTTGGCCTGCAAATGATAGTTAAATGACTATCAAATTTAACATAGTGACTAGCTAACATCAGCAAAAAGGGGTCCGCTTGGCTGATGTGGTAGATGATGTTAGAAGTTGTATGAATGTGATGTGTCTTAGTCATATTCTTATGTGGTAGATCATAGGGATCCATGTGGATAGCTGACTTAGCATCAAGCTATTTATGAACTTGGCAAGTATAGAGGATGGGCCTATGAATGAGCATCGCATGGAAAATCAAAGCCAGAGTTTTATTCAGCCGCTAGTGGGAGGAAGGTATCCAAGTTCCACCAAAGTTGCAGTGGGTGCCAAAAAATAGTCATCAGTGGATCAGTACATGAGAATGGAGTTTGGAAGATGGGTTGAAGTTTGGAAGACGACACTAAAAAACAATTAACAGCTCTAGCGAGATTTAAAAGGCTAGTGAGGTGGTGTGGGTTTTATCCCACATTCACCCCAATGTAGTGCAAACTTTATTTAAAAGAAAAAAACAAGAGAGCCTTCAGTGGCTTGAAGCTACTGTGGTAACTGCCGAATGTGATTTGATTTATTGGATGTGGTTTGATCTGTCAGATTTGTGTGGCATGACCTAGATTTGATTGTGTTCTCCACTGTGTATTCTTGGCCAACAAAATTGTGTTCACTAGGTGGTATGTAGAGACCACCAATGTTGAAAGAAATATTCTACCAAATATCCTACAAAGGTTGGGGTTTGACCATTCGGTTCCTACAAAAACAAATTCTCTAGAGGCTTGATAGGCTGAATTTTTTTTGAAAATACAAATCTAAAAATTCTAAAAAATTACAAAATAATGGCAGGGAAAATAAATCTAGATCTAAAAAAATAAATGCATAGATCTAAAAATGATCATAACTAATTTGCAAATTGGGCCTTTGGGTGCTGATTTGCAAAATAAAATTCCTCAAATTTGACTATGGCCCGACATAAGAAAATTTATAGTCAAATTTCAATGAATCAATACTCTAGATGCAATGGTGAGGCTTTCTTTGGCTCTAGATGCTCCCAATTGGTATAGATACTCTAGATTTGAATCGAGGTGTCCTCAGAGAGGTGAAGCAAGAATGGTCTCCAATGGCTATGAAATGATATTCCTATGGCTTTGATACCATGTAAGAATTTTCCTTAGGAAAAAATCACCCAAGACCAAGAAGCTCAAAAACTAGCACAAATTAGACCAACTGAGTGTGATTAGAATTACAATATGAAATTCAATTAATGTACAAGTATACTAGAAGTGTCTAAATATAAAGGTCTCTAGAATGCTCCTAGAATGTCTAGGAGTTAGCAATATGATAAGCCTAAACTAAGAACATGTCCACTAAGAGTGGATTATCCTCCATTAAGCACATGAGTTAGTGCAATGATGAGAGGATAAGCCAACAAAGGTGTGTCACGTAAAATTATGTTGTAGACACCATGTGCTAAATTAGAGTTACTTACTCCTATGTTGTCAACATGACAACTCATATGAGTATGAATACTCCTAGATGTCTAACCTAATAAATAATAAAATAATGTATTTATCCTAAGTAAACTTAAGTAAGTATAAATAATAATTATTTACACTAACACTTCCTTAATATCAACGAATCATATTTCATCATCACTTTCACTCAATATCTCTTCCACTTTAGCATTTAATTCATCCTCATTAGCAAAATGGTAATCCTTAGACATTCTTGATTTACAAGGATTTCTAGACTTTCTTTTTCTCTTGGGACATTTATAAGAATAATGGTCATATTCATTACAAGTCGAAAACTTAAATATTTTATTATCTTTAGGTTCTCTCTTCATAAGTAGGGAAAGTCCTTCCTCAATCTTCTTGTCTTCATCCCCTTTTTTTGGTTGCTATTAGCATAATCTCTACTTGTACTAGCACTCCTTCAAAATAGAGGTGTGATACTTAGTGTATTGAAAGCAATTTCAACTCTAAAAAATTCTCCACTCTATCTCATCCACATCTTAGCTAATTTTAATCTCCCAAGAAGGGTCTCTATTGTAAAATTAGATGTGTAGGGAATAACTTGTTCAATCATTTGTGTTATTTATTTGTATGCAACTATCAACGTCTTCAATTTTTCCATAAAACTTCATCTTTTAATTTCTCTCCTCCACAAGTCTTGATTCCTACAATAATATTTGTTATTCTACCAAAATAACTTCTTATATATTTATCTTTCATTATCTTAGCATCTTGAAATAATATCCAATTTTGTAATCTAACCTTATAAGTATGTTCATCACCTTCAAATCTACTTTGTAAAGCTTTCCAAAATTCATGAGAACATCTTAAATATTTTACCTGACCAAATTCAGTTTAACGAAGATTTGATAATAGTTCTTCTCTAGCAAGCATATTGTACATGAATGTTTCTTTCTCTATTTCATTATAATCTTCAAGCTTGTCTTCTTTAATTACATCCTTTTTAATTGTAGTGATCAACCAATAACCTAGATGCATGCATAATAGTTGTGTATTTATCATTTCCTTCCAAAAAAAATAGTAAACTCCATCAAACTTCAGAGTTTCTTTTTTGAAGTGTATCATAGATCTCATTAATTTGTTAAGCTTTTCCTTCAAGAACCTAATGCTCTAATACTAATTGTTAGAAAGTAAATTCCACCATGATAACTGAGGGGGATGGGTGGTTGAAATAGTTATGCAATTAAAACAACTCTCAATATCTTCTTTAATTTTGAAACATATAAAAAGTAGATGCAACAACAATAGAAAGATAACCATATGCAATAACACCAAATATGTTACATATAGAAACCCTTGATCAGAGGGAAAACCCAAGTGGGGATGGTACCCACACAATGGTGTACTAATATAAAAGTTCCTTATGAAAGGATGGACTCTATTAGGAGCCAATGAAATACAATTACTACACATGAATCCCTGTTAGCAGATTCCAACCCTATTAGGAGTTGTGCCAACCCTATTAGGACTTGAAAGGAAGAAAAAATGGCCCACTATCCAAATAGATTTAGTACTATCCTCACTGAATAATACAAGTGTACATCAAAACCTATCCAATAGCAACTTATGTTTCCAAATACACTTCCCTATAAGCATATTGTGTCTCAACTGCACCAATTTCTTCTCTAATCCAAAAGATATTTTCATGTAAGATGTAATGACCCACTCAGAGATCCTTTGAATGAGGATTCAATACAATCCAATTTTTTTTTTAAAACCAGTATGGATGCACATGACACTCAACATACAAGGACCACAAAGATCACAATGAAAGACTTAACCACAATCTCGACAACCCATAAATCTCCAAACACCACTACCAAACTAACATGCTCAAATAGAAAATGAAATCGAAAGATGACAGTAGAACATAAAATCTCAAAATCTATCCAAGCATGGAAAAATCAAGCAATCACAAAGGCTACTCAAATCACCAAAAAGTGTTCTCTGAAAAACAATAGTGATACCCCATATTTTCCATGTGAGATCATCCCAACCTATAGTTTCATGCATGAAAGTACCCTTCCACGTAAAAAATTAAAACAAGCCATCCAAGGATTTTCCTTTTGTACAAAGGAAAGCTTGGTCCAGCAACCAAAGTATAGAAAAGTGGTGCCAAGGTTTGCATGAAGACATGCTAGGAAGCACACAAAGAAATACAACATGCCACCTGAGAAAATGCCAAGTCTCGCACTAGAGAGATTATAATCTCACAGAAGAGAGAACACAATCTCACATGAAAATTTGCAAAACAATTAGAAATAAGACTAAAAAATAGGAAAGATAATTTCCTCCACACCAAGGAGTATCAGATCCACAAATCAATGCATAGACACTCACACAAAATAACTACAAGACAAAAATTGTGACTAACCATCTAAACATAGCAGTAAAGAAAAAGTATTGAAAGCAACATCGTAATGAATGAACATAATAAAATTCATGTGCAGTTCCTCCCAACCATAATAGAATCATGAGACCTTGAAGGTCCTAGCCAGCCCTCATGCGTAACATCCAAAATTGCCAATTAGATTGTCAGAGTTATCTTATGAGGGTTTTACCACTAAAGTGTAATAACATCATAAGAATAAGGAAATCTAACATGTTAACAAGTAAAGCAATAGATATTTCAACTAATCAAAACACATCATAATAAAGGAATGCATCAAATAAATTAACATCATCTAAACATGATATCCAAGCATTCCCATGAAAGCATAAATCACAAGAAAACATACTCCAAATAAACTAAAATACCAAGTGAACATCAAGAACTGGTCACACTGGAACAATAGACCATCTCTGTACACTAGTCCTCAGTAGTGGTATAGGTAGCTACACCTCTCAACTACATGGAACCCATAGGTCCACTCCCGTTAGGTTGATGAAGATCATGATCCAACCACAAAAACACATAAAGAAAATGTCCATGGCTAAAACTTATGCCAAATAGTAATGATGACTGAAACCAAGATCATGAGATAATGCACGTACTATAGGTCTTGGCAAGACACTCAATGGGTTACTATGTAGGGGCTGACAACATGGAGAGTCACTTGGCATTGAAAATCCCAAGCTTGGTATCATGTGGCTCAACTCCCCAATGGAAGGCTCTTGCACTGTATCCTTTTTATTATCTTAAGTTCTATTACCACCCAATATTTTATTTAGTTATCACTTACTTAAAACTTCCTCTGCCAACCCATTGGGAAAAGGTCACTAGGCTTTGAGATAGAAGCCCTCTCCATGGATGCTACCCTACCCTACCCATGCTCATCGAACGATGAGTGCTCATAGGCATACATATTCCCAACCCAACCTCAAATTATCATAACTCCATTGAAGTTCAAATGAGAGATTAGGCCTTGTAAGTCACCTGACAAGTGTATATGTATATACTCATGTGTGGTGCACCACCGACATTAAGATCATAACACAAGGATTGGATGAGAACACAAGCAAAATATCACTCATCTAAAAATAAAATTGAGAGGACAAATTCTACATGAATCCCAAAGAACAATAAAACCATGCATCATGAACTCACAAATCTACACAAATCCAAATACAAAAATAAAAGTGCAACAATGGTTTGACTGAAATCCTAAGGGTACTCCAAGTCCATGATCAACAACATGCCAATAAAACCTGAGAAAGTTGGGTAGCATGCAAATCGAGGTAAAAACCTCAAACCTAAAAAACTTCAAAATTAAAACCTATTTGGTATTAGGGAAAAAAGACATGAAAATCCAATTAAAATTGAGTTTGGTGTCGATATGCAAAAACAAATAGCATAATGGTGCAAAACCCCAAACCCTCATCCTCAAAAATGAGGAAATGCTCATACTTGCCCAACTGGGTAGAGCTAGCATATAGAAATGGAGGGAAACACTAGTTCTCAACCTCCTAACAAATGGCTACCAAAAATAGAAGTAGAAATAGAGCTAAAACCATAACATGGGAGATCCCTACCTCGTAGCCAAAAGGGAAAAAAGGGAATTTGAGCCATAAAATAAAGATCTCATAGAAGTGGCCAAAAATTGCAACAATCTAAGGTCTCCCTAAGCTAGATCCAATGAGATCGATCTCACGATGATCCCATGCCCATAGCTCCCACAATGAACAAAAATATAATTCCTCATGAAGAGGATTTTGGGTTTTACTTTCAAACTTTCTAATTCAAAAGTGAGAATTAAGGAATTAAATTCCTTTTTGGATACTTATTGACTTTTCAAGTGAATAATCGATTAGGGTAAGTAACCAGGTAACCTAGTTAAACCCCAAATCAACTCGAACAAGAATAGGCCATTCTAAGTAATTGGAATTCATCTATGGAAAAGCTACTAGAAATTCAAATAAAACAAAATAGAGCCCAAAAACCCTTAAACTAAAATCACATAATCCTTAACAACTTTCACGACATTACAAACCTCTAAATGCAAAGACATGCTTATTGGTCTAATCACATATTGCAAATGAGTTTGAATTTATCAAATCACTAGAAGGTTTAATTTAAACATTTAAATAAGATACATCAACCATACAGGGATGACATTGGCAAATATGTTCATGGCTGAATCACTAACTCCATATGTCATTCCTAGGGATATAAATCTTGTACACTAAAACACATGATCAAGTGCAATTGCATATAATAACATAGCCAAAGCAATAAATGCATTAAATAAACTAATTTAACCATTTATTCAATTATATTGAAATAATCCATTTACATCACTCACGTTCACATAAGGCATAACAAAGAAAGAATGAAGCAATTAACCATATCCTTAAATCCACATATAACCAAATTAGAGATATGTCCAAATACCAAATAACCAAATATCATCATAAAACATACTATCATCTCAAAATGGCATCATCATGCAAATATGATCAACTAGACAACATAGTAATCTAGCATGGGCAATTCATTTCTAATTATTTAAGCATTTGATAATGGTTGTTTAAACAACATGAAAAGGAACTTAAAACACATAAGAAAACATAGTCATAAACATGACTTACCACTGCTATAGGAACCTAGTCCAATGTAGCAGGGCAATAATACACAATGCAACTCTATACCCATCTTAGGGTAATCACAAAACAACATCATGATACCACATCAATCCTAGTAACCACTAGCACAAACCTCAATGAAACCATCTAACACATCATAATCTCATAAATCATCTATAAGCATAATCAAAATAACTGATACAGTAACATAAATCAAATCAACTCAATGGTGTAGAGCACTCATGGTCTCAATCATGATCACTCACCAAGCAAGATCATCAAGGTTGCATCCATCAGGATGACTTACAAAAATCAAATGGGAGAGGTACTACATAAGATTGCACAGTCCACAATATCATTTTATCCACATTGGATACTTTTCCACAAGGAAACAACCTTTTCTTTATACCAAGTCCTAGAATAAGTTATTGAGTTGGACTTTAGGCTTTCCTAATTTACAATAATCATATAGGACCAAATTAAGATATTACATTACAACATTAAATATTTTTACAATTACAAACTATCTATTGGCTCACAATCTTCATAGCTATCTATTAAAAATAGGAAATACTAGTTGGGGGGGGGGGTGCGGGGGTGGGTGGGGCGGTGAGTCAGTATTTTACAAACTTTAGCGTAAGATTGGATATTATTAACAATCTTGTATATGAAAGTAAACTAACTATGTTGAATAGTAAACATAACCATGTTGTAAAAGAACTCATAACACCATATTTTGTTAACTAGGGAAACCCTAGCCAAGGGAAAACCCTAGTGGGGATGGTACCCACAAAATGATCCACTAATTGAAAGTATCTTGTGAAAGATATTGACCCTATTAGGATTCAGTTACAGCTATATATTGTCTCGATCCTTGTTAGAGGACTAGGCCTTGTTAGAAGCCTTGGCCCTGTTAGGAGTTTTAACATACAAATACAAAATATATGCAAGATGAGTCCACTGCCCCAACATGCAATATACAATGTAGTTCCTTTAATACAAAGAAATAGATACAAAAACCTCTTTACACTACTGATAATATCTTTAATATTTGGCATTGCCTTTTTTGCTCACAAAATTCATATTCCTCTAATCAAACATTAGATTTGCATATCACATAATACCTACATGCATCACCAAAACTTTGCATTCACAATATTTCATTTATACCTTGCTAATTTACAAATTACTACCAAGTTGGCCTTAATGTCTTATGACACTTTACAAAATACAAAATAACCTTTTACTAAATTAGTATTAACATCTTGTATGTCATCACTAATTAGTTAAGTAATTATTTCCTAAACAAAATAATTCCTTAACCCAAAATACCTATTTCTCTATTGCACTTTGTTCTACCTATGAAATACCATAATTGGTAATATGATCATAACTCTTGTTGTGTTATTCATACTATCTTGTGGACTTTACCATAGAATCCTCATGCTCTATACTATATTTCTAGAAGTGCACACATGCCAATATGACTTCTATGAATTGTGTTGATCAAAACTCTAATTGTTTTGCCAGATAAGCTAAGTGATACTTAGATAATTTTCTAAGTATAAATGCCATAACTCATTCCTCATAGTCTTCCCTCTTCGAATGGAAGATATGTTTAATAAATGACAAAATAAAATGTCTAAATTATCCAAATTTCTAACAATATCCCCCTTTGGCATTGATGGCAACATATGGGAAAATTGGTTAAGCCCCAAAAATTTCAAATTCAAAAACTTTACAGAACATGGCTTTAACAAAATTTCAAAACTATGGATCATTGCATTTTAACCATCTTTCCTTATATCTCCTAATTACATTATAAAACTTTACCTTTGAATATTCTACTTACATTTAATATTATCTCTCCCTTTTGTACATATCTATATTTATACAATTTTAGTTACTCTTTTGCCAACATATATAACTATTCAATTTTCCTTACTCTTCTCTCCCCCTTTCACACCAATGAAAAAGGTGCCAAAACTTATGTAAAATTCAAAACTTTGTGTTACCTTTTCCTCACACTAAATTTGGAATTCTTGAAACACAATCTGCAAAGCTTGTTTTCAAGCTCTCAAATTCCTTTTATCAAGTGCCTTTGACTACCTCTGATATGCTGCATAGTGCACATGGGCCATAGGATGCCACCTCCATTGCATTAAAATATGTATATAAAATATTTTCATATGATGTATTGGTTGCAAGACATTCCTCAAGCTCCTTCTACACTTTTCTTATCTTCAAAGTTAGTTTCTCTCTTAGCAAAGAGATCCTCTTTACCAGTTTCTCTTTTCTTAGTTTAATTATTTTGATGTCATCATGAACTTGTGAAAAAATTTCCTCAATAATTTTATAGTCAATCAAAACTTATAGTTCCTTCAACTTAGCACCAAATTCATCATTTATGTCTTTGATATAATTGTATGATAGAGTACATTGACCATAACATTTTCTTCCTTCCTCTAAACATCTCCTTAGTTCCTTGATGCAAGCATAAAGTGTTTGCAAATCACTCCTTACGTTAGTACACATGGTATCAAATAGTTGTTCATCATGTCTTATTTGAGCTTGACTTGCTACTACCTCTGCCAATAGAGTAAATTCACTATCAAAAGCATTTATTAGCTAAGCTCCTCTCTAATGAGGGTCAGTTTCTTTTATCCTAATAGATATAACTTCTTGCAATTTATCTGATACTTCTCCCAAAGTTTTCTCCAAGCTCTTTACTTTGTTATTCTTCTCAAATGGCTTTCTTAAGGATGATATCAGGCCTAGTTGGTAATCTTCATTAGATAAGCTCTCCAAAGCTAATAGTAAAAGCATCTTACCTTTCTCAGGTGTCTTCCTTTCTTCCTTTTTTTTTTTCTCCTTTTCTTTTTTCTTTTTCTTGTTTCTTTCTCTCTTCTTTCTCTAATCTTTTTTCTCTTCTTCTTCTTTGTTTAATTCTTCCTTTTTCTTTGTGTCTTCTTCTTCCAATCTCTTCTTCTCATCTTCTTCTAATTTCCTCTTCTTTTCTACCTCTAACTTTTCATTTTCTTTCTTTCTATCCTCCTCCTCCTTTTTTTTCCTCATCTTCCTCTTCATTTTCAAAACTAGTGTAATCAACCAAATTTTCAATAATAGCTTGTCCATAATCCTTGAAAGGATAATCTTCATCATATATTGTGATCTTTGTACTATCCACTTGGATGGTATTAGTACCAATGATCACTTGTAGAGTTGATTCTACCATTAATGTATTTTTGGCTATCTCGACAATTGATATAGTTGTAGGTATAGTCTTTGTAGACTTCTCTGTCACTATTGCAGACTCAGCTAGTAATATCTTATTTTCTTCCATAGGGATTTCTCCCCCTAAGACTTTTCTTATTTGCACAATACTATGTGTAGAAGTCATGAATTTTATAATTGCTTGCTCTATCTCCTAAGTCTTGACTTCCCCATAATTTCCACCCATCAAAAGAATTTCTCTTCTTTTTTTTCCTTAGCAAGGGTGCAATACCCTTCATTATCCACTCCATGTCATCATTATTGTTTATTAAACATAATTTTTTGATCTAGTTTTCTCTAATTCCTCTATCTTCATCAACTACTCTTATTTTTCTATTTATCAATCTATTGTAAAAGTCTTGTAGTATATCCTTTTGTATGTCTTCAAATTTCTTATCCATTAATATCATATGTCTGACTATTGCATTCTCTAACTGTAATCTATCTATATTAATCTAAGAATTATAGTATTTGTTTAATTGCACAAAAGTTCTTTTATCAATAATTTGAACAATCAAAGTCTCAACCTCTGGCTTCCAGGATTTCTTAATAGAGAATTTCTTCACCTCTATTTCTACCTTTTCTATTGGTTTTTCCTCTACTTCTTCTTCAGACTCATCTAATTCAACTATTTTTATTGTCTTCCTTCTTTTTTTTGGTCCACTAAACATTTACTTTTTCTATTCTTGGGATGTGGTTTATATTATTCTTTCTTTACTTATGTTAACCCCACAAACTTTTTTGTGTTGGGAGGGGTTACTATCTAAACCTTTTTTATACTAATGTCCTAATGCAATGCAGGGCAAGAGAATCTACAAAGGAGATTTCCTAGCCCATAAAAAATAACCACATAGTAGAAGAATAATAATAACATATATATTTAGATCCAAAATAATTCCAATTCTCATAATATAATCATAAGATTTACATCCAACATGCCTGATTGTAAGGCCTTCTAGGTTATAGCCAAATACATAAGCAATTACAATAGTAATTTTGCAAGATCCCTCAAGATCCAATTCCAACTCTAGCTAGTCTAGATCCACACTCTAGTAGAAACCTCCAAAGAAGATCTCAACTTGTGCTTGAAAGCCCACCAAGCAATCTCCTTGTTTCCCAAGCTGCAACTACTAGCTCTTCAAAGTTCTCTCCTCCTCCACATCCTCTTCTCCAACCTAGATCCCAAACTGAATAATGACTCACTCCACTAAATAAATTCCTAAAAGACTCCACAAGACCCCCTACTTATACCCAACTAAGCCACAAGTTATCTTAGCCCATTAAAAATTAAAATAAACACTTACATTAAATATATGCATAAGCCACAAGTCAGCCTAGCATGTTACATTTAATGATGCCACATATTAAATGTCTTTTTACCTTTTTTCTCCATTTTTATTTATTTATTTATTTATCTTTCTTCTAGTTTTCATCACTTTCTCTATCCTACATAATTTTTTTTCATACCCCCTTTTGTTTTTTGATGCAAGATGCTCCTACATTAGACTTCTTAGGTAGATAGAAAAGTGTATCCCACACTTTGATACCAAAAGAAATATCTGCAACCATCTTCATCTTCACCAAAGGCTTCCACACCAATAGGGAAAAGAAAACCAAATTATACATCATCCAAACATCAGAAGCATATGAATCACCACTAACCAATCAACATGCAATTTATCACATCCATCCATATAAGAAATAATTACATCCAACTCCACATCCCTAATGATAACATGTAGATCCAAGTCCAAATCCACATTAGCAGCAATATGTAACTCCTTAGCAACATATGCCAAACTCTCAATACTAGCAATCTCATTTCTCACAACAAGATGTTCTATAACACACAACTCATCACCAACAACAACCTAATTATCCATGACCAAGCACTCTATAATTTCCATGTCAGATCTAACCAACTAATAATGAAAACCAATCTCCATCCCAACATCAACAAGGTTAGGAATATCCTCAACAACAACCTCAAGTTTCTCTATAGGTTTTGCATCAAACTCCACAAATTGATCAAAAAAACCAACCTCTTCCACCTTGACCTTGTTATGCCATATTTTCTCTCAAACAAGTCTTCTAACTAGCTAGACAACTCTCTTCTAGATTGGCATAATCCAACTCCACAAATCTCTACAACACTCAACCATTCTTTCCTTAACTCGATCAGTCAATCTAGCTTCAAACCAATAAGACATCTCTAAAACCTCTTCTCCACCACATCATGGAGATTCATAATCACTTTAGGGTCTAATCCTCTTAGAGCCATCTTTCAAGATCTTCATAAATTCTCTGCAAAAAATTATCAACAGATCAATCTTTCCAAACAAGATCAACCTTTTATCTTTGCAACCATAGATCCACCTGCATGTCCTCTACAATTTTAAGTCAAAACCAAGATATATCACCTTACAAAAAGGATATCTAGGACTCTAGAAAGAACATTCCACAAGATAAAACTAATTTGATAAACTTCACCCCAAGGTCCTGGTGCAAACTACCTCACATCTTGTGATCTATCAACATGCTTGGGAAAACTTTCTCTACTATCATTTGGTTCAGTGCAAGGAAAGAGAATCCCCAAAGAAGATTTCCTAACCCCTAGAAAATAGCCACATAATTGAAGAATAATAATAACATAGATATTTAGATCCAAAATAATTCCAATTCTCATAATATAATCATACAATTTATATCTAACATGCTCAATTATAAGGCCTTCAAGGTTATGGCCAAATACATAAGCAATTACAATAGTAATTCTACAAGATCCCTCAAGATTCAATCCCAACTCTAGCTAGTCCAGATCCACATTCTGGTAGAAACTTCCAAAGAAGATCTCAACTTGTGCTCGCAAGCCCACCAAGAAATCTCCTTATTTCTCAAGTCATAGCTACTAGCTCTTCAAAGTTCACTCCTCCTCCACATCCTCTTCTCCAAGCTGGATCCCACACTAAATATTGAGTCACTCCACTAAATGAATTCCTAAAAGACACCACAAGACCCCCTACTTATACCCAACTAAGCTACAAATTAGCTTAGCCTATTACAAATTAAAATAAACCCTTACATTAAATATATGCATAAGCCACAAGTTGGCCTAGCAAGTTACATTAAATAAACTCTCAAGCCACTAGTTAAATTTAATAATGTCACCTATTAAATGTCTTGTTACCTTTTTTCTACATTTTTATTTCTTTATTTCTTTATTTTTCTTCTAGTTTTCGTCACTTTCTCTCTCCTCCACAATTTTTTTCACACCCCCATAATGTCCTCTTAATATTTTTCCTTCTATACTAGTCACTTAATAGTAGGTTGTACTTGAGATACTACAACATATGGTGCATTCACTAATTGTCCTACCATTATAACTCCTTATGAAGTCCCAACTTCAACTGCTAGGGGTTTAGCCATCAAGCCTTTTGTTTGAACATTATCCCTCATTTCCATAGCCATTCCCACTACCTCTTTATATTATTACCTTGTCATTCTTGATTCTTTTAGCATTGCATCATTTCACTTCTCAACTTTCTTCTTGATACTTTTTTTGTGAAGTTCACTAAACTTTTCCTCATAAGTACCCCATCTAGGACATTCCTCATTTTATTCAAATTCTAGAATTATCTTCACATAAGCTTTAATCAACTATTATGGCATCTCATATCCCATAGGATCAATTAATTTGACTCTAGGGTCCATTGCTTCTATATAGGTAACATTTGTCTCTACCATGAAGCAAATATCATTTGTACTTCTCAACTAAAGTAGGTGGAATTATGAATCTTTGTTTCATATCTAATTGGAAAATCTTCATCATCCTTACCATATCATCACTTATTCTTTCCTCTAATTACTTTCTATAATTTTGTGTTATCATACTCATTGTGCATCTATTGTTGTCTCATTCCCAATCATACATACTAGGGAAACTTCTAATAACTTGAAAGAATAAATGTAATAGTAAAAACTCAAATCTGAATACAACATTCTTTATTTTCTTTAACTTCTCAATATTATCTAGAAACTATTGTTTCACAATTTCACACATGTTTACTTTATACTTCTTAACTATCATAAGGTAAGTTGCATGGATGAATCTGGGAGACATAGAATTCACTCTAGAATTGTAGTTCATCTTGTACCCAATAATCTTGCTAATAACTCTTACAATAGTTTTAGTTATTAGGTCAATTTTTATATTCCTACTAGCACACTTGGTTTTCAGTTTTTTCTCCACTAACTTCTTTACATTTTCCTCATTAACAGTATTGTATCCTTCATTATTGGGACCAATAAGTTTGTAAATCATATCATTATCAATCATGACACATGTATCTCCTACCTTAAACATACCTTCATGAATTTGGCTCAAAATGATTCTACTCCACTCATGATTCTCAAAATTCATATAGAACATATGCTTAACAATATTCAAACCCTTGTCTCAAAGATAGATCATTGTTGCATACTAGGTCTAGGTCTTTATGTATGTTATTGTCTCCAATACTTTCAAACTTGCAATGCATATATGCTCCAACATCTTCAACATGTAAAACATTGCGTGGAACTTGAAAACATGCTCCTAAGGGATCATCTTCCAAAGACACATATGGATTCTTCTTAAATATATACCTATGATGTTCACTTACATCACAAACTATGGGATTTTCCATTTCTCATATTAAAGCTTCAAATTACAACTTTGCACATGATAATAACTTGTTGCTGCATAACTAGAGCTTATTTTAACTCTTGCAATTGAAAAATCCTTCAATTTCACTTCAAATTTTCTCCAAAGAACTTCTTTAACTCTTGCATGATCAAATGGTACTCCATAACTTGATTTCATCCATTAAATTACTTTCAATTCATTGCTACATTAATTGCATAAGTATGTAATCAACAAAAATTTATTTTTGATTACCAAAAAACTTAATTTCTTTCATGCAATCATATACAATCTTAAAAGCATCTACACTCATAACCACAACTTCAACACATCATAGTGTACCTCATCGTAACTATGCAAACCTTAACTCACTTTTTGTCATCATTTCTACCTCTTTAATGCTCGATCACTTATGGAAAATACTTAATTCAAATATGATGAATCAAATACAATTCATGACTTCAATATGCCTTCAAAAGTGAATTAGATTGGTCTTTAGCTTTGAAAAATACCTCTTTATATTCTTCTACATGGTCATTTATGTTGCCTTTCTGATTGTCATTATTGTTATCAGTTTTTTATGGCATTCTTGTTCATATTCCTTTGGAAGTTTGGATTCATTTTTTTGTTCCTCATTCATTCTACAAAATCTTTCAATATGACCAAAGTTGTTAAATAACTAGCATATTGGTGCATTATTTCCAAATTGGTAACAGGTTTAAATGACTTATGTGTGTAGTCCCTTTTCATATGACCAACTTTATTACATGCATAACATCTACCTTTGAATTCATATCTTACTTCCTTAGGTGATTCAATTTGCTTGGATTTTTTAGGTTCATCAATGTGTTTAGGTTGATTAACTTGTTCAATCTCCTTATGTGCATCAATAGATCGATTTGAATCAATCTTATTTAGATCTTATTTTTCTTGCATAGGTTGATGTATCTTAGGATTAGATTTCTTTCTAGCTTTTGATTTCTTAGTGGACTTTTCTCCAATGAAATATCCCAAGATCAGGCTTATCCGAAGAAGGTCTCTAAAAATATATTTTTCATCAATCTTTTCACTGCTAGAATATAATCTCTCAAGTTGTTTCTTAGATTGTGTTAACTCTCCTTTCACAATAATATTATATTTCTCAAGTTCTACATATTGCAATTTAGAAGATTCAAGTTTAGATGTGACATTTGTAAGGTTGGATCTTAGATCTGCATTCTCAAATTTTAGATTTGACTCAACTTTTCTATCATCTTTCTTTAGGATCAAATTTAGATTAGTAATTTTCAATTCATGCTGTAGTATCTCATTTTCTTTATTTTGTCTTAAAACTCCATCATTTTTATGGATTTGATCCTTAGGCTCTTTCTTGGACTTGAGATGATCAACCTTGTCTTTTAGCTTTCCAATATAGTCCTTTACATCCTCATATCTTACTTCAAAGAACCTCTTTCTTTAGCAAGAATATCAATCTACTCAAGAGCTTCTTCTAGGTTCTTCTATAACTATTTCATATCATAGCGATCTTACTCAAGTTTTTAAGCCTCTTTTGAGTAATTGTGCTTTGATACCACTTGTTAGAAATAGGAAATATTGTGGGGTAGGAGTGGGGGGGGGGGGGGGGGATCAATATTTTACAAAATTTATCCCAAGACTGGGTATTATTAACAATCTTATAACTTGCATATGAAAATAAACTAACTATGCTAAACAATAAACATAACCATGAAATAAGAGAACTCACAACACCACATTTTGTTAACTAGGGAAACCTTGGTGGGAATGGTACCACAAAATGATCCACTAACTAAAAGCATCTTGTGAAATATATTGACCCTATTAGAGTATGTTACATATATATAATGTCTTGATCCTTGTTAGAGGACTAGGCCTTGTTAGAAGCCTCAAGCCTATTAGGATTTTTAATATAAAAATAAATAATGTATGCAAGATGAGCTCATTTCCCAAACATACAATATACAATGCAGTTCCTTTAATACAAAGAGATAGATACAAAAACCACTTTACACTATTGTTGATATCTTCAATATTTGATACTACCTTTTCTACTCACAAAATTTACATTCCTCTAATCAAACATCAGATTTTTCACATCACATAATACCCACATGTATCACCAAAACTTCACATTCAAAAACTTTCCTTTATACCTTGCTAATTTACAAATTACTACCTAGTCGACCTTCATGTCTTATTACACTTTACAAAATACAAAACAACCTTTTGCTAACTTAGGGTTAACATCTAGAATGTTGTCCCTAATTTGTTAATTAATTATTTCATAAATAAAATAATTCCTTAACCCAAAAATACCAATTTCTTTGTTATACGTTGTTCTACCTATGTACTATCATAATTGGTAATCTGATCATAACTCTTTTCATACTATCTATACTATCTTGTAGACTTTACTATAGAATCCTTATACTCTATACTATAAGAATTTGCCTAAGGGAAAAATTCACCCAGGAACTAAGAACTCAAACACAAGCACACAATAGACTAAAGAGAGAGAGAGAGTATGATTAGAATAACAATGTATTCATTAATTTGTTCTGAGAGTACACTAGGAGTGCCTGAATATAAAGGCCTCAGTAGAGCTTCTAGAATGTATAGAAGTTAGCATCATGATGTGTCATACAACCAAGCCCATGTCCACCAGATATGGATTATCCTCCATTAAGCATGGAAGTAAGTGTGGTGAGCCTACAAGGGTGTGACATGCAAAACAGTGTTGTAGACACCATGCGCTTAAATAAAGTTGCATACTCCTATGTTGTCAACATGACAACTCAAAAGGTGTGCAAACTCCTAAGTGTCTCAAAAATAAAAATAATTAAATAATGCATTAACCTAAGTAAACTTAACTAAGTGTAAATAGTAAAGTACGTATTTACACCAACACCCCCCCTTAAGTGAAACTTAGGGGAATGCCCTTAAGCTTACAAACTAGGATGAAGATGCATAATGGGTCCTGGCTACTAGGCCATATTAGGTACCCATGTACATAATGAAATGAAAATCTCCCATAAAGTAGGAAAAGAGGGAAAACCTCATGGGAAAAACCCTCCCCCAAAAAGAGAGATAAAGATGGATGCGTCGATGGATGGAGTAATCAAGACCCCCCCATTACAACATACATCCAATATATACAAAAGATAATAAGAGAAGGAAGAGAGATAGAATAGGCTCCCCCCCCAAAAGAAGAATGCCAACAAGTGAAAGCTGCTCTAAGGAAGAAGCTGGTCCAAGAATGCAGAAATGTGTTCCTCCCCTTAGGAAGAAACAATGCCCAAGGTACACTCCTAAAGATGTGTGCTGGCCCTAAAACTTGCTCAAGTATCCCTACACTGATGCTGAAGTTCACCCCTTCCAACTGTGCTAAAAAGAATGAGTGTAGATCTAGCAAGGATGTCTGTTGAACCTATTCCACTGAACCATCTATCTCCTCTACTGACAAAGAATCCTCCACTAATTGCTATTCATAAGGATCCACAATCACACCAACCTCAAAAGATTGATCATGTAGAGAATGGACATGAGGGTTAGAGTGAGCCCTCACAACAACTATAGAAGAATCATCATCAATGAGAAGATGTAAGTCCTCAAGTCTATCTCCCAAGTCAACTAAAGCTGGAGCTTGAAGATGAGATGTACCATGTTGTGATGGACCTTTCACTATGGCAATGTAAGCACATGGATTGGACTGATGTGACTTCTCACTACAACTGTCGATAGAACCCCACGTGTGTGAACTTGTTGAAGCACTATTGCTGGTGTCACTATCAATTTCCACTGGGTATGATGTGTGAAGAGGAGTAGAGGATAAGCTCAGTGAACTTTCCTCAAAGTGTACATCCTTCTCCACAAAAATCTCATGAGTCTCCTATAAGCCTTCAATTATCTTCATAACTAATAAAGGTACAAGGCCTAGGTGTTGGTGCCTTGCAACTCCTGGAAGATAGGTTTTCCCATGCTGGACAACCAAAGACTCTAAGGTGACTCAAAATTGATTTTTTGCCGCACCATGGCTCAAAAGGAGTCTTGCCATCTAAGGCTGGATGAGGAGACCTATTAAGTATGTGAGTAGCACTGCTAATGGCTTCAACTTCAAGTGTAGGATCAAGAGACTTAGCCTTAATTATGAAACTTGCCATGGTCTTGAGAGTCCTAATCCTCATAGCTGTAACATCTATCTTGTGCAAACTGAATGCTGGTGAGTTCTGAAGATCAATCCCCTAAATTCTACAAAAGTTCTTTAGTCTTCTGTCAACATATCTGTTCTCATTGTCCACCCTTAGTACTTTGATGGCTTTCCTTGACTTGAGTTCAACATGAGTCTTAAACTCTTGAAGCTTATGAACCAATTCATTCTTATGATGAAGGAAGAAGACCCAAGTGAATCTTGAAAATTCATCAACAAATGGGAGTATGTAGCAGCCTTAGCTGACTGAAGTCACTGCAAAGGGTCCTGCTAATACCATGTGAACTAGCCGAAGAACAACTGGAGCTTGAGAAGACTTCCCTTTATCATACTTCTCCTTGAGATTCATATACACTAAACAATATGAACACTCTCCCTTAGAAAAGTTGATATTGGGTAGACCTTTAACCATGTGTCTTGAGCAAAGTTGCTGAAGAGAGCGGAAGTCAAGGCGACCAAACTGCTCGTGCCATATGTTGATTTGTGTAGTAGAGTGAGTTAACAAGGCTTGAGAAGGACTCTTAGGCACAAAGTGGGAGAAGGAGTATAACCTCTTGTCATTGTTGACTTTCCCAATTGCTACCAATGAATCATCTTTGAGACTTCACACCATCACTAAATCAGGAAGGAACTCAACCTTATGACCATCTCCAAGGTGAGAGATTTGGTAAACTGATAGTAGATTGGAGCTTAGATTTGGAACATAGAGAACATCTTTGAATTCCCCATCTTCCATTTCAACATTTCATTTCCCTTCAACTTCCATCTTAGTATCATCTCCCATGAAGATGTGTGGTACCTTTGACTGCTTCAATGAAGAAAAGTCTTCCCTTAAAGAACCCATGTGGTAAGAGGTGCCTCAATCAAGTATCCATTTTGAAGAAGAACTTGTGTTGGCCATAAGTTCTTGACCTTTACCTTTTAAAGAGGTAGGAGTAGAATCCTTGGAAGTACCTGGCACTTAAATCTTATTCTTCTTGAGTAGATTTTCTAACTCATCGATTCTTTTTGTTTTGCAATGATGCTCGTCATGATTTGGCTTTTTGCAGTATGCACAAAAGAGTTTGTCCTTCTTTTCATTACTTCCCTTCTTGTTTGAAGAAGAACTACCTTGTTGAGAGGAGTCATGTTGTGTCTCAGGTTGTGTTTTCTACTTCCACTGCTTCTTCTTCTTGTTGCTTTTTCCCCCTTGACTAGATTTGTGATCATCACTAGCTACTAAGGCTTTGGTCTTAGATGACTTGAGAAGACCAAAATCCACCAAGTGAGATTTTTCAACAATCAACATGTCTGAAAATCCTTCAAAGGAAGGCTTCTGGTAAGTAGATCTCATGGTTAACTTGTGAGTATTAAAACTTGAAACAAAGTTAGCGTACTCAGAAGGTAGCTTCTTCAGGATGTGATGAATCAACCTGTCATCCTTTATGGGATTTCCACAATCTTTAAGAAGTGCCCTATACTCATTGACTTTGATGATGTAATCCTAAATTGTGTCATAATTTTTAGGATCCAAGAGAAGTAGATCATCCTCAATCTGAAATCTCTTTTCTTCATCCACTTTACCATACAACTATTCAAGTTTGTCCCAAGCTTCCTTAGAGTCTGAACAATTTTTAATGTGGAAGAGAAGATCACTATGCACACAAATTTTGATAACACCTAAAGCCTGATGGTCTTGTCTGTTCCAATCAATGAGTTCTTTAGCATTAGTAGGTTTGGTAATTATACCATCAACATAAAGACTATATCCTTTTTCCATTAATCTACTCCATGCAATATCTTTCCATGTAGAATAGTTATGTGAAGTTAGAGGAGGACATTTAAAACCCATGATGTAGAAATGAAAAGATTACAATAAAGAGACACACAAAACATAGTACACACACCCCTTTTTCACTCAATCAAAAGAACCCCCCCAAAAGAGATGTTGTTGGCACTTTATAAGTAGTGCATTTACAATGGGCCACTTGTCAAAATGTACAAAGTGGACTTTCTAATTTTGCATTTACAACTACATTATGAGGCTTAAATCTATCACTTAAGCACTGTAGCTTAGATTTATAAAAATTCTGAAAAGAATCAAAGCTTTATAATGCCAAAGAAGGCCTAATTCTAAAAGTGAGAAATTTGTCCACACAACCCTAGAATCTAACTTTAGATCTGGAAATTAGACAAAAAAATATGCACTTTCAAAAAAATGGAACCTAAAAAAGTGACCAGATGTGCCCGTACAAAGCTTCTGAAGTTGCAAAAGGCAAGATTATGCAGGTACAATCACCAAAAAATAAAAATTCTGCAAAATATTTGCACCAAAACTAGAAAACAACATGACCACTAGAAAACTCAAGAAATTTTACCTAATTTCAAAAAAAATTGCACCTAAATCAGAGTATGGATGTCGAAGATATGAGCTCGCAAAGTCGGGCTGCCAAATTGAAAAGCAATCTGGAGAGTGGTCTAGAGGAGAAACTGCAAAGTTAAATTTGATGGTCAAACAATCATGAAAATAGTTGTAAAATTTCCTAGAATGACGTCCAGACAGGCATCAAATTTAACCCCGTAAAATAATGACATTAGCAAAAAGAAAGGCGCCCAGTGACATGGTAGGATGACGTGTCTATTGACTCAGACTTTCATACGATACGAACTGACATGTGTCAAGATCTGTACACTAATGTGGCAAAGGGCTAGATGTCCATAGGTGATGTGGCAATTTTGGTTGTCACTGATGACTGTACACCCGCATGGTAGAATGTGGCAGGAAAATATGTCGTGTGTGTTTGCTGAGACACCTCCATGTGTCTAGATCAGACTGGTCTACGTGCCTAGGTGAGAGAATAGTGTCATGTCAAGAAAAAACATTGACGAGAACAAATTTGTGAACACCATGGCAAGCTGGGTTCAAAGAACAGTCTTAAACTCCTGCCTACACTATGGAAGACACCGTAGAACCCTGGAGAATATAGATCTGCCGTCGGGAGGTGAGAATCGTTGTCGGAGCAGAAGTTACAGTTGCCTCTGATGCCAAAAAATAGGAACACAAATGTCAAAAACCTTTACTATGTGGTGGCTGGAGTGTAGTGATAGCATGCCAAAATCTTAGCAACGGGGATTGGAGATCAAAGACCGCACTGTAAAGTTTGAACACCAAAAGGTCACAGAGCAGGCAAAAGAAAACACTCTTTGCACAGTCACTGGGAAGTCAAATGCCAAGCCACCAGTTTAGTGGGAAATATCCCACATTCTTGGGATTAGCAATAGCATTGTTGTATAAAAAATATGCTGCATGCATCAAACAAAGTGTCACGGCGGCGGTTAGGCTTTCTCGCCGAGTGTTGGAGGGTGCCCAGCCAGTTGGGATGTATGTGATATGTGACTGCCAATTTCACAGCTTCTACCTGATTTGTACAAATTATGCAGTATAGCCTAGCTCTGTAGTTTGCAGAGAATATTCTCTCCTATGAATGAAATAATAAAACCCTACGCCAAATAATAAACCTTCCACAAATGGCAGATCTGGGGTGTCACTACCTGGGTTTGCTAAAAAAAATTTCTCCAAATTTTTGAAAATAATTGGACGGAAAATAAATAGCAGAGAAAAATAAAATTGCAGATCTGAAATTAATCAAATGAATTAGCGAAAATGACCATACCCATATCGCAAATCGGGGCCTTCGAGTTTCAATTTGCAAAAAAAATTTGCCTCACTATCGACTTTGAGCCAAGGTAGGCGTGCTTATAGTCAATTTGCACCGGTTCAGCATTCCGGATGCAATGGAGAGGTTAGATCTAATGCTAGACGCTCCCAATTTTTGCAGCATTCTGGATGCAGGCTGAGGTAATGAAGCAAACAAGAGGTCTTGAATGACTTGTGATGAGAAAATCTCCAATCTCTGATACCATGTAAGAATTTTCCTAAGGGAAAAATTCACCTAAGAACTAAGAACTCAAACACAAGCACACAGTAGACCAAAGAGAGAGAGAGAGTATAATTAGAATAATGATGTATTCATTAATTTGTTCTGAGAGTACACTAGGAGTGCCTGAATATAAAGGCCTTAGTAGAGCTTCTAGAATGCATAGAAGTTAGCATCATGATGTGTCATACAACCAAGCACATGTCCACCAGATATGGATTATCCTCCATTAAGAACAAAAGTAAGTGTGGTGATGAGAGGATAAGCCTACAAGGGTGTGACACACAAAATAGTGTTGTAGACACCATGTGCTTAAATAAAGTTGCATAATCCAATGTTGTCAACATAACAACTCAAAAGGTGTGCAAACTCCTAAGTGTCTCACAAATAAAAATAATAAAATAATGCAAAATAATTAAATAATGCATTAACCTAAGTAAACTTAATTGTAAATAGTAAAGTACGTATTTACACCAACATATACTATCTTTTCTCAAATTCTACCCTCTTCATACAAAAGATATGTTGCCATAAATGATAACATCCAATGCCCACCTTAGCTAAATTTCCAACACTTTCTACAAGCTGATCATCTAAATGTGTGTGATCAACCAAAGCATCTTCAACATGTCTTCAATCTCTATCTAAGCTCAATCAACCAGATTCCATATCTATTAGGAGATAAAATCAAAACATCAATACCTGCTTTCCAAAAATGCTGTCTAAAAGCTTCCTTCATCACATCCTGCATAACTCTATCTAGACATCATATTTCCATACATTTTTTTAACTATAGCATCTAGACATACTCTAAAACATAATCTCATGTCTGCATAAGTTGATCTTCAATCCTCAAACCGCACAAAGATAAAACTATGTTTGCTACTCTATCAGTCTTCACAGAATAACTAGTATGTTGACATCAATGACAAAAAATTTCATGAATGAAATTTACAACCACTAAAATATGTCTCCAACACTACTAGGATACTCCCCCATAGGAATACCAATGATCATTCATGCTAATAGTAGGTTACCACCTTCTTAGACTATTCAATTCTATATTTTACAAGAAGAAGAACTTGTGATTTGTTGCAGGGTGACCACCTTACTTGGGGAAGGTAATCGCTTCTCTCTCCATTCTCTCTTTTTCTTTCATGCTAGTGGAGATAGATTTTGAAGCTATGTTTTTAATGATTTTTCTCTTACATTTATTATGTCATCATTTATGCTCTTAATTTTTTTTCCAAATATGATACTAGTGGGAAAGACATTTCTGCAATTGAGGTCTCTTTCACTGGTTGATTTGAGTTTGTTTTAGTACTAACCCCTTGTTGTGTCTTTGTCTTTATAGCTTTGTTTTTGTACATGTGTGCATGGATATGGAGTTAGGACCCTTGTTCATGGGGACTATTCCCTTTGACTACGTGATGTTCTATCTCATTGTGATTCATTAGATTCTTCACTTCTTCTTCTCCCTACATTGACATGAGTGGTTTGATCCACACCCTCTCTAAAACTGATTCTAAATGTACCATCTTAAATTAGAAGTACCTTAATTTAATGAAGGTTTAGTACCCACTTAATGTGATTTCATCATTCATTTTCATCTCTCCTCATTTCCTCCCCTTTCTTATCCTTTCTCATAGGTGGAATTAGGATAAGACCTAATAGATCCTATTTAAAGATCTCATTTTCATGGTGTAAATATTGAGGGAGGATATAACAACCTAGGTTTTCCTTTCCTTCATCCAATCACTCAAAATCCATTTTTTTTACATTATAACAACTATATCTCTATTGGGAACAATTTTTTAAATTGTATGTTGTCATTGATGTTAAAAAAATGTAAGTATTACTGATCACATTTAGTATTCAGTATTAACCAAGCATTCAAGAAATGAAGGGTGTCAATATTAACCAAGCATTCAGGAAATGAAGGGTATCAATATTAACCAAGTGGTCAGCCAATGAAGGACTTTCAGTATTATTGTGGTCTCACAAAACATACCCCATTTCAAGTCATAAAATGGGGACCCCCTAGTTTCAAAATCTTCTACAAGACGCCTAGCTATGTGCCTTGCTCATACAAGACCCTCCTCTAGGTCTAAGTCGAACCCTAGTCTCTAATTGGACAATTTTGGGAAGTGAAGAGGAGAAAATAATCTAGTTTTTTAGACTTCTTTGTGCATATAGTTTACATATGTACATCTATGCTAAGTGCCTAGATGCATATTTGCCTCTCTTTGAGGATGCACACTTGCAAATGTGCACAACCTCGAAGGTGTGCACTAAGGCCAAGGTGGGGTTTATGTAACCCCCACCCCTCCCCTTTTCTTTCTCACTTGATCTCTAACTCCTCTTTTTAGTGCACCTTCACACCTATCAAAGGTCTACTCCTCCACTCCTTAACATATCTAGACCACCTTTTCTAAAGGTAAAATGAAAAATCTTGGAGATGCGCACATTCACACTTGCACGTGTGAACACCCTCAAGAGGTTACATGTGTACACCTAAAATTAAGCATAATTTCCCATAATAATAACAAAGAGAAATCACATATGTGTATTCTTAGTTGTGCACCTTACATACATGCGTAGGTGTGCTAAGTGTGTACCTATGCACTTTGTTCTAAATATGCTAATCATAAACTCATTTGTATACTTGCACACCTACGTAGGTGTGATAGTGCACATATTAGGCACTTAAGGGAGTTTTGGCTAGTTTTTTTTTGTTTTTGCTTAGTTTCTCAATAGTCTAAGTCACATCTAAGTATAATCATGGTTTTTTAACATCAAAATACTAATAGTTCTTCCTTTTGTGTAGATACAATGGCATCATCATCCTCCATGGTGGAAAAGATGGCACCAAAGCTAGTGTCTTTTAAATACCAAAGAGCACTAAAGAAGTCCCAATTCCAAGATAAACACACATATATCTGAGACATTAAATTAGGGCACATAGATTGGAATGACTTCCTCACCCTTTGCAACAAACTAAAAGAAAGATTAGGTATGGTGTTGTCTCTGATCCAAAGTGAATTAGTAAATGTTGTGTCTCACCCAACATTAGTTTAATCATCTAAGTTTATTATGACAATGACTCAACATTATGTGCCAAACAACAAGGTTGTAAAGAGTGTGATAGGGGAGATCAATTTGGATCTCAGGTCATGAACATTGAAAAGGTTTTCCACCTTCTGAGGATAGATCAATATCTTCAAATCACTTATGAGGGTTAAAGAAAATGGTATAGGGAGAATGAAGTAAAAGCCAAGAAGATGGTGCAATCAAAATACCTAATTGACAAGATACCATTGGGTCAAAGAGAAGGAAAGGTTAATATGATGTGTGGGTATATGATAGATGATATCAAACACTCAATTATTCTCCTAAGTGGAGCCATGGGTCTTCCCATAGCAAGCCATTTGGAGACATCAATGGTAGACTTTATTGAAACTATTAGGATAGGCAAGATGTCTATTGATTGGGCTACTATCTTCAATAAAAATCTAGATGAGCAACTAATCTCAATGAAGAATGACCCTCACTTTTATATGACTTCATATATGGTGTATCTCCTGGAAGCTAGGACCACAGACTATCCTATATTGTAAATAAAGGGAAGCATGCAGGACGTGAATGCTTGGCCCTATGTAGTATACCCATAGCTAGTCAAAAAGAAGCTCCCACTAAAAAGTGTGGGATAAAAGGTGGTCAATGATGGTTTCATGTTCACCATAATTTGATTCATAGAAGGGGATTATGTGAAGAGGATATTAGTAGAAGTTGCAGCATGAATAAAATAATTTGGTGCATATTATATATAGTTTAATACCTTCACCTATCTCTAGGTAGCTAGTACTCTCTTGTATCCAAAAAATCTCCTATGATACCCATTTGATAGGTTGATATTACTAGAGATAGCTTAACAACTTGCCTCTTCCTATGACCAAGTGAGGAAACAACACAAGAAGACATGGGTGTGGTTGACCACCATCGAAGCTTTTGAGGTGAAACACAAGTAAGATATCACCACTTTTGACTCTAAATGGGACCAATATCCTCTCAAAGATTACCAATCACCTCACCCATATTTTGAAAACATCGAGATGGTTTAGCACCTATTAGGGTATAAATTTATGCTTGAGGAAGCCCTTGAAGATCACTAGATGAGTGTAATAGATGACTTTAATGTCCACATTAGGGAATATTGTAGAATGATTCTACAACTAGTAGAAAAGATATTAAACATGGAGATACCCATCAAATCATAGGACAAAGACATCCCTAGAGATAATGTATCCCTTGTATAATAGGAATAAGATCTGTGAAAGGCCCATCATGAATGTAGAAATTAGTCATGAGGAGAATGATTATATGGATCATCATGGTCAACAATTGGTCAAACTTACAAGGGAATAGATCAAGAAACCTTTCTAGATGGATCCAATTCCACAAGTCATACCTCTTAAGGCTACATCCTAAATGAAGAAAGGAAAAGGAACAAAGGTCACTATATAGACCTACCCTACCAAATCACCAATGAGGCTAGAAATTGTACACCAGCATGAGTGGGAGGTCAATTATTTTGAGATAGAAAAAGGAAAGGGTAAGAAGACAAAAGGAGACCCTAGGGAAAGAGAGCAAGTGGCCAGGATAAAGTAGAACCAACTACTTAGAAAGAAGCCCAACAAGTGTTAGAACAACCTCAACAAGATAAATAACAAGTGCAAGAAAAGTAGCAAGGAGTCCCACCACCTCAAGCCTCAAAAGAAGAAGCCTCCCTGTCGGTGCCCAAAGAGCCCAAATAGAGATGATAGTAGTAGGAGTGAAGAGGAGAATATTAAATAATAAGATAATTCCCTCTCCACAAGTGCCAAAAACTATCACAAAGGTGGAAGATGAGGAGGAAGGGGAACAAAATGATTTTATCCCTTTAAATAAAAAGAACTCCATCAGCTACTATGGCTGAAAAAGAAAGAAGAAGGAGCTCAACTTAGACACCTCCATTTGTCTCTAGGGAGCCCATATAGGTTGATACATCCAAAGATGAGCAACATAAATGGAGGGTGATGGAGAAGCATTTTTGATCTCTTAGATTTTGATTTCATGCCTATAGGAACTGAGATGGTAGGAGAGAAAATAAGGGACACTTCCAAGCATGAGTCATTAGGAGAGGAATAGAATCAATTACCTCCTCTACCTTGAGGACCTCTAGGCATTCCTCCTCTATGAGCATAGGACACAACAGTGGTAGTGAATCAAGGATTAGTGGCTCTGGCTCCTCTAGAAATATAATCTAAAACTTAGAATCTAGAGGAAGGAGAATTTGTGAAATTGCATGCCAATGAAGTATCCAAGGAAGGATAGATAGTAGAAGGAAAACTTAAGGGTGATTCTAGAACACTTTCCTTCATAATGAGGAATCAGGATTAGGACCTTCTAGCACACATCGCCATTCCACCTCCCCATGTAGATATAAAGGAATTCACTTGTAAGGACTACCAAATAAAGGAAGTGGTATTAGGGAAAACCACAATGGATACAACAAATCTTTTGATCACTCCAAGTCTCAAAAAACTGTTCACACATATGGACAAAGATGAATCAGAGATTTTTATGCCAAAGAAACATAATGAGCTATTGAGAGGATACTTGAATGAGGTCATCATGCTAATAGACTTTGAAAATCCTTAGATCACTTTGGGGGATACATTAGAAAGGAAGGAGGTAGGGCCACCAATGGATTCATTTTTGGATGCTTGTGAGAAATGGTGTCACAATTTTGAAGATAGGGGAGTACAAATAATACAAGGTAATTTGAACTTGTTACAAAACATCCAGACTAACACCAACAAATTGGTTTCTATTAGAAACCAAGATTTTGGGCTTATGGATTAAGTGTGTGCCTAGGATAATGATTTTCAAGAACTCAAATATATAAAATGGAAAAGGTGCTAAATGTTAATGGAGATATGCTCAATAGAGGAGTTGGATAAATTGGATCATTGGATAGAAAAGATATTTCAAGGAATAAAGTCATAGAGGGGTTACATGAAGGTATTTAGCAAATTAAGACTAAGGCTCAAGAGCAATTTTTGGAGGTGGATAAATACTACCATGCTACTAGCCTTGAGATTTTTGAAGATGAGTCAAAAACCAAGATTTCCTTGGTACAAACTATAGTTTAAAATTTTAGAGATACATTTGAAAATGCTTCATTAGAAGATGATGTAAGAAAATCATTTAAAACTAAAGAAGCATTGTTATAACTGGATACAAAGCTTGAGGATTTTGCAGATACAAGAATAGAAGTAAGCAACTACTAGCAAGTAGTTAGAAATAAGTATGATTTATTGGATTTATTGGAGGATAATGAAGTGGTGGAGATAATAGAGAAATTCAAAAGCAAACATGATCCAAACATCATTTTGGTATAAAGGGGAAGAAATCCTTGATGTTGTAAATCAAGTTTTGACACTTAGAATTTTTTTTGGAATTTTTGGTCCTATCACCAAGGTGCACTTTTTGAAGTTGCGCCTTACCAAGGTGCACTTTTCTCAGAGGTATACCAACAATTTTAAAGAAGAAGCACTGCATCAATAATTAACTACTAGTTGATATTTTAGAGCATTCCATGCATCAAAAATACATTTTGATAGCAATTCAACTCTCAGAGACACCTAGAGAATGCTAAGCTTCCATTTTAGAGCTCTCATTGACTCCCAAATCATCTCATGGATTCTATCATTTTATCTCCTACTTATTTAATTTTTATGAGTCATGTAAAGGCTCATGCACCCATTAATTAATATAAAAAAGGGTGGGGACCTCCTTAGCACCATTTAGAGAGTTAGTTGGTATATAAATAGATTTATTTTATTAGTTTTTTAGCATGAGTTTGCATAAGAAGAGCTCTCACTCCTAACACAAAGGGAGGAGATGATTTCTTTAAATACATGGATGTAATATGTACTCTAGGCCATTATTTTGATGTAATAATATATGTTATTGGTGCTCACATTCTGAGTGTAGTAAATATTGTCAGAGTGTGTTATTTTTGGGAATGTATGTTCATGAATAATAATGGAGATAATGGTTTTATTGCATTATTATGATTATGCAATCTTTTAGTTCTAGTGTTTTCCTTGTGTTAACGAGTTCCATTGTAGTGATGTATTGGAGAAAGGATCACTATTTTTCTTGCATAGCATTTTTTCTTGTATGAGCACACTTTTTGTGGCCTTGAAATTTGATGAAACATGAAACATCTTTTGTTTATTATTGAAGTTCCCATTGACAATTGCATCAGTGCAAGTGATGCTCCTAATTTTATTGGTTTCCTACCATATCATTTTGATAATTTAATTCATAGACATATTGTTACTTTGGCTTATGTCCAATAGGAATTTCCCTTTTAGTAATTTTCTTAAAATATCTTATTACTCTATCTTTGTTATTTTATTTTCAAACACTTGGTTAAAATAGGAATTCATATAGGTGCATTGATAAATTGCATTCATCATAAAAGAGAAAATACCAAAAAAAACATCTTCGTTTGTGGTTACATTTTCAATAGAGTTATGCAGATTGGTTAGTACTAGCAAAGGCCTCCTTATGAACATACACATTTATCTTCAATTGAGTTACCCAACATGTTGAAAAATAGCCATCCAAAACTTTGGATTTGGTCATTGATCATCTTTTCAAGAGAGAGATTCAAAAGGATTTCTATCATTACGCATCATGAAAAATGACTACTCAATATAAGTGGTGTTAGAAGGAGGGTCTCAAAACAATTTGGCCTAAAAACCAAGTTTTTTTTTGAAAATTTTATAGTTTTTAGATGTTCAAAAAATTTTGAAGTCTATCATCATCAAAAGGTGCATTTTTCTGAGGTGTGATTTTTCAAGGTGCTCTTTTTGAAGGTATGCTTTTTAGAGGCACACATTTTTAGAGTACACACAAACTAGAAGATCTTGATCCACCATCTCCATTTCAGCAAGTTTTAAGGTCTTCACCCAGTAGACACGGGTTCCTAGAACTCAGTCACTTTTGCAAGCCTCATAGTGATAAAAGGGTACTAATAATTATACCACTTCCATTTCAAATTTTATCATCTTCCTTAGTTCCACCTTAGAACTTACCTCCACCTATCATTCCACCAAATCCTCCATCAGTGGCCTTCTTTGTAAATGGAGTTGACTCACCAATCAATTTGCAAGGTCCACTAAATGACCTTTCCAAGAACCTTGAAAAATTCTTCCCAAGGTTCATCTATGGAGAAATAAGGATAGTTGAAGATCACATCAAGGATTTCAAAGAAATATGCAATCAAAAACAAATTCAACAAGAAAATGTTATCCTTCATTTATTTCCATATACATTGGAGAGGTTGTGTTTAACTAGTATGTGAATATGCCATCAGGATCTATCGAAACTGGGCATCTTTTGAAAAGTTGTTCTTAGATCAATTCAAAACATTTATCAATCTAGCTATAATACACCACCAATTCATATATATCAAAAGGGATCCTACTAAGAGACCATTTCACATTTCAATCATTACTTTCACATGGAATATCACAAGTTGGAAACCCCTTACACCATACCAATTGGATTGCAATTTAGATTTATCTTAACTCTATGGACCACCTTACTACTATCTTCCTAAGAATATTTCTTGCTATAGATATTAATACACAAGAAAAGGTCTTCAAAGAAGTGGTTACCTTTACTAAACAAGACAACCCCAATGGAGGAGGAATGATGGTTCCAATGCATGTTAGTATGATGGTACCAACATACCCTGCTAGAGTGCAATTGATGCCAAGTCAATCCATTCCATTAACTACAATCCCACTATAATAAGCACTAGCTCGCTAGCTCCAACAATAACCTACCCATGATTTGAGCATCCAAAAGTTGTATTCTTTAAGTAAAAGGAAGCACCATCTATTGAGGCAAGAAATAATGTCACAACTGAGCTAGACCAAATGAAGAAGACCATGTCTTAGATAACCAATGAGCTAACTTGTTTGAGGTTGTCAAAAAGGCAAAATAGAAACTTCCAAAGAATAAATACAACCCCTCACAACAACAACTACGGTCAAAATTAAAACAAGAATTCTAGTAGAAATAACAATGTAGGGAATAATTTCAACCCTCTAGATTGCAACAATGATTTCCAAAGACAAATTTGACTATGGAATACTTGTCCAAACAATGGGAGTATTCATGTAGACAAAAATAACCATGTTCAATTTTTGGAAATCAATCAACTTGACATTATTCAAAACATACCTAATGACAGTGGCTCATACTTCAATGGAAATCAAGAGGTGAACTAGAATCCACAGTGCATTAATAATGAGCTCCCTATTCAATTAAATGACATGTTGTTAGAATCTTATGATTCTCCATAGAATACTGAAATGGAGAACCAAGTTAATGAGAAATTTTTCTTTCCATTCAATCAAGAATTAGACTATGAACAATCAAAGATGTTCTCTTCTTAGAATGACAAATGAAATACTTACAACCTACAAAATTGAAGGCACTCCATGAGTGATGGAATTCCCCCTACATTGCAGCCAACAACTCCATATCCAAGGGAAAATAATAATCTGGCACCTACAAGAGCACCCTTTTTTGGATAAATAATTCAAAACCAAGGGAACATACCTAAAATACTGAAGAATCTCAATTGGTCAACTGAAAAATATAGTGTTATTAAAGAGTTGAAAAGGACAAAGGCCAATATCTCCATGTTTGATATGCTACAAAGTTTCCCTAGTCAAAGAGAAGCATTGTTGAAAACTCTTGATCATACAAAGACAGCCCCTGGCATAGGCCCTTAGAAGAAATATCACCATAGGTTAACACCTCTAAGGCTATGCATACCATGTATAAAGAAAAGGCCAAAGTCCCCCCTTTCTTGCTAAGTCTCAAAATTTTTGGGAGAAACCTCCACAATTGTCTCATAGATTTAGGAGCTTCTTGTAATGGCATGCCACTTTTGATAGCTCAGAAGTTGGGAGTCACCCCACAACCCAAAAATTAAATAGTAATTCAACTTGAAAAAATAAAAGTAAAGGCCATTGGGGTATTGAAAGATGTTCCCATACATTTAACCACAGACCCCCAGATTCAAGATATCATAGATATTCATATGGTGGAGATTCTAGAAACATACAACATATTACTAAGTAGATAATGGACCTAGTGCCTAAGAGGATGGTTCTCAACTAACTTCACCCAATTGTGGATTCCTTGGAAGGGATTGAATAACCAGATTAAGATAGATGTTAAGCCAAAAATAAAGACAATGATCATAGAATATAATGCTCCAAATGTAGTAGCATTTCTTCAATCAGATTTAGGCTCATATAGGGTAATGGCTATTGACATAACTTTGGTTGGAAAACCTAATAACACAGATACATAATCACTAAACCCTACCTCACTAGAAGAGATCATGATGTGGTTGATATATAGCATGGTTGCAAACTTTCAATGTTTAGGGGAAGAAGTGGATCCAAACATCTTGCTCATTCCAAGATTTTGTAGATTGCATAAAGTGAGTCATTCAAAATTTGAATGCTCACATTGTCAAGGAGTGATTGCTCAAATATTAACTCAGATAATGCATTTGACAAGTGGTTAAGCCACAAGTGAAATATCCAAAGGAAATTCAAGTGCTATATGCATATCTAAAGTCATGAATAATGAAGAAGAGGAAAAAGAATATATAATTGCATCATATAGTGACACCTCTTCAGATAGTGGATCTCTATATTTGCCTCCACTAGGGATGATTAAATTTCTTATAAGGAGACACCTTTTCAAAGGTCAAGGCTATACCTTAGTGGTCATTTATCCTAAACCATGAAGTGATAAAATCACATAATTGAATGGAGAGATTGAAGATGAACAAGAGAAATGGGAATTCCCTATATCAAAGATAAATAGTATTAACTCATCAAGTCCAACACTTGAAAGGATGCAATGGGCCTCGAAGAAAAAACCAATATGGGCACTCACGTTTGATGGTTCTAAATGAAAATTAGGAGCTAGAGCAAGTATTGAACTAATTTATCCCAAAGGTAAGTCTTTTTATCATGCATATCAATTACAATTTAGGTGTACTAATAATGTTGCAGAATATGAAGCCTTGATCCATGGACTTCTCTTTGCATTAGAAAAGGATGTCAAAGCGCTCATAGTTAAATGAGACTCTCATTTGGTGATTTGGAAAGTTAAATTGATCTATTCTTGTAATGAAAGAAGACTACTCTCTTATCAAAAGATAATTTGGGACTTGATGGAAGATTTTAAAGCCCTAAACATAAGATATATTCCAAGAAGAAGAAATATCTTAGTTGATTCCCTTTAAATTTCAGCCATTGCACTACAGGCTATTGAAAGAACAAAAATCAAAAGGTTTTCAGTTGAACTAGTGGTTACCCCATCTATTTAGGATAATATCACTAACTTCTAGGTCCTCCAAGATGATCAACATATGCTTGATTCCATTATGTTCAATGGTTTGTTTAAAGGATAGGAAATTAATGATACACCCAATGACAAACCTAGAGAAGATGAACTAGAAGATGAAGATAGGATCATAAATTTGAAAACTAATACTATTCCCAAGGAGATGGTAGAATTGGAGTGTATCTTTGACTGGGATGAGTTAGCACACAACAAGAGAGCCACTGAAGAAAAGGGAATCGAAAAATGTGACTCTTATAATCTAGGCATGGAAGATGACCCTAATTTGGTAAGAATTGGGAAGGCATGTAATTATTAGAAGCGTGAATTTTGATGATATTTCTATGGGGGATTATTGTAGATATGTTATCATGATGATATGTTACATTCATTAATAATTTTGTCATTGATGTCAACGTAGCAGTCTTCTATGGTATCTGATAGAAGAACAACAGAAAGATCAAGTTGGTATGGATGGATAGTTGAGTATTCTCACTATCTAAGGTTATGGGAGATACCTTTGAGTATTTAGTATATGTAGTTAACATTAGGTGTAGAAATGTTAAGCCTAGAATAAGTTATGTAAGTTTTGGTGATGTTTGTTCTAAGATAGAGTTTATAGAGGTATGTTCTAGTAAACTTGTTATATGTCTTAGCAAAATTGTTATTCTAAGAATTGAGGTTGAAGATGTGGGGAAGAGATTTTGATGATGATATAGCTAAGCTTTATCATCATAATATTGCATATATGGAAAGTTATTTAAGTTGCAAGGTGAAAGATTAATGTTATCGCTAAGTGTAACATGTTCTTAATGTGGTCCTATAATAATTAATTGAGAAGGTGTAATAGCTGACTCGGGGAATTTTTTTATGGATTTGATATAAATGAAGGACATTTTTCTTTATCATTATTATCGAAGTCAAGTTATTATAAGTAGCATAGAGAGCAGAATGTGAAATTAAGCAAAGCAGAATGGAAGTGAAGGAAACTTCATTGCCGAGGTTTGATATTTGGATCTAAGGTTTGTGACTTGGTCTACAAGGTCTGATAGTGATTTGTTTAATTGATAGAATAGAGGAAAGAGGAAATTAATAGTAAATTACTTGTTTGGGTAGTGGGCCTTTCTTGTAACTAAAATTGCATGCTTGGGCAGTGGGCTTTTCTTCCATACATTGTACTATAGCTCCTAATAGGTTTGGCACAACTCCTAACAGGGATTCAAAGTCTCCTAATAGGGACTCTATGTACTAAATGTTGTAATAGAATCCTAATATGGTTCATCCTCTAACAAGGAATATTTATATTAGTACATCATCTTGTGGGCATCATTCCCATTGGAGTTTTCCCTTTGATCAAAAGTTTCCCTAATTAACATATCTAGTGTAATTGTCTATGTGCATCTTGTTATGGTTGTTGTTTACTCTAGTTGAATAGATAATATTATTTAAGGTTGATAAATGTTTTAATTTTTGGATAACTGATTCACCCCCCCTCCCTCGATTATCTTGGTGGACTACTATTTCTAATTGTAATCCCCATGAACAATAATATATGCTCCAAATACTAATAGAATATAAAGATGTCATTGCGTAGAGTTATGAAGAACTCAAGACATATGATCCTGACATCATCACTCGTGATATTCCATTAAAGCCTGATGCTAGGCCTTTTCATCAAAGATAGAGATTGGTAAACCTCATTATTAAGCCATTAATAATGAAAGAGGTCCAAAAATTTCTTGATGTCAAGATTATCTTTCCAATCCAACATTCTACATGGGTAGCTAACTTGGTACTAGTAAGGTAAAAGACTAGAGAGATTCACCTTTGCTTAGACTTTTAGAATTTGAACCAAACATCCAAAAAAGATAATTACCTAAGTTTCCTTCACTTGATGAAGTATTACAAATTGTAAATGGGTCTAAGATGATGTCTTTTCTAGATGGATATTTAGGATATAGCCAAGTAATGGTAGACAAAGAAGATAGATTAAAGACCACCTTCATAATAAAATGGGGAACATTTTCATATAGAATGATGCCCTTTGGAATAATCAATATAGGAGATACATTTCAAAGAGAAATGGATGAGGCATTTAAGGGGTTGATAAAAAAATGCATAGATATCTATATGGATTAACTAATAGTCTTTTCAAAAGACATGAGTATTCATATTGCTGATTTGAAACAATTTTTCAATTGATGTCAAAAATATGGTATAGCTCTTAACCCTAAGAAATGTTCGTTAGGGTTTACAAAAGGAAAGCTACTGGGTCACATCATTTCTAAAGTTGGTATATCCATTGATCCTAAGAGGATAGATGCAATTCTAAATTTGTCACCTCCCCATAGTCACAAAGAGATAAAATCTTTCTTTGGAAAGATCAAATTTATACGCAATTTCATTAGTGGGTTTGTTGAAATAGTTCACCCCCTCAATGAATTGCTAAAGAAGGGAGCAAAATTTTACTGGGTTTCTAAAGTCAAGAAATCTTTTGAAGATATAAAAATGGCTATTTCCACAACCCTAGTACTCATAAGTATTGATTATGAGTTGGATTTCAAGATCTATTTTTTCCTTCAGAACACTCATGTCCAAGAATTCTCACACGAGAGAAAGATAAAGAAGATGAGAGACCTATTGCATTTATGAGTTTCCCACTAAAGAATGTCAAATTGTATTATTCCAATCTTGACAAACAAACATTCATATTGATAAAGGAAGTCAAGAAATTTTTCCACTACATACTCAAGAGCAAGGTATATGCTATTGTGTCAGATCATTTAGTCAAATCATTGATGATGCAGAATGAGATAGGTGAAAGAAGGGGAAAATGGATGGCTATATTATAGGAGTTCGATTTGGAAATTCAACTGATGAATATAGTGAGAGGATAAAGGCTAACCAATATGATAGCTAACAATGAAGAAAAAATATGTAGTATCTCAACTAGACACTAATGAAGGGATAATAATAGATATTTAATATCAAGATATTGTGTATTATCTCTTGCAAAATCAATACCCTCAATGGAAGAATAGTTCCCAACATAGAGGACTCAAGATGAACTATGAATCCTATATGCTTCAAGGTAGAAAAATTTAAAAGAAGATCTATGAGGGGATTTATTTTAAATTTTTGGGACATGAAGAAGCAAGAGAAGTATTGGAATAATATCATGACAAGTATGATAGTGAACATGGACTAGTAGAGAATATGACCCATTAGATTTTGAGACCAGATTACTTTTGGCCTATAATTTTCAAAGATACATTTGAACATGTACATTTCCACCACACCTATCAAACAAGTGTCGGTATAGAAAGAAACCCAGCTATGCAATTGCGACTAGTGTTTGAGGTAAGCCCATTTTCCAAGAGCGGGCTAAACTTTATTGGACCTATAAACCTACCATTATCACTAGGACATATGTTTTTCCTCATAGCTATAGATTATTGCACATAGTTGATTAAACCTAAAACTTTCAAAAATTGTACATAGAAAGCAGTTATTAACTTCTTAGAAAAAATATTCTGACTAGGTTTGGAATTTCATTCTTCCTGATGTGTGATAACGAGTCATCTTTTGCATCAAATTTTCTTAATCAATTTTGCATCCAATTACTATCCCCAAGGGAATGGTGTGACCAATTCCACCAATAAAAACTTGATTATAGTGACAAAATGCTTTGGGAACATCCCTATATCTACTATTATATGGCCAAGAACCAGTATTCCCACTCAATCTCAAGATTCCAGTGTTGAAATTCATGAGAGGATATGTTGAGAATGCTAACAGGGTGCAAATAATATTGATGATTCTCTTAGAATTGGATGAGAAGAGAATAGTAGCTTTAGAACATATGTCAAAAAATTAGGCTATCATAAAACATTAATTTGACAAGCGAACGATGATCAAATATTTTAGAATCTTAGACCTTATTCTTCTATGGGACAAGGCAAGAGAAAAACCAAGAAGTCATACCAAATTTCAACACTTGTGGATTGACCCTTATCAGATTGGATATATTTTGGTAGAAAATACTTTTAGGGTAAGTTCATTACAAGGGGAATTGGTCCATTACTAGTTAATGGCCAACTTTTGAAACATTATTTTGAAGCCTAACACTGAAAACATTTCAAAAAAAAAAATGTGAGTTTACTTTTAGCATATGAGTTTTCTTTCAGTATGTGTGTTTACTTTAAGCATGTATGTTTACTTTCAACATGTGTCTTTTCTTTTACTCATGTGTTTGTAGGTCTAGGCATTATGTGTAATCAAGATTCTTTCTTGGTGCATAACAAAGACCACCCAATTTGGTTTCAATTTTAGGGAAGAGGTATTTCTTTGTTAAAGCATTTAGATAATTTTATTTCTTTTACCAACTGAAAAATGTGTATTACTTGCAATCATAAAGAGCTTCTTACCTCAAAGTCAAAATCTACAATTGATCTCTCTCTACATGTTCAAATTTAAAGTTTTGATTGTCTGAATTGTATTCAAATCTAGGTTGACAATAGTAAGGGATAATTCAAAACTTACCAATTCAAATAAAGGGTCTCTTCAAAAACCTATAAAGATCATTTTTTTGCATGAGAGTTTCCCAAAATTCGTTAAAGGAGGAACGCAAGAGTTATCAAACTAATTATCAATCTAGAAAATAACACCAATGCCTTGGTCACACAATCTTAATATGGCCAGTGTAGAAAAGAAAGAAAAATAATCACAAAGTTGTTACATGTAAAGGATCTAGACAATTGTAAAAAGGTAGTCAAATATGGGGATATGCACTTCTAAATTGCTATCATATTCAATGAACAAAAAGACTTCAAGGAAGAATTAGGTGGAAACATGTGAGCTCCACAAAGAAAGTTAAAGAAGATTACCAAAGACTCTGTTAAGACTCAAAATTGAAGCCCTAATTTTGAGTACCATTCTAAAAATCAAGCCCTATAAGCATTTTTTAATGCATGTGTACCTAGCTATCCTTTTGAAGTCTAAGAGGTGTTTAATGTTTCTAACACCTTTCATTTAGCATGTCCATGTATTCCATAATGGTAAATTTCCATTCTGAGTCATTCTATGAAGTTTCATTTTAAGTAATTTCCAAATTTGCATTTTTGCCCAAGTGTCAAATAATGATAGAAGGCCTTGTTTGAATTTGAATATCCTGTACTCATTAATTTTTCATGACTCGCTACTTTGGGAGTGTTTAGCATCCATACTAGAGAACCTATGTTTCATATTTTGAGTCATTTTGATATTTTTGACTAGGTTTTGAATTCCTCAAAGTTAGTCATTTATTGTTGTCATGTTGATATAAATTTTTCAAAATTTTGGGAGGCCATGTTTGACTTGTTATAACTTTGACTCATTTGACCAAAATGAGATAATTCCTCTTAAATTTCATTTTAGAGGTCAAAGACTTGATATGTTTCTGATTTTAGTTTATGAAAAATCCATTTGATCAGTTTGCGAACGTGATTCCATTTACAATTTGTAAAGTTTTACTAGTGTTAAGAAGTCCAAATTTATCAGTACCTCTATTCAAGATGTCATAACTCAGAATCCATGATAGATGAGATTGAATGGATTGTACCGTTGTTTTCTCCTCTAAAAAATCTTTAAGTATGCTTGTTTGCAAGTCTTGATGAAACTATCTGCACACTTTCCCAAGTCCATTCTGTTTGCAAAAAAATATTTTCTGCCAATGTTTCTAGTCTATAAATTCTGAGTAGCCCATTTTGATCATCTGCCAAATCCACCCTATTCTTCTTCATGAGCCCAAATCCCAGATTTATACTCTTCATGATAGTGAACAAATGCCCCAATTATCGTACCCCCAAGTGTCAGTTTTCCCTATTTTCAAAGCCAAAACCAAATGCATTTTATAGTTTTTTGACATGTTTTCTTATAGATAGTTCTAATAAGGCAACTTTAATAGTCAATATCTTTTGACTGAGAATTTTTCATGAGATGAGATTTGACAAGATAAGAATATGTGGAACACAGGATTAGTAGGTTTGATTTGAAATCTTGGTCAAGTGTTTTGGTTAGTTTTTTAAGGCTAGTCAAAGGACCTCTTGGCATGAAATTTTTAGCTTGCGAAAAAGTGATAAATGAGTTAAAAATTACATTTTAGTAGTTGAATATATTTCCAATTAGAATTAGGTGATTAGTGGATCAATGTGCAATATTAGTTGTTTGAAACCAAAAAAAAATAGTTAGACCCACTTTGGGGGCCAACTAACTTCATCAAGACGATTAGGCAAGGTATGAAGGTTTTGAAGGATGTTGTGATAATTTGAATCATTATAATGTGTCAAATATTGCATTCAAGGTCAAATAGGGTTGTGACATCATGAAGAAGCACTCAAACTTAATGAGGCATATGTTGGAAGGGAAATTGAAATTAAAATAGAGTAAAACATAGATGGCTATAAGGAACAAGTGCCAAATGATTTGTTTCACAAATGCATCTAAGGAAGTCACATGACTAAATTTTCAAATGACCATGATTATGTTTATGAGGTTATGGACCAAAATGATTGTGACTTTGATCATGAGTTTTAATGCAAAGCCTTTTGTGGTTGAGATTTTAGGCAATGATTGGCAAGATTTAACTGTGAAGTTGATTCACAGAAAGCATGCACTATCTCTGTTCTCAAACCTTTTCTAAATTCCACGTGAGTTGGGTTTTCCACATGTCAAATAATCAAAGGCAAAAATATTTTATACAATAGTTTTGTCTTTTTTCCACCAAGTGTTAGATTGCCTTTGTCCACATTTGAGCTTTGAAGGGAGACAATGAAGGATAAGATGTGGATCTAGCATGTTAGCATGTCCAAGAAGTCATAGCTTGAAAATATAATTCTCATAGCCCCTCACCATTTTCAACTTGTCTGTGACAAAAGAAAAAAAAAACTAGTCAATACTGCCATGTTTCTCTGGTATTTAGTATTGGTTCCAGGATAACCTCAATTCAAATATTCATTGAAATAGTTTCATTCCAAAGGCAAGATCCAATAACACAAGAATTAGTAGGTAGATTGGAGGACAATAGAGCAAGAAGTAGGAATTGCAGGTCTAAAAAAATACACAGTATGGTATCTTTACTATTGCAAATGACTTATTATTCCTGCCATCAGTTTGGAGCACCAATAGCTTGTCTTGAAGACTTCCAGTGGTGAAATAAATCATGTGGCCTTGAATTTTATTTCCCAAGCCATCTCATGCATGCTAATAGGGGAATTTTTTGATGCTAAGTACACTATTCTTTCATCTTTCTATGTTAGGAAAGGAGGTTGAGGAAGGAGATTCGAATGGAGTCTTTTTCCCATCCTTGGGTTTTGATAGAGCTATTTTTAGTCATAGTAAAAACCACACTAGTATGTCATGGTAGAGTGAGGAGTGGATGTTGCAGGCATCAAGCTATATACTTTTTCTCCATCTGGGAATAGATGGCTTTACCTTTCATGGCATCATTTGTTTTGCTCTATGGCAACCTAGGGACTAGTCGGGTTTCAGTATAGATGAACATGAGTGCTCCTTATGATGACTCCAAGTTTTTTGAGCACTCTATTTTGATGGTTTGATAATGTGAAAAGTGTTGTTTAAAAGAATTTAGAGAATATCATGGTCAATTGTGATTGAAAGATGAAAGAAAAATGTTAGCAAATGTTCAAAGACATTCTAGGGAACACCTCATTTTGGCTTTGAATCTGCATGTAGAGTTAAATCCAAAAAAAAATCAATCCATAATGTTGTTACTTGCACATTTAAGAAAGGGATAATGAAGAGGAACAAGAACTCCATGGCATAGAGAGCAAGGGCATCTTAAAGTAGGAGCAGCTCACACAAGTAGTCAAAATAGAGAATAAGGTTGCCTAGCTTCAAAGAGTGCAAAAGAAATAGAAACTTAATCTCACATTGACATCATAAGAGACACTTTATGAGTTTAAAAGTCCAAGCACTAGCTTAGTAAGTGTCTAAAAATACATGGGCTTTTTGGAAGCAAGAGCTCATGTTAAGGGCCCATCCCGTGGTCAAAATGCTAGCTAATAAAATAAGATAAATTTTGATAGACAAACTACTCAGTTGAAGGAGGTTTGAAGATGACATCAACAATGAACAAATGGCACCATTCTGCATATTTGCATCATAAATTGCCCAGTTAATGCACATGGCTCTGAACATGTGAAAATTATTATTTCAAATCATCATCCAAGTTAACCATAGTTAGGAAGTTCAAGCTCTAAAGCCACAAAATAAGGTGATGTGCCTAGTTCCTAAGGTTAGGTGTAGCCCTAGGTTAAGCCTATGAAGCCACTTGAAGATGAGATGTGGCAGAGCCAACCAATTGGAAGCTTGCATGTGGCTATCAACCAGGGGTTGACTTGGATTGGCAAAAAGCAAAGAAAGAAAATATGAAAATGCAAAATGAAAATTTTCATTTACTTGTTAAAAAATTTTGAATGCTTGAAGTCTCATTTGAAAAATTTAAAAGAATTTTAAATTTCTATAGTTTTAACTATAGATATTTTTTCATTTTTCATTTTAATGCTTTGAACTTGCAATGGGGGCCTAATTTTCAAACACATACCAAAGGGGAGATTTTTGTCAAAAATATGTAGTGCAGTATACCATTGGAACAGGGAGAAGATGAACTTTCTAAATATGGGATCAAAATTTGTATAGGTATTCAATGGTATAATCTATAAGTATATTTGTGTTTCTCGAGGCATTCTTGGTAAAATGAGAAAAATTCATCATTGATCATCAAAATCAATTAGAAGGAAGATATGAAAGTTTTTTGAAGCCAAAATTTGGGAAAAATGATTCTGAATACTTTATCTTGCCTCTAGAGGTCATTTGATGGGTTTTTTGCCTTTTCTTTGACCTCATATTTGGTATCAAAATTAGTTACACATTTAGATCATTATGGAGATATTTTCAAGGCATTCTCAAGTAGTAATGAAAATATATGATATGCAGTTACAGAGAGAGAGAGAGAGAGAGAGAGAGTAGACAGATGTTTTGTATCTATAGATGGACATTTTCCAAGTGGACACATGTCATTTCCAGATCAGATCTGGGATTCTATTTTTTTCCTATATCTCTTTCTTTCTCATTCATTATAAAGGTTCTAGTTTTGGAGAAAATTTCTCAGTATTGTGATACCATGTGTTGGCAGTTTTTACTGTGAGACTAGGGTTCAAATTTTGATGTATTTTTATCACTATGATACCACATTCTTCAACATATTTTTCTCTCTTGTATTAATAGTAGTAGTTAAGCTATTATAGCTAGTTCTGATCTATTTAATGGTTTTATGAATTATTTTACATGCATCTGAATGTATAGTTTCAAAGAAATGAATACAAATGAGCAGGAATCTCTTAGTTTCATTATGATTCTTGTCTCTTATCTTTTTAATCTACAATGTTTTTTGGTTTACAGACAAGGAACTAAGACCCATTTGCATCCCTTTAAGGTTGTATGTTTGATTTTTTTTTGTGAGAACAAAGGGCCGAGTAAATGCTTGATGTATTTGGTAGGGTTGCTAGCTATTTTGAGAAGGATACTTCATGAGAATGACATTTTTATGAACATCAATGTCTAATTCACAAAGTGATAAGATGTATATGATATCTTGATGTATGAAATATGTCATTGGTATCATAGATGTATGTGTGTAATTCATGGTATTGCCCAATAGGTAAGGCATTGATTAGATGTAGGATCAACTTGTTCTTATTGTTGCATATTTGGGGATTTTCTGAAATCAACATCATTAATCAAATATCTTTCCCTTTAATGTTGAAGGAACTAAAAAGGATTCCCTCACTTAGCTTATCAATTTCTTAAGTCATTTCATTAGCTATTTCATGTCTGGGATCTTTGTATAAGTGTTATAAGATTAAGGGTTTTATCTGCTTTGTTAAGATTCAAGTGTATGTTTTTGCTCTAGTACCATATAAGTGAATCTGAGGTCCACCTACCTAGGTTTTGCAGAGCTTGAAGTAGAAGAAGGATCTAGCCTTATAGTTGGCCTAGTTTTTGAAAGGATATGATAAAGATGGGAAGTAGTTTCCCTTAGATATATCTTGTTCTCATCAAGGTAATTTGAAACCATGATGTTTTAAAATAGCAACAAAGACAAAAAAACTATCATAAATCTATCCCCCTTTGATTATTTGACATGTTGGAAACCCAACTCACATGTTGAATTTAGAAAAGGTTTGAGAACAGAGATGGTGCACACTTTTTGGGAATCAACTCCATAGTTAAATCTTGTCAATCGTTGCCTAAAATCTCAACCACAAAAGGATTTGTGTTAAAACTCATGATCAAAATCACAATCATTTTAGTCAATACCCCATAACCATAATCATGGTCATTTGAAGATTTATTCATGTGACTTCCTTAGATGCATTTGTGAAACAAATAATTTGGTACTTTTTCCTTATAGCCATCTATGTTTTACTCTATTTTAATTTCAATTTCCCTTCCAACATATGCCTCATTAAGTTTAAGTTCTTCTTCATAATGTCACAACTCTATTCAACCTTGAATGTAGTATGCCACACATTATAATGATTCAAATTATCACAACATCCTTCAAAACCTTCATACCCCACCTTATTGTCCTAACGAGGTCATTCGGGTCCCAAAGCAAGTTTGGCTAAAAAAAATTATTTTCAAACTGATATTGCACACTAATCCACTAATCACTTGATGCTGATTGGAAACAAATTCAACCGCTGAAATATCATCTTTAACTCATTTTACCACTTTTTTGCAAGCTAAAAATTTTGTGCCAAGAGGTCCTTTGATTGGCCTTAAAAATTGACCAAAACACTTGACCAGGCTCTCAAATCAAACCTATTGATCCTTTATTTCACATACTCTTATCCTATCAAATTTTCATCTCATGAATAATTCTTAGTCAAAAGATATTGACTGTCAAAGTTTCCTTATCAGAATTACCTGCAAGAAAACATGTCAGAAAACCATAAAATGCATTCAGTTTTGGCTTTGAAAATAGGGCAAGCTGACACTTGGGGGCATGATAACTGGGACATTCATTCACTATCATAAAGAGAGTATAAATATAGGATTTTTCCTCATGAAAAATAATAGGACCCATTTGGTGGATGGTCAAAATGTGCTACTCAAAATTTGTAGACTGGAAACAGTAGTAGAAAGTGATTTTTTTGCAAATGGAATGGACATGAGAAAGTGTGTAAATAGATTCATCAAGACTTGCAAGCAAGCACACTTAAAGAATTTCTAAAGGAGAACACAATGGTATAATCCATTCAATATTACCTATCACAAATTCTAAGTTATGACATCTCGAACAGAGGGTACAAACAAATCTACACTTCTTGACACGTGTAAAACTTTACAAATTGCAAATGAAATTGCATTAAAAAACTAACCAAACGGATTCATCATAAGCTCAAATCATAAACATAGAAATTCATTGACCTCTAAAATGAAATGCAAGAGGAATTATCTCATTTTGTTAACTAGGTCAAAGTTATAACAAGTCAAACATGGCCTCCCAGAATTTTGAACAATTTATATTAGCATGACACAATAAATGATCGACTTTGAGGAATTCAAAACCTAGTCAAAACATATCAAAATGACTCAAAATATAAAACATAGGCTCTCTAGTATGGATAATAAACACTCCCAAAGTAGTGATTCATGAAAAATTACTAGGTGTGGGATATTCAAATGCAAACAAGGCCCCTTGTCATTGTTTGACACTTATGCAAAAATGTAGATTTGGACATTACTTAAAACAGAACTTCACAGAATGACTCAAAATGGAAATTTACCTTACGGAATGCATGGATGTGTTTAATGAAAGGTGTTAGAAACATTAAACACCTCTTAGGATTCACAAGGATAGTCATGTACACAAGCATTAAAAAGTGCTTATAGGGCTTGATTTTTAGAATGGTACTTTAAATCAGAGCTTCAATTTTGAGTCCCAATAGTGGCTTTGTGTAGGGATGCATGTCCCTTGTGGTGCATGGCAAGGATTTAGATCTCTAGAAAAATTAGACCACACACTTGACAACAAAACCCTCTCTCAAAAAACTTTATTGAAAGAAAAAACAACTACTCCTATCTATATAAATGATGGCCTCGAGTCACCGAAAATTATCAAAACTTCTTACCTCTATCATAGATCTAATTTTCATCTAAGCTTTCAAGAGGTAAGTTGAGAAAATATTTTTAATGAGTTTCACCAACATAATCAACATAACCCATTAGCTTATTTGGCAAAACAAAACAACTTGCTTCATTCTCATAATGCATAAATAAATCAAGTGGAAACATGAAGGCTTCATACTCTTCTTTAATCAAATGGTTGCATGCAGGAAAAATTTGCAACTCGCCTTGTGTAACTAGGTATGGAGAACATTTCAAATCTGATCTCTCTATCTCATTTGTAGTCTTGATACTCATCCAATCATATTTACCATAAGCTAAAACCTCTTCACACTCTAACAATTGATTAGTTACCAGCTTGAAAAACTATCATGAAAGTGCTAACATAAAATATGCTGATCATAATCTTCATAAAATAACTCATTAGAATGAACTTTAAACTTATCAAACTTATCATCATCACATAAAGAAAAATTAGAATTAGATTTATCACTTTCGGCCTTTTCCTCTTTTTCATATTCAAAAACAATTTTAGTATATTCAGCATGACAAGAATTTGAAACAAAATGAAACTTCTCCATATTGGTACTCTCCTCATAAGAAAAGTTATCATGTTTATTGATACTTGATCTATTATCACATACACCTCCAAAACTTGACAATGGGTATTTTGATTCTATACCAATTTTAGCATCAAACCTTGGGGAAATTTCTTTGTCTTGAGGGGAATCATAATAAGGGATAGTATGAGCACCTAGAGAAACATTTGCATGCTTTTTGAGATCATGAGCTAGTAGTTTTGAAAATTCATCAATGCTCAACAAGACTGCATCAAAAGTATGTTCTCCATGGCTCTAATCATAATCTAATTATTCTGAAAAACTTATAGTAGTAGTACCATTAGTATGACAATATAAAAAACTATAATCATTACTACAACATATTATCTCTTCTTTGCACAATAACTCTTTACTAGGTGTATCATTCTCATCTTTATCAAAAGAAGAATTATCCATACTGTTGTTAGAACTTTCCACACTCTCATGCATACTATCACACAATTCATTTTCAGTCACATAACCATCTTCATCTTGCTGACTAAAATCATCTAATTGAGTAGATCTAGAATCCATCTCTTCATAATCACAATAAATGTTGTCATTATCTATGGATTCACTAGACTCACTATTACTTTCAGCACATTCACATTTTCTATTTAAATCATTTTCAAATTTCTTGAAAAGACTATCAACATGAAAAATATTTTGTACTCACAAATGTGATGACCAGTTAAATGAATTAGGCATAAAGACATCTAGGAAATAAACGGGCCATGAGGATTCCTTAGGTCTTAAAGACATGTGCAACTCCATAAGAGAAAATTTAAATTTTTCATAAATTTGATCATCTTTTAGGCCTTGAACACTTCCTACCATATTTTGTACAAATCTAACAATCTAATTGTGAAGATCCCTTTTAATTTCTACCATATCTTCAACAACATCTTCATGTCTTGGTAAGCTAATTTTAGATCTTAGATCTGATTCCATTTTAAAATAAAACTTCTACTTCTTCATTATAGTGCTGAAAATCACTAGATAGAGGCACTAATTTCTAATGTTTGACTTCCATAAAATGAAAAACATGAAAATCAAAAGACTTCAAGTGTTGATGCTAAACTTCGATCTTTTGATTTGGCACAGGTGCAAGACTAAAATTTTTTCACACTACTGATCAAAGCCTTGTAGAACCACCACCTCCTTGAAAGAAGATAAAGAAATCACTGCTAGGATTTACTTTTAACACTTCTATTTCTTATAATAGTAGATACAACAACACTTTAAAACTTATCAAGAACTTAAACTTCCCTTTTCAAGAGACTATCAAAAGCTTTAGATCTACCCATATACTCAAAAGTCTTTCAAAATATTTGCAATGAAATTAACTAAGAAACAACTGGTATAGAGATTTAGAGTCACCACTTAGGCATGTGAGAAATAAAACATAATTTGTCACTTGAAAAATCTAAACTAGACCTTCAGATGTAGGAAAGATGCAAATCATCAAACCACTGTTGTAGATTTACAAACTTGAAAAAGAGAACACAACCTTGTTCATTCTTGACTCTGATTTTACAACAACACTTTGAAAACAAAATCCAAATAAATTGATTGAAGATGAAAACTCTAAACAATAAAATTTATATTCAACCTTCAAAGCTACTACTACAAATGGATAAAACTTCACTGGGGTGACATGAATATTCAGCAAAGAGATGGAAAACACTTCATGACCTTGCTATTGTAGCAAACTTTGCACATGCCTTTCTTTCAACTATATTGAATCTCTCTTTCAAATTCAATACTTCCCCAATAGAGTCGCCATTTTTTTGGGTGTTTTGAAACATCATGATTTCAAATTACCCCAATGAGAACAAGATACATCTAGGAGAAGCTACTTCCCATCTTCAACATATTCTTCTAGACACTGAGCCAACTATAAGGCTAGACCCTTCTTCTACTTCAAGCTTTGCAAAACCTACATGAGTGGACCTCATATTCACTTATATGTTATCAGTGCTAAAACATACACTTGAATCTTTACAAAGTAGATAAAACCCTTAATCTTCTAACACTTATGCAAAGATCCCAAACATGAAATAGTTGATGGCATGACCTAAGAAATTAATAAGCTAGGTGAGCAGGAATCTCTTAGTTTCATTTAGATTCTCATCTCTTATCTTTATAATCTGCAATGTTTTGTGGTTTAGGGACAAAGAATTGAGACCCATTTGCATCCCTTTAATTTTGTATGTATGATATATTTTGTTTTTGGAACAAAGGGCCAAGTAAATGCTTGATGTATTTGACAAGGTTGTTGATTATTTTGAGAAGGATACTTCTTGAGAATGAGGTTTTTATGAACACCAATATCTAATTCACAAAGTGATAAGATGGATCTGATATCTTGATGTATGGAATATATCATTGGTATCATAGATGTATGTGTGTAATAAAGAAAAGGAATTGATAACTTATCAAGAGCCCTCAGAATAGATTCTCTCATCTGGTCATGCAGTGATGGATAAATAAGTTTATGATAATTTTGAATGTTTTTTCATTGTAGCAAAATATTTTTTTTAAGTTGCAAGATACTCATGATAGAAGATACCTTGAGACATCAAATGGAATTGGAACACTAAATACACATTGAGCCCAAAGGTTTGAGATTCTAAAGTTTAGGCTTCCAAAGGAATTGAAAGCTACTTGTAAAATTTGGAATCTAGTTGTCACTTGACACATGTTAGAAGAATTTTTTCTAATGAAGAAATGCCTTTTTAATTTCTTCCCTTTTTTTGAGGCTATTTTTTGTGGTCTCACAACTCACTCCCCTTTTTTAGTCACAAATAGGGAACCCCTAGTTTAAAAATCTTCTATGAGACACCTAGTTAGGTGCCTTGGTCATATAGGACCCTCCTCTATGTTTAAGTCAAATCTTGGTCTCTAATTGGGCAATGTTGAGCAGTGAAGAGAGACCAAAAAAATCCAATTTTTTAGACTTCTTAGTGTATAAAGTGCACAAATGCAGACTATCCTCTCTCCAAGGATGCGTACATGCACACTTGGACATGTGTGCACCCTTGAAAATGTACACTAAGGCTAGATCAAAGCCTATATAACCCCCACCCCTCATCTTTTTTTTCTCACTTGATCTCCAACTCCTCTTTTTAGTGCACAATTGCACCTATCAAAGGTCCACTCCTCTACTCCTTGCCATCTCCATACCACCTTTTCTAAAGGTAAAACACAAACTCTTGGAGGTGCACACATGCACACTTGTGCATGTGCACACCCTCAAGAGGTGTACACCTAAAATTAATTAGAATTTCCCCTAATAATAACAAAGACCAATCAATTTTTCATGTGCACGGTTGTGCACATGTGTAAGTGCACTATGTGCATAATTGTGTACTTTGTTATAAATAGGCTAATCATAAACTCACTTATGAACTTGTGCACTTGCAAAGGTGTGCTAGTGTGCACATCAAAACTTAAGGAGGTTTTGGTTAGTTTTTGTTGGTTTTTGCTAAATTTTTGAATAGTTTGGGTCCCACCTAAGTATCATCATGGCTTTCTAACATCAAAATCCTATCAGTTCTCCCTTTTGTGCAGATACAATGGCATCATCATCATCCTCCATGGAGGAAAACATGGAGCCAAAGACAATGGATTTCAAATACCAAAAAGCATTGAAGAAGTCCCAATTCCAAGATAAATACATAATCTGAAACACTAAATTGGGGCACATAGCCTGGAACATCTTCCTCACCCTCTATGACAAATCAAAAGAGAGATCAGTTATGGTGTTGGATTTGATCTAAAGTGGGTTAGCAAATATTGTATCTCACCCAACATAAATTCAATTGTTTGAGATAATCATGACACTGGCTCAACATTATGTGCCAAAGGACAAGGTTGTGAAGAGTATAACAGGAGAGATTATTATGGATCTCAAGCTGTGAAACATTGAAAAGGTTTTACACCTTTCAAGGATAGACCAATATCTTCAAATTACTTATGAGGATACATATAGATGGTATAGGGAGAACAAAGTACAAGCCAAGGAGATGGTATAATCAAAATACCTTATTGATAGGACACCCTTGGGCCAAAGACATGTGGATATATGATAGATGATATCAAATACTCAATTTCTTTCTTGAGTAGAGTCATGGACCTTCCTACAACAAGCCATTTGGAGACATGGATGGTAAACTTTATTGAAACTATCAAGACAAAAGAGATGCCTATTGACTAGGCCACTATTCTCAGTAACAATCTAGATGAGAAACTGATGTTGGTGAAGAATGACTCCTACTTTTATATGACTTCATATATGGTGTATATCTTGGCAACTAGGACTACAAACTATCCCAAATTGTATAGAAAGGGAAGCATGCAAGATGTGAATGCTTGGCCCTATGTAGTATACATATAGCTGGTGAAAAAGATGCTCCCACTAAAAAATATGGAACACAAGGTGGTCAATGATGGTTTTATATTTTCCATCATCATATTCATAGAAGGGGATTATGTGAAGAGAATATCAATGGAAGCTATAGAATGAATAATAGGATCTGGTACATATTATATATAGTTTAAGACCTTTTACTTATCTCTGGGTAGTTGGTACTCTCTTATGTCCAAAAAAGCTCTCACAATACCCATCTAATAGGTTGATATTACTAGAGATAGCTCAACAACTTGTCTCTACATACAATAGAGTGAGGAAGCAACACAAGAAAACATGTGTGTGGTTGACCACCATTAGAGATTTCAAGATGAAATAAAAGGAAGATATCACCACTTCTGACTTTGAATGGGACCAATATCCTCTTGAAGATTACTAGTCATATTTCCCATATTTTGACAACATTGGGATGGTTCAACACCTAATAGGGAAGAAATTTTTACTTGAGGAAGCCCTTGAAGATCACTAGATGAGTGCAATAGATTACTATTATTTTTGCATTAGGGACTATTGTAGAATGTGTCTACAACTAGTAGAAAAGGTGCTAAACATGGAGATACACCTAAAAGTATGGGAGAAATTTTTCCCTAAGATAATGGGTCCCTTGTACAATAGGGACAAGATCTATGAAAGGCCCATCATGAATGTAGAAAGATGATATGGATCATCAAGGTCAGGATGCGATAGAACTTACAAGGGAATGGATCAGGAAACATTTCTATATGGATCTAATTCCCCAATCCATAACTCTTCAGGCTATAGCCTAGCCAAAGAGAGGAAAAGGAATCACTATACTGACCTAGCCTACCAAATCACTAGTGAGGCCTAAAATAGTACAGCAGCATGAGTGGAAGGTCAAGTATTTTGAGAAAGGAAAAGGAAAGGGTAAGAAGAGAAAAGGAGTCCATAGGGAAAGAGAGCAAGTAGCCAAGGATCAAGAAGAACCAGGTTCTTAGGAAGAAGCCCAACAAGCATCAAAACAACCTCAACAAGAGAAAAAAAGGTGCAAGAAGAACAACAAGGAGTCCCACCAATACAAGCCTTAGAAGAAGAAGCATCCCTATTGATGTCCAAAAGAGCTTGAATAGAGACAAAGGTGGTAGAAGTAAAGTCGATGAGATTAAAGAAGAAGAGCACTCTCTTCTCACAAGTGTCCAAAACTATCATAGAATTGGAAGACAAGGAGAAAGGGGAACAACTTGAGTTTTTCTATTTAAATAAAAGAATGTGCTCAGCCACTGTGGCCAAAGATTAAAAAAGAAGGAGCTTAACTTAGAAACCCTCATCTATACCTAGGGATCCCATCTAGGTTGACACATCTAAAGATGAACATTAGAAATGGATTGTGGAAATGGAGGGAAAAGGAGAAAACATCTTGTGGTTTGTTGTTTTTTTCATATAATGACCCTCACACACTCCTTCATGCATGTCACTCAAGATCTTCTTTGATTCTTCTTCATTTACACATTTAAAAAGAACACCTTCCATGTCTCTCCACCATAACTAACCTTTGACAATAATATACCTAATAGATTGTAACTTTAGAGCCCTTTTTGGATTTTCAATCAATCTTGATGGAGCCTTCATATGTTGTAAGTAAAAGATTACACCTTTGTACCAATCAAAAATATCCATATCACACAGATCACTCCTATAATCATCATCAAGTTGATTAATTTGGTTTTTCTTCAAGGTTAGCCTCTCCCATCAATTTAACAAGGCCTTGACCTCTAACCAACTTGGTAATATGAATATCAATATTAAATTCTTGGATCCTATTGATCCATCTAGATCTTTTGCCTAACACTTGTTTCTCTAAGAAGATGTCTTTCACTGAAACACTTGGAAAAAATGCAATTATAGTGGCTCCCATTAAATAACATCTGAATGCATTTACTAAATTAACCAATACATATGCTTTTTTTTCATTTATATCATATTTTAGTTCAACAACTTGTAAATACTTTCTAAAAAATGTGATTATCTTTTTAAAACCTTCTTCATTCTTTTGCAATAAGACAGCAGCAACTATATGATATGAGGCAAAAGAAAAAATGTGCATAGGCTTTGAATAATTTGGAGCTCTTAAAATAGGAGCATCCTTGATAGCTTTTTTTATATTATGAAATGTCATACTTGGCTCTAAATCCCATTTGATTTTAGAACCTTTCCTCAACATTTTAGAAATAGGTCTACTTGTCTTAGCAAAGTTGGCAATAAATCTTCTAAGAAAATTTATCTGCCCAAAGAATGACTAAATTCCTTTCATATTCTTTGGCTTTTGAATTTTATCTATTTCTTCAACTCTCTTAGGATCTATTCTGACTCATCCTTTTCCAACCAAGTGGCTCAATAGCTCACCCTCAGTCATAGAAAATACACATTTTCTAGGATTCAAAGATATTCCAAATTTTAATACTTTGATAAACACCTTCTCTAGGTGCATGCAGTGATCATTCTCATATTTTGAGTAAGCAGTTAAATCATCCTATTATACTACTAGACATTTATGAATAATATCTTTGAAAGCTACATTCATAGCTCTTTGTAAAGTAGCACCATCATTTTTTAAACCAAATGGTAGTCTACTATAAACATAGGTACCCCAATCTGTTGTAAATGTAGGTTTATACTATTCTAATTCTTTAACAACAAAAAACTAGTTATAGCTTTAAAACCCATCCATCATGGACATGAGTTCTAATCTAGTTACTCTTTGTAACATTTCCTCAATGTTAGGTAAACCATAATTATCTTTTAATGAAGATATGTTTAAGTTTTTGAAATCAACACATAACCTTATATCTCCATTATTCTTTCTCATAGGAACCAAATTAGACACACAAGATGAATTCCTAATGGGTTTGATAATTCTAGCATCTGTAAGTTTTATCAACTCTTCCTACATCTTGGGTGCAACAGTGGGATTCGTCGATCTTTGCTCCTATCTAAAAGGCTTGATTCCTTCTTTTAATGGAGCTTCATATTGAAATATATCCTTTACGTAGGTTTTCAAGTCATCATATAACCAAGAAAATACATGTCTTTACTTTCTTAACAAACCAATCATGTCTAATCTTAGGGGCTAGTTTTTTACCAATGTATATCTTCTTAGGTGCTTCATTAGTTCCTAAATTCACCTCTTTGAAATCTTTAGCATTTGACTCTTTGTTTTCTAGGTTAGATATGTCATGACTATCAAAGACCATCTCCAAAACAACCAATCCTTTTGGGATCATGTTGGTTTTTAATTGCACAACTTCCTACCCAAAGATAGTTTCCTTACCATTAGTACTCTCAACATAAGCTGCACAATCGATTTCTTGCCCCCAGAACTAATCCTCACAATTTAGAAATATGATTATATCTATATCTTCTTCAAAGACTTTCCAATTCTAAATATTATTAGAAATTGAGGGCCTACTCTATACTTCAATATTTGAGACACCATAAAATGATATGTCATCTAGATTAATAGCTATATTAGCTAATAGTTCAGCCATTTTTTTGTTACTTTTGTCCTTCTAGATTATTCCAAAAGCATCAAAACACTCAATCATATCCCAACCACCATTTATCTATTATTTTAATCTTTTATTCTTTGAAACATATACTCCTCTAACTTGAGAAACAATTAATTTATAATCACTAATAACATGCATTTTCTTAATTCCATGCAAGCTTACTCCAACTTTTAATCCTAATAAAAGTGATTCATACTTAGCACTGTTATTGGTGCATGTAAAACTTAAAGTAAATGAATATTTGAATGTATTTTTCTTTGGAGATATAAATACTACCCCAAATCCTGATCCCTCCTTAGAACTTTCTCCATCGAAATACATATTCCACAAGTTTTGTGAATCCATACAATAGGTTACTTCTTGTGCAATCAGTGATAGAGGCTTTTTAGCTTCTTGAATGACCAATTCAGCTTTAAATTCATTAACATCTATATCGAGGAAACATGTGGCATCTTTGTCAACATTATCTTCAAAAACATAAGTAACCCTTGGATCTCTATCAATCTTGACAACCTTATCTCCTATATGAAAAGTGGCATATGATAGGTCACATTGTAGGCTACCTCCCATTAAAACATTCCACTTTCTAGAAAGTAGCAGTCCATACTGGGGAGGAATATGAACTATAAGGACTATCATGGTCATTTCAACATTAGGATAGGTAGCTTGTCTAAAAGGAAATCCATTAATTGTACCTATAATAGACACTTCCCTTCCATCCATCACTCTACATCTACCCTATCTAGTGTCTACTTCTAGGCCAAGGGCTTCCATAACTTTGAAAAGAATTATGGTATTTGATGCTCCTAAATCTATCATGTATTTTTTTAAGGCTCCATCATTTATAACCAAGCTTAGGAAGAAAGGATCAATATCTTTTAGGTAAGATATAGAAGAATTATCCAAATACATTTGGGGTATTTGGGACATGACTCCATTATTTACTATTAAAATCAATGTCTGCTACATGACTATGGGCTTTTTCTCAACAATACTACTATCTCTTATCCCACCCAACCAAGAAATAGCCTTATTTTTATGTTCCTCTATTCTAAAAATTTCAAACAAAAGAACTTTGATCGTAATCTAAGATAGCATGGATATCATGTCAACAAGATCATAAATGGTAGGCTTAATAAAAATACCTCAAGCTGATAGTACTTGAGTGCTAGGCATTTCCATTTTCTTGATGGCATTAGGTTCTAATTTATTATCAGTCATATGTCCCTTGACAGTTTCAACTCCTTGAAATTGTACCTTCTTCTTGGGCTCCCACTTCTTATTCTTACTATCCTTGAATTTAGTTGTCATTTCATTATCTTTTTTACTTTCATCGGTCATCTTATGAGTAAAATCTTTAATAAAGATGTTAGATGATTTACCAGTATCACTATTGACAACTTTGTTTCTCAAATTATAATTACTATGCACTTGGGATATCATCTTTGTTGTGATTCTATCAATTTCTTCCTTAGATGGTTTCCTCAAGTTCATATTATCAACACCTAATGATATAGTGCATACCTTGTGTTCATCATGATCTTTATCATCTAAAAACACTTGTTGATGATATAACTAATAGAAACTTCTTTGATTAGGAACATCATTTCCAGCATCTTCTAGATTAGATTCATCATAATCATCACATAAATTTATCATATTACAACCAATATCCTCATTACATTTCTCCTTCTCTCCCTCTTCATTTTTTATTTTTTGACTTGTAAAGAAAGACTGAGCTAATGCACAATAGTCAGGTGAATGAGGAGACTAACATACAAGACACCAAGGTACATCATCTTTCATGTTCAAAAAAATTCTTTAGAGAGGGTTTGGTGTACCCTTATCCTTAATTCTTTGAGAAAGATTAGGGATAATCTTTCCATCTTTCCACTAAGTGGTATATGGATAGTTTTTCATTCTAGGTTTTCTATTATAATGGTTGTTAAACTGAGTCTTGTCACCATTATTCTGCTTATTGGTATTATTGGCTGATGGATTCATATTCTTTAGCAAATTTAACACTTGAACCATTGTATCCTCCTTAGGCTTCTTACCTACAATAGGCTCATCACTTTTTCTCTTATTGTTCCTTGGGTTGAACAATTTGGGGTCATCTCTTCATCCTAGCTTACTAGAGGCCTTTCTATTGTTTTCAATTTTCACTACCATCTTGTAGGCATCTTTTAGTGTCTTAGGATTTTCATCCCTTAATATGTATGTCATCTTGCTATCAAAAGAATTGAATTATTTAGTGAGGCATTAATCTTCACCAAGTCTCATCACTTGGAATAGCTTATACATCTCCTTCTAAAATCTCACATTGAAATCAAAAGTGGATTCATTCTGATTCTTTTTTATATTGTTGAATTCATTCAACACAAAAAAAATTTGGTATTATCTCCATATTTCTCTTTGAATATCTTCTCCAAATCTCCCCATGAACACACAATGTCATTAGGTAACCTCCTAAATAAATCCCTAGCATCCTCTATTAGTGAATGTACAAACAGCTTCATGACTACATCCTCATGCTCCACTTCATAATCATTGAGCATATTAGTGAATTTCCCTAGGTTGTCTTCACCAGTAATGGAATTATTTCTTGTAAATTCAATAGCCTTATCTCTAAGGTCATTAGAAATAGGATGTGGGAACCCAGGAATGCCTATAAATGACATTTGTCTATACTTTTCCATGTATATGGATCTTCTCTGGAAACTAGCAATAGTTGATGTACTTGTTATAGTTGCCTGGTTTTGGACAAGGATCAAAAGCTATTGTATTTTTTGAATAGCAAAAATTTGAATATTGGTGGTAGAAGATGAGGCAAAGGTTGTTTGAGAAACATTTTGGCTTGGAATTATTGGTCTACAAGAGGGGATAGAAGGTGTGGCTTGTGAGGACATATTCGGCCATGAAGCTAAAGTAGAGTTAGGCATAATAAATTGAATTTTTCTTCTAGTTTTTGTTGCTTGTGCTTCATTTTCAATTTTCTCAAGCTCTTTAGCTAAATCTTCCCTCTCCTTCTTAGCTTTTTCTAAGACTAAATCTAGTTTAGACATGGGAGGATTTGCAAACTTATTTGGGATAGCTTGAGGTTCATTTATTTGTATTCCTACAACCTTTTGTTTTCCTTTATCAGGGGCTTTTGTAGTCAAATCTATCAATTTTGGCTTAATAGGTTTGTAAGATTGGACTTGGGCTAAGATAGGTTCTTCTTTTTCCTTTAGGAGATTTTCCTACTCACGTACTTTAGACCTTAAAACTTCAACATCTCCAAATACATTTGAATGTACTTTGGAGGATCTCTCTTATAGTTTCTTGATCTACTCCTTTAAAGTAGCCATTCTCCTCAATAGATTATCTCTCTTAATGAGAGTGTTCATAGTGAATTTTCTTTCTCCTTTTCCAAATGAATGTGTCTAGCTTCTTCTTCAGCAACCCCTCTTCTAAAGATCTCTACTTTAGAAAGAAAATCATCATGGTCAGTGATTGTAGCTTCATATTCTACAAAGTCATCCAAATCTATCAAGTTTCTCTCAAGTAAGGGATTTTCTCAAGATTTAGTATATTGGATTGAATACTTCTAGGTCTAAGATGCCGGTTCATCTCTTCTACAACACTGGATCTAAAAATAGTATCTCCTAAAAATGATACTATTTTTTCTTGGTAAAACCCCTTTTCATGATAAGGCATTGTGAAAACATTACCCAAGATCCTAGTGGTTTTAGATTCAGAACTATGAGATGAAATCTCCTTCCCAACTAAGGGTTGGCATTCTGGACTATCTCTAGGTTTCCATGTATGATTGGATTCCCCTTTCTTTTTAGGCCAATTCTTTCTACCACCCTTTGGTAAATCTATATAAAATGGGGTATCTAGGTTTTCTTTTACATAAGCTCTCATATTTTTCCTTTTATTAGCCATCTTTCACCTTTAATATAAGTGCTAGTAAAAAAACCTAAGACTCAATCGCCACCAACTAAGGGAAAACATCTTTTATTTGGCTAAAAGACAAGGAACTTTATGAGGAAAACTTTTCTTGAAATAGATATGATAAAAGGAACCCGACCCTATTTAATTTTATATTGTATACTTTTCAGGAAAAACAACTCTATACAGCTAATAAGGCAATTTGCAAGCCCATTCTACCTCACAAAGCTTCTGCAGTACTAGAACTTTAAAATTTTCAATGTGTAACACTTAGTAAAAACCAATACCCATACATGGACTTACAATATAATAGGACTATGACAACTAATAAGGAATTATAAAAGAGATTCTGGAACTTTTGAGTTCTTTTCTTTTGCCAACTCCCTAGTAGAGTCACAATTTATTTGGTGTTTCAAAGCTACTAGGAAAAAAAAGACCTAATATTAGGGTTTAGAAGATAACAATAGTCTAAGGGTTAGATCATTCCTATATTAAACTAAAAATTATTTAGATCTGGACCAACTTCAATAGAATCACAAGGATTCTCTACACTTTAGGCTCTATAGGGCCTAGGCAGGTGCACCTTAGGGATGAAATATATTTGATATTTCTTCACACTTCACTCACTGATATTCTCTTGCTTCAAATATATCCCTTATAGAAGAAATGGTCACAATACTTCTTGGATTTGCAAATATTTCTTGATTATAGTAGCTAACTATAACACATAGAAAATTATTGCAAATAAGTGTTGACCATCAGTTTTAACCTTCGAACAGTAAAGTGAAAGTTGATTTGATATGAATTTGTGCTTTATGCAACCACATGATATTTAATAATTTACACTTGAATAGATGATCAATGCCCTATCCATTGGTATACAGAGTCTACCCAGAAAGACTTTGACCTAATTTATTGTCTTACAATTACTTCTATCAGTAATTAACCCTAAACCCCATTCTTATGAACATCCCTTTCATATGATCAAAAATCCTATCAATTTATTGAAGCACTTAATTCCTTGAATTAAAAAAAATAGAAATTTGATATACAACTTATCCTAGTTGCATCAAATTGTATGAACCTTGCTCATTCAATCCAACATAACTACCACATAAAAATGGAGATAGAATTTAGAGAAAATAGATATGGAAGAAAACTCCTTTTGTATTAGTTCTCCTTCAAAACAAAAAAATACTGGTATAAAATCTAGAATACTTAAAGAAATGATAACATATCATTAAAGATTCAATTGTATTCATTGTATGCAGAATTGATAGAATACATAGAATTTGACATGAAGACTAAATGGACTAACTAAAAAATAACATAAGACTAAAAATTCTACAGATTTAGGACCTCAGCTCCACATCTGGAAATCCTTTTATAGGAAGGATTGCAACAAGCTTCAGATAAGAGAACACATGTCAAAATTCTAATTGAAAAAAAAAACAAAGATATTTTATATTGAGTTATATTTAGACATTCTTTGTATTTGGATAAAAAATTTGGACCTTGTTGCAAAATTGGTAGGTGGCACTCATTAGAAAGTGTCTTTTGGAAAATTATGTTAGTTATTCATTCTCATGTCACTTTCCTTGCCTTTCTCTTTTTTCCTCTACCTCTAACTGTACCCCAGCATTGCCTAGACCCTATCAATAGATGGTATAGCCTTCATATCAGAAATGACTTCCTAGATGATAATGTCAGTATCCACATCTGGCCATGTGGCATCCCAAATGATATCTAATTCACTAATATTTTTGTTCCACTTAGTATCAATTATAGCCTTTAACTCTCTTGTGACCTTATTCATATCTAATTCAATTATGAATAGAAAATAAATCATATCATAGATAGTTGCTACCTCTATCTCATTATTGCAAAAAGCCATAAACCGAGGATGCCTTAAAATATCCTCAAAAGAGGAGGATCACTCTTTCCATTCTTTTATTACTCTATCAGCATCTAGGATGGTAGGAATAAAATTTGGAATCCCATCTACAATTGTTTTCATCTTACCTTGTACTACTTGCATTTTTCCTAAGAAAAACCCATACAAGTCCTTGACTTTGTTGATCATCTTTCTAGCATTAATAATTACTACTTTGGATAACTCCTTCTTTTGGGGTAATAGGGGAACCAAGGTATCAAATAATTTTGTATATGTTCCCCAAGTTGTAAACAAAGGGGATAGAAGGGCTAATGCTTCTGAGCACTAGAACTCAGCTCCTTGAAGTGAGATATAGCTATTATGCACATTTTGTGACATAATTTCTAAAGTTCCTATCTTGTGCATCATCAAGCTCTGAATTGTCTTAATTTACAGCTATTTAAAACCATCCCATTCATCAATGTCAATCTATTGGCTTCCTCCCATATTTACTACATTAGCATCTATTTGGGCTTCTTGGTCTCTTAGCTCTATGATGGGCTTTGCAACATTCCTAAGGCCTTATATTTCTTCTTCTAGGGAAACCACCCTCTATTCTAGGACATAAGTCCTTTTCAACTCTTCCTCATATTTTTTCCTAGCATCAATGGATATGTTGTATGTTTGAAATAATTGTTCTTCTAACATGTCCATTTTTCTCTTCCCCATTAATGATGTCACATTCTACAAATTAAGGATCTGATCACTAGATACAGTAGTAACATTCCAAAATATCACAATAACTTGGGGGGGTTCTTTTATCTCCATGAGAGTTGGTTTATTTCCCTCAGGAGCCAAGCTCCATATAGCCATTTTCCTATTGTTAATGTTGAAACCAGAACCTTGTAGCTCCCCAGCAATATTGGTCTCTTCAAAGGAGACCGGCTTGTCCTATTGGTCTAACTTTTCACAATGCAAAGATTGAGGGAAAATTTAGTGAAAAAGCATTTAAGTCTTTAAAATGTTGTAGATTTGGGTTTTGTTCCTTGTATTTTCAAATCCTTAGATTTTCCCTAGTTTTGAAAAAACCCTTAAAGTATTTTTAGAGAAATGTTTTAATGATATTTTTTTCCACCTAAGGAAGGGCTTGCGCAAGCATGGGTTCACTTTAATATTTTTTAAACATTACATGATTATGCTTGGTTTGAAAATTGCTTAATCATTTTATTTGAAAATGCCTCTGATAATGCAAAGTTGTTACAATCATTGATCTTGTTTAGATCAACGGGTATCACATGCCCACAATTTTGATATGCAAGGTTTTTAAACAATGCAGGCATGCGACTTGGTGACACGTAGCCTTTACCTTGCTAAATTCAAATGAACCACAAATTGTCAGGAGCTTCTGCAGGTTTGTCAGTACTTTTGTGCACGTTCTAATTTTCCTGCGATATCATTGATGGAGTCACCGGTAGAGATATGCAGTTTATCACCAAGAAGCATCAACCATTGATTTCATTTGAATCAAGGGCTAGCACTTTCCCACAAGAAGGAGATGCTTATCAGATAAATAATGCAAGGAAGCAAAAAAATTTATGTGTGGCAAGGTCTGACAAGATGGGCCCACCATTCTCAAGGATGGATGTCTTTTGTGGCAAGTAACAGACAAGTTGGGATGATTAGAGATTTTTGATTCATCATTTTGATCAACGTGGTGATAAGGATGCTTGATTTTGTAACCATTGATCTGTCAGAGATTAAAGGCCAGTGCATGCCCACATTTTGAAGATGCACGAAAGATAAATAATATGGGCAAGCAGAAATTGGACAAGTGGCAAGGTGAGGTAGGATAAGTTTTAAATTTTATGTTGTAATGTGCCACACTGAAAAAATGACTGTTGATGTGTACTATCAGATGCACCACTGAAGAGGTTTGACTATCGAATGGAAGTAAAGTTTTGTTAGCTGTAGATCTTTCAAAGATCTATAGTTAGTGCAATCCTGCATTATGAAGCTACAAGTTAGATAAGAAAAGTGGGAATGCACCTTTGCGATGCATGTCACAGTGGGGAAAAATTATGGGAAAAGGTAGAAGTCACGCCATGTGGTCTGCCACTTGTGCTTAGCTAGAGCTACTTATGATGTGTGCTCAAAAGGTGTCAGAAATAAATACAATAGTCAGAACATGCAGATTAAAAGAAGTAATTTCATTGGCCCAAGTGGATGATGTGAGCATAGAATGAAGAGTTGTTTCTGATCATTGATCTTATCCTAATCAATGAAAGGCACTTTCCCGCAATTTGAATTTAAGTGTAGTTTAAGAAAAGTGGGAATGCGCCATGTAGATACGTGTCCATGGTGATGTCTAAAGTTTTAACTCAAAAGCTCTACAAGGCATAATCAATGTCGTCATAGATCTTTTGAAGATCGACAACTAGTGCAAACCCACAATTTGAAAATGCTTGTTAGATAAGAAAAGTGAGAATGCGCCAACATGACACGTGGACTGAATGATATCAAGTACTTGCTCACTAACAAGAAGATATGGGATGTGCTGGCATGGAATGTTGTCAGAAGGCACAAACTCATATGGTAGTTTCTTACTGGTCAATATAGCTAACTAGTTTTTATTAGAAAATGAATTAGTATGATCATCGATCTTGTCTTGATCAACAAATGACGCTTACTCAAAATTCTAAGGTGAAAGGAATTTAAATAATGTAGGCAAGTGCTATTGTGACATGTAGCCTTGTTTTAAAAGCCATAAAGCTTGTTTTTTTTTAAATTAGAGTCGTCTAATCTGGTGAGAATCTACGGATGGGATTCAAACTTGGGTGCAAATTGGAGGTAACGATTACTGAGAGTAAATATGATTCAAATTTTATGCATGTGATTTTAATGTATGAAAAGAACACACGATTGCACCATTAATGAATCACCAAAGCACAGAAAGAACATTAGGGCATACAAAACTTTCAGAGCCAGGACATAGAAATTCTTAGTTGGCGCTCCAATAAAATTGTAGAGGATATCACATAGTGCAGAAGTACAAGTTTCTAGTCGATAAGTACTCTATGACTTTCTAAGAAATTCAAAGTATCTTCTGTTGTGAAATTTCTAGGGTTTTATTCAAAATGTCTCCTCAGAAAAAATTCACCAAGAAAATAGATTATTTGAAACGTTCTGTGCATGATGAATTTGTTGAACAATTCCCCTTATCGATGCATGAAATAACTAAGGGGAGGGAACTCATTCCAAAACATCCAAGAGTAGTTGTAGTAGAAGGTTTTTATGACAAAGCTAATTGGGTAAGAGATGCCCAGGTTTCTATGGGGGGTCTGGAGTTGTTTAAGAAATGGTTTTTAGAGTGAAAACTGGACACTCCTATGAGCAATGTTTGGGAGTTCGATATTGGTAAATTAACAGTCCACACAGTTTTCTTTGATAGTGATTTATCGATGGATCTAGCAAAGAAATATGATCCAATTACAGGGTGGGTAAAAAACTATGTTGGAGTGAATCTATTTAGGGTTTGTCCTGAATTGTTTAGTGAGGTCTTCAACCTAAATCCTAACCATACTGTGCATGAAAATATTGATAGCGATGACCTTCAGGAAAGGTATGATGCACAAAGGATTTACCTAAGAATAGGGCCATTGCAGGAGCATGCTGCTAAAATTGGCACCTTGCCTGTGATTACAGCCAATACCCCAGAGCCATTTTTGAGAAGACATTTCAACCTAAGAGCTCAAGCACTGTATTTTTCTCTTTGCAAGATTTTTGGGATGGATGAAGGTGATCAAATTCCAGGTTCTATTGTCCTTATAATGGCTCAAACCCTTCAATTTGGAATGAGTACTATTCTGGATTTTGCTACTTTTCTTGCAAAAGAAATTCACAATGGCCTGGTGGGGATAGCAAGGGGAAAAGTAGACAAACCATTATGTTGGTATTCATTGCTTATTCATGTATGCTTCTATAAGGGATTCACCTTTTTCTACAAGAGTATGGAGTGGGAAACAACCAGGGATGGGGAGAGGAATCCAGTGCAACTAGGAGTGTAGATATGACTTCAGAAGCTACAGATGCCAGCTATGTGAGATTTGATAGATGCTTTTCTTTGTTGCTTAGGTTGATTTTGAAAGGTGATAGCCCCAAAATTCCACAAGAATTGTTGGAATTGGTTAGACCTAAAGACCATGCACAAGGATTATTGGTTAGTCATAATTGAGGGGATATAATCCCTTATAATGTTTCAACTATGATAAGAGTATATGGTTTTTTGGGAAAACCCCATGGGGATTACTGACCTCTTATGGAAGATGGGCAACATAGATGAGAGGGAATTATCTAAGAAAGGCACCTTCTTTCCAGTTTTTACTGTAGTGCATGATTTTGTTTTTGTCAGAAAAGGGTGGAAACACCTTAATTTATTTTTGGACAAATATAACATGGCAGAGTCTCATGCCAGATTCATTGATCTTGAAGGATTCTATGACCTTTTAAAGGAGAGGGTGAAAGCTTCTCATATGGTACATCAAGTATACTATCCAGAGGACATAATAAGAAATGTTTTCACATTGTAGGAACAAGAAGTGAGGAAAGAGAAATGGATAGCTTTTAGTGAGACCTTAGAAATCATTAATGCTTTTGACCCCCAGCATGACCCATTGAAAGATAAGAAATACTGGGGGGCTAAAATGCAAGCATTAATGAATAATTTTGCTGTAATAATTCAAAACATGAATGAAAAGAAAGCTATGTATGTTGAGACACATCCAGACAAGGCTACAGAAGTAAAAAGAAGGATAAGCAGTAGAAATGTGATGCCTCCTAGCCAATATACATTGTCGAAAAGGGTAGGTTATGTCATGATTCAAAATGTGCAATAGGCACCCCCTCATTAGAAGACAAGGTCAAGAAGTCCATCTATGGCCAGCTCTCAAAAAAGGAAAAAATTAGAGCATGGGTCTTCTTCTTCTCAAAAGGAACAATACTCCCCAAGCCAGTCCTCAATCCAGATAGATGATCAAGCATCTCTAATGGAATAGCTTAGACAAATGGGTGAAGAAGGGGATGTGATTGTTACTTCTATAGATTTAGATGTTGGAGAACCACAAGAACCTCCTACACCTTCCTTAGACCTAACCATTGCTAATTACCAAGGTAAGGAAATTGACCGAATAGTTGCCCAAGCTTCTGAAAGATTTGTTAATGATGAAAATTTTGTAAAATCTAGTTCTTTTGCTTAGTTTTTGTGGAGATTAAATATGGGAAATTTTGAGAAAGCCTATGAGAAATTTAAGGCTGAGCAACCAGATAAACTTGATCCAATTATTAAGGAAGAGGTGAAATCAAAAATTTTAAATGATTACTCCTAAAGCTAGGAGGTAAATAGATAGATAGTCAGGAGTCCTCCTTCTACTGAAATGGGATATAGAAAATGCTATTGTTTTTTATTCAGTAAGGAAGTAGAAAGATGTTCAAGTAAGGAGTGTTGAAGAAATATTACAAGCTCATAGAAGAGTCAAATTTAGTGATGACCCCCAAGCCCTTGTTATATGGTCCATGGAAAAGAGAAAAAATACCAAGATGCATGAGATTCCCATTGTAGAGCATACTAGTACATTGATAGTATTCAGGGCTGGTGAGGTAAGTAGTAAGCAATTAATTATGAACTATCTCTATAATAGTTCTTGCTGAACTTTGTCTCCTTTTGATTACTTGGTTATCTTGATGTTGTATGAGTAAAGGCTTGTGCAATTGAATGCAATTCAGTTAGGTTGTATATCTGTTTATCATTGTTGTTAATTCAATGGATTTAGTAAAAGCTCTAATGAATTTGATAAGATTGCTGTAGTAGGGGAAAGGATTTTGAATGATGAGTTCTGATAAGAATTGCTGATGAAATTTGTTGTAAGGCAACAAATTAGATCTAGAAATTTGTAGTAGACTCTGAGCCCCAATGGATTAGGCACTGACCAAATTTGATCCAGATGAAAGAGAAATATGTAACAAATGGTTGTCAAAAATGCAAAATTAAATCAATTTTACTTTTATTTCCTTTAGATCTTAAAAGTTGGCCAGCACTTGTCTACACAGAATATTTTAGCTTCAGTTAGCCACTATTTCTGAGAACACCTACAGATCTATAGAAGAATTTTGGCCATATCTGCTATATGGGATGTGTTTATCAAATTCTCAAGAATTGTACATGTATTTTAGGATTTGAGATGAGAATCAAAATGAAACTAAAATAATCCTCATACAGTGTTTCCCAGTCTTGAATCATCCCTGGGTATACCCACCCTTGTTTTGCAGAGCCTAAAGAGCAGAAAACCACCCATGGTTTTGTTGAAGTTGGGCCCAAATGCTTTGCACATGCAATTGTTAATAAGAATTGGCTAGTCTTTAGATTGTGTGAGTATTGTCATCTTGGTATTAAGCATTTTTTTTCTTAGTAGTTTTTAAAAACCAACAAAGTGGCGACTCTACTGGGGAGTTGTCCAACACATCTATGAAAAGTATTGCAATTTCTTTGGTCCTGTTGTGTACGTGTGTGTCAGGTTATCTAAGTTTTGTCCATGGTTATAAGGGAATATTTTAGTGGCAAACCTTGAGAATTTAAAGAGAGAATAGCCCAAATACCATAGCTACACATTGATGTATCCAGCCTATCTGAGTGTCTTATCTAACAAGCAAGAGTTGCAGTCTTATGACATCAGTGATTGGTCTACCTGTGCTAGATATTTTTGTTTCTATTTGTGTGTTTTTTCCTTCGAGTTAGGAATAATTATCATTGTGTATTTTCCCAAGAATAGGGTGGCGACTCAGTCAAGGTTTTGAAGCTAGTGTTTATTTTAACAAAAGGTGAATATGGCTAACAAGAGAAAGAACATAAGAGCTTATATGAGAGCCAATCCTGATGTACCAATGTATACTGATTTACCCCAAGGTGGTAGGAAGGACCAAAATAAGAAAAGGATAGGTCCAAATCCTACCTAGAAACCTAGAGGAAATGCATTGATCAATTCCCAGTATCAACTAGTATTAGGAAGAGAGTCTTTTTCACTTAGTTCTGAATCCAAAACTACAAGACTCTTAGGAGGCATTTTTAGTACCCCATTACCAGATGAGAGAGTCTTTTAGGACAAAGATGTGTCCATGGTAGGAATTACTTCATCAAGGCCAGATCCTGTAGCAGATATGAACTATAGGCTAGGATTTAGGAGTTCATTTGATAATCCTTTTAATCCCAGAGTAGCCCCATACGTGGAGCCCAATCCTATAGATCTAGATGATCCTGCTAATTCAAAAGCTACTTTTGTAGATCCTAAAGAAGTGCATTCTGAGATAGGAGTTTTTAAGAAATGGATTGCTAAGGAAGAAGTTAAATGCGTTCATCTTGAAAAAGAAAAGGAGCAAGCCACCTTGGATGCCATAATAGAAAGGAATGCTCTACTAAGAAGGATGACTGCCTTGAAGGAGCGGAATAAAAAGTTAGACAAAAATACCACAACTCTCCATACTGATGTATTTGGAGATGTAGACAATCTGAGAGCTAAAGTTTGGAACAAGAAAAATGCCTAAATCAAAGGCAAGAGCTAGTTATTGCTCAAGTCCAAGCCTATAAACCTGTTCAAGTGGACCCTGTAGAGCCCACTACAAAAGCTCCAGATAAAGGGAAAGGCAAAACTATAGGAATCCAAATAAATGAGCATCAAGCTATACCAAGAGAACCCATACAACCCTCCATGTCAAAATTAGATCTAGATCTGGAGAAGGCTAGAAAAGAGAGGGAAGATCTTGCAAAAGAACTTGAGAAGGTTGAGAATGAAGCTCAAGCTACAGAAACTAGGAGAAAAATTCAATTCATAGAATCTAATTCTACATTGGCTTCATGGCCCAATTTGTCCATACCACCTGCAACTCCTACACCATCTAGTGGTCCAATAATCTTGACTTAGGGAATATCCCAATCTGCCCCTACCTCATCATCCACTATTAGCATGCAAGTCCCCTTTGTTCAACCTCAACAATCCCAAGCTGCTCCTCTAAGCCAAGCTAATATAGCAAGTACCTCAAATGTTCCTAGTTTCCAGAAGAAACCTTTATACCTAGAAAAGTATAGACAAATATCATTTGTTGGTATTCTTGGTGCCCCACATCCCATATCCTTTGATTTAAGAGACCAAGTGGTTAAGTTCTCTAGGAATAATTTTGTTACTAGTGAAGAACATTTGAGAATTTTCATTGATATATTGAATGATTATGAAGTTGAACATGAAGATATGGGAATGAAATTTTTTGTGCATTCACTAACTGAGGATGCAAGGGATTGGTTTAGGAGGTTTCCTGATGATAGTATCACCTTGTGGAGTGACTTAGAGAAATTATTCAAGGAGCAATATGGAGACAACACTAATGCAAGATTCATGTTAAATGAATTCAACAACATCAAGAAGAATCTCAATGAGTCCACATTTGATTTCAATGTAAGATTCTAGAAAGGTATGTATAGACTATTTCAAGTTATGAGGTTAAATGAGGATGTCTGTCTTACAACGTATTTCAATGCTTTTGATAGCAAAATGGCTTATCAATTGAGGGATAAGGATCCCAAGACTTTAAGGGATGCCTATAAAATTGCAGTAAATATAGAGAATAATAGGAAGGCATCTAGAAAACTAGGTAGGAGGGATGATCCAAAGCTTTTTAACCCCAAGAATAATAACAAAAGGGAGGGTGATACAACTCCTATAGGAAAGAAGCCAGAAGAACCCACTATAGGCCAATTTTTGGAATTTCTCAAGAAGATGAATCCCAATGATTTTAGTAAGCCAAATTTTGCTGAGAGAACCCCTGTGAATAACAACAATTTCAATAGGCAACCTAGAATGCAAAATTACCCTTACACCACCCAGTGGAAATATGGTAAGCCAGTCCCCAACCAGACACAAAATGTGAAAGATAAGGGTACCCCAGATCCTCTGCAAAGGAACACTGTGAATATGAATGATGATGTACCATGGTGCATTATATGTCAATTACCTCATTCTATTGATTATTGTGTTGTTTCTCAGTCATTTGCCCAAGATCAAGGCATGCAGCCTGAAGAAGGAAGTGAAGAGAAAAGCCATGATGACATAAGTTGCAATATGGTGAGCATGTGCGATGACCTTGTAGATTATGATTTTGAGGAACCTAAAAATGATATTACCAGTCAGAGAATTGCTTATCTTTTACATCAACAGCAAGTGCTTTCAGATGATGAAGGTTATGATATAAATAAGGTATGTGTTGCATCCTCTGATGTAGGTCACACAAGCTTAAGAATGCCCTCCAAAGAAGAGATTGACAAAATCACAGCTGAAATGATTTCTCAGGTTCATAGTAATTACATTTTGAGAAGTACAATAGTAAATAATGATGCAAGAAAGCCATCCAATGTATTCATCAAAGATATCACCCATAAGATGAATGATCAAAATAAGAGAGTCAAGGTAGATGTGCCTAAGATCAAAGACAATAAGGGTAAGAAGTGGGAACCAAAAAAGAAAGTTTAGTTTTAGATAAATGAAACAACAAAAATAGTTGTGCAACCAAAGAGATTAGAACCTAATACTATTAAGCAAACAATGGTGCCTGCTGTCCAAAAGACTTCAACTCTAAGTACTCTTGTAAAACCCACTATTGTTGAGCCTGTTGATATGATATCTATGTTGTCCCAAATTACTATAAAAGCTCCCTTGTCTGAACTTCTTAGAATTGAAGAGCATAAGAGCAAGGCTTTATCATGGTTGGGTGGGATAGGAAACAATAATACTGTTGCAGATCAAACTATTGCCCAACAAACCCCATTAATAGTAGAGGATAGTGGTATCATATCCCAGATTTCGCAAATGTTTTTAGATGATTTCTTAGTGGAATTTATAGAAGATATTGACCCTTTTTTCCTTATTCTAATCATAAAAGGGAAGACCCTAAAAAATTGTATGATAGACTCAGGAGCTTCCAACACCATAATGTCTTTCAAAGTAATGGAAGCCTTAGGATTGAAAGTGGATACCAAGTAGGGAAGATGTTGAGGAATGGATTCTAGGGAAGTCCCAGCCATAAATACCATAAATATCCTGAAGTGGAGTTACCATTCAAATTAGCTACATATCCTAAAGTAGAGTTAACCATGTTTGTCTTTGTAGTGGATATACCTCCACACTATGGAATGTTGCTCTCTCGCAAATGGAGTGTTGCCATGGGGGGAATCCTGTAGTGTGACTTAACCTATGCTACTTTCCACATTGGGGATAAAGCTATCAGGGTAAATAGAGAGCCAAGTGTTAATCACATTTTAGGGGAAGAAATTGATAAAGATGCCACTTGTTTCTTAGATATTAGTGTCAATGGTTTCAAAGCTGAATTGATTATTCAAGAAGTTGAAAATTTACCTGCTATCATTGAACATAAATTTGAGTGTTGTACTAACTCACCAGTGTTATGGACAATGTTTTTTGATGGGGCAAGTTCAAAAGAGGGTGCAAGAGCAGGTGTAGTTTTTGTTTCCCCTCAGAAAAATACTTTCAGATATTCATTCACTTTGAAGTTTTCTTGCACAAATAATATTGCAGAATATGAGGCATTGTCGCTAGGATTGAAAGTTGCCACACATCATGGAATTAAGAAATTACATGTCATAGGGGATTCTGAATTAGTCATCTCCCAGATAAAAGAAACTTATGCATCCAAGAATAGGAGATTAAAGTAGTATAGAAATGTAGTTTGGGATTAGATCAAATCTTTTGATGCATTTGGTATCTCATGGAGAGATAGGACTCAAAATAAGATGGCTGATTTTTTGGCAAATGTAGCAATCAAGCCTAAGGAGATATCATTTGCAGGAATATCTCAAATTGAGGTACAAAATAGAGCTTCCATACCTAATAACATTGAAAATTGGCAAGTCTTTGAAGATGACAAAGACATTACGAATTTTTTGTTAAATGATGACAAGTACCATGGTCAAGAAATGGATTGCAATGAACTAATTGAAACCATAGATGGTAAGGAAACCATTTTTGGTCAGGAGATTATGCAATTGAAAACCAATAAGGTGCCCTAAGGGGTTAGTGGTCTTGGAAAACATTTTTGATAACTAGGATAGAGCAAAACTAGGAGTTAAGGACCCTAAGCCTCAGGAATTAGAAGAGATAAACCTAGGTACTGATGAAGCTCCCAAAAAGGTTTATATTGGCCAAAATCTACATACTAAAATAAGAAAAACATTGATTGACTTGCTTGGAAAGTATAGACATGTTTTTGCATGGTCATATGATGACCTTAAGGCTTATAGGGAAGATTTGTTCCAGCATGTCATACCATTAAAAGATAATGTAAACCCTTTCAGATAGAAAAAAAGACCAGTAAACCCTACCCTAGATCCCAAAATGCAAGAAGAGTTGATGAAACTAAGGGATGGGGGGATAATCAAACCAATTAGGCATTCCACCTAGGTTTCAAATTTGGTACCTATCAGAAAGAAGAATGGAGATATAAGATTATGCGTGGATTTTAGGAATTTGAACATTGCATTTTTGAAGGACAATTATGGATTACCCAATATGGAAGCCATGTTGCAGCAAGTGACTGGTTCTGAGCTAATGTCAATGATGGATGGTTTCTCTGGATACAATCAAGTTCTAGTAAAGGAAAGTGAACAACTCAAGATAGCCTTCACAACCCCATGGGGAACATATGTATATGTAAGGATGCCATTTGGCCTAATTAACACAGGAGCTACTTTCCAAAGAGCCATGGATGTGGCATTTCATGATTATATTGAAAAATTTATGGTTGTATACTAGGATGATCTTACAGTATATTCTAAGAAGGTTGAGGATCACTGCAGGCATTTGGAGAAAATCTTTATCAAAGATTAGAATATGGAGTATCATTGAACCCAAAAAAATTCACATTTGGGGTGACAGAAGGTAAATTACTAGGACATATAGTGTCCAAGGATGGGGTGAAAATAGACCCTGAGAGAGTAGAAGCTATTGATAAAGTCCCCAAGCCAAAAAAAATGTAAAAGGAATTCAATCCTTTTTTCGCCAAGTTAATTTTCTTAGAAGGTTTGTTACCAATTTTGCTGAAATCAGTAGACCTATCTCAAAAATGCTCAAGAAGGGAGCTACTATAGATTGGAATGGTGAGCCTTCACAAGCATTCCAGGATGTTAAAATTGCAATAAAAAATGCTCCAGTACTGAGAACTCTAGATTATTCAAATCCTATGCATATTTTTTCTTTTGCATACTTTCACACTATAGTTGTAGTCTTGTTACGAAAAAATGAAGAAGGATATGAGTAGCCCGTTGCCTTTTTCAATAAGTCACTGCAGCCTGCTAAATTGAAATATGAGATAAATGAAAAATAGGCATATGCTTTAGTGAAGGCTATAAAGGCTTTTAGATGCTACCTAGTAGGTGCTACTGTCATTGCCTTTGTACCTAGTGTTGTAGTGAAAGATATATTTTCTCAATAGGAAGTATCAGGCAGAAGGTGTAGATGGATCAACGGGATCTAAGAATTTAATATTGGAATGCAGATAACTAAGTTTGTAAGAGGTCAAGGTTTGGCTAAACTCATGGAAAAATCTAATTTAGATGCCAATCAGATAAATGTGGTACTTGATGACTTCAAACCTGGCTTATGTGACATGGATCATTATGATTGGTAAACCAATGTTATATATTACCTGCAACACATAGAAGCTCCTCCCCATTTGCCTAAAAATGAAAGGAGGAGTATTAAATTACAAGCCATCAGATACATAATTGTCCAAGACATTTTATGGTGGAGAAACTTTGAAGGGGTATTGTTGAAGTGTGTTGATCAAGAAAAAGAAAAAAGAAGTCTTGGAGGAAATGCATGTTGGAGTGTGTGGAGGGCACTATATGGCTAAGACCACTGCACATAAAATGATGAGGGTTGGATTTTAGTGGCACTCACTTTTGAAGGATGCCCAAATTATGATTAGGAAATGTGACCCTTGTCAGAGGTTTACTGGAAAATTGAAGTTCTTAGGCAATACTCTGTTGAAGCCAGTGGAGGTTCAAGTGCCCTTTCAACAGTGGGGTATGGATTTCATAGGAGAAATTTCCCCCAAGTCTAGCACTGGCTATTCTTGGATACTAGTGGCTACTAACTACTTTACAAAATGGGTAGAGGCTATCTCCATAAGAAATGCAACAAGTAAAGTTGTCAATAACTTCCTACTAAATAATATTATCTCCAGATTTGGTTGCCCTCAAAAAATTGTAACAGACAATGCAATGTGCTTTAGGTCTAAGGAATTCATTCAATTTTGTGATAAATATAGAATAACAAGTTCATCATCTTCTCCTTATCATCCACAAGGGAATGGACAAGCTGAATCCACAAATAAGATCTTGTTGAAGGTTATTAAGAGAACCTTGGATGATAACAAAAAGGCATGGGATTCCAAGTTAGAGTTAGCAATATGGGCTGATAGGGTAACTATGAAGAAAGCCATTGGTATAGCTCCATTTGATATGGTGTATGGAACTCAAGAAAAAATGTCTCAGAACAACTTGGTAGGACTCTACAATTACATTCAGTTGTATGATGAAGATACTATAGATGAAATGCAAGAAATGATGGATGAACTGGTAGGACTAATAGAAACTAGAAGAGAAGCATCTCTTAAGAACCAAAAGTTGCAATTGCAAGTTAAGACATTCTATGATAGAAGAACTGTAAGAAAAAAGTTTGAAGATGGAGATCTAGTCTTAATGTGGAATGCTAGAATTGAGGATAAAGGAAAACATGGAAAATTTGATCCTATCTAGTTAGACCTATATCTAATTGAAAATACTTGAGGTGAGGATTCTTATATACTCAAAGATTTATTGGACAATATTCTTGAACTGTCAGTTCATGGATAGTTCTTGAAGAGGTATTTTTCTTGAAAGATACTTATTTTCTCTGTGAATAGTAGTTTTAGGGTTTCCTGGTGTTTTGTACATTATGTATATTCTGTAAATCTTTGTAAATATCCTTGTGCAGTCTAGTTTCTTGTTTCTATGTGTTTCTCAGTGTTCTCTGAAGAAGTTGTCATTTTTTACCAAGTATGTGGTCTACTCTCCTGGAGATTCTGAATTCTTGCATACACTCAGGTAGTCTATCATCCACAGATAGAGCCACTGTTGGTCTGATTTTTCACAATGCAGAGATCAAGAGAAAATTTAGTGAAAAATCATTATAGTCTTTAAAATGTTGCAGATTTGGGTTTTGTTCCTTGTATTTTCAAATCCTTAGATTTTCCCTAGTTTTGAAAAAACCCTTAAAGTATTTTTAGAGAAATGTTTTAATGATATTTTTTTCCACCTAAGGAAGGGCTTGCACAAGCATGGGTTCACTTTAATATTTTTTAAACCTTACATGGTTGTGCTTGGTTTGAAAATTGCTTAATCATTTTATTTGAAATTGCCTCTGATAGTGAAAAGTTGTTACAATCATTGATCTTGTTCAGATCAACGGGTATCGCATTCCTGCAATTTTGATATGCAAGGTTTTTAAATAATGTGAGCATGCGACTTGGTGACACGTAGCCTTTACCTTGCTAAATTCAAGTGAACCATAAATTGTCAGGAACTTTTCCAGGTTTGTCAGTACTTTTGCACATGTTCTAATTTTCCCACAATATCATTGATGGAGTCACCGGTAGAGATATGCAGTTTATCACCAAGAAGTGTCAACCATTGATTTCATTTGAATCAAGGGCTAGTGCTTTCCCACAAGAAGGAGATGCTCGTTAGATAAATAATTAGGGGAAGTGGATTTTTGATGTGTAGCAAGGTCTGACAAGATGGGCCCACCATTCTCAAGGATGGATGTCTTCCATGGCAAGTGTCAAACAAGTTGGGATGATTAGAGATTTTTGATTCATCACTTTGATCAATGTGGTGATAAGGATGCTTGATTTTGTAACCATTGATCTATCAGAGATTAAAGGCCAGTGCATGCCCACATTTTGAAGATGCATGAAAGATAAATAATGCAGGCAAGTGGAAATTGGACAAGTGGCAAGGTGGGGTCGGATAAGTTGTAAATTGTATGCTGCAATGTGCCACACTAAAAAAATGACTGCTGATGCATACTGTCAGATGTGCCACTGAAGAGGTTTGACTGCCAAACAGAAGTAAAGTTTTTTTAGCTGTAGATCTTTCAAAGATCTACGGCTAGTGAAACCCTGCATTATGAAGTTGCAAGTCAGATAAGAAAAGTAGGAATGTGCCTTTGTGATACGTGTCATAGTGGGGCCAAATTATGGAAAAATGCAAAAGTCACGCCATGTGGTCTACCACTTGTGCTTAGCTAGAGCTACTTATGATGTGTGCTCGAAAGGTGTCAGAAATAAATAAAATAGTTAGAACATGTGGATTAAAAGTAGTCATGTCATCGGCCCAAGTGGATGATGCAAGCATAGAATGAAGAGTTGGTTTTTTATCATTGATCTTATCCTGATCAACGAAAGGCAGTTTCATGCAATTTAAATTTAATGAAGTTTAAGAAAAGCAGGAATGCGCCATGTAGACACATGTCCATGGTGACATCTAAAGTTTTAACTTTGAAGCTCTACATGGCATAATTAGTGTTGTCATAGATCTTTTGAAGATCGACAACTAGCCCAAACCCACAATTTGAAATTCTCATTAGATAAGAAAAGTGAGAATGTGCCAACATGAACATGGATTAAATGATATCAAGTACTTGCTTTCTAAGAAGAAGATATGGGATCTACTAGCATAGAATGTTGTTAGAAGGCACGAACTCATATGGCAATTTCTTATTGGTCAGTACAACTGACTAGTTTTTATTAGAAAATGAATTAGTCTAATCGTCAATCTTTTCTTGATCAACAAATGGCACTTCCCCAAAATTCTAAGGTGCAACAAATTTAAATAATGCGAGCAAGCACTATTGTGACACATAGCCTTATTTTAAAAGCCATAAAGCTTGTTGCTTTTTAAATCAGAGCCATCTGATCTAGTGAGAATCTATGGATCGGATTCAAACTTGGGTGCAAATTGGAGGTAATGGTTACTGAGAGTAAATATGATTCAAATTTTATGCGTGCAATTTCAATGTATGAAAAGAACCCACAATTGCACCATTAATGAATCACCAAAGTGTAGAAAGAACATTAGGGCATAGAAAACTTTCAAAGCTAGGACACAAAAATTCTTAGCTAGCACTCCAGTAAAATTGCAGAAGATATCACATATTGTAGAAGTGTGAGTTTCTGGTAGGTAAGTACTCTGTGACTTTCTAAGAAATTCAAAGTATCTACTATTGCAAAATTTCTAGGGTTTTATTCAAAATGCCTCCTCGAAAAGAATTCACCAAGAAAACAAATTATTTGAAACGTTTTGTGCATGATGACTTTCTTGAACAATTCCCCATGTTGGTGCATGAAATAACTAAGGGGAGGGAACTCATTCCAAAAAATCCAAGAGTAGTTGTAGCAGAAGGTTTTTATGACAAAGCTAATTGGGTAAGAGATGCCCAAGTTTCTATGGGGGGTTGGGAGTTGTTTAAGAAATGGTTTTCAGAGAAAAAAATTGGACACTCCTATGAGCAATGTTTAGGAGTTTGATATTAGTAAATTAACAGTCACTATAGTTTTCTTTGATATGATTTTTTGATGGATCTGGCAAAGAAATATGATCCAATTATAGGGTGGGTAAAAAACCATGTTGTAGTGAATCTGTTTAGGGTTTGTCCTAAATTTTTTAGTGAGGTCTACAACCTCAATCCTAACCATGTTGTGCATGAAAATATCTATATGGATGACCTTCAGGAAAGGAATGATGCACAAAGGATTTACCTAAGAACAGGGCCACTGCATGAGCATGCTGCTAAAATTGGCACCTTGCCTATGATTATAGCCAGTACCCGAGAGCCATTGTTGAGAATATATTTCAACCTAAGAGCTCAAGCACTGTATTTTTCTCTTTGCAAGATTTTTGGGATGGATGATGGTGATCAAATTCCAAGTTCTATTGTCATTATAATGGCTCAAACCCTTCAATTTGGAATGAGTACTATTCTGGATTTTTCTACTTTTCTTGCAAAAGAAATTTACAATGTCCTAGTGGAGATAGCAAGGGGAAAAGTAGACAAACCATTCTATTGGTATTCATTGCTTATTCATGTATGCTTCTACAAGGGATTCACCTTTTTCTCCAAGGATCTAGAGCTAGAAACAACCAGGGATGGGGAGAGGAATCCAGTGTAGTTGTGGAGTATAGATATGACTTCAGAAGCTATAGATGCCAACTATGTGAGATTTGATAGATGCTTTGCTTCGAAGCTTAGGTTGCTTTTGAAAGGTGACAACCCCAAAATTCCACAAGCATTGTTGGAATTGGTTAGACCTAAAGACCATGCACAAGGATTATTGGTTAGTCATAATTGGGGGGATATAATCCCTTATAATGTTTCAACTGTGATAAGAGTATATGGTTTTGTGGGAAAACCCCATGTGTTGCCCTTTCATGTGCCCTTGAAGATAGGGATTGTTGAGCTCTTATGGCAGATAGGCACTATAGATGAGAGGGAATTGTCTAAGAAAGGAACCTTCTTTCCAATTGTTACTGTAGCGCATGATTTTGTTTTTGTCAGAAAAGGGTGGAAGCACCTTAATTTATTTTTGGACAAATATAACATGGAAAATTCTCATGCTAGAGTCATTGATCCTAAAGGATTCTATGACCTTTTAAAGGAGAGGGTGAAAGCTTCTTGTATGGTACATCAAGTATACTATCCAGAAGACATAATAAGAAATGTTTTCACATTGTAGGAACAAGAAGTGAGGAAAGAGAAATGGATAGTTTTCAGTAAGACCTTACAATTCATTAATGCTTTTGACCCCCAGTATGACCCATTAAAAGATAAGAAATATTGGGGGCCTAAAATGCAAGCATTAATGAATAATTTTGTTGTAATAATTCAAACCATGAATGAAAAGAAAGTTATGTATGTTGAGACACATCCAGACAAGGTTGTAGAAGTACAAAGAAGGATAAGTAGTAGAAATGTGGTGGCTCCTAGCCAATATACATTACAGAGAAGGGCAGGTTATGTCATGATTCAAAATGTGCAATAGGCACCCCCTCATCAGAAGACAAGATCAAGAAGTCCATCTGCAGCCAGCTCTCCAAAAAGGCAAAAATTAAAGTAGGGGTCTTCTTCTTCTCAAAAGGAACAATACTCCCCAAGCTAGTCCCCAATCCAGATAGATGATGAAGCATCTTTAAGGGAATAGCTTAGACAAATGGGAAGAGAAGGGGATATGATTGTTACTTCTACAGATTTAGATGTTGGAGAGCCATAAGAACCTCCTACACCTTCCTTGGACCTAACGATTGCTAATTACCAAGGAAATGAAATTGACCCAATAGTTACCCAAGCTTCTGAAAGATTTGTTAATGATGAAAATTTTGTAAAATCTAGGGCTTTTGCTCAGTTTTTGTGGAGATTAAATATGGAAAATTTTGAGAAAGCCTGTGAGAAATTTAAGGCTAAGCAACCAGATAAACCTGATCTGGTTATTAAGGAAGAGGTGAAATCAAAAATTTTAAATGATTTTGCCGAGTTTACTCCTGAAGCTGGGAGGCAAATAGTTAGACAATCAAGAGTCCTCCTTCTGCCAGAATGGGATATGGCAAATGCTATTGTTTTTTATTCAGTAAGGAAGCAAAAAGATGTTCAACTAAGGACTACTGAAGAAATATTATAGGGTCATAGAGGAGTCAAATTTAGTGATGACCACAAAGCCCTTGTTATATGGTCCATGGAAAAGAGGGAAACTACTAGGATGCATGAGATTCCCACTATAGAGCATACTCGTACATTGACAGTATTCAGCGCTGGTGAGGTAAGTAGTAAGAAAGTAATTGGGATGGCATTAGAGATGCTAAAATTTGGTGGCATGGTGTCTGGCCAAGAAGAAGAAAAATTTTCCCAACTCAATGCTACATTTGAGTAAGTATTGAAGGCATATGAGGAGAGGGGTATGCAAATATAGTCATTAGAAAATAAAGTAGCCCAAATGGAGAAGATTCTTGGGAAAAGAAAAATAGGAGAGACTGGTAAACCCAGGATTGCATACGCCCCAAGGCCACCTATTGAATCCTTCAAGTCTACTCCAATTATTGAGATACCTAATACTCCAGAGAGACCTCAATTCTATACTGCAGATGATTTTGAAGAAGAGAAGAATAAGTTCTATGACATGCATGTAGAGCTTAATAATCAACATGAAGAAAAATTGAGGCGCGGTATTATGTATTTAATAGATAGGATAGAGTGGCCCACATTCTTTGATCAATTATCAAGGATTTTAGAAATCAAGGATGAATTAAAGCAAAATGAAGCTATATTTAGACCCATTGTACAGAAGTGGACAGAGAGAAGTTTAGATATCATTGCTATGTGTATATATGTTATTCATTTATCATATCATCAAATAGAATGAATGTTTGATTTACTAAATAAGTTATAGGATTTTGATGATAAACAAGATTCTTTCTGCAGAAGATTAACTAATTGTCTTTCCAAGTATTTTGTGGAAAATTTTGATGTATTCCCTTGTGCCCTAAAGTCAGTTGATAAAATAAAGGAAAAGGAGGAATGGAAGAGGGAGCTAGATGAAGCCTTCTACGAGAGAATAAATAAGGTTATAAATGAAGCAGGCCATCTATTGTGGGAAATAACAAATGAGGAGTTGGTTAAAGTGCAAATATTTTATAACTCCATCAGAAAAGAATTGGTTAATATGGAGGCAATTGAATATTCCCTAGTAACTGTACAAAAAGAAGTTATGAATTTTGATTGGCCAGATGACATTATTTATAATAAGCGAAAGGATAAATTCATGTCTACAAAGCAGATGTCAGAAGATGACAAGGTAGAAGATAATGCAAGTGTAACTGTTACTTTAATAGTTGATGATAAAGACAAAGAAAATACCCAAGTTAAAGTAAACTTGCAGGTAACTGAAGGAGACATGTCACTTTCAAGCCTCATGATCACTTATTCTAAGGAATCAGATAGATAAAAGAATCAAATTATTGTGTTATGTTAATTCCAAAGGATGTAATAGAAAGGGCCCACAAAAAGAATGTTTGATGTAAAACTTTTTCTATTACTCACATTTTTGTCATCTTGTGACAAGTGTATGTAAATGTTTCTTGTAAAAGACACCTATCACTTTCTCTTAGTCTTAAGCTTGTTGCATCTCACACTATTTAAGTGAGATTCCAAGGCTAGAGAAGGGTTTGAATTCTATTTTCTAAGTGATACTTAGTCTTTTTTTGATCCATTGTTTTGAGAAAATTGGTGATGTATTTTCTCTATCAAATATTGAGAATACATGAGTATAGAATGATCTGCGTTTCTTTCTGAAGGTCATTCTGAGTTTACTATAAATTGTATACAATTTTCAAGGAAAATGAATACAAATTATGAATTTTCCCTATATCAATTCTTGTTGAACTTTGTCTCCTTTTGATTACTTGGTTATCTTGATGTTACATGAGTAAAGGCTTGTGCAATTGAATGCAATTTAGTTAGGTTGTATATATGTTTATCACTGCTGTTAATTCAATGGATTAAGTAAAAGCTCTAATGAATATGATAAGATTGTTGTAGTAGGGGAAAGGATTTTGAATGATGAGTTCTGATAAGAATTGCTAATGAAATTTGTTATAACGCAACAATTTAGATCTAGAAATTTGTAGTAGACTCTGAGCCCCAATAGATTAGGCACTGATCAAATTTGATCCAGTTGAAGGAGAAATATGTCACAAATGGTTGTCAAAAATGCAGAATTAAATCAATTTTACTTTTATTTCATATAGATCTTAAAAGTTGGCTAGTACTTGTCTGCATGGAATATTTTAGCTTCAGTTAGGCACGATTTTTGAGAACACCTGCAGATCTATAGAAGAATTTTGGCCATATCTGCTATATGCGATGTGTTTATCAAATTCTCAAGAATTGTACATGTATTTGATTATTTGAGATGAGAATCAGAATGATACTAAAATAATCCTCATACAGTGTTTCCCAGTCTTGAATCATCTCTAGGTATACCCACCCTGGTTTTGCAGAGCCTGAAGAGCAGAAAACCACCTGTGGTTTTGTTGAAGTTGGGCCCAAATGCTTTGCACATGCAATTGTTAATAAGAATTGGCTAGTCTTTAGATTATGTGAGTATTGTCATCTTGGTATTAAGCATTTTTTGCTTAGTAGTTTTAAAACACCAACATGTCCTACCTTCTAATATGATTTAACATAAAGAAGGAGCTAAGCTCCTATCCTGGAAATAGAATCATCCCACTTCTAGCTACAAGCTCTCTAGCTTCTTTTGCTATGAGGCTCTCACTACTAGGATTATACTCCTACAATATTTGCACCAATTATACAGTCTTCTTAAGGGAATCACTTGTTTGTTGTTGTAAGGTTAGCTCATTTTTCTTAACTTTGTATAAAAATGACCTAAATTCATATGACTTGATGAATTCATCATCTTTCATGAATTCTTGAGCTTGAATGATCCACTTATCTAACATCTAAATTTTTAATTCAATCTTATTTGGGATCTTTTCATTCTCTCTAGCTTGTTTTAACAAGAATTTGTGTCTTATTATGTCAAAAAACTTAGATCCCTTTGGAAAATTTTGCAATTCTTTTACTCTGACCTTTTTAAGGATCTCAATCATTTTATGTTTCTTTCTCCATGTTGGCACTCAAAATTGTAGCCCTGATTTTGAGCACCATTGAGATTTCAAGCCCTATAAACACTTTTAAGTGCACATGTACCCGACTATACTTTTGAGTCCTAAGAGGTGTTCAATGTTTCTAACACCTTCCATTCAATATGTACACTCGTTTCATGAAGTTGAACTATCATTATGAGTCATTCTATGAAGTCCCATTTTGAGTAACTGTCAAATCTACATTTTCACCAAAGTGTCAAACAACAATAGGAACTCGTGTTTGCAATTGAATATCTTGCACCAAAAATGTGTCATGACTTGTTGCTTTGGGAGTATTTATTTTCCATACTATAGAACCTATGTTCCATATTTCGAGTTGTTTTGAATCCATTTGACTAGGTTTTGAATCCCCCAAAGTTGATCATTTACTGATTTCATGTTGATATGAATTGCTCAAAATTCGTAAAGGCCATGTTTGACAAGTTATAAATTTTGACCAGTTGACCAAAATGAGAAATTTTCTTTTGTGTTGCATTTTAGAGGTTAGATACTTATTATGTTTCAAGTTTGAGCTTATGAAAAATCCATTTGATCAGTTTTCAAACGCAATTCCATATGCAATTTCTAGCTTTTAACTGGTGTCGGCATTTGCAGATTCGTCAGAACCCCTATTAGTGATATTATATCTTCAAATCCATGATAGGTGAGATCAAGTAGATTGTAACACTATGTTGTATTCTAAAAATACTTTAAGTGTGTTGATTTTAAAGTTTTGAAAAATCCATCTGCACACTTTCCTAGGTCAATTCCCTTTGCAAAAATTACTTTTCTCCCATTTGTTTCCAATCTACAAATTTGAGTAGCCCACTTTGACCGCTCTCCATTTGTGTCTAGTTATTTGTCATGAGCTCAAATCACAGATTTATACTATCCTCATGACAATGAACCAATGCCCCAGTTTTCATTCTCCCAAGTGTTAGTTTACCTAGTTTTCAAAGCCAAATCCATACGCATTTTACTACTTTCTGACATGTTTTGTTGTAGGAAGTTCTAAGAGGTCAACTTTGATAGTCAATATCTTTTAACTCCAAATTTCTCATGAGACAAGATTTGACATGGTACAATTATGCAAAACAAAGAATTAGTGGGTCGGATTCCAGAGCTTGATCAAGTGTTTGGATTAGTTTTTAAGGCTAGTCAAAGGACCTCCTAACACAAAGTTGACAGTTTGCAAAAGATAGTTAATTTGAGTTTTATTTGATTACTTAGTGATCAAATTTGAATCTAGTTAATGTCAGATGGCTCAATAGGCCGCTCTAAGATGTTAGTTGTTTGAAAACAAAACAAAAATGAGCCAGACCCACTTTGGGCCCGACTAATTTTTGTGTTTTGAGTAAACATTGTAGATTGAAATTTTGATGAGTATTATAATGCTTTATTTTAATCATTATAGTTACTTAAAGAAAATCAAGGAACATTTAAGAAAGATAGTGAGTCAATTGTTTGGATCTCCTCCCATCATAAAGTCTATAGATCCAGCATTTGAGAAGACACTTGAGGACAAGAAAAAAGCAAAACTTGGGAGTATGGAAAACATTCCAAGGTTATCTTTAAAACCGATCATATATCCACTATCTTTTAAAGAAGATTTTTCTATTAAAGAGTCATTGTCTGAGCTTTTCTTAGTTTCTTAGAATCCTATTTATCTTCTAGAGGAGAATGATATATTATCCAGGGTAGGATACACTTTCTTGAAGTTTAGAGATGAAGTATATGATAAAGCTTCTCTTTTTCCCTCCTATAGGAGAGCCATTAAAAGTTCCTATAAGTTAACAGTCTCTCATAGCATTGATGATTTAGATGAATCAAATTAGAGTGATATAATAGTTGCTTCCAAGCCAAAGGTCCATCGAGTAAGAAAGAAAAGAAAAAGGACTTGAGATCAGAGAAGGGCATATCTATTAGTTTTGATGAAGAGCAATATGGATTCAAAATTTAAGATATTGTCTCCAATGAGAAACACCAACAATCTGTATGTTTATTGACTAAATACAAGGGGCTATTTGTTTTGATAGTGCAATGTTTTAATGGAAATACAAAGTAAATATGAAGGGTTAAATCAGAGGTTAAGACTGTTATATGAACTTGCACATTTGTCATATTTTCCATACATGAGTAATACACCCACAACTTCATAGTGCTAAACTAAGAGTTGGGTAGTCAAAAAAAAAAGTAGCCCATGCATAAGAAATGAGGGAGATGCTAAAAAATCCCAGTGCAAGAAAGCCCCAAGGTTTTTAAGAAAGGAACTAGCGTATTCATGAGAAGCTCCATGCAAATAAAGGGAAGACCCACGTGGAAGAGGCAAGCGTGTTGACAAATAGTAGAACCCACATTAAGAAAATAGGGGAGTTGAAGGAAAGTAGTAGACCATGCTAAGATGAGAGTCCATGTTGAAACATGGAGATGCCCACACGCAGAAGGAGGAAACTCGCATTTTTCTCCTAAGAGCCAGCGATAGTCAAGAAGATGCCTAGCCACTTAAAGGAGAATTCACATCAATAAAAGGTGCAGGGGAGATCAAGGAAAACCCATGCATAAAGGTAGAGCAGACAAGCTAGCAAATGCAAAGAATTACCCACATAAAAGAAAAAGGCAATGTCAAAGCTAGAGGTTGAGCAATAGAAGTAGGGGAGATGCACATTTTAAAATGAGATTCCATAGCAGGGACAACCATTGTCGATGGGAGTTGCATTTTCCTTGTAACAGAGACCGGCATGAATACTAAGATAGGGAAGATTCATTCTCAGATCCACGAGGCGTCTCAACATGATGAAGATACACTATTGAAGAAAAAATTGAATGAGTTTGGGGAGGCCACCATTTTGATATGCAATCAAAGATAAATGAAGAACTGAATAAAAATATAAATGCCAACCAACAAGTGAGAGGGCCCCCACTCAGCAAGAAGATATCTGTTGTGTGGAGTAAAACAATTGGTTGATGGAATCTGTCTGATATGAGCATTGTACTTATTCTATTAAGATAGTAAAGAATTTGAGGTGAAAACAAGAGGTTGTGTATTACTGTGACAAGCTGCAAATCATAGAAGGATTTTATATTGCTACTTTGAAGGTTGACCACAATAAATATGCCCACACCATGATTAAAGAGCATCACGCAATAGATGAAGGCAAGCAGGCAATGACTCAGGGAGAAGTAGTTATGTTTAGCAAGGTGGAATAAGCAGGAATAGGGACATGGAAGCCACAAACAAAGACCATGTTCATTAACATTGAACAAAGTCCACAGTAGAGGAAAGTGCAGGGTAGAAGAACTATGAGCATTTGTCCCACATTGGGTGCATTAAGGCATTTCATACGCTTTAAATACAATAGCACTCACACCATAAGTTGTCTTTGAGATAATAGCTTTTGAAAAGCTAATGCATGCATGGTGGGCCCCAGTGCTGAGCTAGAGGTGATAGGTAATAAGTTTTGAATGAACATGCATGAAGAACTGATGACATCAGTAGGTCACCAGGAAACTAGAAAATCCAACAATTTGCTATATTGCCACCAAAAAATGGCAAGGTTTTTTGGTAGCGACAGAGTGACCTACCAAAAAACCTCCAAAATCGAGTGAAATAAGATGTGGGTCCTACTTCCAATGTAGTCAATGAACCAAAAATTGACAAGTGGAAGCTGGCAATGTGTATAGGATGACTCAATGGTGATGTGGTAGTCTAACGATGAATCACAAAAGGACAAGCGGCGCTATGGCAAGTAGATCTAGTAGACACACCAGATCATGCCATGTGGAAAATTTGATAGTTGTCACTATGTCACTAAGGTGAAGTTGTATGCCATTTAACATAGCGACATAGCGACACAATAGAAAGTTGACTAGTTAACATAGCGACATAGTGACACAATAGAAAGTTGACATGTGGTAGTGACATGGCTGCAAGGTGGACTAGTTTGACAATGACATGTGGTGGAGGTTCTTGACATGGCATGCTTCCTAATGTGTTGACATGGCACCCAAGTGGTAGGGATTGATGACAAAGCAGCAACGAGCCAATCACATGACAATACGTGGCAACTCGATCAAACAGAGTTCATCCAAAATGGAAGATAAGGGAAAAAAAATAAAATGTTTTTTAAATGTTATTTTTGAATATCTTCCCTAGAATCATGTGCAATTAGCTTTCAACTAAAATTGGAGATTATGATATAATCCAAACTTCAGAAAGGATTAAATAGGTGCATAATGCTATGGAAACCATGAGACAGAGGCCAAAACTTCAAATGGGCATAACTAGGGAAATTTTTGCTCACAATAGGTGCTCCAATATACCATCAGAACTAGGGCGATCTGAATTTTCCATTTTTAAGGTCAATTTTTGTATAGGTGCTCACTGGTTTAGTCTATAAGCCAATTTGTGATTCCTAGGGCATTCTCAGTAGAATGGGAAAAATTCATCAAGGAGCATCAAATTTGGTCATGAGGTAGATGTAAAGGCTTGTTGAAGTTTGAATGTGAAGAAAATCAACTTCAATCAATTTTCTTTCATTTTAGAAGCCATTTTAACTAATTTCCACTTTTTACCTTGAGTTCATTTTAACATCAAAAATTAGTTATGTTCTTTCATCATCAAGTTTCTAAGATTCTTTATTGCCTTTAAGAGCCAAAATGTGGGGATTTGATTTGCAGTTATAGAGAGAAGGTAGAGAGAAGGTTTTTTAACTTCTTGGGAAAGAATTCTTAGTGGACACATGTCAGTGGCATAACAGGTCCAAGAATTCACTTCTTGCTATATCTTTCCTTCTTTCATTCATTGTAAGGGTTGGAAAATATTGGAAATTTTCTCTGGAATGAAGACATTTAGTAGAATTGATCCTAGAATTGATGGAGTCTAAATGGAAGATCTGGGATGTGTTGGTTCTAGACCATGAAGCTTTTTCTTTGGCTATGGCACCACCTTCCCATCCCATTAGTTTCTCATTCACGCCATTTTCTCTCTTGTATGACAGCATTTGTTCATTGTATAGTCTAGTTTATTAGGTTCTTTATGAGTTAATTTCATGCATTTTTGTATATTATTTCAAGGAAATCAATACAAGAAACAAAAAATGTTGATTTTTAGTTTAAATCTTGTCTCCTTTCTCAATGAGTTGTGATGTTTATGATCTTTGAACAAAGAGCCTAGATCATAGTTGCAGTCCCTTAAGGCTGTATGTTGCTTCATTGTTACTTTTAATTCAAGGAATTATATAAATACTTCAAGGAAATCAATAGGGTTGTAGGTTTATTGAGGAGGATATCAGGTAAGAATGAGATTTAGATTGAACATTGATATCCAATTTACAAGGTAAATAGATATATTTGGAGTCTTGGTATAAGATATGTGTTCTGGATATCCAAAATACATGAGGGAGATTCGTGAATTGCCCAATGGATGAGGCACTGATCTATTACAGGATCATAAGTTTTTTGTTCATACCTAGTCTTCATCCACTTTCCCCACCCACATAAAATCAAATCAATTCAAATCATCTTTACATTTTATGTTGAAGAGCTAGAATAGTCTAAACTTCACTCAGGTTGTGCATTTCATATAGTTTTAATTTTCTACTACACTTCTTTGTTACTACATAGGTCATTAGGAGAAATAAGGGTTTTTATCTACTTTGTTAGATTTAGGAATATGTTTTGCACTAGTACCATATGAATTGAATCTGAGGTCCACCCACCTAGGTTTTCCAGAGCCTAAAGTAAAAGAAGGGTCTAGTCTTATAGTTGGCCTAGTGTCTAAAATAGTTTGTTGAAGATGGGAGTTAGCTACCCCTAGATGTACCATATTCTCATCGAGGTAATTTAAAACCTACAACATTTTAAAACACCAAAAAAATGGCAACTCTACTGGGGCGTGTATTGAATCTATGTGATGGACAAACCTTGAGAATTTGAAGAAGATTCAATACATCAGAAAAAAATTTCTATAGCAGCAAGGTTGTGAGGTGTTTTCCATATCCCTACTGAATTTGATGCACCCTAGTAGGTTTTTATCCCTTTACAGTAGTATGTTGTGAGACTTGGATTTAAAATGTGTTTTATAAATACTATAAGTCTGTATTCAATCATTTTGGTCTTTGCAAGTGTTTTTATAAGGTTTTAGAGTCAAAGGATTGATTAGTATCTTGTTCTCTTTTCAAAAATTTTGAGGATCTGCAAGTTTATTTCATGCTAAAAGTCTAGTTCAGAATTAGATTAGTAATCATTTGTGTTTCAAAATCTTTTCTCACAATTGTGTGTGGCAACTCTATCTCTGCAACCAGTGGCATTTAATTGTATGTGTATTTTGTTGAGGGCTTTTAGCACATTGTCAGGCAGACCCGAATTTTTTGTTGAAATTTTTGTTTGAAAAGAGAAGTGTAGTTTGGATCTGATGGTGTTGAAGAGTTATGTTTGAGCTTTTTATAGAGGTTTCAAATTTAAGATAAATTTGAAGAGGATTTCTTCTATCCATTGTTGTTTCAAATCAGTTTGTAGTTTTGTTCAAATCTAATTCAATTCATGTCTCACTTAATGTGAGTGGAGACTCAATGTTAATCTCTGTACTAGTGTAGTATTATAAATGAATTGTGATTAGTTGCTGCAAGAGAAGAACATATTTGAATAGGTTGAAACATTTAAATGGTTGCAAGATTTGTGGTGTGTTAATTCAAAAGGTTCGGTATGGATTTGCTAAGATTTTGGGTCTACTATTGTAATTGGTAGGTAGCTCAGCCATCCAGATCTTGAGGTATTCTCATTTTTATGTATTTTCTTTTTATGAAAATTGATTTTGAAAAGTGTATTCTCCATCAAGTGGGTTTCAGCACTAAGAGGAGGAGAATAGTTTCAAAAGTTTCAAACACTTCATTGGATTGAATTTTAGCTATTATTTTTAAGTTTTTGAAGTGTATTTGAAGAGATTTATTTGGTAGAAGGGTATAGATCTGCTACAAGTTGTGAATCTAAGATTTATTATGGGTGAATGAGTTTCAAATATTTGAAGAATGTCAAGTTTCCTTTCATCTAGTATGTAGCCTATTAGTGAAATTGCTAGATTTATTTCTACCAAGTGATATATGCCATTAAATTTCAATGGTATTCTTGGTTTCTCATATGTCATTCTTAATGATGTTAGAAATAAATTGCCTAAGTATAATGGGAACCATCTTGTTTCAGCTAGTCATCATATTGAGTTGTTTAGTGATTTGATGGGTGACTATGAGATTTCTCATGAGGATGTGCACATGAAACTATTTTTTCAAACCTTAGAAGGTGATGTTAAAGATTGGTTTTCTTTTCTACCAGCATGTTTCATTTCATCTTGGGGTGAGTTGCATTCTACCTTCATGGAGAAATTTGGAGAAAGAGTAAGCATATCTAATTCTTATGATAAGTTCTTGAAGATTCACATTAAGAATGGTGAACTTGTTCCTCAATTCAATATCAAATTTGCAAAAGTTTTGAGTGAGATCCCTAAGAGTTATAGACCCAATGATCAAATGTGTTTAGCTATTTATTTTGATGCATTTGACAAGAAAATGAACTATATACTAAGGGATAAAGAACCTAGGACATTATATCAGGCTTTTATGATTGCCATAGAGATTGAAAACAATTTGAAATATGGATTGACTAGAAGTCATTCTGCTAAAAATGTGTGCCAGTATAATGTATCTAGAAGAAAGGAAGAATATGGTGTTGAAGCTTCAATTTCAAATCAACTTATCAATACCCCTAATGTAAGTTTTAATCAAGTGGAAAATTCAAATCAAACTATGTGTATAAGGAAGGTTAGTTCGGTTACCAATGAAGACACATATTTTCATGATGTTACAGTAGTAAGATGTATATCAGACTTTGATAGAAATGAGAAATGTGATGATATGTTAGATGAAGAATTAGCTATAGAAACTAGCTATTATAGTGTTGATTATATACATGATGATGTTGCTAATGTTTCTGGACACAAAGTTACTACACCTAGGTCTCATTCTTATGCAAGTGAGGATGCTGAAAGTTATCTCTCTACTCATGAGTTTGATGTTGCTGATCTGACATGCCACAAAGAGGTAACACAAGAAGAAGAACGTGAATCACATTTATCCCAGTCACAATCAGAAGAACAGAGTGCATATATTTGTAATTTTTTAGCAATAGATGGTAAGGTGGATCCACCTAATCAATTAGATACACAAGAAATGATTTCTCTTATTCATAGATTACATCATGTTGAGAATGTTATAAAATCTGAAATTGAAAGATGTTCATTTCAATATGAGTACAAACAAGTTGAAAGTCATGTTTCAAGTGATGACAATGAAGTTGTTGATCTGATGTATTATGAAGAAGCGTCATGTGAAGATAATAATGATAGTTGTTTCTTGGGCCAAGAAGATAGTAGTGGTGGTATATGTTCATCTTCATATGAGTCTAGTGCTGATTGGGAAGAAGAAAGCAATGACAGAAGTGAACATTCATCCGAAGGTGAAGGTATGAATTATTTTTCTAACTCTAAAAAAGAAAGTGCATCTCAATTTTTGTATTATACAAATTAGTTAGTCAGTGAAAATTTTGAGATTGATTTTTCCTCAAGGTATGAAGATAAAAAAATGTTGAATCCAGTTAATGTTAATGAATTTGAATTTGAAGATTTTAGTGAAAGGTTGACAAATGTTCTTACATTAGATATTAAATTTTCATCATGTAGTGAGGGGTTTAGGAATGAATCATTGTCTATCTATAATGGTTATCCTAAACAATATAATGAAGAGAGTGTTATTATGGACACTATATGTTTGGTAGACGAAATAGCAAGTGAATCTTCATAGAGTTTTGACTTTTCTTCATATGTTGAAAGTATCCATGAGGATGAAATGGGTATGAATTTAAAGTCTATATTAATGCCTTATATGATGAAAATCCTGATGATGAATAGCCCATCTTGTGTCCAAATGTTTAAAGAGGATCCCTGCATGGAGTTATTAATCCATTGTTTGAAGAAGACATGGAATTTTTAGATTTAGTTGGATTAGATGCAAATGGTGATACACTGTCATACTGCTATAGCAAATCAAAATATTCTTCTTCCTTTTGTGATATTGAACTTTCTAATGATGTTGCATTTTGTGAGCTTGAAGATGAGGTGTTTGATGGAGTTATCTTGGAGGAGAAGTTGACATTTCATAGTAAGTCTTATGATGATTCATATAAGGTAAGGACTAAGCAGCATTTCAATTGTGAAGATACATCGGGAGGTTATGAGGTGATTTCAAATTTTGATGATGATGTTATGTGTGAATATAAATCTGATTAGTCATTTGAAATTCAGCTGGCAACATTTGAGGAGATGCAAAGTCAAGGTATGAATGATATTTATAACTCATTTGATGAAGTTGAGTATAAGGCCTTTGTATTTCCATTTGATGTTGTTCATGAATTATTTTATAAAGATTAGTTTTAGTCTGATGTTGGTACTCATGAGCATGTTGATGTTCTTTTTCATAGTGAGCAAGAGGCTGAAGTTATGTCAAGTTGTTACATGCACTATGAAAGTAATGGTGATGATTTTGTTTTGCCAATTGAAGACATTCACGATGCTAATTTGATTGGTGAAATTGATATGAATGTTATTTTGAGTTTACTTCATGAAATTTTAGATGAGAATTAGATTTATGACAGAGGTAAATATTTTTGTTGAAGTTTGGTGGACCAGGGTCATCGCTTGTACATAGTAGGAGTAGTTGTTTCTTGTTTTCAATAAAGTTGTGCAAGAGGAATTTTTTGATATCAAGTGTATGATCTGCTTCCTCTAGAGATTTGAATCCTTTCCATACCCACAAGGGACATGCATCCCTAGATAGAGCCACTATTGATGCTCAAAATTGTAGCCCTAATTTTGAGTACCATTGAGATTTCAAGCCCTATAAACGCTTTTAAGTGCACATGTACCCAGTTGTATTTTTGAGGCCTAAGAGGTGTTCAATGTTTGTAAAACCTTCCAGTCAGTATGTACACTTGTTTCATGAAGTTAAACTATCATTCTGAGTCATTCTATGAAGTCTCGTTTTGAGTAATTGTCAAATCTGCATTTTCACCTAAGCATCAGAGCAATAGGAACCTATGTTTGCAATTGAATATCTCACACCCAATAATGTTTCATGACTTGTCACTTTGGGAGTATTTAGTTTCCATACCAAAGAACCTATGTTCTATATTTTGATTCATTTTGAATCCATTTGGCTAGGTTTCAAATCCCTGAAAGTCGGTCATTTACTGATGTCATGCTGATATGAATTGCTTAGAATTCTGGGAGGCCCTATTTGATGAGTTATAACTTCTGACCAGTTGAAATTTCCTTTTGCATTGCATTTGATAGGTCAAACACTTATTATGTTTCAATTTTGAGCTTATGAAAAATCCGTTTGATCAATTTTCAAACGTGATTCCAAATGCAATTTCTAGCTTTTTACTGGTGTCAGTATTTGCAGATTTGTCAAAAACCCTGTTAGTGATATTATATCTTCAAATCCATGATAGGTGAGGTCAAGTGGATTGTACCACTTTTTTTTATTCTCAAAATACTTTAAGTGTGTCAATATTCAAGTTTTGATGAATCCATCTACACACTTTCCCAAGTCAATCCCATTTGCAAAAATTGCTTTTCTGCCATTTGTTTCCAGTCTGCAAATTTGAGTAGCCCACTTTGACCGCTTGCCATTTGCATCCCATTATTCATCATGAGCTCAAATCATAGATTTATACTCTCCTCATGACAATGAACCAATTCCCTATTTTTCATTCTCCTAAGTGTCAATTTACCTAGTTTTCAAAGCCAAATCCGTATGCATTTTACTACTTTATGACATGTTTTGTTGCAGGCAGTTCTGAAAGGTCAACTTTGATAGTCAATATCTGTTGACCCCAAATTTTTCATGAGATGAGGTTTGACATGGTACAAGTGTACAAAATGAAGAATTAGCGGATCAGATTCTAGAGCTCGGTCAGGTGTTTGGGTTAGTTTTTAAGGCCAGTCAAACAACCTCCTGACACAAAGTTGATAGTTTACAAAAGAGAGTTAAACTAAGTTTTATTTGATTATTCAGTGATCAAATTTGAATCCAATTAATGTTGGATGATTCAATAGGCCACTTTGAGATTTTTTTGTTCAAAAATGAATTTTTTTTAGTCGGACCCACTTTGGGCCTGACTAATTTTTGTGTTTTGAGTAGACATTGTGGATTGAAATTTTGATGAGTATTATAATGGTTTCTTTTAATCATTATAATTATTTAAAGAAAATCAGGGAATGTTTAAGAAAGATAACGAGTCAGTTGTCTGGATCTCCTCCCATCATAAAGTCTATAGATCCATCATTTGAGAAGACACTTGAGGACAGGGAAAAAGAAAAACTTGGGAGTATGGGAAATATTCCAATGTTATCTTCAAACTAGATCATATCTCCACTGTCTTTTAAAGAAGATTTTTCTATTAAAAAATCATTTTCAGAGCTTTTCTTAGTTGCTCATAATCCTATTTATCTTCTAGAGGAGAATGATATATTATCCAGGGTAGGATACATTTTCTTGAATTTTAGAGATGAAGTATATGAGAAAGCTTCTCTTTTTCCCTCCTATAGGAGAGCCATTAAAAGTTCATGTAAGTTAATAGTCTCTCCTAGCATTGATGATACAAAAGAATCAAATCAGAGTGATACAACAGTTGCTTCCAGGCCAAAGGGCCATAAGGTAAGAAAGAAATCAAAAAGGACTTGAGATCAGAGAAGGGCATATCTATTAGTTTTGATGAAGAGCAATATGGATTTAGAATTTGAAATATTGTCTTTAATGAGAAACACCAACAACTCATATGTGTTATTGACTAAATACAAGGGGCTATTTGTTTTGATAGTGCAAAGTTTTAAAGGAAAGACAAAATAAATATGAAGGGTTAAATCAGAGGTTGAGACTATTATATGAGCTTGCACATTTGTGATATTTTCCATACATGAGTAATACGCCCACGGCTTCATAATGCTAAACCAAGAGCTGGGCAGTCAAAACAAAAAGTAGCCCATGCATAAGAAATGAGGGAGATGCTGAAAATCCCCAGCGCAAGAGAGCCCAAAGGTTTTTAAGTAGGGAACCAGCATATTCAAGAGAAGCTCCATGCAAATAAAGGGAAGACCCACATGGAAGAGGCAAGCACATTGACAAATAGCAGAGCCCATGTTAAGTAAACAACATAGTTGAAGGAAAGTAGCAGACCTTGTTAAGATGAGAGTCCATGCTAAAACATGGAGATGTCCACAAATAGAAGGAGAAAGCTAACATTTTTCTCCTAAGAGCCCACAGCAATCAAGAAGACACCTGGCCACTTAAAGGAGAATTCACAACAATAAAAGGTGTAGGGGATTTCAAGGAAAACCCATGCATAAAGGTAGAGTAGACATGCCAAAAAATGCAAAGAATTACCCATGTAAAAGACAAAGGCAACATCAAAGCCAGAGGTCAAGCAGTAGAAGTAGGGGAGATCCACATTTTAAAAGGAGATGCCATAATAGGGACAACTATTATCAATGGGAGCTGCATCTACCTTGTAATAGAGATTGGCATGAATACTGAGATAGGGAAGATTCATTCTCAGATCCATGAGGTGTCTCAACATAATGAAGATACACCATTGAAGAAAAAATTGAATGAGTTTGGGAAGGCCACCATTTTGATATGCAGTCAAAGATAAATGAAGAACTAAATAAAAATCCAGATGCCCATCGAAAAGCGAGAGGGCCCCCACTCGGCAAGAAGATATCTACTATGTGGAATGAAACAATTGGTTGATAGAATCTGTCTGATATGAGTGTTGTACTTGTCCTATTAAGATAGTAAAGAATTTTAGGTGAAAACAAGAGGTCACATATTACTATGAAAAGCTACATATCATAGAAGGATTTTATATTGCTTCTTTGAAGGCCAACCACAATAAATATGTCCATGCCATGGTTAAAGAGCATCATGCAATAGATGAAGGCAAGGAGATAGCAACTCAGGGAGAAGTTGTTACACTTAGCAAGGTGGAATAAGTAGGAACAATGGCATGGAAGCCACATAAAAAGACCATGTTCATTAACATTGAACAAAGTCCACAACAAAGAAAAGTGTAGGGCAGAAGAACTATGAGCATTTGTCCTAGATTGGATGCATTAAGGAATTTTATTTGATTTAAATACAATAGCACTCACACCATAAGTTGTCTTTGAGACAACGGCTTTTGAAAAGACAATGCTTGCACAGTGGGCCTCGGTGCTAAGTTGGAGGTGACCGGTAATAAGTTTTGAATGAACATGCATGAAGAACTGATGACATTAGCAAGTTGTCAGGAAACTAGAAAATCTAGCAATTTTCTATATCACCACTGAAAAATGGAAAGGTTTTTTGGTAGCAACATAGCGACCTGCCAAAAAACCTCTAAAATTTGGTGAATTAAGATGTAGGTCCCACTTCCAATGTAGTCAAAAAACCAAAAATTGATAACTGGTAGTCGGCAATGTGTATAGTATGACTCAATGGTGATGTGGCAGTTTGATAGTGAATCGCAGAAGCACAAGTGGTACTATAGTGAGAAAATCTAGTAGATGCACCAAATCGTGCCATGTTGTAGCTCTAACAGGCAATGTGTACAGGATGACTCAATAGTGATGTGGCAGTTTGACAGTGAATCATAGAAGCACAAGTGGTACTATGGTGAGCAGATCTAGTAGACGCACCAAATCATGCCATGTTGTAGATCTGACAGTTGTCACTAAGGTGAAGTTGCACACCAGTTAACATAGCGACATAACAACACAATAGAAAGTTGGCACATGGTAGTGACATGGCTACAAGGTGGACCATTCTGACAGTGACACATGGTGGAGGTTCCTGACATGGCATGCTTCTCGATGTGCTAACATGGTGCCCAAGTGGCAGGGATTGATGACAAAGTAGCAATGAGAAAATCACATGACAACACATGGCAACTCGATCAAACAGAGTTGACCCAAAATGGAAGATAAGGGCAAAAAATAAAATGTTTTTTAAATTCTATTTTTGAATATCTTCCCTAGAATCACGTGCAGTCAAGTTTTAAATAAAAATGGAGATTATAATATAGTCCACACTTTAGAAAGGATTAAATATTTGCATAATGCTATGGAAGCCATGAGACAAAGGCCAGAACTTCAAATGGGCATAACTGGGGCAATTTTTGCTCAAAATAGGCACTCCAATATACCGTTGAAATTAGAAAAATCTAAATTTTTCATTTCTAAGGTTGGTTTTTGTACAAGTGCTCACCAATTTAGTCTATAGGACAATTTTTGATTCCTAGGGCATTCTCAACAGAATGAGAAAAAATCATCAAGGAGCATCAAATTTGGTCATGAGGCAGGTGTAAAGGCTTGTTGAAGTCTAAATGTGGAGAAAATCAACTTCAATCAATTTTCTTGCATTTTAGAAGCCATTTTAACTGATTTTCACTTTTTACCTTGAGTTCATTTTAACTTCAAAAATCAATTATGTTCTTTCATCATCAAATTTCTAAGATTCTTTATTGCCTTTAAGAGCCAAAATATGGGGATTTGATTTGCAGTTATAGAGAGAAGGTAGAGAGAAAGTTTTTTAACTTCTTGGGAAAGAATTCTACGTGGACACATGTCAATGGCATAATAGGTCCAAGAATTCACTTCTTGCTATATCTTTCCTTCTTTCATTCATTGTAATGGTTGGAAATTATTGAAAAGTTTCTCTGGAATGAAGATATTTAGTAGAATTGGCCCTGGAATTGATGGAGTCTAAATGGAAGATCTAGGATGTGCTAGTTCCAGACCATGAAGCTTTTTCTTTGGCTATGACACCCCCTTCCCATCCCATCAATTTCTCATTCCCACCATTTTCTCTCTTGTATGACAGCATTTGTTCATTGTATAGTCTAGTTTATCAAGTTCTTTATGATTTAATTTCATGCATTTTTAAGTATTATTTCAAGGAAATCAATACAAGGAATAGAAAATGTTGAGTTTCAATTTAAATCTTGTCTCATTTCTTAGTGAACTATGATGTTTTATGATCTTTGAACAAAGAGCCTAGATCATAGTTGCAATCCCTTAAGGTTGTATGTTGCTTCATTATTTCTTGTAATTCAAGGAATTATGTAAATGCTTCAGGGAAATCAATAGAGTTGCAAGTTTATTAAGGAGGATATCAAGTAAGAATGAGATTTTGATCGAACATTGATATCCAATTTACAAGGTAAATGGATAGATCTAGAGTCTTGTCATAAGATATGTGCTCTAGATATCCAAAATGCATGAGGGAGATTCGTGAATTGCCCAATGGATGAGGCATTGATCTGTTACTAGATCATAAGTTTGTTGTTCATACCTGGTCTTCATCCACTTTTCCCACCCACATCAAATCAAATCAAATTCAAATCATCTTTACATTTTATGTTGAAGAGCTAGAACAGTTTAACCCTCACTCAGCTTGTGCATTTCATAGAGTTGTAATTTTCTATTGTACTTCTTTGTTACTGCATAGGTCATTAGGAGAAATAAAGGTTTTTACCTACTTTATGAGATTCAGGAATATTTTTTGCACTAGTACCATATGAATTGAATCTAAGGCCCACTCACCTAGGTTTTGCAAAGCCTAAAGTAGAAGAAGGGTCTAGCCTTATAGTTGGCCTAGTGTCTGAAATAGTATGTTGAAGATGGGAGTTAGCTGGCCCTAGATGTACCATATTCTCATCAGGGTAATTTAAAACCTAACACATTTTAAAACACCAACACTCCTTTTTTCCCATGAGGAACTCTCTAGTTGGTCATTATCAACCTCAATGGTTATGACATCCTCCTATTGAGGGATTTGAGGCTCTACCATGTTTCTGACTTCAATAGGCACATGTTTCATTATTTGTTCAAAGTTATCCTGGCACCTTTCATATCTATCTAAGTAAGCCTCCTCATGGTATAAATCTTGGAATGATGGATTAGCTACCTTCATGGCTTCTTTAGTCTTCATTATCCTACTCCATTTTTGGGTTTTATCCCTACAAACCTCTATCTCCAAATAGTTCATTATGTAGTCCTCTTCCCAATTTTGTTTACTACTAGGGAGTGTATGCTTGCTCATCTATCTTAGAGCATGCCTAACCAAATGATTTGGATCATAAGTCCTAGTAGGAGCTGAGAGAAGTTTGAACTCTCTCATGCACTGATCTATCTCCTCTATAGCATCTTTTCCTATTAAAAAGTCCCCTATTTTTATATTCCTTGCTACAAAGGAGCCTCTCTTAAAAGTAGGGCCTAGATATTCTTTATTCAACATAAGAATTTTCCAAAAGAATTCTAGTTGGTCTAACCTTCAGGAATATACTTTGGTAATACATGAGGGGGCTATGGACACCCAAAAACCCTTATAATTGAAAAATTTTCAAACAAAAATAAACTAGCCCAATCATGACTAAGTACCCTATCCCTATTTGGGAAAGCAGATGGTCTTATTAGCATCCTTACACCTCAAGGCACTCTTTCATTAATATCTACTAACATATTTTTAATAGGGAAAAAAATCATTATAAAAAGCAATAGCACTAGCATAGGGATAAAACCTTTTCCAAAAGCTAGTCCACATATGCACGGGAAAGTTCTCTCCATTATCTCTAGTAGTTTCAATGAAATCCAAACTAATATGCCCTATGTTCCTATATAAATTATGTGCATCAATAATGAACAGTGGAAGAATCTAAAATTCTTGAATTCTCCATTCTGAGCTGCCATAATTTCATCATTTATCCTATTGATGGTATACTCTACAAAATCATACCCAACATTATGATTTGGATTTTGAATATCCAAAGCAATGATATATGTAGCTTGGGGCATTATTTTTGACATCAATTCATATCACCTTGTTTATCCCAAAAAAGTGGTACCTAAAATACTTGTAGAAGAATTCAAGTGGCATTAGGTCTCCTACCTTCTTTGGTATTTCACCCTTCTCTAGCTTTGACTTGGGAATGTGCCTCCTCATGACTTTTCTAGTAAAGAAATTCTCATAAGTTTTGAAATTTTCATTCATCTTTTCCATTTTAATTGCTTTGGTCATAGGCTCCCCTAGATCAAAAACCCCAATGAAGGTCTCTCTATCTAGTTTACATAGGATACTCATATCCTTTTTGTGGAAATCTTTAGTTATTGGATTGTAGGATTTGATCAATGCCTTTATCAGATCAACATTTATTATCACTTAGAGCATTGTCAATTTTCCCATATTCCTAACCCATGGGTTGCAAATTGGTGACTTTGCAAACATATTATGATGGAAATACCAAAAAAGCTCATTTCCATTTGTATCAGGTACAATGGCATCTCTGCAGGATGAATATGTATATCTAAAAAGATGTGCATTCAAAATCTAAACATGAGAAGACCCTAGAAGAAAATATACCCATCCCTCTCCATACATTGTTTCCAAATTTGATTTTTCTTGTTTGGAAACTTGTGACTATTCTTCCACATCAATTTGAGCTATTATCTTACCCTCTTCCTCTGTCATGATTTCTGTAATCAAATTCCTTACAACAAACTCTATCAATACAAATCTTTGAAAACCTTGGAAATCTCTATAAGCTTTGGAAATCTCTTAGCACTCAAATTTTATGTCTAGATTATGAAAAAGAATATAATTTAGAATACTTTTATACTAACTTATTAATAGAGAAAAATCAACAGAGAAGTATTTATGTCAATGTGCATGAAAAAACTCAATTTCTATAAAAGTGCTAAAATCTTCTTGTACACCAACTTTTCCTAACTCTTTATGAAATTTTGATAAGGCATCACTTTTAAGTCATAATGAGGCTCTTTAATAGTCATTTTTACATTAAAACCTATCCTCACAACCCAATGACTCCCTTTGTTCATCATTTCATAGCCATCATTTTATTTAGCACTTAAACATCGATGACCAAGCGATCATAGCTTTATACCTCTTTTCACTGCTTCGCGATCTAATCACTACTTTTAGTCATTCACTATGTGACTAAGTGCCTTAAAAATTTGACATCTATTTATCTTTAATCACATGATCACTTCATTTCATTAATATCTATACTCACTACTCATGACCATATGAATTCTCCTAGCAGTCACTAAATCGTAGCTTTGCACACCTTTCAAGCTTTTAGGTTTTCATTGTTGTGACCATGCGATCAAAACATTATATGTAGTTTGACCTTAAGACTTCACCAAGTCACATCTCATCTTAACTAATAACAAACTTGCCTCATGACTATGCAAACAAAGGATGTTTATACATGTTGTAGTCTTATTTTCCAAGTCACTTCTTATCCTTACTAGCATCTCCTTAACATTGCGACTGCGTAATCTACCATATTCTTCTTTAATCTTAACTTGTTCGCCTAGTTTTGGTTTAAATATTTCTTTTGATCCTTAACTGTGTGACCCTAAACATTAGCATTTTAACATGTTTTCCACTTCATAGCTTGTCTTGATCACTTTCTTCTTATCATTGTGATAGTATGATCACATATATCTTTCATGTGAACTGACTACATCGCCGAGTCACTAACTTAATTATTCATATTTTCTATACTTCTTAACTAACAGTGTGACTACATGACTTAACACTTTCTTAATATTTTCACTCAATAATGGTCTGAGAACTAGATGTCTATTTTAACCATGTGACCAAGTGAACAAACAACTTTTGGTTTCATGACTATCTTTCACCCACTGGTAGTTCAATTTGTATAACATGACTTAATTTTTTCAACCATGTGACTGAGAAAAATTTCAAACATTTTAACTTGGTTGCTCCTTCAAATTCATATCTTCTAACCATTTAGTCACCCCTATGACTATAAAATTAAAGTCTCTTTATGAAATTTTAATAGTTTCATGATGTCACAGTTATCCTTCGAGCTTTATCTTCTAAGGCCCAAACTGTGCGAACATAAGAATTTTCCCATTCTCTATGATAATTCATTACATCTTTCTTATTCAAGCAATCACTTAACTTAGGATTTATTTACTAGTTCACTCAATCACAATATAAAAAGCAACTAGGACTTTGGCTACTTTGATTGGACGATCAAAGGAAACTTCACTACTTCATTGGGTTGCACCTTAAAAGGCCACTATCTTATGATGAGCTTTGACTGTGTGATCAACCTTGATTTCCAGGTCACACACTAAAAAATATTCATAAACTTACGTTAAACTACCAAAGTGTTAAGACAAAATACAACCTTTTCAAACATTTGACAAAAATGTAAAAAACTCAAAAGGGCATAGACTTAAAACAAGGGCTTTTTTGCTAGGGAAATAGTTTTATTAGAGTTTAGGATTTTTACCAGAGGATTAAACATATTACAACAAAACCCTAGAAGCTTATTATAATTCAATAAATTTTCACATTAGAATTTTAAAATTTAGACAAAGTAAAAATGAGGGTCAACATAGACAAAAGAGCTAGATGGAACTAACAGAAGAGGAGGGAATAAATAAATAAATCAAAGTGATTAATAAGTCTAAGCCACCTAAGGGTGATGCTAGAAAACTTGCCTTCATAATGAGGAATCAAGATCAGGACCTTCTGGCACACATCACCATTCCACCTCCCCACATAGATATAGAGGAATTGACTCCTAAAGACTACCAAATAAAGCATGTGGTATTAGGGAAACCCATGGTGGAAACAAAGAATATTTTGATCACTTTAGGTCTCAAAGAAGAGTTCGCGCATTTGGACAAAGACAAACAATTTTTTTATGCTAAGGAAATAGAATGAGTTGTTGAGAGGATACTTGAATGTGTAAGAATTTATCTTAGGGAAAATTCACTCAAGATCGAAGAACTTGAACACAAGAACAACTGTAGACCAAAAAAGAGTATGATCAATACATCATAGCATGTCATGATACATCACTATGTGTTTAGATGAGTGTACACAATAGGAGTACCTATATATAAAGACCTCTAAGATGCATCTAGAATGTCTCTAGAAGGTGTCAGGAGATAAGCTTGAAAACTAAGAACATGTCTTCCATTGTGCATGAATGTACATGCAACAATGAGAGGATAAGCATGAGAAGGTGTCCCATGTGTGGAGATGTTGTAGTCACCATGTGCTCAAATAATGTGCTAACTCCTATGTTGTCAACATGAGAACTCACAAGAGTACACATACTCCTAGGTGAATAATAAATAAATATTAAAATAATACATTAACCTAAGTAAACTTAAGAAAGTATAAATAGTGAATAATTATTTATGCAAACACCCCCCCTTAAGTGCAATTTAGGGGAATGCACTTAAGTTTAGAAAAACTAGGATGAAATGCATAATGGGTCCTGAATACTAGGCCATGTTAGGTACCCATGTACATAATGAAAATGCAATCTCTCATAAAGTAGAGAAAGAGGGAAAACCTCATGGGAAAAACCCTCCCCCAAAAGGAGAGATGAAAAGACAAGATGCATGGATGGATGGAGTAATCAAGACCCCCCCATTACAACATACATCAAGTATATACAAGAGAGAAATGGGAGAAGGAAAAAACCCCCTAAGAGGAAAAAGTCCCCCCATAAAAGAGAAGAAGAAGGAGATAAGGTAGTCCCCCCCCCCCCCCCCCCACAAAAAGTAAGGTGTTGACCAATGAGAAATGCTCCAATATAGAAGCTGATCCATGACCATTGAATGATGTTTCTCTCCTTTGGAAGAAACAATGGTAGAGGTATAGATGAGATGCTTCCCCTAGGTGTCAAAAGAATCTTGATGATATAAGGTGTCTCTGAATATTGTTCAAGTATCCTTGTGTTGATACTGATGGTGGCTCCTTCCAAAACTGTTGAGAAGAAGTGCAGATCTAGCAAGGATTGATGTAGAACCTATTTCAAAGAGAAATATATCTCCTCAAATGATAAAGAGACCTCTTGCAACTATTGTACATAAGGATCCACAATCACATCAACCTATAAAGACTGATAATGTAGAGAATAGACATGAGGGTTAGAGTGAGCCCTCACAAAAACTATAGAAGGATCACCCACATCAAAGAGAAGTAGTATATCATCAAAGAAATCTCCCAAGTCAGCTATGTGTGACTCCACGAACAAACCTAAAATGTCAGTCAAGAAGTCATCACCTAAGGTTGGAACTGGAAGACAAAGTGTACCTTGCTGTATTGAAGCACATGAATCAGTCACTGTGGCAATAGATGAAGAATTTTCCTCAAAGAGATGACAAATATTATTAAGGATGTCTCACACATCTTCAACGTGATTCTAGAAACAACACTGCAATGTCTAGAAGGAAGTCATCGCAAGTAGGAAGATATGAAGATTCTTGTTGCACTGAATTCAAAGCATCTATGGCTAAAAGAGGATCAGTAAGAACAACAGAAGCATCTGGAGGTGTGATCTCATCTGGAGAGGATGCAACTATAATTGGAGGTAAAAAGTCTTCTGGGAATGGAGGAATGTGTGGATCTCCATGTGTCTCCCAAAGATAAATCCAAAAAACATATAGATCAGATGACTTAAACTTAATAAGTGAGTCCAAAATCTCCATATCCACATATAGAAAGAGAGTACTACTAATGATGGAAAAATTTTCAACATTGTAGGTAAGTCCTCTTGCATATATGGTAGTACAATGTGCTGACTAAGATATTTGATAACCAATTGACTCCATTCCTAATAGTTGTTTGGTGTCAAGATAATTAGATCTTCCTCTTCCATGATGGACTAATCAATGTAACCCCCAAAGTTGTAAAATAAATCAAAGAACACCTGCCACCCCCCCCCCCCCCAAAATGTATGATTTAGGCACTTGGTAGCCACTTGCCAATTTAGGGCCTATTTTTTAGAGCATTATTTCTATCCACAGAACCTATAATATGATTATAGATATAGAAAGTAGACCAAAAAAAAATGCACTTTCAAAAAAAATGGAACCTAATTTGGAGTCTAGATGAGCCCGTACTAAGCATTTGAAGTGGCAAAAATTGGGATTTGAAAGTTGTCGAAAAATTCAGGAACAAAGATCTCAAACCACCTACACCAATGTGTAGATCATGAAATTCTACCCCAAAACAAAAAAAATTCTCACAAAAAGGAGTCCGCATGAGGGAGATATTGTTGTTTGAAAATAGTTGTTGAATTGTTTTTCTTGGATCGCTACTATCGCACCTTCAAAAAACAAATGGCTCTAGATTTTACCTCAGATGTCTAATTTGGATGATACAAAATCTAATTTGGGGGTTTTTAAACCTTTTCAATGTGATGTAAATATCTGATTTGCACCAGCAAGCTTTAATCTTTACCTACAAAAAATCTCTCGTATAGGCTTGATGGCCAATTTTTTAGGAAAATAATGCAGATCCAAAAAAAAAATTGTAAAGATGCAGATGAAAAAAATGTAGATCTAAAATTTAAATTTAGAGATCTAAAATGATCATACCAATTTTGCAAATCAGTCCTTTAGGTGCCAGTATACAAAAAAAGGTTGTCTCAATTTCAACTATGCCTAGGGTAGGCCAAATTATAGTCAAATTTCACCGAATCAATGTTCTAGACACAATGGTGAGGTCTGTTCTAGCTCTAGACACTCCCAATGACTTTGATACTATAGATTTAGGCTGAGGTGCTGAAGCAAGAAGATGGTCTCGAATGGCTATGTATAGAGAGATTCTCCAAGAGCTCTAATACCATGTAAGAAATTTCCTTAGGGAAAATTCACTCAAGATTGAAGAACTCGAACACAAGTAAAACTATAGGCCAAAGAAAGAGACCAAAAAAAGAGTATGATCAATATATCATAGCATGTCTGGATACATCACTATGTGTTCAAATGAGTGTACACACAAGGAGTTCCTATATATAAAAGCCTCTAAGATACATCTTGAATCTCTCTAGAAGGTGCTAGTAGATAAGCTTGATGACTAAGCACACATCCTCCATTGTGCATGAATCTACATGCAACAATGAGAGGATAAGCATGACAAGGTGTCCCATGTGTGGAGATTTTGTAGACACCATGTGCTAAAATAATGTGCTAACTCCTATGTTGTCAACATGAAAACTCACAAGAGATACTCCTAGGTGACTAATAAATAAATATTAAAATAATACATTAACCTAAGTAAAATTAACTAAGTTTAAATAGTGAATAATTATTTACACCAACAGAATGAGGTAGTAGGACCAATAAACTTTAAAAATATCAAAATTTCTCTTGGGGCTGCATTAGAAGGGAAGGAGGCAAGGCCACCAATGGATTCATTTTTGGACACTTGTCAAAAATGGCATTGTATTTTTCAAGATAGGGAAGCACAAATGATATAGGGTAATTTGAAACCTTTGCACAACATCTAGACTAACACCAAAAAATTGGTTCTTATTATAAACCAAGATCTTGGGCTTATGGATGGAGTGTGTACCTGAGCTAATGATTTGTAAGCACTCAAATCTATAAAAGGGCAAAGGTACTAGATGTTGATGGAGATATAATCAACAAAGGAGTTGGATAAATTGGATGATTGGATAGAAAAGATATATTTGGGGAATAAAGTCATGGAGGTGTTACATGAAGGTATTTAGTAGATTAAGAATAAGGCTCAAGAGAAATTTTTTGAACTAGATAAATACTACCACGCTGCTCACCTTGAGATTTTTGAAGATGAGTTAAAAACAAAGCTTTCCTTGGTGTAAACTATAGTTCAACAGTTTAGAGATGCATTTGAAAATTCTTTTTCAAAAGATGATGTAAGACAAGCATTTAAAATTGAAGAAGCATTGTTAGAACTAGATACAAAGCTTGAGGATTTTGCAAATACAAGAATAGAAGTAAGCAACTACTGGCCGATAGTTAGAAATAAGTATGACTCATTGGATTTACTAGAGGCTAATGAAGTGGTGGAGATAATAGAGAAATTCAAAAGCAAATATCTAGACATCATTTTGGTATAAAGGGGAAGAAAACCCAGATGTTGGAAATCAAGTTTTGATACTTAGATGATTTTTTTATATTTTTTGGTCCTTTTACCAAGGTACACTTTTTTAAGGTGCACCTCACCAAGGTGCATTTTTTAAGGTTTTCCTCACCAAGGTGCACTTTTAAAGGTGCTCCTCACCAAGGTGGACTTTTTTAAGAGGTGTACTGATAGTTTTGAAGAAGAAACAATACACTGATAGTTAACTGCCAGTTGCTATTTTAGAGCATTCTATGCATTGAAAACACATTTTTATGCAATTTAACTCCCAAAGACACTTAGAGAAGGTCAAGCTTCCATTTTTAGAGCTCTTATTGACTCCTAGATCATCTCATGGCTTCTATCTTCATATCTCCTTCTTTAATTGTTTTAAGCCATAAAAAGGCTCATGCACCCATTAATTGATATAAACAAGGGTGGTGACCTACTTAGTACCATTTAGAGAGTCAATTTTTATGTAAATGACTTTATTTTTAAAAAAATTATAGCATGAGTTTGCATTTGAAGAGCTCTCACTACTAACACAAAGGAAGGAGATGATTTCTTTAAATACATGGATGTAATATGTACTCTAGGCTATTATTTTGATGCAATAATATGTGTTATTGGTGCTCTTATTCTAGGTATAGTAAATCTTGTTATAGTGTGTTATTTTTGTGAATTTATGGTCATGAGTAATAATGGAGCTAATGGTTTAATTTTATTGTTATGAAAATGCAATCTTTTAGTTCTGGTGTTGTCCTTATGTTAATGAATTTTGTTGTTATGATGAATTGGACAAAGGATCACTATTGTTCTTGCATAGAATTTTGTCTCATGTGAGTGCACTTTCTATGGCCTCATGAATTGATGAAACATGAAACATCTTTTAGTTATTATTGAAGTTCCCATCGATCATTGCATCGCTGGAGTTGAGGAAGTAGTGCTCCTAATTTGATTGGTTTCCTGCTAGATCATTTTGATAATTTAATTCCCAGACAGGTTAATTTGGCTTATGTCCATTAGGAGTTTCCCTTTTAGTAATTTTCTTAAAATATCTTATTACTCTATATCTTTTTATTTAATTTTTAAACACTTGGTTTAAATAGGAATTCATATAGTTGCATTGATAAATTACATTCATCATAAAAGAGAAAATACACCCAAAAAAAAAAATCTTCCTTTGTGGTTACATTTTTAATAGAGCTATGCAAATTGGTTAGTACTAGCAAAAGCCTCCTTGTGAACATACACATTTTTCTTCAATTGAGTTACCCAACAGGTTGAAAATTTACCATTTGAAACCTTGGAGTTGGTCATTGATCATCTTTTCAAGAGAGAGATTCAAAAGGATTTATGTTGTTAAGCATCATGCAAAATGATCGCTCAACAAGTATTAACCAAGAATAGTTAGTATTAACTGAGTGGTCAGGCATCAAAGGACTTCCATTGTTAATCGAGTGATCAATCTCGGTATTGATTGAGGTTTAGAAATTTACACTTATTTATTTATTAAGTAATTGAGGCCCACTATTTGGATATTTAATGGTTATTTGAAAGGGTATTCAAGCCGACTTGTTAAAGCTTATGATATATAAGAGAGATCAAGAAGTGTAATGAGAAGAAAATAAGTGTTGAAAATGTGGAATACATGGAATAAGAGGGATATGTGATTAAAGGAGAAGGAAAAGAAGGCAAGTGTGGGAGATAAGAAACACATTATATTTTGATTAGTAAGGATCTAGAGGTTAAGCCAAAATAGAGATCTGAATCTACAAAAGAAGTTGCTTCATAAATTAGGTCAAATTATTGTTACTTTCCAACCACCATAGTAGTAAAGAAATCTCTTAATAGAGTTGACTTATAGTCAGATTGTAATTCATTTAACAAGGTGACATTTCAAGTTTGAATTTTTTGAAGACCTCTAACCAGGCCAGTCCTAATAAGGTGATCTAAATCCTCTAACAAGGTCATACTTAACAATATGTTTTGTAACCTTTAATAGGGTTGGCTCCTATCAGGGCTCACTTTAGAAGAATGAAAATAATATAACTAGTTGCATGGTGGTTTTCCTAAATTGAGTTTCGATGTCAAATCTTGGTGTCATCTATGTTCATGTTATTTTCTTTATGCTTTATTTTTCTATAACTAAGTTACTAAAGGTTAAATCATATTAATATTCATAAGACTACTTTGTTAACCGAGTTATACCAAGAACTTAGTTTTAAGCAAGCTGGGTAAAGAGTTTCATTATCAGTAAAAAATATGATTTGACATCTATGGGCAAGGAATTTTTTTGTGTGTAATGGATTCACCCCTCCCCTATCAGTTACTCTCTTCATTTCCAACAATTGGTATCAGATAATTTGGTGCTTGCAAGAAAGGTTTCAAAGGCCTAAGTTAAAGATCAAGATGTCATACATAAGGGATATTCCCAAGCTTAATAGAGAAAACTTTTTAGCATGGTAGGAATTGATGAAGCTACACATATCAAGCATTGGAAATATTGGTTTGTTCTACCTAGAAAATAGATATGTGTCACCACCTAAACCTATGATTGTGGAATAGATGAAAGAGGAAAAAGATAAAAAATATAATAATGATTGATATAGCTTCCTCTCAACTATTTAGAATTTGATGAAGTTAAAGATTGTCTAACAACATATGAAATGTGGGCAAAACTATAGAAAGTCTATGGAGGTGATAAAAATGTGCAAAGAGCCAAGGAAATAAATCTTGAGAGGCAAGTTTGATCAAATAAAAATGAAAGAAGGTGAGAATAATGCCCAATATAGTAAAATAATCAAAGAAAATGTGAGTGCAACTAGAGTTGTAGGAGGAAAAATAAATGATGAAACAATGGTCAGCAAGGTATTAAGAACTCTTCTTCCTACTTACGCAATTAGAGTTTCAGCAATTCAAGAGATGAGATGCAGTCTAGAAAATGATATAACCTTGGATGCACTTGTGGGAAGATTGACTACTTCTGAATTGAATAACTTTGATAACTATGCTCCAATACCTAAAAACTTTGAATCTTCATTCAAAGACAAACTAACTCTTGGTAGAAAAAGAGGAAACTCAAAAGGCAAACAACTTGACAATGAAGAAGAAGATGATACATATGAAGACATTAAAGTCACTGAAGCCCTACTTGAAAAAAGAGTATTAAAAGGGAAAGGTATATTTAAAGGCAAAGTTCCATTAATTTGTTTCTCATGTGAAGAGGTTGTTCATATCAGAGCAATATGTCCAAACAAAAAAGATAAAGATGATAGAATAAATAACAAGTTCAAAGGAAACAAAGACTTCAAGAACTACAAGGACTACAAAGACACAGGTTAGAAATCTTGTTACATTGCTAAAGATTCTGATAGTGATGATAATGAAGAAGAAGTAGTCTATATTGTTGTTAAGGATGAATCTGATAACGAGGAAAAATAAAAGATGGCACTTACTTCTCATGTTAACAAAAATGATACATAAATCATAGATAGTGGTTGTTCTCATCACATGACTGGTGACAAAACCTAGTTGGGACTGGAAATTAGACAAAAGGTAATTTGTTTTACCTAGATCTCACTGAAAGCAAATGTTTACTAGCTCAAATAGAGGAAAGTTGGCTATGGCATAAAAGGATGTGTCATTTAACTTTGATAACATGGTTACCATAAGAAAGAACAAAAGAGTAAGAGGAATTCCAACTTTGAAGAAACCTAAGATGGTCATGTGTAAACAATGTCAAATTGGAAAGATGAGCAAAAAGGAGTTTGAGAAGTAACTCTTTCAATTCTAAAGAAGTTTTGGAACTAGTTCATACATATCTTTGTGGACCAATAGGTATAGAAAGCTGTTAGCTTAAAGAATAAATTTGACAACTGAGTGTCAATACACTTAACCAAGATCAAAAGTAAGTGCCGAGTAAGATAAAGTGCCGAGTGATAACAAGTGCCAAGTGATAACAAGTGTTGAGTGATAACAAGTGCCGAGTGATAACAAGTGTCGAGTGATAACAGGTGTCGAGTGTTAACAAGTGTCGAGTACAACAGGTGCCGAGTGTTAACAAGTGCCGAGTACAACATGTGTCAAGTGATACAGTTTTGTTTAGGTGCCGAGCTATCTAGGAAATAGCATGTGCCGAGTATGAAAAATAATTTAGGAGCCGAGTAACTCAGTAGATCAACATAAAAATTTGAAATTGCACAAACTATGATGCAAACAATTTTTTGCAGCCAACAGAAGGTAAACTTCGAGGGATTTAATGATAAAATCAAATCTTTTATTTTTTCAAGCAATTCACATGCAACCAATAAGAAAAATAATAAGGGCATGCAACCAATCAAGTAAAAAAAAAAACAAGTATTGAGCGGGAAATTGAGATTCAATATGGATCGTAGATCCAAATCAAACCCTAAGTTTTTGAAGTCTTTATAAGGAAGATGAAATTTCATTGTAAATATATATATGGAAGGACATACAAGGGTGCATAATAAAAATCTATTTTTAGAAGCAAGGGTTATCAGATCACAAAGGATCAAGATCAGAACAAGGCAAAAAAGGAGCCTGCATTCAGTAATCAAGGATTGTAATCTATCAGGTTTATTGTATCTAATACTCCCTAGCAATTGTATTAGAATGAAAATCCTATGGTGATAGGTTAGCTTTACAGCTATTTTGTAAGATCCTTTTGATTAGGTGATTAAAATCCTTTAACTACGTGACACTTCATGTTAAGTGTTTGTAAATCCTCTAACCAGGTCACTATTAATACAGTGTAAAGCCTTTAACAAGGCAGGCCTTTAACAGGGAAAACCATCAGAAGTGGTTGAACAATATTGCTGCAGTAAATTTTTGTGGGTATCATCCCCACCCCAGTTTTACCTTCTTATTCCTGGAGGGTTTCTAGGTTACCAAATTCTAGTGTTATGAGTTATTGATGCATGAGTTTTGTTACATGTTTATTTGATGCATTTACATGCATGCAATTTACTTTAAGATAGAAGTTTTATTGACTAAAGTGTGATACTTATGATTCACCCCCCCCTCTCATAAGTACTCTTTCCATATTTGAATATTCCAACAATTGGTATCAGAGCAAGCTAGGTTCTCACAAGGAAAAACCTAACAGCTTGGAGGAAAAGATCTAAAGATGGAAGCTTTCAAACTTGGAAAGATCATTGAAAATTAGGTGATAGATGTGCAACTTGCTCTACATAGCTTGGAGGAATTCAGAAAAAAATTGAGAAACTCATTAAAAAAGAGGAAGGATCTAGCCATAGCTGAAAATGATATACACTACAAGGAGATTGATACCACCAACATATTTTCCAGTGGAGACACTAAAGAGTTTGATGCAGCAATAGCAGAACTGATGGAGAAAAATAAAATTCAAGAAGATGAGATAAGATCTCTCAAGATGGAACATGAATCACAGGCTATAATGATGTGTGAAATTACTAAACAAAAGAAAAGAGCAGTTGATGATAAGGTCATGATGGAAAATGACAAAAGGAATCTTGCAAATAGACTTGAAGAAACATGTACTGAATTGACAAGGATCTCAAATATGCAGCTAGATACACTTGCTCAAATGATGAATCTTCATCATGAACTCAATATGAAAGATATTGAGATCTCTACTTTGAAGATGCAGAAGGAACAAACATAGAATGAATTGAATAGAGAAAGAGAGGTGGCAGAAAATCTCAACAAATCAAGTGAAGCCATCAAATATTTTGAGAAAATACTGAAATCTCCAAGATCAACCCATGATACAACAGGGTTTGGATATAATAGCACTAAAGTTGGAGAATCATCAAAGAGTGCAGAATAAAGAAGTGAAAAAGGTAAAGATGTTAAACCTACATGTCATTTCTATGGAAAGAAAGGACATACATCTAATGTCTGTAGAAGCAAGAATGCCCATCAACATGACAAACCCAAAAGCATAAATCATTGTCATAAATGCAAGAAGTAAGGTCATCAAGCATATGAATGCAAAACCCAAATTATCAAGACATCAAGATTTGATGGACATTGTTATAATTGCAAAAAGTATGGACATAGATCTTTTGAATGTAGATCAAAGTCTTTGTGGACAGTAAATCAACCAACAAAGACATCAAACCATGAATTTTGGGATTACAACACCAGGTACAGCTGTCACTATTGTCAAGAATATGGATATATCCCACAGAACTACATAAGAACACATTTTAGAGGGAACTACAAAAGATGGTTGAGTCAAACCACATGTTTCAGTTGCTTAAAAATTGGTCATGTCAGCAAGAATTTTCCAACAAGGTCAAAGGCATCAAGTTCTGAGTTCAGCAATGGAAAAGTAAAGATAGATGTTGGACATATCAGAAGTGAAATGAATAAGACATGGAGGAAGAAAGATGATTCTAGCACATCAAGTACAGAGATCACTTCACCTAATAGGTCAAGTGATCACACTTCATCAAATTAAGCAAAGAATAAGTGTGTGGGATTGATAAACCAAGTTACATCATAAATCAGTCCCAAGAAATATAAGAATTGTAAAAATGAAATCAGCATAAACAAAGATGGTAATTCAAAATTGAGAAATTTTTGAAGATATGTCAAAGTTTCCTTCAGGAGCCGAGTTTCTAACAACGATCGAGTTGATAGTTGATCCCGAGCTATGAAATATCAATAGAAGCTGAGTAAAGTAAAACATAATGGGAGTCGAGTCATGACGAAACTTTTCAAATGCCAAGTAGATAGTTGGCAGCGTACTAAGCATTTATTACTCTATTTTGAAGGGTACATAAATCCAATTTTTGATCATTTTCCCACCATTCAAACAAGAAGCAAAGCCGAAAAGAGCGGAGAAGATCAAGATCAGCTCAGAAGCCATTTGTGAAGATTTCAACAGCGATTCAAGACAAATTTCATTGATTTAAGGTATTTTACTTAAGTGCCGAGCTACGTAAGACTTATAAACTTGTTTAAATTATAAACCCTATTTTGGCAAACAATGGCATCTGGGTCAGGAACCACTAAGGGTATAGAGAGTCATGAAGTTCAGTTGGTCAGCAACGAAGTTAAACAACCTAAATTTAAGCCCATTCCAGAAGTAGCATACAAGAATGATCCTACAGGTGCATTATCAGTTATTTCAGATAACGTTGTTATGGTCCAAGATGTTTGCAGATGTTATAATTGCAAAATAGGTGCCATAGGAGACTTAGAAATTCATAATGCATATGATAAACTATGCGAAAAAAAAGTACTGAAAAATGAGTTTTCAATAATAGAAAGAAAAGGATTGACCAAAACCCTAGCATTTTTTACTGTTTTCAAAACTGAATGGGTACAGATAGTTTTGAGCCAAATACATGATGGAGCTTTTTGGTTAGAGTCAGGACTAGTAAAATTCACCAAGAAAACTATTCATAGGGTTACTGGTATTCCAACCCTAGATCGGCCAAAAACTCTGCAAAGTGACAAAAGGGAAGTAATAGAGAAAAATACAAGTGCCAAATGGAACAATAGAGGAATGACTATCGACACAGTCACAGATCCCCTACTAGATTTTTCTGTGAGAACCATTTCACATAAATTCTATCAATCAAGCAGGTTAAACAGTGTACCTTGTATAGCAGTTGATGTTGCATACAAGATAATCAAAAGGGATCACACTTATGATTTGGCAAAGCTCATGTTTCAACAGATTAATGAAAATCTGGGAGCTATAAGGAAGAGCAAGGGAGCTCAATGAAAATTTGGATTAGTTTTGATGTGCATGTTTTTCTATCTGATGAAAGAATTTCCTTCTATGGGTAAGGTAAAATGGAATCCAGATAAAACAATTGTTGAACAAATTAATGGATACATTGAATAGATGGCTGAAAATTTTGATGCCCAAATGACTAGTTATTTTGAGGACTTCAAAAAGTCCATGAAATAAAGAATGATAATTCTAGTCTCATTAACTAAGAAATATGAAAAAGATATTTGTTTTCTTGTAGATATAGATTATACTTACATACAAGTAGTTATACCTAGAATAAGATGGCTTAGGCCACTAGGTTATGAACTTGATGTTGATCAACCCTCTGCAGCAATAACAGCTCTACTTGCAGAAGAAGTTGATAAAAATGCAAAAAAAATTGGAACTTATGATGTTTTCAAATCAAAGGTGATAACAGATTTGAAGACTGCTTTAGCAGTAAAGAAGAAAGAGAAAATGGTGAGACAAATCAAGAGAAAATTTGGCATGGAAGAAGAAGGAATAGCAGAAGAAGAGGGAGAAGACATTGAAGAAGAAGGAGATAAACTTCAAGGTCAGACTCAAGGGTTAGGAGAAGACAAAGAGGAAAGTGTTGAGGAAGAAGAAGCCAAGGAAGCACCAGTTAAGAGAAAGACCACAACTCCTTCTACTCCTAAATCCAAGGAGAGGAAGGTAGCTACCTGTGCACCAAAGAGACCTACCACAAGGGCTGCAGCACAAAGAGCCCAAGAGGAGGAAAAAGGAAAGAAGAAAGACTCAAAGAAGACTACTGTTGAGTCAAAGAAAAGGAAATGTATTCCCCAGCCTGAAACAGATGAGGAGAAAATAGAGTCAGAGGACAATAGTCAATTTCAAGTGGTAAGACACAAACCCCAGACTGTTGTTGATAAATTATGTTTAAAAATTAGAAATAATGATTTAAAAGGTCTAAAGAACCTAAATTTTTCTAAGCTCACCAAAGAAGAGAAAAATAAATTAGAGGAATTTGTGTATGCTATGATGGCTAAGTATAAGCACACACCTCTAGAATTAGATGAATCTATGCCAAGAGAATTGTATAAAATTGTAGAGGATAAATGGCATTTTTGTTTACAAATGGAAAAAGAAATAAGGGAGTCAACATTAGCAAGATTGTTGCCTGATTTAACTAAAGATCAAATAATAAATGTAGTAAAAAGGCATAATAATAGATTCACTCCCAAGTATAGAGCAGTCATCATATTGCAGAATAAAATTGAAGAGGTAGTTACTAAATCCACAAGATTGTGGAAAATAGTTTACAAGAAAATTGAAGATGTATATAATGAAGAATATAAGGCAGAGGCAAGTGCCAAGACAAAGGAAAAGAAAGTATAAAAAACCAAAGAAAAAGAGAAGGAACTAGTGGAGAAGAAGAGTAAAGAAGAAAAGGAAGAAGAGGCACATAATGAGGAGAAAGAGGAAGAGAAAGATACAGCTAAGCCACAAGATCAAAGTATGCAAGACATACAGGTATCTCCTCCTAGTCCTCCTCATGCCACCATCACACCTGCAGATATCATAAAAATAAAAGATGTTATAGATACTTCAAATCTAAACATCAATCCATTAACTGTAGAGGATTTGGAAATCCTTGACCAATCATCACTAGTAGCAAAATTAAGTTCAAATCCTGTATTGGTCAGTGTTGATGAATTACAGAATCCAAAAGTCAAGGTAAAAGCACTAGTTCCACCCTCGACCATACAAACTACTGGCATTCTATTTCTTCCACCACCACCTCCACCAAGTATAGTCACTTATACACTTCAAGTGTCGAGTACAGCAGCAGGGGAAATAAAAGAAACATCTGGACAACCAACAAGTTCAACCCCACCTAGCAATCATAAAAGGGATATTCAAGCTGAAGAAAAAGATGAGACAAAGAAGAAGAAGGAGACTGAAATACAAACACTAGTTGCATTACCAAAATTTGGTACTCCAATACAAACTCTTCAGCAGCCGAGCATAGATGGATTATAGCTGCAAATCAGGACACCAGGCTCGAGCTCATCAAAGGCAGTCAGGAAACTTCACTATGGAATTCCTGAGCTTGATGAAGAAATAAAGATCCCATATTATTAATCTAGCACTCTTACTAAAGAAAAGATTAATGAAATTCAGAGTGCATTAGACAAAAGAAGGAGACAAGAAGCACTAAGAAAGGAATACAAGCATAAGCTTACATTGAATGAAATTAAAGATATATTCATAGAAGCTTTTTGCTTACAATCTCCAGATGAGTCAAGACCAATTATAGAGCAACTATCTAATATAGTTGACCAAGTGACTAATGAAGACCAGGAAACAAATGCCAAATTTCTTGAATGGTCATAAAAGAAGTTCCAAGGTAAAGTAAATAGTAAAATATTTGGTGATATAGCACTATCTAAAGAAGAACTAGAAAAGAAAATTAAAATAGTTAAAATTGTACTAGGAAACATCTTTTCCCTGTACAAAAAGTTGTGTGATTTTTCCACATTCACACAGGACACTAGCCAGAAAATACTGAGCTTGGAAAACAATCTGAAAATTTCTAGCATGCAAATCCCCACAGATCCAGCTCAGAGTGAGAAGCATTTTTTCCAATTGCTTCACACACAAAGAGAGTTAGTTGTCTTAGCAGCAGAGGAGGCAACCACGAAAGCAAAATTGATACAAATTCAATCGTCAATTACTCCTCATTTGGAATTACTTCACAAGGAGTAGATAAATGCAGAGACAGTCCTCAGGAAAGACCCCAATCTTTCTTCATCTGATGGACTTGCACACCTAGCAGCAGAGATTGCCATCCAACATAAGACATTGGATGTCGCATTAGCAAATTGGGATGCAGCTCTGAAGGTACTCCTTGAAGTAAATAGCACATTTTTAGCTAAGTATGGAATTTCATTGTAAGACCCTTGACATAAGTGTCAAAAAGGGGGAGATAGAAAATTTTGATAAGTATGATAAAAGGGGGAGATAGAAAATTTTGGGAGCAAATTTTGAATGAAGGATAAATTACTGAGTCACATGGATCTTAATTAAGTGTTTTTTCCACTCATGTCAAAGGGGGAGATTGTTAGCTTAAAGAATAAATTTGACAATTGAGTGTCAATACACTTAACCAAGATCAAAAGTAAGTGCCGAGTAAGATAAAGTGTCGAGTGATAACAAGTGCCGAGTGATAACAGGTGCTAAGTGTTAACAAGTGTCGAGTACAATAAGTGCCAAGTGTTAACAAGTGCCGATTACAACATGTGCCAAATGATACAGTTTTGTTTAGGTGTCGAGCTATCCAAGAAATAGCATGTGCTGAGTATCAAAAATACTTCAGGAGCCGAGTAACTTAGTAGATTAGCATAAAAGTTTGAAATTGCACAAACAATGATGCAAACAGTTTTTTGCAACCGACAGAAGGTAAACTTTGAGGGATTTAATGATAAAATTGAATCTTTAATTTTTTTGAGCAATTCATATGTAGCCAATAACAAAAACAATAAGGGCATGCAACCAATCAAGTAAAAAAAAAAAAGTATTGAGCGAGAAATTGAGATTCAATATGGATTGTAGATCCAAATCAAACCCTAAGTTTTTGAAGTCTTTATAAGGAAGATGAAATTTCATTGTAAATATATATATGGAAGGACATACAAGGGTGCATAATAAAAATCTGTTTTCAGAAGCAAGGGTTATCAGATCACAAAGGATCAAGATTAGGACAAGGCGGAAAAGGAGCCTGCATTCAGCAATCAAGGATTGTAATCTATCAGGTTTATTGTATCTAATACTCCCTAGCAATTGTATTAGAATGAAAATCCTATGGTGATAGGTTAGCTTTACAGCTATTTTGTAAGATCCTTTTGATTAGGTGATTAAAATCCTTTAACCGCGTGACACTTCATGCTAAGCGTTTGTAAATCCTCTAACCAGGTCACTATTAATACAGTGTAAAGCCTTTAACAAGGCGGGCCTTTAACGGGGCAAACCATCAGAAGTGGTTGAACAATATTGCTGCAGTAAATTTTTGTGGGTATCATCCCCACCCCAGTTTTACCTTCTTATTCCTGGAGGGTTTCTAGGTTACCAAATTCTAGTGTTATGAGTTATTGATGCATGAGTTTTGTTACATGTTTATTTGATGCATTTACATGCATGCAATTTACTTTAAGATAGAAGTTTTATTGACTAAAGTGTGATACTTATGATTCAACCCCCCCCCCCCCCCTCTCATAAGTACTCTTTCCATATTTGAATATTCCAACAAAAGCTAATGTGGAGACATATATTTCATTTTATATGTTGATGATTACTCTAGGATGATGACTATAATATTTTAAAATATAAATTTGATATTTTTCAAAAGTTCAAATGGTATTTGGCTAGAGTTGAAAAGGTAATAGGAAGGAAACTAAAATGCCTAAGATTAGATAGATGAGGTGAATTTGTCTCAAATAAATTCAATGAGTTTTGCAATGAAAAAGGAATCAAAAGATAGGTATCAACACCTAGAACACTAGAGAAAAATGGTATAGTAGAAGGAAGGAATAGATCCATCATGGAGTGTGTAAGAACACTAATGGTTGAGAAAAATGTTGCACCTAAATATTAGAGAGAAGCAATCAGCATAGTAGTTCACACACAGAACTAAGTTCAACTGAAGAAAGGTATAGATAAAACACCTTTTGAATTATGGTATGGGTATAAGCCTAATTTTTGTTATCTCAAAGTATTTGGAAGAAAATTATATATCTTGAAAGATGTAAAGAAAGGAAAACTTGATGCAAAAAGTGATGAAGGTATATTACTAGGTTACTCCAATAAAAGCAAGGCATACAAATGTTTTAATCTTGCTACTCACAAACTTATAGAAAGTGCACATGTGAATATTGATGAGTTTGTAGAAAGAAGTAAAGAACATAGTAAGAAGCCTAAAGACTACAGAAAGTTTGTTTACTATGAAGAGGAACCTAAGACTTTACCACGAATAGTTGAAGCCAAGAAATAGCAAAGTGAACCTACCGAGTTGTAGGAAAAGCAACCTAAGTTGTAGTCAGTTCAAATAGTACAACTTCAGTCATAGGTAGCACAACTCAAGTTATAGTTATATCAGCAAGAGGAACCTAAGTCATAGATAGAGGAGCTTGAGAAAAAGGGAAAAGATCACAAACATGGAGAACCAAGTTCAAAAACAAGAAGGAAAGAACCAAAACTTGTACCTGAATAAATAATTGGAGGAGAGACACATGGCATAGTGACAAGGAAAAAATTAAAAGGTACATGCTTGCTTAATTAATTTGAACCTAGATCTATAAAAGATGCTTTATAAAATGAAGGTTGGATATAGGCAATGAATGAAGAAATTGAGCAAATAGAAAAGAATAATACCTAGTCTCTTGTACCTAGACCTAAGGATAAGAATCTAATTAGCACAATATGGATATTCAAAAATAAGTTAAATGAAAAAGAAGTAACAAGGAACAAGGCAAGGCTAGTATGCAAAGGTTATGCACAAGAAGAAGGTATTGACTATAGAGAAACATTTTCCCATGACTTGAAGGAGTCAGAATACTACCAGCATATGCTACACATAAAGGATTCAAAGTATATCAAATGGATGTAAAATCAGCTTTCTTAAATAGAATCCTAGAAGAAGTCTACCTTGAATAGCCTGAAGGTTTCATTAATCCAAACAAAAGAGACATGGTATGAAAACTACAGAAATCTCTATATGAACTGAAGCAAGATCCTAGAGAATGGTATGAAAGGTTGCATGGATATCTTCTAAGAATTGGTTTTAAAAACACAAATGATAATAATAGTTTGTATATGGAGGAAGGATTATAGGATAAGATATTTCTAGCAAAAATATTTGTGGATGATATCATATTTGGAGTACATGAGATGTTACGCAAATCATTTTCTGAAGAATTGAGAAAGAATTTGAAATGTCTATGTCTAAAAAGATAAAATTCTTTGTTGGCCTACAAGTTCATCAAATAAAGGATGGCATATACATCACTCAATCAAAGTACATCAAGGAAATATCAAAATAATTTGGAATGGAAAATTCCAAACCAGTTGGAACACATATGTCTACTAGATATAATCTTTCAAAGAATGATGATTCAAAGGAGGTAAATTAGACTACCTACAAATCAATTATTTGGAAACTTCAGTATGTGATACACACCAGACCTGATATTGCATTGGCAGTTGACATAGTTGCAAGGTTTTCTTCAAATCCTTAAGAAAATCACATTATGGTAGTAAAAAATATTTTAGAGTACCTAAAAGAAGGAGAAAATCTTGATTCAAAAATGTTTATTTATGTAGATTGAGCAAGAAACATTGATGGCAGAAAAAACACCAACGGAGGAGCATTCTTTCTTGGAAAGAGATTGGTATCTTGGACAAGAAAGAAGTAGAATTGTATTTCTCAATCAATAGTAGAGGCAAAGTATGTTGTTACAGTAGTAAATTATTCTAACATTATATGGATCAAGCAATTATTGTTAGGAATAAAGGAGGAAATCAAGGAACCAATGGTTATCTATTGTGATAATACAAGTGCAATAAATATATCCAAAAACCATGTGATGCACACAAAGAAAAAACACATTGCAATCAAGTATCATTACCTAAGCGAATTAGTTCAAGATAAAGAGGTGACATTGGAATATGTGAACAGCAAGGAGTAGATAGCAAACACATTTACGAAGGAATTACATAAGGATGCATTTATGTATCTAAGAGGTAAACTAGGGGTTATTACCCTATCTAATGCTCACTAAAGCACAAGATAGTGATGCATCAACTAAGTCTCATTAAGGATCTATCAAGTTGATGCAAATTGTCACACTTCAAGTGTGAAGTGCATAAAACATTACATATGAATCTATACAAAAGGTACATAATAACTACAACTATGTATCCTTTAGCATTTGATGTTAAAGAGGGAGAGTTTAGTATTTCAAGAAGGAAATTATATTGATGATGGAATTTATAGCAAAGAGGGATAAAAATGACTAAAGTACATAGCAAAGTGATGATAGATGTAAGAGGAAGAATTCATTTGGAAGCTGCTAAGAAAAATCCAAGTAGAATCATAGAAGGAGTTGGTATGGATAAGAATTAGAATCAAACTAAGGATATTATCAAATTGCTCATACTATTATCATTGTATGTTAACACATTGTGTTATCATCAATGCCAAAGAGGGAGATTGTTGGAAACAATTTTTTAAATTGTATGCTACCATTGATGTTACATAAATATTAGTATTAATCAAGCATATTTAATATTCAGTATTAACTAATTGTTTGGGAAATGGAGAGTATTAGTATTAATCAAGTGGTTAGGAAATAAAGGACTTTCAATTAACCAAGCATAGTTAGTATTAACTAAGTGGCCAAGCATCAAAGGACTTCCAGTGTTAAATGAGTGATCAATCCTAGTATTGATTGAGCTTTAGAAAATTACGCTTGTCTATTAATTAACTAATTGAGGCTGACTATTTGGATGTTTAATGGTTATTTGAAAGGTTATTCAAGTCAAATTTTCAAATATTATGATATATAAGAGAGATAAATAAGTGTAATGAGAAGAAGAAAAATGTGGAAAATGTGGAATACATGGAATAAGATGGATATTTGATCAAAGAAAAAGCCAAAGTAGGAAAGTATGGGAGATAAGAAACAAAGAATATTCTAATTAGTAAGGATCTAGAGGTCAAGAAAAAATATCTTAACAAAGTTGACTTAATAGTTGGATTGTAAATCCTTTAACAAGGTGACATTTCAAGTTTGAAGTGTTTGAAGACCTCTAACTAGGCCACTCCTAATAGGGTGATCTAAATCCTCTAATAAGGTTATACTTAATAGTATGTATTGTAACCTTTAATATGGTTGACTCCTAATAGGACCCACTTCATAAGAGTGAAAATATTGTAACTAGTTGCATGGTGGTTTTCCCAAATTGGGTTTCCATATTAAATCTTGGTGTCATCCATGTTCATGTTATTTTCTTTATATGTTATTCTTCTACAACTAAGTTACTAAATTTTAAAACAAATTAATATTCATAAGACTTCTATGTTAACCAAGTTACAGCAAGAACTTAGTTTTAACCATGTTGGGTAAAGAATTACATTATCAGTGAAAAGTTTGATTTGACATCTAGGGACAGGGAATTATTTTTGTGGTAACCATTTCACCCCTCCCCTATTATTTACTCTCTTCATTTTAATAGTCTCAAATTTTGCACCTAATTTTTGGTATCCAAGACTTTGTGGGACCCTAAAGGAATTGTGAGGGTTTTGGGCCTTGGTTGGTAGGGACTTAATGTGTTCCTATACAATTAGAGACATAGTGTATCATTGGTGGGCCTTTTAAGAATGTAGTGCATCACTAACTAGGCCCTATTTTGGGTCTTCTTCTTGAGTCCCATGTCTGAATTATTCTAGAGTGATAACTTGTAGGTGGGTCAGTCTACAAGAGAAAGTTAATTATGAGCCATTTATAAACCCATTTTTTTGCTCCATTTTGCATTCATCAATCATATCCATATGAATTCCCATCCATGTCCAATATCTCAAGTTCTCAAGTTCTCAAGAATTCTTCAAGCTTTCAATGCATTCAAGAAATCTCTTTGTTGAAAATCTAGGATTCATGCATTCAAGCTATTAAAGGAGTTTATGTGAAATTTACCACTTTCAACATTCAAGATCTCCCTTCATAAACTCAAGATCCTTTATTGTAACATCTAAATTCATCTTCTCAAGATATACATCCATCTACATTCATTCCTAAGGTTAATTTTAAGCACATTCATTCATGAAGGTTTTGGTTTCACTTTGATTTACTTTCCTAGGGTTTTTGAAGTTGATTCAAGGCTATTGCATCTATATACTTATTACATTATAAGTCCAAGAGCATATTTTTGGATTTTCATTGATCTATGTTAGATCTATCACTACTATTTTCTAGCATTACATTTCTATTTCAATTCAAAGTTACTTCCTAATCTTTCATTTGACTGAGGAAAATCTCCCCCCCCCCCCCCCAAAAAAAAACAAATAAAAAAAAATTATTTAGTAGGTTTTAGATCTAGAAAAGGAAAATCTCAGTGTGATTTCTACCTATCACCCTAAGATAAATGGTCACATAGAGTATGTGAATCAATATCTTGAGGACGTTCATCACATATATGTGATGGATTAAAAAAAAAAGAGGAAGGATTAGTTGTACTTGTTGAGTTTAGCTATAAAATGGGTACAATAATTCCCTTGGCATGTAACCTTTTGAGGCCTTGTATGGTAAACTATGTTGTGATCCATTGAGCTAGGATTGATTTGAGAACCATGTAGTTTTGGGTCCTAAGATGCTCTAGGAAATGGAATAGTAAGTTGTTTGTATTAAAAAGTATTTGGTTGCTACTCAGGTTTGAAAGAAGTATGTTGATGCTCATAGGCTTGACCATAAGTTTTTTTTTTGGTGACCATGTATTTTTGAGAGTCCATCTATGGAAGATGTAATGCCCCACCTAAAGATCCTTGGAATAAGAATTCAATACAAGCCAAGATTAAAAAAAAATTTAAACAAGTATGGATGTACATGATACTCAACATACGAGGATTACAAAGATCGCAACAAAAGACTTAACCACAATCCTAGCACCAACAAATCTCCAAATGCTATTACCAAACTAACACACTCAAATAGAGAAATAGAACCAAAGATAAAAATATAACAAATAATCTTAGATCTATCAAAGCATGGAAAATTAGGAAAACCCAAAGGGTACTTAAAACACCAAAATGTGTTCCCTAAAAACTAGTGGAGATTCCCTCTTTTTTTCAAGTGAGGAAACACAACTGACAGAATTTTGTATGAGGAAGTACTCCTTTGTGTGTGGAAGTACAACATACCATACAAGGATATACCTTTTATGTGAGTAAATTCTTGTCCCATCAGCCATAACACCCAAAACTAGTGTGCAGTTTCATGGAAGGAAACAATAGTAGCCATGCGAAGAAACTCAGCACAACATGTGAACATTTGCACTCTCGTACGAGAAAGTAAAATTTCATGTGAGGATACAAATTAGAAAGCCATTAAACATTAAGGTAAAAGCTAGGAAATAAATTTCCTCTAGACTGAGGAGTACCAGATCCAAAAATTGAGGCTTAGAAACTCAATTACCATAATTGCAAGATGGAAACTACATTCTACCATTTGAAACATAGTAGAAAAAGAATGTATTGAAACAAACATCATGATGTATAGAAGCAACATCACAAGGTACAAGAATAACCAAACTCATGCGTAGTTCCTCCCAACCATAATAGCATCATGAGACCTTGAAGGTCCTAGCCATCCCTAGCATGTAACATCCCAAACTACTGACCAAATTGTTAGATTTTTCTTATGAGGATGTCACTACTAAAATGTACTAACATCATAAGAACAAGGAAATCTAACATTCTAAAAAGTAAAGCATTAGATATTCCAACTAATCAAACTCATCATCTAATTATATGCTAAATATCATAATAAAGGAATGTGTGATCTAGACTAACATCATCCAAACATGATAACCAAGTATTCCAATGAAAGCATAAATCACAAGATAATATACTCCAAAACCCAAAGTACCAAGTGAAACAATAAGCAGTAATTGCATTAAAATAATATACCATCTATGTACACTGGTCCCTAGTAGTGTGAAGGTGGCTACACCTCCCAACCATGTAGAACCCATAATGATCCATTTATATTGTGTTGATGGAGATAATGATCCAAACACAAACACACAAAAAGTAGCATCCATGGCTATCACTCATGCCAAACAATAATGATGACTAAAACCAAGATTGTGCAACAATGCAAGTACAACAAGTCTTGGTCAAACACTCCATGGGTAACTATGTAGGGACTCTGGTGGAGAGTTGGTAACTTGGAATCACCCAAGTTGTAGCACAAGAGCAACCATTCCCCTCAATACTCCCTTGGGAGGCTAATGTGATAGAATAAATAATCATTCTCCTCAGCACCACCATTAGGAGGTTGACCATAATTTCTTATCTTATTTAATTTTCTATCAATTAATTAAGTTATCACTTATTAGAAACTTCTATAGATACACCACATTGGGGACATTGCACAGGTTATGAGAGAAGCCCCTCCACTGCCTTACCCTACATACCCATGCTCACCACAAGATAAGTGCCCATAGGCATGCATACTCCCAATCCAACCCCAAATGAACATAACTCCACTTAAATACAAATGGGAGATTGAGCCTCACAAGTCACCTAATAAATGAGCATGCACATTCTTGTGTGTGGTGTACCACCATAACAAAGATCAAATACAAGGGTTGGATGAGAACATAAGCAAAAACACTCTCAACTGAAAACAACCTCAAGTGGACAGATGTAGCATGCATCCTAATGCAACATATAAGTGCAGCAATAATCTGACTGGCATCCTTTGGATGATACAAGTCCATGATCAACAATATGCCAAGAAAACCCAAGAAAAGTGGGTGGCACACAAATTGAGGTAAAAACCCCAAAACTCAAAAACTTTGAAATTAAAACCCATTTGGTCTTTGGGTACAAAAGCCACAAAAATCCAATAAAATTTAGTTTCGAACATCGTATGCAAAAATGGCCAGCATGACGATGTAAAATCCCAAACCCTTATCCTAAAAATAGGGAAAACATTCATGCCTGACCAACTAATTAGAACTAACAAAGAAAAATGGAGGGGAACACTAGTTCTCAGCCTCCTAACAAATAGCTACCAGAAACAGATGTAGAAATTGAGCTAAAACATGAAAATAGGAAAACCCTACTTGGCAACAAAAGGGGTTGAAACAGGGACTAACACAATAAAATAAATAAACTATAGAAGCTACTAAAAATCATGACATAGCAAGGTCTCCCTAAGTTGGGTCCAATGAGACTGACCTTGTGAAGATCTCATGCCTGCAGCTCTCACAACAAACAAAAATGTAATCCCCAAAAGAGGATTTTGGAAAAAGATCTCAATTTCTCAATTTCCAAAAGTGAGAAGTGGGAAATTATATTCCTCTTTCCATACTTATTCACTTTTCAAGTGAATAATCGATTAGGGCAAATAACTAATTAAACTAGTTAAACCCCAAATCAACCCAAACAAAAATAGGCTATTCTAAGTAAATGGAATTCATCTATGGAAAAACTATCAAAAATTAAATTCAATAAAATTTAAGTCTAAAAACCCAAAAATATAAAAATTTCCTTAACAACTTTCATGACAATGTGAATCTCTAAATGCATAGACACACTCACTACTCTAGTCACATAATACAAATGATTCTAGATTTAATCAAATCATCAAAATGTTTAATTTAACAATTAAATGAGATACATCGACCATATAGGGACAACATTAGTAATAATGAATAGTTGAATCACTAACTCCATGTGCAACTACCAAGGATATAATTCTTACACACTAAAACACATGATCAAGTGCAATTGCATATAATAACATAGTCAAAGCAATAAATGCATTAAATACTAATTTAATCATTTATTCAAATATATTGGAATAATCCATTTACATCACTCATGTTTGCATAAAGCATAATGAAGAAAAAATTGAATTAAATAACCATAGTATTAAATCCACCACATGACATAATCAGAGATGTGTCCAAATACCAAATAACCATGTATCATCATAAAACATACTGTCATCTCAAAATTGCATCAACATGCAAATATGAAAACTTGAATAGCATAGTAGACTAACATCTATGATACTAAAATAAAGGTATAACATTTGAACATCACTTCATATCAAAATACCATAACATGAGTAACAAATATCTCTCAGATCAAAATACAACAATGTATAGACTGTGAACACAAGATGCACTGCATCCTTCCCCGCTAGCATAGGCTTACTTCTAAAAGCCAACAAAAAGGTAAGGGTACAATCCTCTCAATTGGATAGCATTTTCCGAAGTAGTAGAGGTCTCATCACTCAAGTCCTATTGGACCCTTACCTACTCCATGTCCCAACCTCTCAAATTTAGTCTTTGATGCTGAAGGATGCAAATGGGCTCTAAAGCAAGTTTTCCATCCTCCACTTGTAAAGCATCCCAATCAAGAACATGGGTCACATTAGGAATATACTTTCTCAAAATAGAAACATTGAAAACATCATGGATGCATGATATGCTAGGTGGCAATGCTAGTCAATAAGAAATAGGACCGATCCTCTCAAGGATCTCAAATGTTCTAAAAAAACATGGTGCCAACTTAGAGCCTTTCCCATAAGTGATGGTGCTCTTCCTCGAACACATTTGCAAAAACACCCTGTCACCAACAAAAAAGTGATGATCCAACATATGGGTATCAGGTAACTTCTTTTGCCTATCTTGATTAGTAACCAAATTCTCTCTAATATGAAGCATCTGCTGGTCCATATCTTGAAGCATCTCTGGACCTAGAAGTACTCGGTCCTCCAAATGATCCCAACTCAAAGGGGTATAGCACAGTCTACCATACAAGGCCTAAAAAGGTGACATGCCAAGAGAGCTATGATACCTATTGTTATATGAAAACTCAACAAGGTATAAATAATCCTCTCACTTTACTTTCCTATCCATCACATACATGCAAAGCATATCTTCCAAAACTTGGTTCACTCTCTCAGTCTGACCATCAATCTCTAGGTGATAAGCCAAACTAAAATTGAGTTGCACACCCAAAGCATGTTGGAGAGATGTCCACAGTGTTGAAGTAAACACTAGATCTCTATCCAAAATAATTTTTACAAGGGATCCCATGCAAACAAACAATATCATCCAAAAAAGCATGTGCTATAGAAGAAGTTGTGTAGGATGTTTTTCATGGGTGAAAAATGTGCTACCTTGGACAACTTGTCTACTATCATCATGATACAATCATGTCACCATGATGACATAGGCAACCCAGTGATAAAATTAATCAATATCATATCTCATTTCCACCCTAGGATAGTATATGGCTACAAAAGGCCTACCAGATACTGATGCTCTACATTCACTCTCTAGAACTTGAGACATTGAGCAAAAAAATAAGCAACATCATGCCTCATCCTTGCCCAAAAGTATAACTATTTAAGATCAGCATGCATCTTCTCAACACTGAGATGTATAGAATATGGTACACAATGTGCTTCTAACAAAAACAAGGTATGAAGATCACTAAACACTAGCACATAGATATGCCACAAGTGTTGCAATAGTCCATCAAACTTGAGAAAATAACCTAAAAACCTCCCCTCATGGGTACATCTAGACTCAATCTCTACCCTCACCTCCTGATACCAAGTGTCACTAAGCAATGCCTCCAAGATATGGCCTCACAAATCCAATCCAATGATAACACTGATATCACATGTCTACAATGGCATTATCCTTCCCTTTAATGTAGTGAACATCAAAATCATATTCACATAAGAACTCCATCAAGTGTCATTATCATGCATTCAAGTTTGGTTGAGTAAAGATATACTACAAGATCCTATGATTGTTATCCAACTCAAACCTGTGCCCCAAAAGAAAATGTCTCCAACATGCACTATAGTTCGAAATCATGAGTGGGCTAGTTAAGCTCATGGTCCTTGAGTTTTCTATAATCATAAGCAATCACTTCACCATTCTAAATCAACACCACACCCACAACTTCCAACAAAGCATTTGTGTAAACCATGAAATCATGTACAAGATTAGGCACTGCAAGGATTGATGCACTAGTTAAACACTCCTTAAGATAATTAAACATTACCTCACATTAATTTGACCAAACATACTTCTTCCCTTTCCATTAAAGAGATGTGATGGGATGAACCACTCGTTAGAAATCCTTCACAAAGCCATGGCAGTAACCTGCCAATCCCTTGAAACTATGAACTTTTGAGACATTAGAGGTTATCGGCCAATCCATGATACCTCATATTCTCTCCAAATCCATTACAATACCATTACCAGTGATAATATGCCCCAAATATTTCACCTTTGACTAGAAGAATCTGCATTTACCCAAGTTTCCATATAATTGATGATCTCGCAAGCATTGCAATACCTAGCATAAATGGACCTCATATTCCTCAATAGTCTTCGAATAGATCAATATGTCATCCAAGAATACAATGTCACACTAACCAAAGTATGTGTGAAACACTCCATTCATCAAACTCATGAACATTAATGGTGCATTGGTTAACCAAAGGGTATAACCATAAACTCATAATGCCCATATCATGTACAAAAGGGTATCTAATGAATATCAGCCTTCTGAATACAAAGCTAATGGTATCTTGATTTAAGATAAATCTTCAAGAACACTTTTGCTTCCTTCATCTAATTGAACAAGTCATCTATCCTCAGCAAAGGGTACCAATTCTTCATTGATACCTTCTTCAACTACCTGTAGACAATGCACAAATGCAATGATCCATCTTTCTTCTTCACAAAGATGACTGGTGCACCCCATGGGATACACTTGGATGAATATGACCTTTGGCTAGTAGTTCCTCCAACTATAATCTGAACTCACTCAACTCCTAAGAATTCATGTGGTAAGGAGCTCGTGAAATTGACTTTTCTTCTAGTACAAGATTAATTTAAAAGTCAATGTCATGTTGTGGTGGCAAATTGGGTATCTCCTCAGGAAACATATTTGTGTACTCATGAAGGAGTGGGTGATTATCTAGTGTCATTAGACAACTCTCAGCCTCCTCCAAATCACTAATAAAAACAACAACATTAGATTTCTGCACTCTTCACTTTAGTTGATTAGATAAGATCATCTGAAGTGAGATTGGTCTCTAAGCTCCAAAAAATTCCACCTGCCCACCTATGTCATCAACACACTATCTTGACTTGTGACAGCAATCTATATTCACTTGATGGGTACCTAACCAATCTATTTCCAACACAATATCATATGACCCTAGAGGTAGGATACAAAGATCCACTGTGGTGATGAAGGTACCCAAATTCAAACTACAACCATTAACCAAGGATTCTACAACTACTTTGGAACCCTTGGCCAACTCAACCTACCACCATCAACCTAATGTGCTACCACTAGTCCACATCACTGAACAAGAGATGTTGAAATAAAAGAATTAGAAGCACCTAAGTCAAACAAAAATGAAGGTGAAATACCATGAAATGTACCTATAGTATCGACTATAGTACCTTGATTCTCAGCTTGACAGTTATCAATTTTTGAAAAGACTCGATGACTCCTCCCTACATCTCCCATAATAGGCTCCAATGTAGATGCACCTCTACCAAATCCTATATATGGTTTAATAGGGCATCCCAAAGCTTTATGGCTAGTCTGACCATAAGAATAATAGTTTCCCACAAAGCTGGAAGCAATACCCTGTCCACCCTTAGTAGCACTAGTGTATGGTGCACTACCCCTTCTATAGTTTTTTTGTCTACTCTAAGGAGGATGATTCTCCTAAGACTTCTAGTCATGGACTTGGTCTCATCCCTTCCCTCCTATGGTAACATAAATCTTTCCATCCTTCTAATGGAAATGTTGGTGTTGTCACTCACTTTATTTATGAAAACATTGAGAAGGTGTTGATTGGGCTTGGCCCTTTCCAGAGGACTGAGTAAACTGGGAATCCTACCCTAAAGTTTGTGTGCTTTGGTTCTGAGAACCTAATCTACCACTAAAGCCCCTAGCCAAATTGCTCTCAATGATTCTTTCCTTCTCCACTACAAGTGCAACTATCCTTGGTTTGTGAGCACAGACATCCCTAGTGATAGAGTCCCTAAGGCCCTTAACAAAATGTTGAGTGAGGAGTGCCTCATCGTGGCAATAGCTCGAGTACTGTCTCAATCCAAGAAACCATTTTCATATTGATCCACCATCATAAATCCTTTCTTAAGCTCATGGAATTCATCAATATGAGTCTCATGGTACTATGGTGATAGGAATTTCTCCCTGAACCTCTCCTCAAAGATCTCCCAAGTGAGATTTTTCAAATCAATATGGAGCTTCTTTATCTCTATATCCCACCAAATAGAACCATGTTCCCTCAACTATGTCATAGCAAAAAAATCCATTACATTTCTCCTATAAGGTAGTAAGGAGAAGCAACACCCCATATCTAGTAACCAAGTCTCAGCCTTGAGCCCTATTCCATGGCCATAAAATAATGGTGACTTGGACCTTTGAAGTTCCCGTAACATCTCTACCTGGGTGAAGTCATCATATTTACTATGGCCCCTCCATTGATGCCCTCTACTACTAGGAGGTGTATGAGAACATTCATGTTCACGATCATGTTCCTCTTCACTACGCTCAGACCTATGAGAATCTCCATGATGAGATCCCTCTTCCTAATCATGGTCATGTTGGTGTTCCTCTACACAAGGCCCCAACTGAGCAAGAATATCTTGTAGAACTGATATCAATTCCCCAATTCCACCCTATTCATTTTTACCTTTTTCTTCCCCACCCATTGACATTCCTCTTCTTGGTGTTCTTCACAATTATTCTATCAGTTACCACCCCAACCACCAAGTCTAGGTGTAGGAGGCATCACTCTAGAAACAACTAGATAGGGTCAACATCATATGTCACAAGCATAGAGTAATAAGCATGAACCACAATAAGATATCAAAATAACAAAAATAAGATAGCAATACACATATTGAAAACACACACATAGTGGAAGCATAACATAGAGATCCCAATGTTGCAACATGGGCTTTGATACCAAATGTAATGCCCCACCTGGAGATCCTTGGAACAAGGATTCAATACAATCTAAGATTTTTTTTTTAAAAATTAAAACAATTATGGATGTACATGACACTCAACATACAAGGATCACAAAGATCACAATGGAAGACTTAACCACAATCTTGACACCAATAAATCTCCAAATGCCACTACCAAACTGACACAATCAAACAAAGAAATGAAACCAAAGATGACAAGAGAACAAAGAATCTCAAATCTATAGAAGCATGGAGAATTAAGAAAACCTAAAGGGTACTTAAAACACTAAAATGCATTTCCTGAAAACTAGTAGAGATGCTCCCTATTTTTTAGGTGAGGAAACATAATTGATAGATTTTTAAGCGAGGAAGTACTTATTCATGTGAGGAAATACAACATGCCATACAAGGACTTTCCTTTCATGCAAGGAAATACTTGGCTCAGTAGCCAAAAAACCCAAAATTGGTGTGGAGCTTCATGTGAGGAAACACTAGCAGCCACACAAAGAAACTTAGCACACCATGTGAATGTTTGCACTCTCATGCAAGAAAGTACAATTTCACACAAGGATACAAATTAGCAAGCCATAAAACATTAAGGTAAAAGCTAGGAAATGAATTTCCTCCACATTGAGAAGTACCAGATCCATAAATTGAGGCTTAGACACTTGAATACCATAACTGCAAGATGGAAACTGCATCCTACCATCTAAAACATAGTAGAAAAAGAACATACTAAAAAGAAACATTGTAGTGTATAGAAGCAACATCACAAGGTACAAGAATAACCAAAATTATGTGTAGTTACTCCCAACCATAATAGAATCATGAGACATCAAAGATCCTAGCCATCCTCTGGTGTAACATCCCAAACTATCGACCAAATCATCAGAGATGTCTTATGAGGATGTCACTACTAAAATTTACTAACATCATAAGAATAAGGAAATATAACATGCTAAAAATTAAAGCATTAGATATTCCAACTCATCAAACTCATCATCTAATCATATGTTAAATATCATAATATAGGAATGCATCATATAAACTAACATCATCTAAACATGATAACCAAGCATTCTAATGAAAGCATAAAACACAAGATAACATACTCTAGAACCTAAAGTACCAAGTGAAACAATAAGCAATGGCCACACTTGAATAATATGCCATCTCTATACACTGATCCCTAGTAGTGGTGAAGGTAGCTATGCCTCTCAACCATGTGAAACCCATAGGTCCACTCCTACCATGTTGATGGAGATAATGATTCAACCACAAACACACATAAAGTAATATCCATGGCTATCACTCATGCTAGACAGGAATGACAATTGAGATCATGCAATAATGCATGTACAATAGGTCCTAGTTAGACACTCTATGGGTAACTATGTAGGGACTCTAGTGGAGGATTGGTAACTCAAAATTATGCAAGCTATAGTACAAGAACAATCATTCCCCTTGGTACTCCCTCAGGAGGCTAATGTGCTAGAATAAATAATTATTCTCCTCAGCACCACCCTCGAGAGGCTGACCATAATTTCTTATCTTATTTAATTTTCTATAAATTAATTAAGTTATCACTTATTAAAAAATTCTACACATGTACACCATGTTAGGGACATCGCATGGGTTATGAGAGAAGCCCTTCCACTGCCTTACCCTACTTACCCATGCTCACCACAAGATGAGTGCACATAGGTATGCATTCTCCAAACCCAACCCCAAGTGAACATAACTCCACCAAAATAGAAATGGTAGATCAAGCCTTGCAAGTCACCTGACAAATGCACATGCACATGCTCATGTGTGGTGTACCACCATAACGAAGATCAAACACAAGAGTTGGATGAGAACACAAGAAAAAACACTCTCAACCAAAAAAAAAAACCTTGGGAGGATGGATGCAGCATGAATCCCAATGTAACATAATAGTACAATAATGATCTGACTGACATCCTATGGATGATACAAGTCCACGATCAACAACATGTCAAGAAAACTTGAGAATAGTGGGTGGCATGCAAATCACGTTTAAAACTCCAAAATTCAAAAACTTTAAAATTAAAACCCCTTTGGTCTTTTGGTACAAAAGCCACAAAAATCCAGTAAAATTTAGATTTACACACTTTATGCAAAAATGGCTAGCATAACAATGTGAAATCCCAAACCCTCATCTTGAAAATAGGGAAAAAGTTCATACTTGACCAACTGAGCAAAACCAATAAACAAAAATGAAGGGGAACACTAGTTCTCAACCTCCTCACAAATAGCTACCAAAAATAGTTGTAGAAACTAAGATGAAATATGAAAATGGGAGAGCCCTACCTGATAGAAAAAGGGGTTGAAATAGTAACCAGCTCAATAAATTGAAAAATCGGCAGAAGCTGTCGAAAATCATGACACCGCAAGGTCACCTTGAGCTAGGTGTAACAAGACTAACCTCTCAAAGATCCCAAGCCTAGAACTCTCATAAAAAAAAAAAATGTAATCCCCTAGAAGAGGATTTTGGGAAAAGCTCTCAAATTCTTAATGACCAAAAGTGAGAAGTGAGGAATTAAATTCCTCTTTCCATACTTATTCACTTTTCGAGTGAATAATCAATTAGGGAAAATAACTAGTTAAACTAGTTAGACCCCAAATCAACCCAAATGAAAATAGGTTATTCCAAGTAATTGGAATTCATTTATGGAAAAACTGCCAGAAATTAAATTCAATAAAATTCAAAGCCTAGAAACCCAAAAACATAGAAATTTCATTAACAATTTTTGCAACAATGTGAATCTCTAAATGCATAGACACATTCATTGGTCTAGTCACATAATGCTAATGATTCTAGATTTAATTAAATCATCAAAAGGTTTAATTTAACTATTAAATGAGATACGTTGACCATATAAGGACAACATTGGCAATAATGAACAGCTAAATCACTAACTCCATGTACAACTGCCAAGGATATAATTCCTACACACTAAAACACATGATCAAGTAAAATTGAATATAATAACATAGTTGAAGCAATAAATGCATTAAATATGTCATTTAATCATTTATTTAAATATACTAAAATAATCCATTTACATCACTCACATTCGCATAAAGCATAATGAAGCAAGAATGATGTAAATAACCATAGTATTAAATCCACCACATAAGATAATCAGAGATAGTCCAAATACCGAATAACCATGTATCATCATAAAACATGTTTTCATCTCAAAATGGTATTGACATGCAAATATGATCAACTAAAAAATGTAGTAGACTAACATCTATGATACTAAAATCAAGGTATAACATCTGACCATTAGGTCATCTCAAAATAACATAACATGAGTAACAAATATTTCTCAAATCAAAATACAACAAGGTACAGACTACAAACATGAGAGGTACTATAGAATATCCTCATTATTATGGGAAAGGCTCTAAGTTAGCATCAAATTTTGTTAGACCTTTTGAGATACTTGAGAAGATTAGTATTGCTACATATCACTTAGGATTTCAACCTATCCTATCATGTGTCCATGATGTATTTCATGTTTCTTTATTACGATGGTATATTCATGATGTGGCCCATGTTCTTCATTTGGGTACTTTATAATGGAGTATGAGCAGATTTCTTTAGAGCCCATTTTCATTATTTAGCATTCATTGTTGACCCTCAAGGGTTGATAGATAGATCAGGTAAGGGTCTAATAGGACTCAAATGATGAGACTTCTTCTACATTGGAGGATGCTTCACATTTGAGATTTTTTATACCCGTATATTTTTGCAGGTTTCTAGGAGTGGGTTAATACCTAGTGGGAGAGGATATAGTGCCTCTCTTGGTTTCATTTAATTTTTTTCCATGTTCATTTTTACCCAAGAGATACTTTTTTGTTATTATTTGATTGTCTACATGATGAGATGTATCGATGACTATATATTTTGATTTTCAACATCATAGTTATTAGATGTTAGACTATGTTGCTATTTAGTTTGATCATATCTAAATGATGATGATAGTGATGTGTTAAGATTCCTTATGATGATACCAAGTTTATTTTGTATTTGGACTTGGATTATGGATTATACATTTGGAGGATGTTTATTGGACTCGTGATTGTTATGCCTATATGTTGTGGATATTTGTCATGTACTTTTAGTTGATATATGCCCGAATAAACTTAAAATGATTATTTAAATTCTCTAATATTATATGAGGGTAAAAGCACAAACCTATGTCACCCTTTTGTAAAGGAAAAAGCTAACAAAAGTATAATTGTTCACCTTCAATGACATAAAATTGGTATTATTATTTTGAATTTGAAAATGAAGTAAACTAATCAAGTGTGTAGAAATGGATGAATTTTAGGATTATAATTTTAAATAATTATTTGGAATAAGAATTGATATATTTTCCTAATTTTTATAGATAATTTTTTAGGTGCTAAAAAATGCTGAAAATTAGGGGTCTAGTTCACACCACAAAACTATATGGAAATAAACTTATTTCCCTTTGGTCTTGGACTATGTTATGGATAACATATATATCTACAACAATCAAAAATAAAAATCAAATTTAGACCTATATTTTCTCTTTTATACAGATTGAAATTTCAACTCACCTAAAATTGATAGTTTTCATCTCCCACCACATTTTTCAAAACAAATCTATTCTATTTCCACAGCTAGTCAAATTGTGATGTGAATATCAGGATTTAACTGTTAAATCCTGATATTCACATCACAAATCTATTCTAACCAGGAGAAAAATTATACATTCTAGAAGAGGACTCTCTCCTCTAGAACATTATATAATTTTTATATAATTTTAATATGAATTAATATTTTTTCTTTCTCAAAATTGACATCTTTTCGAGTGTTAAAGTACATGGTTGTGGAATTTTTTAATTACAATATACTATATCTAATTAAAATACTATAAACTGTACATGAGAATATTCTTGACTTTGAGCTCTATAAAATGGTGTTTATATGTTATTTTAAAAAATCATAAAAAATAGTAAGAGTTATCAAAATGCCACTTTTCTGAAATAATTTTATTTCTTTAGTAATTGGATACAAACTAGTATAAAACATGCATTTAATAGACATTTCCAATTGGAAAAGTGTGAGACCATATATAACTCAGCTAGAATGAATTTATCTAGATCATTTATTTTAAAAATATTAAATTTTAGATAGAAATACTCAAATTCATTCATTCTGATAAGTTAGCTTGAAAAGTGACACAGCTTTGTTCTTTTACCCATGATTATATATTTTCTATAATTTACTACACCACTCCTACTCATTTTTGTTGTTGGTGCTAGTACGAAGCAAGATAGAGTCATATTCACTTGGTTATGAGATCTACATGGTGTCTCATTCTCCTTCATTATGATTGTTTGTGATATATGTGCTTTGACTATTTATATATTGTGCATCTATGCTTGATGTTTTCTTATTTATTAGATAGGTACCTAGTACATTCATCTTGTGTTACAAGAATTGAGTGTGTATCTATATCCCTGGTAGTGGACCTAGGAGATAGTAACCTTAGCCTTACAATTTGAGCCAATGACATCTGTGTAAGGATTTTATGTGCTAAAATTAGTTAGAGACACACTTCAACATAGTCATTATATGCTAGATTCATCCATGAATGAATATTGAATTATTACTCATGAAGAACCATATGATGTCGACCAATTGCCTTCTACCTATTAGGGGTTTGAATGATTGCAAGTAAGAAAAGGAAGTAAGAAATGAAATTAATCTAGATGAAACATAAAGAAATTAATCTAAATGAGTATGCAAGCTATTCTATAAAGTAAACAACAATGCAATTTTATCTAGAAATGAGAATGCAAACAACAATAAGCAATGAATAATGAATATCTAGTACAAATCTTGCAGCATGTTAATACTCATAAACTTGTTCCCCCTTGAAATAAGAGATGAGTTCCCAATTTATAGAGATCTAGAATAGATCGATGGTGGAGATCAAAGTGGATGAACAGTTGAGATTGAATGATAGTTGAGTTTAAATGGAAAGTTTCCATTTGAGAGAGAATTAATTGTTTAGTTAAAAATTAGTTAACTAGCTTATTTCCCTTTATGTTTCAAGTTAATTGATTGTTTCTATTTTCAACTTGAGAGAATATATTTAGAATATTTAGGAAAGTATTTGAATATAATTAAATTATTTTTCTCAATTATTGAAAAATTAAATTCAAATAATTTTTAAATTTGAGATAATATAATATAATTAAATTAATAAATCACATTTCATGTATAACTGGAATAAGGGATTAATTAATTAAAGTGTTACAACTTTATAATAAACTAATTAATCAAAGGGGTTTGATAGGCAATTTTAATTCAATATTTAGGAATTTATTAATGTTTCAAGATTATTGCACATATATGGTTTTATGCAATTAATATTTGGATCGAGTAGAGAAATGGGACTATAAATGCCTAATGAGTTAGGACTTTTAATGATTGATATTTGAGATTAGGAGAAAATTGGTTTAGGAGACCAAATGTAGGGTGTCACAAGGATGATGTATCCATATTATTGTTATTATTATTATTATTCCTTTGGTACATGTTGGTAAATCTAAACTTTATGATGTATTGTGTGATTAGACCTGTGAGTGGGTTTGTTTCCTTTAGCTCCACATTTTTCTTAAAAGGGTTTATTTTGAATGCTCATTTAATTATAATTTCAGAAATTTAATTATTCAAATAAATTTATTGGTCAATTTATCATAGTTTGATCCCAAACACCTGGGATCAACTTTATTTCTGGTAAAGAGACCAATAGATTATTTAAATGGGTAATAATTTGTTTTATAAGTCATTTTGTAGAAAAAATACTTATATGGGAAAAAAATGAGTTTTATCCTTACTTCTTCTTTTGGCTTTTGGAAGAATTTTGTTTTTTCTCTCAAGCCCTCTTGGAGCATTTTAGAATTTTCTTGTTGGGTAAGATTGGTTCAGCAGATCTTTACAAGGAGCATTCCATTACATATGAAATGCGATTCATCACCTTTGTGGATATTTTCATCCTATTCAACACACTCATTTATTTAATCTTCTCATTCTAGTTTTTCAACATTTGAGCTTGAGGTAACACTCTTGCGATTTACATAATTACTTCATGATTTTTATTAGTGTAGGATATGGGCCAAGAAATAGGTTCCCCCACAATTTCATATTTTTCCATTACCTAGCTAGACAAGAATGAGTATTTTTGTATACTCATGTTTAGGGAAAAAAAAATTTCTACCTGTTATGCTAAAAAAAATTGCATGTGTATGAATCTTGAATTTTATTTTATTATTGGGAGTTTGGGCATGAAATGCAAATGAGCTTTTCCTTTTGTCAAATTCTAAGATGGTTGATTTATGGACATTCCACCTTGTTTTGTATGTCACCCAAATTTTTCTAGAAATTGTTTGAAATATCTTTGATGTTACAATGAATTTTCCTTCATGATTCTACCCATTCCATGCTTTTACTATCCAACTTTTATATTTGTGGATGAACTTGTACTCTTGTCAAAGTGCTCGATAGAGTTTTTCGTGATTTCATTTTGTGACCTTTATCATTTGAGATTATTTTTTCCAATGATTGATTGGATCTAATGTGTGGTGATGGTAATTAGATCACACCATGAGAATATTGAGTGTCTATGATTAGGATCTTGTGAGACCCGCACTCTTGGCTTTGGACCAAGTGAGTTTATTGTTTTATTTTAGATATTTATAGCTTTTGAGTCTTCTAATTTTTGGTGTTTTATCTTGTCTTGAGTAGTGGAATTGAGTGACTCTTCAAGGTGTACTTGAGCACAAAGGGATTCCATGGTAACCTTTCTTGAGTTCTTAATAAACAAGTGATAACCATAAATAACAAAATAGGGTAAGACTTAATATAATATTTACGAGAGACTTGACACTACCTATTCGTCATTGAGGATATGGATATGGTAGATATTTCCACCATATAAAAATGTTTAATAACCTAGTATCTTTCCATTTTTAACGATGTAGGTATGGTATTGATTATCATTTCTATTTATGGTTATTGATATGGATTAGACTTGTCATCTCGAATGTTGATATGACTTAGTAGAGAATCCTTGATGAAATAAGGATAGCTCAATGCCACATAGGACCTCACAAGCCATATGATGACACTCCATTGTGAAATCTCCACTTTTTACTTTTTTAGTTGATTAGTGACCCCTCCTTTCTATTGAAATTTAGTAAAGTTTGTTATTAGACACAACACTTATTTAGATTTTGTATACCTACCTAGCTCATTGAACAATCTACAATGTTTGCCATATAATCTAGTAGCCACTAAGCACTACTGTTCCTATTGAGCATTCCAGTGGTTACCAAGTGAATCCAATTAGTGTGAAGTCCAACAATTCAAATTGAGTAGAATTAATCAGTGTAAAGTCCAACAGTTCAACCCCAACATTTTAGTGGTTACCAAGCTTTGTATTTTCTATCGAGCAAGTAATTTGTGTGAAGTGAAGTTAGTGATAACCGAGCTATGTGATGATTAGTGTTTACCAAGTGCATTTATGGTAAATGAGTAATTCAGTTTCTACCAAGTTACATAGTATCTACTGAGTCACTAGTGCAGACCAAGTTCAAGACTACATTGAGATGATTAGTATGGACTGAGCTTCTACTTCAATCAAATGCATGATGATGTCGAGTAGTGACAATGGACACCAAGTATCAATCAAATGCATGATGATGTCGAGTAGTGACAATGGACACCAAGTATCAATCAAATGCATGATGATGTCGAGTAGTGACAATGGACACCAAGTATCAAAACTTCACCAAGTCAGTCTTCAAAACCTGAGTGTCTTCATTTGGGCTGACTTTGTAATATTGATGTTAACTTTTATATTGGCTAACTTTGTAATTATGTAAATTGAATTGATAAATATGTAATAAATTATATCATATCCAAGGCAAGAAAGATGTGTGAAAATAATGTGAAATAGAAGCATGTGAATATGAATTAGCAGCAGACAAAGTGTATTGTAAGGCCATATTAGCAAAGGAGTAGCAGAGCCATATCTATCACATAAAGGTGATCAGTACTTCAACGAATCTCTATCAGCAATCTAGTTGTAAGTCAGTGATCTATTGTTTCATCCTAATAGGTGAACCATTACAAATCCTTTAACAAGGTAGACTTAATAGTCTTTTGACAAATCTCTTTACTGCGTGCATACTTCATTGTGTGTTTGTAAAACCTCTAACAAGGTGGACCTAGCAGTCCTAATTGCTCCTAATAGGGAAGATCATTAGAAGTGATCATTGTAAGCCTTAGCAAGCCAACTTTATGCTGCAGTATTGAAGTTTTGTGGGTATCATCCCCACCCTAGTTTTACTTTCTGTTTGGAAGGTTTTTGGGTTACCAGATTATTGTGTTCAAATGTTATGAATGTCTTATGCTTTTAGTTTCTCATGCATATAGTTAGATCTGATTTAATGAATTAAATAGTAATTGGATTATTGTAATTAAGATTTGAATATGGTAAAGTTTTTAAGGTTACTGATTCACCCCTCCCCTCTCAGTAACCTAGCATAGTCCTGAATATTTCCAACAATTGGTATCAAAGCTTTGTGGTTCTCAGGATAAAGTTTGACAGCTTGAGCAAAGATCAAGGACAATGGAGATATTCAAACTTGATAAGGCAATTGGCAATGAAAATCTAGATCTAGAAATGGCCATTGAACAACTCAATAAAGTTAAGGAGCAACTTTACCAATCCCTAAAAAGAAGGAAGGAACTTGCAAATCAAAAGAATGATCATTAGTAAATTGAATAAAAGATTGAAGACTTTTTCCCTTCAAGCAATTCAAATGAAGCAAATGATGCAATCAAAGAACTCTTAGAGAAGAATGCTTCCCTACAAGAAGAAGTAAGAAAGCTCAAAAGAGAACAAGAAATTTAGTTAGTAAGGCTATGTAAAATCTTGGAACAAAGGAACAAGATGAAAGAAGAAATGAATGGAAGGAACAATGAGATCCAGAACCAATCCCTTCAGCATGTAGATCTTATGGATAAAATCTCCAATGCAAATGAGGAGATCATGAGCCAAAGATAGATCAATGAAAGATTAAGAAATGACCTAAATTTGGAAAGACAAATTAATGAAAGAATAAGAAGTGATCTGAGATCTAAAAATAAAATCAGTGAAAATTTGAAAAATGACCTAAACACTAAAAAGAAAATCAATGAAAGAATGATGAAATCCCAAGAAAACATGAATTAATTGAATCAATTAAATGAGCAAAATATTTATAGATAAAAAGGAAAAGTAGGGATTGGATATAAAGAAGAAGGTGAATCCTCCAAACAAGGTGCTCAAAGGAATCAAAGACCTACTTGTAATCATTGTGGTAAGGTAGGTCATACATCAAATAGATGTTGGAGTAATGGTAAAGAAAAATTCAATGGTAAATGCTACAATTGCAATTAGCATGGTCACAAGGCTAATGAATGCAAAGAGAAACCAAAATTTGAAGGAAAATGTCACAAGGCATCAGACTACAGAACCAAGTCATTCAATCAAGCAGAGCAAATTGTGAAAGCAATATTTAGTTGGGACTATAACACTTGGTGTAGATATCATTACTGTGGAGAATATGGACACATTGGCATGAACTATGTTAAACATCACACAAGGAAGAGAGATACCACCATAAGATGTTTCACTTGTATATAACTTGGTCATCTAGCCAAGAATTGCATGAATATAGGTAGAATTGAAGATGAAAAGAAAGCAAAAGCAGATAACATCATAAAGTAGATGAGATAGCAATGGATTCCTAAATCCACCGAGGAAGTTAGTTCAAGCAATGATGCTAAATGTCACTCAAGAAGTCGATGACTCCACTATTTCCAACTAAGTTCTTAAGGAAGAACTGAATTGTGTTATCAAGATCACATCCAAATAGTTCCAAAATTGAAAGGAAGTAAATATCTAAATTAGTATTCAAGAAACAAAAGGATTGCTAAAGATCAGTATCAGTTATCATTGATTTGACTTCTCTATCGAGTAAGGTTAGATCATAGACTCTACCGAACAAAGTCAGGAGTAACAAGAACATGTTTGATTACCGTGTTATGAAGCCTTTACCAAGAAACCCAAACAGCTAGTGGATGACAACCTATTGGTCATAATGATGTCATCACAACTACCTTTCTACCAAGCATTAATGGCAAAGTATTTACAAAAGGTAGGAACTTGAATTCATTTTCACCAAAAATTCTAAGTGTTATTGCAATCAAGCGAATGCAAAGCGATCAAGCAACTTCGAGTGGAATTTTTAGCTAAAATCTTTCAAAGCTTTTCATAGCTTATGGAGTAGCCATGGTAGCATCAAGTAGTAGTAGCAAAGCAAGGAAACGGTTTGAAATGTTGGTCTAAGGAGTTGAATAGAAAGAACCTAATTTCAAACTTGTTCTGGTGGTTTTTGAAACCCTCGATCCAAATGCAGCACAATTGTAGATCCGTCCTAAGGTACTACTCATTAACAATATCTGAACTCATTTTAAGTGTGCAATTCAAGAAATTGGAACCCTAGAGATGGATGATGCCCTAGGTGAATTATGTGTAAATGGAACTCTTCTAGAGAACAAGACTGTGGTGGTGGCCTGGGTCATGGAGGTCCTAAATTTGATATTTCTTAATCGAGAATAGGCAAAAAGACCAAGTTTGGAGATTATTGAACTTAAAAATACTGCATTGGTAGCATAATTTTTATATTGTACACATCTCAAGCTAGGGAAGCCTTTCAAAGTATTTCTTAAATTTTGGTAGAAATGGATCAGATACATCCTAAGTCAAGTTCACAACAGTTAGTTATGTCTTGAGAAACTAGTTTTGATCACTAAGAATATGATTCATCACATCACCAACCTTCCCATGCTCTCCAAGGCCAAAACCACTAAAACCCTAGGTTGGGTGTAGTTAGAAAAGAAAACCCTAGTCAAGTGGGATGGCAGAAGTATGAAGATCAGCAGCGTAAAAGATACATAATTAAAATTTGGCATACATGTGATAGCTCATAAGATTTATATTTCTAGACATATTAACAATGTGTCATGTGAAGTAGTAGACTTGGCATTCAAAGTTGTGAAGAATAATTTGCCATATGATCTTACAGATTTTTTATTGAAGCAGTTTGACAAAAATATGGAAAGTATCAGAACTTCCAAAAATAACCCTTGAAAATTTGGTTCTTTGTTGACATGTCTATTTTTCTATGTTCAAAAGTTTTTCCCTTCAAAAGACACAATAGTATGGAGAAAGGATGTTCCAGTATTATATCAGATTAATTAATATATTGCAAAAAAGGGAGAAATTTTTGTTAGTATAATAGATAATTATTTTGATGTCTTCAAGGAGAAAATGAATAACAGATTCAGGATACCCCAAAAATTGGTTGAAGATTACAAAGATATGTTTGTTTCATGATAAACTATGACAAATTCTACATTTAGGCAGTGAAACCCAAAGTTGTATGGGTAAAACCTCTTCCCTATGAGGTGAATATTGATGAAGCAAAGGATATTATTGAAGCCTTGATAAATGAACTTGTTGATCCAAAGGCACCACACTTTGTAATGTATGATGAGGCCAAGGCAAGAATAGAGCTTGAAATCAAGCTTCCACAAGTGGTTAATAAAGGAAAGAGGAGAATAGAAAAACTCAAAAAAAGCATACATCTTATGTTGACCGAAGGTAAAGGAGAAGATGTTGAACAAGAAGAGGATGAAGAGGAGTTAGAAAAGGAAGAAGAACTATTGAAGAAGAAAGGCAAGGTGATCATCAACAAGCCACCCAAGCCATCCATTGTAGTGTTCACTAGAAGATCTAGGAAGAAAGGCAGTGAAGTTTTGTTTAGCAAGCCTCCTCCCACCTTTCAAGAAAAATTGAAACAATTGGAAGAAGGTTCTAGCATAACCAACTTCAAATCATTGAAGTATGAAACCAAGACAGAGGCTAAGAAGAAACAAGTTGAAGAATTGGTGCTAACCAAGATGGGAAAATGGAAGTATTCCCTTGATCACATAGCCTACCATATCTCTAATGAATTATTAGAGAAAATAAAGACAAGATGGGATTTTTCTATACAAATAGCTAAAAATGTCTGTGCACAAACCCTGAGGTAGTTACTACGGAGCATCACAAATGTTGAGGTAAAAGACTCCACAAGGAAAAATGAAGACAAGATGACTCTCAGATTTAATACATTTTTAATTTTGATAAAGGATATAGAGCATGTGGTCAAGAATGCCACAAGTATGTGGAATAATGTGTATCACTTGCATAAAAAAAGTGATTTCCTAGTAGAAGTCAAGGATGATGATAGTGATGATGAGGAAGAAGAAGCTTACACTAAGCCAGCACGTTTTGAAAATGAAGTTGAAGAAGATAAAGAGGAAGACAAGAAAGATGATGAGGAGACTAACCCTATGAAGATAGCAGCTACAATCATTGCCTCACTTCCTCACTCTCCAGCTAAACTTGTAGCATCATCAAGTTTGGAGACAGCTTTAGCAAGTTTGATTGTGACCACAACAAATACATCAAACATCCAATCACTCTTTGCTCCCTCATAGCTCAACACATCACTGATAGAAGTGTCTACCACTTCATCTACCAAGCTACAACCTCCCTCTTCTTTAGCTCTCGAGTCAATATCATCAGTAATGAGTACAGTGGCTTCCATAATTTTGTACTCTTTAGCAGTAAGTACTTCAATTTTGAGTTCTACAATTTTGGATTATATAGTTTTGTCTACTACAATTTTGGATACTTCTATAAGTACTTCAATTTTTGATTCATCAAGTATTCCAGTCAGTATTCCATCTTTTGGCACTATATCAATTTTCACTGCTAGTCCTACTATCTCTACAATTGTTTCCATTCTAGATTCAAAGGAATTAAGTACAAGGATAGTCGAACCTAAGGCTCAACTGAGTATAAGATTTTTGAGTAGAGGAAAGGAGATAGAGGAGGATATAGACCTAGATGAGGAGATTGAGATTCCCAAATGGGATTTTAATAATATCACTATAGATCAAATGCATATAGTTGGTCAACTCCTCCAAAAGAAGGCAAAAAAGAAGAAATTGAGAGACGAGAGAGACAAAGAATATAAAATCATTGATGATGCCAAGAATATTTTGACTGAGGTGATAGGTGTTGAAGTTGATACTTCTCAACACATTTTGTTTCAATTAGAAGAGGCAGTCCAAAGGTTTAATGAGGACTCTAGTGGTCAAGACAAATTGATTGAGAAAGTAGAAAAGAAATTTGATAATAAAGTGCTTGAGCACATTGCTCAATAAATTGTCATTCAGCAAGTAGAGCTTTCCTCAATTTTGACCAATCTTGAAACCTCTTGCACAAATGTAACATCACTTTTTGGAAAGTTGTGTAATGTTACCAAGTTCACAAAGGAAATAAAGAACAAACTAACAAAGATTGATGAAGATCTGAAGGCTAGTGCATAGTAGTTGCAACTTGACCCTAGTTCAAGCTCTACACATCATTTGAAGATTAGATTCTTATCATATATGCAGGAAGAGTTGTTAAGAGAAGAAACAAGGATCCAGTCTACACTAATAGATATTCAGAATATGATCCTTCCCATCATGGATACAAAGTAGAAGCACATTGTTTATTCAAAAAAAATGATCCATGACAACAACTTCTCCATTGCAAATCACATGATAGAACTCTCTATAGAAGTGCAAGTTGCTCTACATATGTACAAATTTTTGCAAGAGAACTGGGATAAGACATTAGCACTCACACTTAAGGTACATTCTAATTTTCTTTCCTATATTGGTGTCTCCATGTAAATAAGTTTTGAATAAATCTTTGGCATTATTGTCAAAAAGGGGGAGAGACAGTATGTATATATGGGGAGAGACACTCAATATGTTATATATGGGGTGAGACAATTAAAGGGGGAGAGATCATTTATATGCCATATATAGTGAGAGATACTTATTATACTATGTATATTGTATGGGGGAGAATCATGCAAAGGGAGAAAAGTGTATATAGCAGAGAATTTGTAGAAATAGTATACTGTATATACTTAAAAAGACAAATTTTGAAAAATCTCAAAAATAGTATAACTTATCAAGTTAGTACCACATTATGATGTATATAAGTTTTGGCTGATAAGTATTTTTGTCTATAATGCCAAAGGGGGAGACTATTGACATTTAGTCAAGTTTGTTATTAGTGACAACACTCATTCAAATTTTGTATGGCTACTAAGCTCATTGAATAATCTATAGTGTTTTCCATGTAATCCAATAGTCATCAAGCACTACAATTCCTACCGAGCATTCCAGTGGTTACCAAGTGAATTCAGTTAGTGTGAAGTGCAACAGTTCAGACCAAGCAGAATTAGGCAGTGTAAAGCCTAGTAGTTCAACCCAAGCATTTCAGTGGTTACCAAGCTTTGTAGTTTCTACCGTGCAAGAAATTCATGTGAGACAAAGTTAGGGTTAACCGAGCTATGTGATGATTAGTGTTTACCGAGTGTAGTCATGGTAAATGAGTCATTTAGTTTCTACCAAGTTACATAGTATCTACTGAGTCACCAATGCAGGCCGAGTTCAAGACTACATTGAGATCATTAGTATGGACTAAGCTTCTACTTCTACTAAATGCGTGATGATGTTGAGTAGTGATAGTGGATGTCAAGTATCAGAACTTCACCAAGTCAGTCTTCAGAACCTTAATGTCTTCATTTGGGCCAACTTTGTAATATTGGTGTTAACTTGTATATTGGACAACTTTGTAATTATGTAAATTGGATTGATATATATGTAATCAATTGTGTCATATCCAAGGAAAGAAGAATATGTGAAAATAATGTGAAATAGAAGCATGCAAATATGAATCAGTAATAGACAAAGTGTGTTGTAAGGCCATATCAACAAAGAAGTAGCAGAGCCATATCTATCAAATAAAGGTGATAAGTACTTCAAAGAATCTCTATTAGTAATCTAGTTGTAAGTTAGAGATCTATTGTTTCATCCTAATAGGTGAACCAATCCAAATCATTTAACAAGGTACACTTAATAGTCTTTTGAAAAATCTCTTTACCGAGTGCATACTTCATTGTGTATTTGTAAAACCTCTAACAAGGTGGACCTAGCAGTCCTAATTGCTCCTAACAAGGTAGATCATTAGAAGTGATCATTGTAAGCCTTAGTAGGCCAACTTTGTGCTACAGTATTGAAGTTTTGTGGGTATCATCCCCACCCTAGTTTTACTTTCTATTTGGAAGGTTTTTGGGTCACCAAATTATTGTGTTCAAGTGTTATGAATGCCTTATGCTTTCAATTTCTCATGCATGTAATTAGATCTGATTTAATGAATTAAATGGTAATTGGATTATTGCAATTAAGTTCTAAATTTGGTAAAGTTTTTGAGGTTACTAATTCACCCCTCCCCTCTCAATAACCTAGCATAGTCTTGAATATTTCCAACACTTTCTTACTTTGTACTTGTTTCACCTCGTCACCTTGGGTTGTTGTGTTTCTATTGAATATTGCATATTGTATACTGTGTTTGTAGTATTTTCCTAAGTTTTATCTTTGACTATAGTTGGGTTACTATCTCCACAAGAATAATGGGTTGGGCATATGTGTACCATATGGTAGGGAGGCATTGCTAATCCATACCATTAATGGGGATTGGTGAATAGAGATGGTATCCCTTTAGCTATAGGATTGGAGCTTGATTGCTAACTTACTTCTCATTGTATATTACTTGATGATGCATATATGCACTTGATGTGTCTCAATTCTTTTTTGATTATTTAGATGTTGGAATGTGAAGTCGTCCATCTAGTCATATAGTTGTGGTGTAATTTTGTATGAGTCAACTTACTATAAATAGTAAGTCTTGTAGGTGGTCTATATAAAATAGTAATTTTGATAAGTGCTTAACATATAGTTGCACAAGTCATACTTACTAAATTTAGTAAGTGGTTTGTATTTTGAAAGCTACAACTCGGTTGTTATCTACAACTCAAAGTCATGATTGTTCATATGTTTTGAACACTTATGTAACCATGAATATTCCTTAGCAATAAAAGTTAAAATATTGGCCCATTTTTTTTTACTGGTATATTTTTATCGATTTTTCCATGTAAATATTGTGTTATCTATGTTTTCTCAATTCTAAAAATTTATCCACTAGGTTATTTTTCATTTAATTAGATTCATAGATTCATTCTTTGTTTATGTATAAATGCAATCAAGTATTTACCTCCTTGATATGTATGCTTTCAATAATCCTTAGTGTAACGTTCATCCAAGAATTTATCATGTGAGATAAGTGTTCTATCATATAAGAGTCATTTATTTTTATGAAAGATAAATTATGTCATGTGAGCAAGTATTTTCTCATATGACCCTAAATTCACTATAATACAAGGTTTGGTATTTTGTGATACTAGGGCCAGTTCTGGATTGTATGACAATATGTGATGAATTATCATTTAATAAATAGAGGGTGATTCTACCCTTGTTCAAAAGGATCAAATTGGTGATTTAGATATCCTATTTGGAGATTTATCCTTCCTATTTAAAATATATTAGATTACTATCACTGAAGTTAAAACTATATTCTTTTCTTATGTTTGGTTATGTGGTTAAATTGGTAAACAAAATTGTATGGTTAGCCATGGTAGGAAATGTACCTTGGGTTTAAAAAAAATATCATGATTAGAATGGTTAGCATAGCATATTTCCTTGATGAATTATTGTATAGTATTCACTCCTTATGTAATGAACTAATAGACATGCATATTCCATCTTGTAGATATTAGAAATATAAGTTAGGCAAGGTTACTAAGAGGGGAGGGGTGAATCAAGAACCAATAAAAAATTATCTTCACCAATTAATCCTTCATATAATATTCTAATCTTATTGTATGCATGAAAGAATGAAAGAAAATAAATATTTATAACACTTTGACACAAGATATGGTAACCTAGAAACCTTCCAATTAGAAAGTAAAAGTGGGGTGGGGATGATACCCACAAGCTTTAGTACTATAGTATAAAGTTATCCTGTTAATGCTTACAATTGACCACTTTTGGTGATCTTCCCTATTAGGAACGATAAGGACTATGAGGTCCACCTTGTTAAAGGATTTACAAACATACAATGAAGTATGCACTCAGTTACAAGATTTAGCAAAGACTGTTAAGTCTAACCTATTAAAGGATTTGACTGATGCACCTTTTAGGATGAACCAGTGATTGATCTTTGATCTACAAATCTAATTTACTGGTTAAGATTCCTTGTATTACAATAATCACCTAACTGTGATAGAAAAATCTTTGTTGTCCCTTATACTACTTGTAGCCTTCTTTAATTTGCACTTCTACTCATAATATACTCTTTACATATTTACTTGGATATGATATAATTCATTACATATATACCAATCCAAATCATAACTTACTAGAGTTGGCTACAATACCAATTTCATCATAATTCACAAAGTCAGCCCAACTTCTATAACTCATCTTCTAAAGAAAAACTCAATGATGTTCTAGTACATGAAAAACACTATCAACATTTAGAAATCTTTGGCACTCAGTTGAACTTGAAGATCTCTCCATAGTAATAACTTTCAAGTAGCTTGAACTCAGTCAACACTATGTGACTTGGTGAACTTTAGGAAACTCGATAGTAACTAGATCACTCGGTTGACACTACATGACTTGGAAAACACTAGATCCACTCTGTTAACCCTATGAGTTTGATAGATAGTGTTGGACTTGGTTAACAATATAGAGCCTAGTTAACACTATAATATTCTTCATTTCCACTAACTAGCTCAGTCACCTCTACTATGCTCATTTTGCACTAAAATTTGTTTTTGAAGCTCGGTAAGCATTGTGTAGCTTAGAAAACACTACAAACTAACTCAAGTGCTTGGTAGACACTGTGTATCTCAGAAAACACTGCAAACTGACTTAGGTGCTTGATAGACACTGTATTCTGACTACTTAGCTTAGGAACAACTAAATCACTTGGTTAACACTACAAATTGAATGATAAGCTCAGTAGCAATTGTAGTGCTTGGTAGTAATGTAACCAATTGACTAAGTGTTGAGTCATTAATAGACAAATTTATTTATATGTCAAAAATCTCCCCCTTTTGCATTAGTGACAAAAAAACATATCAAAACAAAAATATGATCATTCAAAACTATAAGTCAAAAAAAAATTTTGTCGTCATTTTGTGTCTTCAACTCAATTTTGAATTCCTTCTATTGTGGCTTAGTAACATACTTTGTTTTTTCTAATTTTTCAAAATTTCTTTTGAAAAGGTGTATTTTCTACTTATCCATACTTATACTACTCCCCTATATACATACAAATGGAGTATAGTATGTACCTCCTTCTTTACATATTACTTCTCCCCCATACTAATTCATATAATATTCACTTCTCTCCCTTTTTGACATAAATTCCAAAGGTGTATAATAACTATATAGTAATACCAAAATGTGACAAGAATTTATAGTAAACCTTTAGAATAAGTACCATTGTCTTTCCCAATTTTCTTGTAGTACCTTGCTTGCATGTAATGCAATCTAAACATCTACTGATTTTTCCATCATGTGATCAGCTATGGAGAAGTTTTTATCATGGATAAGTGTCTTTGCATCATGCCTTAGATTTGTGCAAGTGTGGCCTTGATCCTAGCTTCCTCCTTCAATAATTATGCCTGCAAATTTGTTAGATATCTGATCTTTGAATAATGTGTAGAACTATGGCTTGGGTCAAGTGATAGCTAGTGTACACTTGCCTTCATGTCTTCATCTATCTTGGACAATTTCTCCTTTATATCCTTTGAAAAGATAGACATATCACTTAACTTAAAAAATAATCAAAAATATTAATGAGAGACATTTCTAATGAACTAAGAATAGTATCTAACTCTACTTGATCTATTACTATTCTTTGTGCAACTTGTTCTAACACTCTTTTCTCAAATTTCCTTTCTTCTCTATGAAGTAGCTTCTCCTATTCACTCAAGTCTTCATTGAATTTGTGGACAATTTTTGATAATTGATCAAGAATAGGTTGAGTACTATCAATCTCAATACTTAGAACATAAAAAAATATGCTCTTTATGTCTTCAAAAACATGATTTCCTTTCTTCTTTTCTTATCAGAGCATTTGCTACTTAGCTCTCTTCTTCAGTAATTCACCCATGGTGTCCATTTAATCAAGGGTGAGGATAGAGATATCACAATTTGGAATAACTCTATATCCTCATCTAGATCAATAGCTTTTACTTCTTTCCCTTTTCCTTCAAAATAGTGGAAACAATTTGTTTTCCCTTGTGTAAGACTTTAGTACTTAGTCAAGATTGGTTCTCAACTATCATTGTACTAGCTATGGATATACTTGGAATGGAAACAATAGTGTAAAATGATAAACTAGCAACAAATTTTGAAACAACACTAACAACAAAAATACCTTTTTGCTGCACGGTCAAGCCTGATGATGGAGGAACTAACTACTCAATAGATGAAGTATTGGGCACTTCAGTCATTGTAACATTTAGCTAAACATATTTAGAGATTGGTTGGGTGCTTGTTATAGAAGTGGTATCCACAACAAACTCAATAGAAGCTATCTCTAAGCTAGATTGCACTAAGGTTGTGCTCAAAGAGTGAGGAAATGAGGCTACGATTGTTGCTGCAATTTTCTCTGCATTAGTTTCCTCAATACCTTGTATCTCTAGAAAACTTCCTCTAGTAGCTTCTTTTTCTTCCTTCTTATCATCTAGATTGAAATCATCTATTTCACCATCTATAATTTCTATATCCTCTTACTCATCTTCATCATCCTTGTCATCAACATGAACAACAAAGTCACTAGGTTGATGCAACTGATAGATGTTCTTCCATGTAGTTGTAGTTGCCTTCACTACATATTCAATTTCCTTAAGCAGTATCATACAAGTGTTCTTCTCATTTTTCTTCAAGGATTATTTTACCTCCTTTTTACTAGGATTTGGCATTAGTCACTTCAAGATCTACTCAAAGATGTCCTTGGCAGTCTTCTTTGCATGCTCCCATCTAGGCTTTATTACTTGCATAATTTTATTAGGAATTTTTTGTGCAAGCTCATCTGGTGAATACTTCCACTTACCTAGCTTGGTCATAACAACATCCTTAATCTTCCTTTTCTCTTCCTCATTCCTTGTCTCATACTTGAGAAATTTGAAGTTTTTCATGTGAGCTCCTTCTTCCATCTTCTTTGACCTTTCTTGAAGTATAGGTGTAGATATTTTGAAGATTATATGCTTGGCTTCATCTTCACCTAACTTCAATTTCTTCCTTGACTTGGCTGCCTTTCTAGTGAATATAGTAGGGGATGACTTTACAGGTCTAGTTATAATAACCTTACCTTTCTTCCTAAGAGGTTGTTCATCCTTAGATTTGGCTTCTTCTTCTTCTTCTTCCTTTGCATCATCATCTTCTATGTCATCACTTTTTTCCTTGGTAAGCATAAGAGTATAACTTTATTTCTTTGTGCCTTTTATTATCTTCTCCACTCTTTTCCTTCCTTTATTCCCTACCTGAGGTAGCTTGATCTCAAGCTCTATTCTTGTCTTAGCTTCATCATATGTTTTGAAGTATGTAGCTTTTGGATCCATAGGCTCATTCAATAGAGAATCTATTATATCCTTAGTGTCATCAATGTTGACCTCATACTCTAGAGGCTTAACCCATGCCACTCTAGATCTAACTACCTAAATGTATACTTTGTCAGAGTCCACGATGAAATAGATATCATCCTTGTAATATTCTACAAGTTTCTTAGGGATCTTAAATATATTATTCATCTTCTCTTTGAATGTTTCAAAGTAGTTATCCATGGTACTTTCAAAAATTTAACCCATCTCTATTATATACTCATTAATCTAATATAAAACATGAACATATTTCCTCCATACTACTATAAATTTTGAAGGAAACGATTTCTAAACAAAGAAGAATAAATAAGTTAAAAGAGATCCAAAATTACATGCATTATTCTTTGATCATCTGATGCCCTCCATTTTTTTTCTTGAATTGGTTCAATAGTAACTTGACAAGGTTGAAGGACAGGTTATTCTTCACAACCTTGTATGCAAGATTGATCACTTCAGATGACACATTGTTTAATTTTCTAGAATTGTGAATTTTGTGTGCAATAACATGAATTTCAAATTTTAGCTCCATGTCTATTACACCATTTATCTTCATAGCTCTTTTGTCCCACTAGGAAAGAGTTTGCTTTTCCAATTTGACTTGACCTAGGGTTTTGGTTATGTTTGGTTTATTTAACATTGGGAGCCCAGTGATTCTATGAACCATTTTCTTCATTATCTAAATAGGTTGTTCCAACCATAACTGCCCATTGTGTACACAACTTAGGATATATCTCATCTACTTGATCTAAAGTTCTCTTGGCATATGAGAGATATGCATCAAGTCCTTGGTTTTCCAAATGTTGATGTTCAAGTTTCAATACACCATCCACACACAATTCCTTGAATGCTTCATTCATCTCTATGGTTCTAAGTTCTTGGATAGAATAGTGATTAAAGAAATGGATGTCATGCTTGAGTAATTCCTTAGGAAAAATTTGAGACTATGCACCAACTAGGTTGAACACCTTTGTAATTGTTGGACTCAACTTCAAATTTGGAACCTTGCGTTCAACTTCATGAACCAACATTTCAAAACCTTTCTTCACTTTTTTTCTTGAAGATTCCATGCTTGGTAGGTTTTTTGAAAACTTTGAGAATTATTCAACAACAAACACCTAAATCACTCAGGGGCTCTAAATTCACTCTTCACAAATAGCTCTAAAAATTCATGATGAAACAATATCTTTGGTTTCATCCTTTCAATTGTCATTAATGCTTTATACTTCATACTCACTCAGTGATAGGCTATCCTTCACTCAGCTTGTTCTTTAATGTCAAGGGACATCTACATCTTGGTAGAGTCACCATCACTCAGTAGCAACTACCAATTTGTGTCTGAAACAATATGCAACCTGACCTTGCTTGGTAAGGTCTTGCAACCTGACCTTGCTCGGTAAGGTCTCCTACTTTTCATCATGCTTGGTGATTCCTGTGCATCTCAAATGTTGATTGGATCATTCTACTTGCTAGTTGGAACTAGCATTAGATTACTTCTTTTGAATCACAGTTCCAGTGATCTCCATAAGGAAATAAGTTGAAATGATTGGACCACCCAACTCATTGACTTGGGTGTCATTCACTTCATGATTTCATTCTCTAGATATTTTGGTATCCATCACTATCTCATTTTCTTTCTGATATTATCATCTTTGGCTTTCTTTTCATCTTCAATTCTACATGTGTTTGTATAGTTATTAGCAAGATGTCCAAGTTCTATACAAATAAAAAACCTTTTTGTAGTATCTCTTTTCCTCATATGATGTTTCACATAGTTTTCTCTGATGTTTCCAAATTCACCACAGTAGTGATGTATACACCATGTATTATAATCCCATCCAAATATTACTTTCACAATTTGTTCTATTGGGTTTTACTGCTTGGTTTTGCACTCTAAAGATTTGTGTCCTTTTTTCTTGCAATTATGACCTTTACCTTCAAACTTAGGTTTCTCTTTACATTCACTTGCTTTATGACCATGCTTATTGCAACTATAACACTTTCCACTGAAATTAGCTTTACCATTGCTCCAACATTTTTTTGATGTATGACCTATCTTACCAAAATGATTGCAAGTAGATCTTTGATTCTTTTGAGCTCCTTGCTAAGATGATTCACCTTGTTTTGTGTATCCTATTACAGCTTTTCCTTTGTGTTTTTACTGACTTTTTTCATTTAATTGATTCATGATTTCCTTGTATTTCATCATTCTTTCATAGGTTTTCTTTTAAATGTTGAGATCATTTTGCAATCTTTCATTCTTTGATCTTAGATTCATAAGCTCTTCATTTTCATTAGTGAGTTAATTAATGAAGTCTACTTGTTGAAGGGATAATTGTTGGATTTCAGTATTCTTTTCTTCTATCTCTTCTTTGGTTTTGTCTTTTTCTTCCATGACTTCAAATAATCTAACTAATTGGATTTCTTGTTCTCTTTTCATCTTTCTAACTTCTTGAAGATTGGAATTCTTTTTTAATAGGTCTTTGAATACTTCATCAACTTCATGTAACTTTCTTTCTAGATAAATATCTTCAATTCTTTCTTCAATGTAGAGATTGTCATTCATTTGTACTGCAAGATCTTTCCTTCTTTTCAATTATTGATATATTTGCTCCTTTTCTTTCTTTAGTTGCCCAATAGCCAATTCAAGATCCAAATTTTTATTTTCAATAGCCTTATCTAGCCTATATACCTCTATTTCCTTTGATCTTTTATCAAGCTATTAAACTTCTAATGTGAGAACTAAATGAGATTTGATACCAATTGTAGGAAATATAAGGTGGGCAAGGTTACTAAGAGGGGAGAGGTGAATTAGGAACCAATAAAACTTTATCTTACTTCACCAATTAATCCTTCATATAATATTCTGATTTACTTTTATGCATGAAAGAATGAAAGCAAATAAACATTCATAACACTTTGACACAAGCTATGGTAACCCAAAAACCTTTCAATTAGAAAGTCAATCTTGGGTGGGGATGATACCCACAAGCTTTAGTACTATAGTATAAAGTTAACCTATTAAGGCTTACAATTGACCATTTCTAGTGATCTTTCCTATTATGAGCAATAAGGACTATAAGGTTCACCTTGTTAAAGGATTTACAAACATACAGTAAAGTATGCACTCAGTTAGAAGATTTAGCAAAGACTATTAAGTCTACCCTATTAAAGGATTTGATTGATGCACTTGTTAGGATGAACCAGTGGTTGATCTCTGATCTACAATTTTGATTTTTTATTTGAGATTCCTTGTATTGCAATGATTACCTAACTATGATAGATAAATCTCTGATGTCCCTTATACTACCTATAGCCTTCTTTAATTTGCACTTCTAATCATCATATATTGTTTACATAATTACTTGGAAGTGATATGATGCATTACATAAATACCAATGCAAATCATAATTTATTGGAGTTAGCTACAATACTAATTTCATCATAATTCACAAAGTTGGCTCAACTACTATAACTTGGGTTCTAAAGACAAACTCAGTGATGTTTTGATACATGAAAAACATTGTCAATCCTCAAAAATATTTGGTACTTGGTTAAACTTGAAGCTTGGTCCATACTAATCACTTCCAAGTAGCTTGAACTTGATTAGTATTGTGTGACTTGGTGAACTCTAAGAAATTCAGTAGCAATTGGATCACTGGGTTGACAATACAGGACTCAACCAACACAAGATCCACTATGTTAACCTTGTGAGCTCTATAGACATTGTTGGACTTGGTTAGCACTACAGAGCTCAGTTAACACTATGATCTTCTTCATTTCCACTTACTAGCTTAGTAGCCTCTTCTATGCTTAGTTTATATTAAACTTTGTCTCTGAATCTCATAAAAATACTGTATAGCTCAGTAAATATTGTAAACTAACTCAGGTGCTTGGTAGACACTATATAGCTTGACAAACACTGCAAACCAACTTAGGTTCTTGGTAGACACTCTATTCTAACTACTTAGCTTGGGAACAACTAAATCACTTGTTTAACACTACATACTAAATGATAAGCTCGGTAGCAACTATAGAGCTTGGTAGCAATGTAATTAATTGACCAAGTGTTAATTCATTGATAGACAAATTGACCTTTATGTCAACAATAGACTTGTTAGTTGCTTTGGAATATTTGAGAGTATTACAAAGAAATCCTCTCTTTTTTGTGGACATGTAGTGATTCCATGTTCTTTTTAATTATTTCTTTACTGGTACTTTTGGTTTCACTTGATTACTCTTTTATGTGTAAGTATCTTATCTTTGACAAAAAAAGGTTAGAGCATGTTTTATCCTTGTGTTCCAAGGATTCTTGAGTGGGGCATTACATGTTATTTATCTATGATTTTTTGCTTCATTATGACATATTGGAATGAACCAAAGTATATATCGATTACATTTTTCATTCTAGGGTTTCACTCTCTAGAGTTAGATCTTGGCATTTTGTATTACATTTAATAGCTCCTTGCATCCTAGATCTACATTCTAGATTCATGAGCACTACACACATTGTATTTTTCCTAATAGTTGTTTGTGGAGGTAGAAATAACCAAAATGGAGATTTGACTAAGATAAATCCCTATATAGCCACCCATACAAACTTTTCTAGATTTAAAATATTAAAAGGATAGATCTAAAAATTATTTTCAAAACACTTTCGAGATCTTTATTTCATTATGGGTTTTTCTAGTCTCAAGTTCAAGTTGAGGTCAACGTGGACCCCAACATTGAAGTGCTTATTTTTGTGATAGATTTGGAAGACCAAATACCTTTTTGAAAAGTAAATGATTATCTTTTTATCTATGGTTGAGGTTGAGATCAACCTCAACACAAGGTTAAGGTTAAGGTTGACCTAGACCCTCCAGATTGATCTATTTAGTTTACAAAATAGAAAGGTATCAAGTTCATATTTTAGGATTCCATAGGCTCAGTTTGAGAAATGGGTCATTTTAGGGCTCTAATCAATAGAAAAATGGTCTTTGGTCTCTCTTACTCATACCCATTATTTTCATTTATCTATTTTTACATTCTCTCTCTCTCTCTCTCTCTCTCTCTCTCTCTCTCTCTCTCTCTCTCTCTCTCTCTCTCTCTCTCTCTCTCTCTCTCTCTTACACACACACACACACACTTGAAATAAATAAAAATGTTTCTAAACCTTGAGGTCTCCACTAAAATGTTTCTAAAAAGATCCACTTTGTGGGTGAGGATTCCCCCTAATAGTTTATTAGAAGATCATTTCTAAATTTTATTCCTTAGCTTTGGTTAGAGACCAACCTAAACTCATTGAATTATTTTTTAATGATTGTTGAATGGGTTGTAATATTCCTTACTACTTTAAATTGAACCCTTTTTTATTGTATACATTTGTTTTATAAAATGATAAATCCATTATTATGTGGCGTAGCTACTTAGGATCAATTTTAATGACTATTAAAGTTACATATAAAATTGGATCCATTAGTAATAATGTGTTCATTTAAAGTAGTATAATCATGAAGAGAAAATAGTGGTTAACCATTTATAGCAAAGTGTATAATGTTATACTCTTTATCATCCATTATTTGTTTATTTTTTCACAATATAAAATGGTGATAAATGATAGGATGTAGATCACTTACTAAATAATATTGTGTATTGTAATATAAATTTCCCTTAAACCAATCTAATTAGTACAACCCAAAAGGAATAAATGAATGCTTATGCAAGATCTAGGTAAAAGGAGGATTTGGGTTATTCATTATTGAAAAAAGTTTTATTATGATATTTAAAGGGAATTGATACTATGATAAAGGAAAAGAAAACTAAAAATATATGATATTAAATCTATATAATCAAGTGCATGAGGAAATAAGGAAGAATGAACTCACCTTGAATCTAGGAGAGGTAGGTTAAACTTCAGATCAAGTTTTGACTAATACAGAGTTGTCATGGTAAAAAATAGTTCCAAATATATCACTCTAACACATACACATTATCACTATGAAAATTCCATATCTAAAGGACAATATTTAACAAGGTTGACCTTGTCCAAAAAAATGATATTATCCCAGAGACTCTAGATCTGATGAAATCTGTAAAGGATCTGCAACTAGTTCTATAACTCCTTAAATCTAGATTAAAAAATCCAAAAACTTGTTTCCACACATAAAAATAAGCATAAACTTATTGTGAAAAGAATTCTCCTTGGTCAAGTCCCTACATAAAAATTAACTTAAAAATTTAATTACATTAGGAAAAATAAAATGTAAGATAGATATTGAAACATAAATCACCTTATACCTCAATGATGCAATGTCTCTTTGAATATGATCACAAGTTTTGAGGAAATATCTTGGACTCTACAAAAATGTAATAGGAAATGAAAAACCAAACCCTTCAATGGTGAGTATTGTAGTTTTCCATAATGTTGGATTGAGGAAAAAAGAGAAGGACAATATTTGATATGTGTGATAGATTACTTGTACTTGAATCTCTTGAATGCATAATGGATGAATGATATCTTATATGAGGATGTCTCTTGATCATGAAATATAGGTGTGAAATGAGAGGAGGGGGTCTCCTTTTATTCATATTTTGGGGCCTTAATTTGTAAGGCTAAACCAATTTAATAATCTACAAGATAGACCCTCACATCAATATCAGAGCCCACTAAAAAGAAAACCCCTATGACAAGGAAAAATTCAATTGACCTTATCTAGACACATTTTATTTTATTTTTTTCATGAACAAAAAGTTAATGATAAGAAAGGTTGTTGAGTACCATATCCCATTCATAAATTAGGGAAAATTCTAAAAATTGAAAATGCATGTAAATGACCTAGATAGGAGATGAATTATGAGATAGAATGAAAAATGGAAAATAATGCCTAGAATTTAGAGTAATTATTAATTTTTGAACAAACTATACTGATTTCAAGTATGAAAACATGATAAGAGGATGTGAAATCAATCTGATAACCTAGACATGCTAAAATGGAGATAAAATGAGAGCCTAATAAGGGTGATTACTTTTTAGGATGGTATATTAGGTCCCCAAATATCAAGAGTATGATTCTACGACATGCTTATTATAAATTGGATGAAAGAAATAAATTTGAAGATCATGAGAAAACTGTAAGGAGATAAAACATTGTTAATTTTAAGGACATAAGCCCCAAAACAAATGATCTTAACTTGTATGGTGATATACAAGGATAAAAAAAGCAACAACTAGTACCTAGATATTACTAAAATTCCAAGTCTAGTAGTTAAAGAGACATTGATAGAGAAAATATCTCAACCACTAGTATCACACTTAGAAAGCTATTGCAAAATAACTAGTAGTCATCTAAAACAAGGTATACATCAAAGATAATATTAGACTCCATTATTCAATGTAATAGAAGAGTGCATTATGTTATGGAACCATGGAGCAGAGACCAAGATAATCATAGATGAAATAGGCTAGGAAATGTATGCTTCCCTAGGTTATCCATTAGAGAGAGAGAGAGAGAGAGAGAGAGAGAGAGAGAGATGAAATGGTGTAGAAAATTATGTTATGATAGTTCCAACCATAAAAGAGAGAAGGATAATAAATCTAGGATCCTAAAAGTGGTTAGTCAAAGAACCAAATGTGTACAGTCAATCAAAGGACCAAATATTTATAGAATAGACAAAGGACCAAGAGTTAAGGGTCTAAAGAATTGTGTTAATCTAGTCAATCCATGAAAAATGATAGGTCATGGTGTCTAGAAAATTGTGTTCTGTTAATTAACCTATCCTAAATATGTGAAAAGGGAGAGTAACTAGCACTAGTAATTTGTAATTTTCTAGTGCAATCTCTTTGAAAATACAAAAGGAAAGTGATATAGCCCTTGAAAATTATTTTATTCTAGTGTACTCTACCTCCCATTATTAAAGTTTACAAGACATATCCAATAAAAGGCTACATATTCCACCCTTAAGATTTTTAAAAAAAGTACTATTTTATCATCTTAATGAAATGATGAACAAGGATAAAGTAGTTTTAACACCAAGACAATATCCAAAAGCAACACCCAATTCAAGCCAAAGAGGTCACAACTCAAATTAGGCCATGTAAGGGGAAAATAAAAAGAGATACCATGCAAAAGTGTAAAAAAAATCATTGTGAAGGATGATATACTTGTTATTCTCCAAGGTAAAGGATTTTTTTACCTTAGAAATCCAATTGTGAACAACTAAAATGTTATAATTAAGGATACATTTCATTAATGAAATCTCAGCCTTTATATGTAATATTGGATTTCACTTGATATACAAATACCACTTAGCCAAGGGAACAGTGGATCCTTGAAGAGGATGAGAGAGACTAATATCATACCCCTATCCCCAACTATATGGACAAAGATAAACATAACATATTATGCTACCTGTAAAGTATGATCACATTATGTAGGTCAATGAACCCCAAAGGAATAGGCTAAATCTATTACATAGTGTGGAGAACATAATAAGTAATTTGATGTTATTCAAAGAAATTAAGATCTAATAAATAACTTATTGTGACATGATATGTGAATAATCTCATTATCAAATATTTGTTGATATTTTTAAAGTAAGGCTTGATATTCATTTGTAGACTGGTCATGATATCGATGATATAGGCAAAAGGGAAATTCAAAAAGAAATTGAATATGTGTCCTTTCTAGTTTAGTTTTAGTAATCAACTTAGCATGAGGAAGGTTATGATAAATGACTCATGTTTAGAGGTAGATATAGGAGAGATGCTAGATGTTAAAGGAGAGGGATTTGGATAAATAAGGAAACTCAAATCTAATTACTTGAATAGGTTTCTTACTATTCTCAATGCTTTTTTGCACACATCCTGAACCATGGTTGTGATTGTGATTTGAATTTTAATTTTGAGAATAACATTTAATTAATGACACATTGGGCTCCTCAAAAGATCCTAGAAGTGTGTATCCACCTAAAAAAGATGGCATAAAGTTCAATAAACCCCAATCATCATTTAAAAGGGAAATTTTAAGAGATGTATTGTATTTCTATTTTGTAGGGATAGAAAAAGATTCAAATTTCATTTTTTTTTTTTTTAAAATTATTATTAGCTATATCATCAACAAGATGTCTGTTCATTATGTTATTATAGACAAACTAAACATTTAGATGAAGAGTGGAAGGAAAAACATGCATGTAATGTAACTATCCATATTCCACAAGATAAGATTATATCTAAGAGGATTAGTAATTACATTAATAGGTGTTGGTAAAATAATAGGACCTACCTATGAGACAAAGTGATAACACCCAAGAATTGATTAGCAACATTGTGACATCCATGACTAGGTATAGAATCAATTTTTATAGAATAATTAACCTCAATTTAATCTAACATATCAATGCTACAAACATTTAGTCTGGAATTGTTATTAACTAAGGTCCAATGAATGGGATTATTGTTGATAAGGACAACCACCACAAGGGTAACATATTAATCTTGGAATTTTTTATAAGGTAAATCATCTTGAGTAAACATGATTTGAGGTGAGATATGAGTATAATTCATGCATTTCAAAAAGGATTTATATTCTCTTGATTAGATGGTAGAGTTGGAAGATAGTTAAATCTTTTTTCAAAGCTTCCTAATATGTAGATTAAGTTTGAAGAAGTCTTGAAAGATAAATCTTGGTAGGAGTAGCACATAATTGATCTACCAAATCATACTCCTTTCCAACATTTTGAAGAATAAAGGTGGAGGGGGACTCACAAGTTGAGAAGGTGGGAAGAGAATTGGGAAATTTTGGATTAGTAGGTTGATTATTGTTTCTTGTATGATAGGTGTCATGATAAACCACATGATATTTCTTAATAAATGCCAAAGAATTCCTAGGTTTTTCTTTCATGATTATAAGTAGCTCATTTAGAGTTTGAAAATAAATTAGTTGATTATATTATTTATCCATAATGACTAGTTTTGAAGGTTTTTGGAATTAGTTTGATTGAGTCTATGCTTTGATAGCCATCACTGGCTTATTGGCTACTAAAGATTGAGAATTAACAACATTGAAATGACCAATATCTTTATTATTAATGGGTTATGCACTAGAAGGGAGAGCACTAGTAATGATATGATCCTCTTTTTCCAAGAAAATATTAGAATGGGGTTTAGGAATATTTAATTCCTTCTCTATCGAAGAAGTATCAAATGAAGGTATGGTGATATCAAGGAAAGTATTTATTACTTCCTCTTGCTCTAAAATATCCTTATAAAAGGAGGTGACCTTTAGAGAAGGAGAAATATTGAATTTGAATGCATCGTCTTTAGAGGGAGATTAAGAAATGTGAACCATTATATCATCCTCTTTTACAAAGGTTGCTTCATGAGGAAGATATTTACCAATTTCATTATCTAAGTGTTCATCCCAAATAGGAGAATCGTCAAGAGTAGGAACATCTCTATGAATAAAGCATACTTTAAGAGATGAATAATCACAACTTGCTAAATATTCATATTATGAATGACATTAATAACTAAAGCATTATCAAATGGTGAAAGGAAGAATTTGTAAATTCTTGCAAAGAACTTGAAATTGAACTAGTAAATGATGATAACAACTCCATTCATATAATGAAAGTGGAAAAACATGCAAAATGCATAAAATAAAATAAAAAATTGTTATTATTTTGAAACATGTAATCATGAACATGAAATACAAGAATTCAATGGATTTTTGAACTAATGTAATCCATGTATACAAGGTATTTCTAGACATAGAGAATCTAACCCAAATCAAACAGATGTCCAGATTCATAGATTTTACCAATGCAATGTAAATGCCTACAAAATGTTGATATCTGATTGATAAGATCATTTGATTAGAAATATTGCTAAAGAAAAATGTGTGTTTCAATCATTGTTTTTTCACTAAATTCAAACCTACTACATGACGGTAAGACAATTGCTTATATGTTTTAAGTACTATCACTTAGGTAATTGATGAGGAGGATTTGATCAACAAGATGTAATAAAAGTACCTAGAGGAAAGGTTGAGTTGTGATTATGTATTCAAGTACAAGAATCAATTAAGACAGTGATAACATAATGTATTGATGATCTACTTGAGGTTACAAAATGACTGGATACACTTAGAAAGTTTAGAAGAATAAAGTTTAAAAAGGTTCAATTGAAAAGCTCGACCAAGTGGATAGTAGGTGCCGAGAAAATTTAGTGCAAGCCAGGCAAAAAGTCAATTGGAGCTAAGTAAAAGAAAATTCTAGTGGATGTCGAGCAATTTAGTAAGTGCCGAGTAATTTTAGTTGATGTCGAGCACCAATAAAATCAAATTGATGCCAAGTGATTTTACAATTGATGCTAAGTAATGCAATATGTGCCAAGCATCAAAAGATTGATAATGCCGAGCTACTGCATTATGACAAAGATCAAAGATTTTCCAAATAAAATCTAACAAGTTTGTTTTCTTGGAACTTGTGAATCAGGAGGAAGATAAGATTGATGAGTTGGTGGCACATAATCTTATGTAAACTATTTTGGAGATGAATTCAAAAGGATTCTATGAGAAGTTTCTAGAAAAGACAAGATATGGGGTAGATACATTGTATCCTACCTAATCCATCAAAAACCCTAATTTTGATGATGGATAATGAGCAAGAAAATGATCTAATTTCCTATATATAGGAATTTCTAGTCATGAAGTAAAGAGTTAGAGAGTGAATTTGATGTGAAAATCTGATAAGGAGAAGGAAAGGGGTTTTGCTTCATCAAGTGACCCAAGTGAAGAAGTCTACAATGGCGTACTAAGCTAAAAGGCTTAAAGAAGATAAATGCTTGAAGGATGAACAAGCTGTTAGAGCTACAAAGATTGGAAGCCAAGCAGAGTTGAGGACTGAATAGAGATCTATAATCTTCAAGTAAGGTTGTAAGTTGTATCAGATCAAAGCTCTACTATTACTTTCTAACAATTGTATCAGCCTAGGGTAAATCCTTTGGAGTAAGGTTGACTTAACAGTCATTGGAAAATCCTTTAACAAGTTGGCATTCCAGGTGAATGGCCTAAAGTCCTCTAACAAGGCTCACTTGTAGTAGGGTGACTAAAATCCCTTAACTAGGTCACATTTAATAGTGTATATTATAACCTTTAATAAGGTTGGCCTTTAACAAAGCATCACTTTAGAAGAGTAAAAAAGGAGTAGCATTTTACTAGTGGTTTTTCCAAAATTTGGTTTCTACATTAAATCATTGTGTCAAATGTGTTGATGGATGTTTTGTGTTTCATGCTTTACATTTCTACAAGTTGATTTGATAGTAACATATTAGTTTTAGTTAACACACATTGAATGCATGCATGATTAAGAATGTTTTATGGGTTCACTGAATTGTGAAAAATTTTATTTGTACATTTGGATATTGAATAAATGATTCACCCCCTTCCCCCAATTATTCTAAAATGAATTCCAACAATTGGTATCAGAGCCATCTACATAAGAGGATTAGTTTTAAGGTACTAGAAGCACAAAGATCAAGATGTCAAAAAGAGACGTACCTAAGCTCAATAGAGATAACTTTCCTACATGGAAAAGTTGTATGAAGCTACACCATGGAGGACTTGAAGATTATGCACAATCTTGCATTGCAATAGAGCATGTTGATCCAGCAGGAGCCCTAACTATTGAAGATATGAAGAAAAAGAAAGAACACAATCAAGCAATGTTGGAGATTGCCTATGCCCTAAGCTACATCAAATTTGATGATATCAATGGCCTTAATAGAGTAAAGAAGATATGGGATGCCCTAGAAACCATCTATGGAGGAGACAAAAATATTCAAAGAGCCAAGTCAGAGAGCCTCAGAGGTAAGTTTGATGACATGAGAATGGAAGAAGGTGAGAATATTGCTCGATATATTGCTAGAATAAAAGAAGTTGTTAGTGCAATAAAAGGTGCTAATGGTAAAATAGATGATGATATTGTGCTAAATAAAGTCTTGAAGACATTGTTTCCTATGTATGCCATTAGAGTATCTACAATCCAAGAGTTAAGATATATACCAGGAAATGATCTAACCCTTGAAGGTCTAGTAGGAAGACTCACTGCTTTTGGGTTATCTAATTTTGACAACTACAAACCAAAGAGTATTCAATCATCTTTCAAAGAAAAATTGTTATTGAAGGATTCTGAGGAGGTAAAATAGAAGAAGAAGAAGAAGAAAGATAAAATATGCATCCAGTGATAGTAATATAGATGAGGAAGACATTGAACAATTGGAAGCATTGTTGGCTAGAATATTTCATAGAGGAAAAGGCAAGTTCAAAGGTAAGCTACCTAACATTTATTTCAAATGCAATGAAGTTGGTCATATTGCTACAAGATGTACACAGAAGAAGAACTACAGAGAAGGAAACAAGCACAAAAATAGAAGAGAAGATGATGGAAGAGACTATAGAGACAAAGGCAAGAAGTCATGCTACATTGTGGATGAACATGACTTAGATGAAAATGATGATGAAGTGGTATATATTGCAATGAAGGATGAATATGATGAGGATGACGCAACTACACTTATGACTTGTGTGAACAAGAATGATAAATGGATCATTGATAGTGGATGCTCACATCACATGACTGGAGACAAAAGTAAGTCCATTACCTTAACTTGTTATGATAGAAATAGTGTAAGATTTGGTAATGATGCACCATGTTTGATAAAAGAAAAAGGGTCTATCAAACTCATGGACAAGATTTCATGTGGTAATGCTTATTATGTAGAAGGATTGAATTATAACTTGTTAAGTGTGTCACAATTGAATAATTTGAGATGCAAAGTTGAGTTTGAAAATAAATCTACCAAGATATATGACACAAATGGAAACTTGATTGGAAAAGGTGATCAAACTAGAAGTAATATGGTATATCTAGATATAGAAGATGCTACTTATCTTATTGCAAAATTTGATGATGTATGGCTTCGGCACAAGAGATTATGTCATGTTAATTTTGATAATCTGATTAGTATTAGTAACATGAAAAGAGTTAGAGGTTTGCCTAAGTTGAGGACACCAGAAAATATAATGTACAAGCAATGTCAGTTAGGAAAAATGACAAATTCAAGCTTCAAAAGTAAAGTTTATAGCTCTAAGGAAATACTTGAAACTTTTTATACTAACTTGTGTGAACCTATTGAAGTGCAAAGCTACAAAGGAGATAAGTATATAATGTTATGTGTTGATGTTTACTCTAGGATGATGATAGTCATGTTTCTAAAACAAAAATTAGATGCTTTCCAAATGTTTCAAATATTTAAGTGGTACTTGGCAAGAGTTGAAAAAGAAATAGGTAAGAGTTAGAAATGCTTGAGATCATATAGAGGAGGGTTAATTGACTTCAAATGAGTTTGAAACATTCTATAATGACAAAAGAATCAAAAGATAGACATCTGCACCTAGGACCCCTCCACAAAATGGAATTGTTGAAAGAAGGAATGGGTCTATAATGGACTATGCTAGAACACTCATGATGGAGAAGAATGTTGCTCTAAAATACTAGAGAGAAGCTATAAGTACTAATGTATATACCTTGAACCATGTACAAGTCAAGAAAGGTACTCATTCAACACCTTTTGAACTATGATATGGATATCCACCTAATGTGAAATACTTTAAGGTGATTAGAGGCAAATACTATATTCTTAAAGATGTTAGGAGTGGAAAGTTTGATGCAAAAAGTGAAGAAGTCATATTCCTTGGTTACTCCACAAGAAGTAAAGCTTATAAGTGTTTAAATACTAATACTAAAAAAATTGTGGAAAGCGCAAATGTGAATTTTGATGAGTTTATAGAAGTACATGAGGCTGAACCTACAAAGGAACCAAAAGAATACAAATCATTTGTATACTATTATGAAGGAATGCCTACTGAAGAGCATGCACAAATCATGTTACAAACCAATAGCAAGTCTCAACAACTACCAAGTCACAACCTGTGAATGTCAAGTTGCATTTAGATGTTAAGTTGTAGAATGAAGAAAATGCACAATCTGACTTTGAGATTAGTATACATGAAAGAGATGTTGAAACACCTAACAAAGATGTACATAATGACACTGAATCTAAGAGATAGAATGTAGTTACAAGAACTGAGCCTATACTATCCAAATATGTCAAAAGACATCATCCTATAGATCAAATCATTGGAGACAAAGATGTAAGGCCAATGACAAGAAATAGATTGAGAAGTGAATCATATTTGTTAAGCATGAAGGAACCTAAGACAGTGAAAGATGCATTGGAAGATGATGATTGGTACAAGGCTATGGAAGAGGAAATTTAGTAGATAGAGAAGAACAAGACTTGGAGTCTAGTTCCTAGACCAGAAGACAAGAATGTGATTGGCACAAAATGGGTATTTAGAAACAAGTTAGATGAGAATCATGAAGTGACAAGAAATAAAGCAAGACTATTTTGTAAAGGGTATGCACAAGAAGAAGGAATTAACTATGGTGAAACATTTTCCCCTATTGCAAGAATGGAAGGAGTAAGAATTTTGCTTGCTTATGCTGCATACAAAGGTTTCAAAGTTTATCATATGGATGTCAAGTCTGCATTTCTAAATGGCATATTAGAAGAAGAAGTCTACATAGAATAGCTAAAAGGTTTTGTTAATAAAAATAATAAAAACATGGTATGTACACTACACAAAGCTCTATATGGATTGCAACAAGCACCAAGAGCATGGTATGAGAGACTTCGTACTTATCTTGTTAAGATTGGATTTGAAAGGACAGATGATAACAGCAATTTGTTCATGAAAATAGATAAAGAAAAAGGTATACTATTATCTGAAATATTTGTTGATGATATCATATTTGGAGGACAAGATGCTTTGTGTAAGGATTTTGCAAATTAGATGAAGTAAGAATTTGAAATGTCTATGTTTGGTGAGATCAAATTCTTTGTGGGATTACAAGTATATCAGATGAAATATGATGTATATATCACTCAGTCAAAATATATCAAATAGATATTAATGACATTTGGACTAGAGGATTCAAAACCAGTAAGTACACCTATGGTGACAACACTCAAGCTATTAAAGATTGATGATTCGGTGAAGTTAAGTCAAACATTATACAGATCCATGATTGGAAAATTGCAATATGTAGTACACAGTAGACTTCATATTGCATTACCTTTGGTAATAGTTGCAAGATTCTCTGCTAATCCTAGAGAGTCTCACTTGATGGCTACGAAAAGGATAATGAGATAATTGAAAGGAACATAAGAGTTTGGTTTATACTATAAGAAGAATGAAAATTTTGAACTAAAAGCCTACACTGATGTTGATTGGGGTAGAAATATTGATGACAGAAAGAGCACCAGTGGAGGAGCATTCTTCTAAGGCAAAAGACTTGTTACATGGACTAGCAAGAAGCAAAGTTGTACTTCCCAATCTACTGTTGAAGTAGAGTATGTTGCTGCTACTATGAGCTGTACAAACATTATATGGATCAAATAGCAACTTAAGGGAAGAAATCACAAAACTAGTGACACTTTATTGTTATAATACAAGTGCTATCAATATATCAAAGAATCCTGTGATGCATACAAAGACAAACAAAATTGCAATTAAGTATCATTATGTAAGGGAATTGGTTCAAGATAAAGAGGTGAAGATGGAATATATGAACACAAAGGAGAAAAATTTTGATATCTTCACAAAATCATTACCTAAGGATGCTTACGAGTATTTGAGTGGTAAACTAGGGGTGATACCTATTGGAAATAATCAAGACTAGTTAGGTTACTGAGAGGGGAGGGGTGAATCAATAAACTCAAAAATTCTAAATAAATTTAGCACTTTAACCATATAAATCATTCACCATTCATTCTTCTAATCTACTACATGCATGAGAAAAGATAAACATTCATAACACATGAACACAATATTTTGGTGACCCAAAAACCTTCCAAATAGAAAGTAAAACTGGGGTGGGGATGATACCCACAAAACTTCACTACTGTAGTATAATGTTGGCCTATTAGGGCTTACATTGACCACTTCTAATGATCTGCCTTGTTAAGAGCAATTTGGACTACTAGATCCACCTTGTTAGAGGTTTTACAAACATACAATGAAGTATGCACTCTGTTAGGAGATTTATACAGAGACTGTTAAGTCTACCCTATTAGAGGATTTAAAAAATTGATTCACCTATTAGGATGAAATAGTAGATCTAACTTACAACTTGATTGCAGAATAGATCTTGAAGTACAGATCACCTCTTATGACTGATATGTCTTTGCTTCTCCTTAATAACCTTGCTGAATACTCTGCTCTACTGTTGATTCTCATTCACTCTTCTCAAAACATTACATGTTCATTGCTTAACATTCCACACTAATACTACATTGCAAATGGTGCAATACATTACATATATACCATTTCAATATTTACAATTGCAAGGTAAGCTAAAACACAAGTAAACAAAATATTATATAGTCAGCCAAATAGTAGAAAACTTGGGCTCTTCAAATTGACTTGGTGACCTTCTGATACTTGGCATCCACTACATTACTTGGCATCATCATGCATTTGGTAGAAGTAGAAGTTTGATCCATCCTAATCACACAACATAGCTTGGAACTCAATAACCATTGGAGACTCAGTAGATACAGTGTCACTCGGTAGATACTAAAACCTTCATTTACCTTTCTATCACTTGGTAAATATTACACATCCATCACTTGATAGAAACTGATTTCATATCACATAAACTAATGACTCGGTAGACACTATGAAGCTTGATGACCATTACTTATTTGGTAAACACTATAAGCTCAGTAAACTCTACTGAACTGCACATTCACTTAGTAGCTTCAGGAATGCTCAGTGTGAACTATTGAACTTACAAGGTAACCACTAAATGCTCGTTATAAACTGTAGACTAAGTGATGATCTCGGTAAGCATTTAGAATTGAATAAGTTTTTTCACTAATGAAAAATACAACATAATTCCAATAGATACCCCTATCAAAGGCTATGTAAAAGATAGAGGGAGTACCCTACATCAAACAAGCTGACATTCATTTCATACAAAATGATGCAATGGATCTTACTTTAGGAATTTCCTTAAGTAATTACAAAATTAGAATTACAAATCAGTCACAAGCAAGGTGATAGAGGGAGAAAATTGAAGAACTTGCAAAAGCCTATACCTATATATATTAAAAATGCCAAGTGTTGAGTATACATCTTTCGTATTATTGTAAAAGAGGGAGAAAGTACATTAAACTAATCAAGTGCAAGAGGAACAATGGAGAGAGTAAATCATCAAAAGATCGAAAGACTAAAAGAAAGAAAGAGGGAGAAAGCAGAAAGTAATCATAACAGGAAGGATTAGAACAAAAAGGAGGTATATTTTGTAACCTAGTTAGAAGAGGGAGCTATTGATAGAGGGAGAAATTTCAAATACAAGTCTTTTTTTTTGGGTATTGTCTTACTATTTTAACCTAGATAGTTTGATGGAACAAGATGTTCATCATTTATTTGACTAGTTGATCAGTTTGGTTTGCCATCAATGTCAAAGAGGGAGATTATTGATATCTAATTGAAAAGATCATTTGATTATAAATTTACTGAAGAAGACTGTATTTCAATCATTTTTTTTTCATTGATGTCAAACCTACTACATGCTGGTTAGAAAATTGCTTATATGTTTCAAGTACTATCACTTGGTTGATTGATGAGGAGGATTTGATCAACAAGATGTAACAAAAGTACCTAGAGGAAAGTTTGAGTTATGATTATGTATTGAAGTACAAGAATTAGTTAAAATAGTGATAACATAATGCATTGATGATCTATATGAGGTTACAAAATGATTGGCTACACTTAGAAAGTTCAAAAGAATAAAGTTAAACAAAGTTCATTTGCCAAGCTTGACCAAGTGGATAGTAGGTGTCAAGCAAAGTTAGTGCAAGCTAGGAAAAAAGTTAGTTGGAGTCAAGTGAAAGAAAATTCTAGTGGATGCCAAGCAAGTTAGTACATGTTGAGTAATTTTCAATTGATTCGTAGCACCAGTAAAATCTAGTTGATGCAAAGTGATTTTATAGTTGATGTCGAGTAATGTAGTATGTGTCGAGCATCAGAAGATTGATAAAGCTGAGTTGTTGCATTATGACAAAGATCAAAGATTTTCCAAATAAAAGCTAACAAGTTTGTTTTCTTGGAACTTATGAATCAGGAGGAAGATAAGATTGATGAGTTGGTGGCACAGAATCTTATGTAAAACATTTTGGAGGTGAATTCAAATGGATTCTAAGAGAAGTTTCTAGAAAAGACAAGATATGGAGTAGATACATTGTATCCTACCTAATCCATCAAAAACCCTAAATTTGTTGATGGATAATGAGTGGGAAAATGTTCTAATTTCCTATATATAGGAATGTCTAGTCATGAAGCAAAGAGTTAGAGAGAGAATTTGATGCAAAAATCTAATAAGGAAAAGGAAAGGGGGTTTGCTTCATCAAGTGACCCAAGTGAAGAAGTCTTCAATGGCATATTGAGCTAGAAGGCTTAAAGAGGATGAATGTTTAAAGGGTGAACAAGTTGTCAAAGCTACAAAGATTGGAAGCCAAGTAGAGTTGAGGACTAAATAGAGATCTGTAATCTACAAGTAAGGTTGTAAGTTGTATCAGATCAATGCTCTACTATTACGTTCTAATAATTGTATTAGCCTAGGGTAAATCCTTTGGATGGCCTAAAGTCCTCTAAAAAGGCTCACTTTTAGCAAGGTGACTAAAATCCTTAATCGGGTCACATTTAATACTGTGTGTTGTAACCTTTAATAGGGTTGGACTTTAACAGGGCATCACTTTAGAAGAGTGAAAAAGGAGTGGCATGTTACTGGTGGTTTCTCCCAAATTGTGTTTCCACATTAAATCATTGTGTCAAATGTGCTAAGGGATGTGTTGTTTTCATGCTTTACATTTCTACAAGTTGATTTGATAGTAACATATCAGTTTTAGTTAACACACAATGAATGCATGCATGATTAAAAATGTTTTATGGGTTCACTAAATTCTGAAAAGTTTTATTTGTACATCTGGACCTTGAATAATTGATTCACCCCCCTGCCTCCCCTTAGTTATTCTAAAAATAATTCCACCACAAAATTGATCTATGTATTTAAATGCATAGGAAAGGATTTCAACACATAAATTAAAATGGAAATTTTATGAGGTGGGATTACTAAAATATAAATTAGAAATGGTGAGCAAAGCTAGGATGTAGATCACTCACCAAATCATACTAGGCATTGGAATAAAAATCCACCCTAATCAGCACAACCCAAAAAGGATGAAGGGATTCTAATACAAGATCTAGGAAAAAGGGGGATGTAGGTATTCCTTATTGAATTAAGTGATTATGAAATGTAAAATGAATTTATAATATGGTAAAGGAAATTAAAAATAACAAGATACAATATCAAATCTAATGTATTGAAAATAAGTGTTGTATCACCTAATCTAGTTAGTGTAAAAGGAATACTAATACTAAAAAAAGCATTCACAATAACCAAATAAGTAAATACTTATGATAGGACAAGGTTATCACCAAAAAGAAGGAAAACCAAGAATGGTAGGTTCTTTGGACATAACCTATGATGACGAAGCTATGTCCCTAATGGGATAGGAGATGTATGCTCACATTGTGCATAAGCTTCCAAAAGATGGGGGTTTTTACCAAGTAGTTGAATGGATGAGGGTTTCAACAATGGAGTTATGGATGGATTTCAGCATTATGATGGTATTTTGGTAGTTTTTAGGCTCTCAAAATAGCATTGTAAGTTTGCATAAAAGTGGATTGATGGATTGTGAGAGGGAAGGGCTTTATTTATAGGCTATGGGGTAGAGAAATGGAGGGTCAAGATGCAAGGATGGAAGAATGATGAGGGAGGGCTAAGATGCTTTGAAAGGGAAGCTCATGGATTATGCTTGTTTAGAGCATGATTGTGAGAGGATGGGTTAAGGGTTGGTCAAAGGGAGTAATGAGGGAGGTTGAGTGTGTAAGAGGGCTGTAAGAGTCATAAAGAGGGATGGAAGAGCCATTAATGCTCTTGGATGGGGATCGAAGAGCATAAGGAATATTTTTTTACTTTGATTTGGGTTAGCAAGTCTTAACCCTTGCTTAAAGTTGTGCACATGTTTAGGAGAGGGATTAGGATTATCTTAGAAGGGGGTTAGGGGGCAAGTGGCATAGCTTTGATGGGATGGGTTAGTTAGGAGGCTAAGTGAGGTTAGTATGGGTGAATTGGTTGGATTATGGATAAAGGTAGGGTTTTAGGGATGTTTTAGGGGTTTGGATATTTTATTAAGTGATTTATTTAATAAAATGGAGACATGGGATTAAATTAAATAGATTTGAAAATTTATTTAATTCAGTAGAGGAATAGGGATTTAATTGATAATTTGATTTTTTGTTACCATTTGATTTTATCAATTGGACTTTAGTTAGTTAAATTAATTAATTAACTAGGGGATGATGATTAATTAATTAAATAATAAATATTTAATCAATAATGTCCTACGAGATAACTAAATACGATTATCTAGTGATGTAATCAGATTTAGGTATCTACATTTTGCCCCTCTTTGACATGGTGTTGAAACAATACTATTTCAAAGAAGTTTAAATATAAATGACATGAAGAAGACTTTTTTGAAGCAACTCAGTTGCCCTAGTTTTGAGTAGAAGAGGAGAGAATAGACTGTGTAATGCTCCCTCAAGAAGGAGATGGGAAAGAGCATGAAGCTTGGTCACTTCTTGAAAAGATGTAGTTAGCTAGGGGAAGTAAGAGGAATTAGAAGGATAAAAAAGGGTGGAAAGAGGAACAAAAGTAAAAAATAAATAAGGCTAGGGGAAAAGGGGGGCACAGAAGGAATCAGAGAGGAAGACAGGGCACCGAGGGGATCTATAAGGGGCTTAAGGGGGGCCAGGAAGGGTTAGTTGCTTTCATACAGATGAGGAGATATTACTATTGTGAGCTCTGAGTTGGAAAATACAATGGTTATACTTGGATGACCAGAGCATCGAGTGGGCGTGGTATGGTGAGTACAAGTGTGGTGGACACGAGATCGATCGATAGGGTCAAAAGACCAACCTTTCAAATTTTATGTTACGTCTTTTTTAGTGTTCTTATAATGGCAAAAAATCAATCCCGTGGACTCGAGTCTGACAGGATCACTAGTAGGATCGGTGGGATCCCAATCCCGTAAAAATTGCTTTGGATAGGGTTGAAAATGGACTAGGAAAACACATTTCACAAGATCATGAATTTGAGTAGAAATATTTCACAAGAGTGAGGGTAGGGTAGCAGGATCGCGATCCCACAAAGAAAAATGCACATCTCCCAACAGGGCTGCAATCTCGCTACAGGAAATTGGTCAATGCGGGAACAAGTTAAGGGTTGACTGAGAAGAGGAGGTCAAATGCAATCTCGCAGTAAGATGTGTCGATGGGATTTCTAGGATTAAGTCGCGTGGGAATGCACCTGCAGGTACGCAAATTTTGGTTGAAGGGAGGTCAAAGGGTCAAACAGCAATTCCATGGGAACTTGTTTCAGCAGGATTGTGAGGTTGAGGGTTTTGCAAGACAAATTGGTGGGAATGCAATTAGGGTTTTTAGTGGGTCAAAAATGTCAAACAGCGATCTCACAAGAACTTGTTTTAGTGGAATTGTGACTTGCATAGTTTCACAGGAATACATTGGCAGGAACACAAATTTGAGGGGAAAAGGTGCAAGTAAAGGGGGGATTAGGTAGAGGGACGGGGGGTGATTAGAAGTTATGCAATGAAAATATGAAAATAAAAACTAATGTGTGACTGGCTCGTGTGAGTGATCTCTAGATGCATTGGTGTCATGCGAGCTGTTGGGACTCAAAATTGCTTTCTTGATTTTGAGTACCATTAAGAAATTTAAGGCCTATAAACGCTTTTTCATGCACATGTACTTAGTTGTACCTTTGAGCCTTATGAGGTGTTTAATGCTTCTAGCACCTTCCATTCAGCACGTCCACTTGTTCCATGAAGCTAAATTTGACATTTTGAGCCATTTTGTGAAGTCACATTTCGAGCACATTTCAAATTTTCATTTTCACCTTAGTGTCAAATAGTGATAGGAGGTTATGTTCTCAAGTGAATATCTCGCACCCAGAAATGTTTCATAATTTGCTACTTTGGGAGTGTTTAGTGTCCATACCAGAGAACCTATGTTTCAGATTTCAAGTTGTTTCAAATCTGTTTGACTAGGTTTTGAATCCCTCAAAGTTGATCATTTATTGTTTTCATGCTGATGCACATTGCACATAATTCTAGGAAGCCCTGTTTGACGAGTTATAATTTTGACCCAGTTGACCAAAATGTTAAAATTCCTATTGCATTGCATTTTAGGGGTCAGAGACGTGTTATGTTTCAATTTTTAAATCTTGACAAATCTGTTTGATTAGTTTTTAAACGCGATTCCAAATGGGATTTCTATCTTTTTACTAGTGTCAGCATTTGCAGATTTGTTGGAACCCCTATTCGTGATGTTATATCTCCTAATCTGTTATAGGTGAGATCAAATGGATTGTACCACTGTGTTGTACTCCAAAAATACTTTAAGTGTGCCAGTTTGAAAATTTTGATGAATCCATTTACACACTTTCCTAGGCCCATTCCATTTGCAAAAAATGCTTTTTTGACATTGTTTCCAATTTGCAATTCTAAGTAGCCCACTTTGAGCGCTCGCCATTTGCGTCCTATTATTTTTCATGAGCCCAAATCATAGATTCATACTCTCCTTATGACAGTAAACCAGCACCTCAGTTTTTGTTTCCCCAAGTGTCAGTTTACCCAGTTTTCAAAGCCAAATCTGAACCCAATTTAGTGTTTTCTGACATGTTTTCTTGCAGGCAGTTTTGAGAGGTCAACTTTGACAGCGAATATCTTTTGATCCCAAATTTTTCATGAGACGAGATTCGACAAGGTGTAAGAATGTAGAACAAAGAGTCAGTGTACCAATTTTCAGAGCTCAATCAAATGTTCTGGTCAGTTTTTAAGTCCAGTCAACAGACCTTCTAGTACCAATTTGACAGTTTGTGGTCAAGGGTAAAAATGAGGTTTTAATGATGGTTCAATGATCGAAATTGATTCTAATCAATTCGAGATGATCAATAGATCAGTTGTTTGGAAACGAAAAAAAATTTAGCCGGACCCATTTTAGGGCCTGACTAATGTTATCAGATCGATAAGGCATTGTGAGGTTTGCAAGATAACATGAAAGGGGATTAAAATATTATAGATAAATGATGAAGAAAAGGGTGTTAATACGATTGAAACATCATGATAAGTTTTTCTTGACTTAGCAAGTGATGATGAGAGTTTGAGCATTAAGAGAGCAAAGCAAAATCGTATATATGAATTTCTTTTTGCCTCTATTCTATGAAATGGTTTATGTTATGGCTTAAATGATATGAATTTTGAAAAGAATGTAACATGTTATAAGACATAGCTCCACAGGGATATACAAAGAACCCATGCCAATGGAAAGAAAAGGAACCTCACTCAGTCAAAAGCAAGAAGTTGGCATTATAAAAACATTGAGCCCCATGCATGAATGGTGAAGAGAGCCATTTGACATTGAGATTAGGAATGAGAAATGATCTTTCTTAGTGAGTGCAAAGGAAGAGGTCTCAAATTAGAAGAAGGGGTCCATATTTTTGTTTAAGTAAAGAGTCAACACCAATGAAGATGATGGAAGAGCACCTTAGTAACAGGGGCAGTCCATGACTTGAAAGTTGAACATGGCAGGGCCAAACCACACGCAGTCAAAGTAGTTGGCCAGTATTTGGCAAGAAGATGCCCATACCAAGTAGCTGAGCAAGCCACCCACATTTTGAGAAGAAGAACACGCAAGAAAATAGAATGAAGATGCCAAGTAGAGATGCCTACACAAGAAAAGATCATAACTCGCAGTTAATCACAAAGTTAAGATGCAGCATTAAAACAGAGGAACCATTAAGCTGAAGCGGCATATAAGACAAAACCATAGGAGCTTAGTCATCATGAACCCTATGTCTATACCTGCAATTTCAAATGATTATTAACAATCACCCTACACTATAAAGAAAGTCGTGTGAAAAGAAAAAAAGAAGGTTGCTCCACACATTTTAAAAACTCTCCACGCTAAAGCAAGGAGCAGCACTTCAAAGAAGACCACATGGTAGGTGAAAAGAGAAAGGTTCCTTCTCAAAAAGAATACACATGATAAAAGAGGCCTCCCATGACAAAAGGAACAGGGCACTCCATGTGAAGAACCCACAGACAGAGTAAAGAGAAGAATAAGCAAAGGAGATATCCCACATTGGCTGGGCAAATGAGATTTCAATTGTTTAAATAAAATTCTTTACACAATGCATAATGTCAAAATAGTGCCTTTTGAAAGGAAAGCAAGTGGTGAGTGGGCCTAATGTGCACATGGACGATAGCTGGCAGGTCACACAAAGCATAATTTTAAACAAACATGTAAGAGTGCTGATGTGGCAAGGTTTGCTATGATCGTGCCAAGTGTCCAAATCGTGTGTCGGGCACAAGCCAACAAGGTGAAGGTGCCCAGGAGATAAATATTGTAGAAATGCGGGATGCTGCCACATGGTAGCAGGTCCCAGTTGGTTGTGAGGTGGTTCCAAGGAAGCAGTTCAAGATGGATTCACTAGATGCCACCACGTGTCATGATCCAACAACCAGCGCACGCTTGCATTTCAAAGATGTGCACCAGTTAAGTATTGTGGGCAAGTGGGCATGTGACATGTGGCATCAAGCCCGCTCAGATGGTGATGTGGTGATGATGTGCAAGGTGATTAGATAGGGGTTGACCAATCACAAAGCACCACGTAGTGCTCAGTTAAACCCAATTGACCCCAAATTTGAAGGCAGAAGGAAAAAATAAAAAATACCTTTTTAAATGCCAAATTTAATATTTTTTCTCAAAAATGCACGTCAGATCATTTTAAATTCAAATGAGCCTTTTTTTAAAGTTTGAACTTTACATAATTTTAAATTTTTTGAAAATTTAAAATTTAAAAGATGTTGTAGACTTGATAGTTATAACAGAGGGGTATTTTTCAAATTGAGATTTAAGAGGTTTTTGGTAAGAAAAATATGTGATGTTATATATCACCGAAACCAAGAAGAGACAAACTTTCCAAATATGAGGTCAGTTTTTCCACAGGTACTCACTGGTTCAGTCTATAAGTCAATTTGTGATTTCTAGGGCATTCTCAATAGAATGACCAAAATTCGTCATGGAGCATCAAAATTGGTTAAAGCGCAATTCTAAAGGCTTGTTGGGATCTGAATGTGGAGAAAATCAACTTTAAACTATTTTCTTACATTCTGGAGGTCATATTGTAACTGGTTTTTCACTTTCACCATGAATTCATTTTAACACCAAAATCAGTTACATTCTTTCATCAAGTTTCTGAGATACTTGATGCCTTTGAGAGGTAAAATAAAAGGATTTGATCCTAGCAATTACAAAGAGAGATAAGAGAGATTCTTTTGATTGCAAAAAGGGAATTTCAAGTGGATAGATGTCAGAGACATAACAGATATGGGAATTCTTTCTTTCCTATATCATTCTTTCTCTCTTTCATTGTAAGGGTTCCAGTTTTTTCACTATGAGACCATTGTTGGTTGGAAATCTTCAATCCTTCTATGAGACCACTTTTGTTGGATCCAGATCTGTGATTCCACATTCATTCTATAGCATTTTCTCTTGTATAAACAGCAGTAGGAGATATAATACAGCCAGTTCTAATTTGTTAGGTGTTTTCATGTTCTGATTTCATGCATTTGATTGTATTATTTTAAGGAAATGAATACAAATGAGCAAGAATTTCATTAGTTTCATTCTAATTCTCATCTCTCATCTCAGTAATCTTTAATGTTTTATGATCTTTGAACAAAGAACCTAGGTCATAGTTGTAGTCCCTTAAGGTTGTATGTTGTTTCATTGTTGCTTATAACTCAAGGGGTTATGTAAATGCTTCAAGGAATCAATAGGGTTGCAAGTTTATTGAGAAGGATATCAGGTAAGAATGAGATTTAGATTAAACACAGATGTTTATTTACAATGTGAATGGATAGATCAGATATCTGAATAGACGAATATGTCTCAAATATCCATATGTATGTGATTGATTCATGGAATTGCCCAATGGATTAGGCACTGGTCAGCTATAGGATCATTATTTCATGATGCTACAAATTAGGGGTTTTTGTTGAATTCAAGATTATTAATCAAACATTTTTTTTCCCTTTCATGTTGAAGAACCTAAATATGATGCCCTCACTCAACTTATGATGTTATAGATTTTCATTTAGCTACTGTAGATCTATGTCATTTCATGAGTCATTAGGAGATATAAGGGACTTTTATCTTCCTTTTGAGATTTAGGGATATGTTTTGCACCGGTACCATATTGATTGAATCTGAGGTCCACCCACCTAGGTTTTGCAGAGCCTGAATTGTAGAAGGGTCAAGCCTTATAGTTGGCCTAGTGTATGAAAAGATATGTCAAAAATGGGAGTTAGCTGCCCCTAGATATGTGTTGTTCTCATTGGGGTAATTTAAAAACCTCTAGTATTTTAAAACACCAACACAAGAAACAGATGGTCATACTATGCATCAAAGAGCAGCTTACGTCGATGGACTAAACAAGGGTAGATGCCATTCGCCTAGGGTACCTAGCAAGACTACCCTACACACGAACATATATGGTGATGGTGATACCCTTTTGTGAGTGATGGCATAATGAGACTAGGACATTTCACCTATTGATAGTGGAGATGACAATTACATTGGAGGACATGTACAGGATCTTCTGATTACCTGTGCGAGGGATGCTAGTGATGAGGATGAGGGAGATGACTAGGGAGGTAGCAGTGCAAAGGTTGGTGTGGCCAACAGTAGCATATTGGATACGTCAGGGGTTGTTCGCACTAGATGAGCATCTAGACCAAGTAGCCACAAAGAGGCATATCTATTTTTATGTATGTGGTCTAGTATCGGTGTATATTGCCTCAGATACAGGTGGAATAGGAGTCATTTTGGCACTGATACAAGTGATTATGTGGATAGTGGATGTGGGCATCCTGGCAGCTTAGGGGCCTCTAATGCTAGCAAAGTTATATCAAGATTTGCATTAGATTGTATATGAGGGATAAGGATAGTAGGGGAGGAGCATTGGGTTCCCCACATTACTACAAGTTTGGGCATGGGAGCACATTGTGGCATTCATGCTAATTGAATAGAGGGATAAGCAGGCAGAGAAGCCAGTGGCTTATAGCTGGGGAGAATCATTGACCTACCATCATATAGACAATGTGGACTACTAGCAAGTCCAGGTGGATGAGATCACGATGGTGGTATGAAGACAATATATGCGGTTGGGGCCATTGACGAACGAGGGATAGCTTCTTCCATATACCATCTCACCATATTTCATTTTTGGGTGTTGGGAGTACATTGTTGAGTAGTACCGGCTAGATAAGGCCTTGCAGTAGTTTGGATGGGTGTAGGTGGTTCCAAGGGAGCTGAACTAGTATCAACAAGTCACACGCAAGCTAGTATCAATGTTTGAGTCAGTGTTGTAGAGGGATGGGTTACTTTAGGCTTGGAAAGAGCTATTGCCACAGTAGTGGGACTGGTTCAATGGAGCAATAGATACATGCTCCACATAGGAGTATTAAGACTAGCTCCAACAGCCAATGCCAATAGGTACAGCACAGGTGACTAGGGCTATGATTGTGGTAGGGGAGATAGCCCAAGTAGCCAGACAGGGTAGATATGTGGTGAGAGGGTTATGACAATGAACCAAGGCAATGGCATGAAGGGGTTGGCTAGGTAGAGGCAAAGGAGGTGCAAAGGCCATAGGGGCTCATAGGTGGAAGAGATGGGAGTGGAGAAGGGGACTTGTCTTTTGGGGGAGGAGATGATGGACTAGCAAGCCAATATGCATCACTCGAGTAGACACATGAGGTGGTAAGCCAGTTGCTATGGGATACCTAGTAGGAGAGGGATCAACTCTGGAGAGAGCATGATCAGGTGATACAAGAGTGGGATGCAACAAGGGGGCAAGCACAGAGGGTAGAGACAAAGGTGGGGACATTGTGGGTGGAGGTTGGACTGGTGGAGGGGAAGTTAGATGTAATGATCCTAGAGAGGCAAGTAGTACAGGTGAGGTTGGATGCCATGCAGTAGGAGTAGGATAGACTAGTGGTGGAGGTGGCATCCCTGAGAGCACAGGTGGTGATCAGTGGAGGGACGAAGGATCTCAAGAGGTTACAGGGAGAGGTGGAGGATTTGAGGGAGAGGATAGGGTTTTACTAGGGGACATAACATGTAGTAGTTCCCTTGGATTAGATTGAGCATTACAGCTAGCCAACATAGTTAGGGATAGCTGCGACCCACACCAGTATGCAAGGAGGAGGAGGAGAGAGTGGATGGAGTACAGGGGGGTCAAAGAGGATAGCTGAGTCCCAGCACATAGGATAGAGCTATAAGATAGGGTAGAGCCAGAGATAAGATAGGGGGATGGGTTCGAAGAGGTATGAGTTAGAGAGCTTAGGTATGGGAGGAGGATAGATCAAGCCACCACCTCCACCACCAATAGTGCCAAGAGCAGAGAGGGACATGGATGAGGGCCAAGATGAGGAGTAAACTAATGAGGGAGACTAGTGATATGTTGGGTATACTTTTATATTTATTATTTTATTTTTTATGTGGATGTATCAGGGGATGTATTTTGCAAGCACAGACCCGATGTATGTATATGTACAACATGGATACTGGATATCTAGACTATGATGGACTGTAGTATTTTTGTAGGGGGTAATTTATTCATTTATTCTTTGTGGATGAGATATATATAAATTGGAACATTCTATGGGGTGGGAGATGGATGTATGGACTTATGATGTCATGATTATGTTTATGATGCAAATGTTTAGAGATGATTAGATGTAGATGAGAGATTGATGTGCTTGTACGTACGATGTCATGTGTTATGAAAGATATGATATTGCTGACATTTTGTGATGCAGGATATGATGTGTTTTCAGGATGAGATATGATATTGCTGACGATTTGTGATGCAAGATATGATGTGCATTGATGATGAGATATGATAGTATTGACAATTTGTGATGCAGGATATGATATGCTAGTATGGTGAGGGTTGTTTTGGTAGTGTGGATATGAATTGATTTTTGATGATGGGAATTGTTTTGTTAGAATGGTGTTTATAATTATGTTTATGATAACTATGAAAATGATTAAAAATTATGATGGATGCAATGTGTTTGGATTTGTGAAAAAGATAAATGGAAATAAATGTGTATATATAAAACATAACCTAAGAGATGAAATATGAATATAAAAAATGGGAAAAAGGCAGATGCACTCTGAAAAAAGAAACTTTTAACTATGCTAAAAAAGATGATAAAATAAGCATAAACTAGGATAATGACTCATGATTGAAAGGAACACAAACTAAGATAAAATGAATGTGATATTTATGATGATGGTACATATTTAAAATGAACACAAAAAATGGGATAACTGAACTCAAAGTTATGATGAGAACATATGATAAGTGAACTAAAGATTATGATGATGAAACATGAGAAACATTCTAACATGTGATGAATGAACTGAATCTATGATAGGAGAATATAATAAGATAAGTCCAAATTATGATAAGGGTAAATTAACACAATCTATGATAATACAACATGGTAAATTCTAGGATGCTAGGAGACAACAAATAGACATAATCAATGATGGTAACAATACGATTCAAGAAAATTTATGATGGTGGAATAGGATAAACAAAACTTAAACTAGGATAATGATCTATGATAAAGAAGGAATGTAAATCATAGGAGATACTGACGCCTAGGAGTATGATGTTGGAAAATGATTGACCAACAAACTTTTAGTCAAGATGATAGGAAATAGGATAGGGGAACTTAGGGCTAGGATAGCGACCTATGATAAAGAACATAACATGATGATGGTGAAACCTTAGCCTAGAGGTTTAGAATTGGTAAGAGTATGATAATGAAGATAGCTCAATGTTTGATGATAAGGAAATTGAATCGAAAGATTTTGATGGTGGAAGGATCCAAAGGGTGAGAAGGATAGGTGATTTGAAGGAAGAGATGAGCGTAGGCAATAGAAAATTAGGAGAAGGGTTTTTTTTAAAGAGGGTATAGGGATGAATTTTAGTTACGATATGAAAGGGAAGTAGAGTGATAGGGATATAGATGTGGAGCGTAGCAGAATGGTACAGCATATCACGGATTGGTTATGACCTTGGTCAAGGGTAGGAAAAATATACACAACTTTAAATAGGACATGTGTAGAGGTTTAAAATAGAAGATCAAGATGATGGGGAAAGGTGAGGGAATGGGGGATAAGAGGTGTAAGGGAGCAGGGGTAGAGAGAATAGGAGGCTAAGAGAATGTGTAGGAGGGGTTGAGTATGGATGTGCGTGCGGTGTGATATGACCATGTAATTCTTTGGTTGGGAGAAAATTGTGACAATGAGGGTATATACAGGAAGCTTGAGAATGGGGTACTTCATAAAGAACTAACATCATGTAGTGTGAGCACTTTATTTGATATAGGAATATTAGGGATCTTCCAAAGTTACTAAGAACATCGAGGCCTTTCCCCAATATTTTACAGGACTGACTCAAATAAGTACGCAAGTATTGCCCCAGCATTACACATGAGTCTTAAAGAAATCAGCATGGAAATGATGTTGGGTGATCCATAAGTAAAAAATATTTCCCAATTGCATCATGTGATCATAAATGAAAACATGTTTGGAATATGCAAGGGTGATATCTGACTAACTCACACGTAGAAAAAGATCATGGCTAAAACCATGCGTTCGAGTTTACCCAATCAAAGCATATGATGATATGGAAGACCATGGTGACTATGAGGAGGGAACAACTAAGTCACCTAGAAAAGAGCTACTAAAATATATAAGAAGAAACCAAAGATCAAAAGAAAAAACAAATATATGATAAAGTAACTTTTTTCCAAAGAGATCAAGATAACTGGATATGGATGGGCCAAAATATAGGTAAAAGGAAGAAAGTATTTGGTAAGGAATTACTGAAAATATGTTTAGGATAGTAACAAAATGGACAATGATACTTGCCTACAAACAACTAGCCAGTGATGCAGGGTTTCACGATAAGACTCAAAAATGTATAAGCATGACTATACAATGGATGGGTGAAAAGGGAACATATGATACAATACAATAGTGGGTATGTGTATGAAGGGGGAAAGCTCAAGATAAGGAGATAGAATTTTTGTAATACAGTTATTGGTACATAAGTATGATACATAAAGTATGACTGTTGTGACAAGGGTATGATACAGAGGATACTTCTGTCATTATAAGGATATGATACCTAAGATACTGTTGTTGTTACAAGGGTATGATACATAGGATATGGTTGTTGTTACAAGGATATGATACATAGCATTTATATAGAGGATAAGCTAAACCAGATAGGATATGTGTGGTAGAGTACAAGGATAGGATAGATACATGAACTATAGATATAATACAGGATCTAGGTGGGGTGTTTAAAGTGATGGATGATGAAAGGAAATTTTGTGAGTCATTTTGAAATTGTGAACGTGGAACTATGGAGAACACCCTAGAAAATGGGAAGATGGGTGATGAAGTGTGAACGAGTGATAGGGGAGTGTATGTCATTGATAGATAATAAAATGGTTAAGTACACCTAGAACCTAATTACTAAGTTTTCACCAAGGTACGTGTCCAAGGCACTTAAATTGCCAAGTTTTCACCATTGGATGGTTGCTTTTCTTTACCTGATTTTTTCCTTTTTTCTTTCTCTTCACTTTTCTCTCTCTTAATGGGGGTAGGATACACTAATAAATTTTTTAGGCATCAAATTTCTCAAGGTGAATGATGTTTTTGGGATCATTTAAGACTTCACCTTCAAGAGAAGATAGCTGATAGTCCCCTAACCCAAAAGATGTTGTGACCACATAAGGACCAAGTCACATGAGCTCAAACTTGCCCTTCCTTTCTCGGTTGGCCTAGACCTTCATGTTTTCTTTGAGGACCATGTCTCCTTCTTGAAATTAGTGTGGATGTACCTTCTTGTTGAAGTTGTGCTTAAGATGATTTTTGTAGACCACAAGGTGGTCATAGGCTTGTTTCCTTTTTTCATCAAGTAAGTCAAGCTGGGTAAGTCTAGCCACTCTATAATCTTCATCTAATATATGGCCCCACAAAGAAATGCAAAGGGATAGGAGTTCAACCTCAATAGGTAATACTACTTCAGTGCCATAAACCAAGGAGTATGGGGTTGTGCCTATGGATGTACAGAACAAGGTATGGTAGGCCCATAGGGTGGGGTTGATCTATAAATGTCAATCATAGCCAGAATCATCGACAACTTTCTTTAGGAGTTTGAGTAGAGTTTTATTAGTTGCCTCCACCTGACCATTACCTTGTGGGAAGTATGGACCAGAAAAATGGTGAGGTACATGAAGGGAAGTGCACAATTCCTCCATATTGAGATTTTCAAAATTACCTCCATGGTCAGTAAAAATGGCAGCTGGGATGCCAAAGTGACATATGATATGGTATAGGATAAATTTGGACACTTAAACTCTTGTGGCAGTGATAGGGGGGACTGCTTCCACCCACTTAGTGAAATAATTAGTGGCAGTGATTATCCACTTGTGTCCTTCTGAAGAGAGAGGTGTGATAACACTAACAAGGTCAAACCCCCAATAGACAAAAGGCCATGGCAGTGCAATAGGTTGTAGATCTTCATCTGGGGCTTGGATTAGATTAGCATGTTATTGATAGGGTAGACACCATTTCACAAAGTTGCATGCATCATGCTTTAGAGTAGGCCAATAATACATAGCCTGAAGGATTTGCTTAGCTAGAACTATTCCACTTGTGTGAGCACCAAAAAATTGAGTGTGTACCTCCTTGAGAGTCATCATAGCCTCATTGTGGTCTAAACATTGAGAGAGAGTATCATGATAACCATGATGGTATAGGGTTCAAGCGATGATAGTATAATAGGAAGCTCTATGAATAAGGTTTTGGCATTGGGTTCATATGAGGTGGGGAGATATGATACCATTTTGTAGGCAAGCATGAATTTTGTGGTACCATGGGGATTGGGGACCAACCAAGATGCATACTTGTGTTGATTCATCATTCCTGTACATCAGCTTGTGTAACTACTCAACTAAGAATTCATATTGTGTGGCCTCCCATGATATGTCTAAAAGGGAACCAATAGTGGTCATGGCATCTACTACCTTATTTTGCAATCTAGGTATCTGTATGAATTGAAGTTGAGAAAAATGTTCCTTCAACTGATTGACCAATTCTTTGTAAGGTAGTAGCTTATCATCCTTGGTCTGATATTCAGCTAGAATCTACTTGATAATAAGTTATGAATCTCTGTAGACCTATAGCTCTTTGATATTCCATTCAACAGCTATCTTGAGCCCTGCAATAAGGGCCTCATACTCTGAGATGTTGTTAGTACACTAGAACTATAGTTTAAAGGATTTAGGAATGTAATCTCCCTTAGGTGTGACCAAGAGTATGCCAACGCTAGAGCCATGGGATGCGTAAGACCCATCAAAATATGATTTCTAGGGGGGGTTGTTTGTCTATGAAGTAGAGACGCTCATCTAGAAACTCCATAATGAGGGGGTGATCTACAACCAAAGGTGCATCAGCCAAGTGATCTTCTATAGCTTGTTCTTTGAGATCCTTTCGGTCGATATATTGGATATCAAATTCATTGAGAAGCATCACCCATTTAGCCAAATGCCTTGTGAGCACCGTACATGACAACATATATTTTAAAGGATCAATTTTGGATATGAGTTGCACAGTGTAGCTTAACATGTAATGACTCAACTACTGAGTAGCAAATACTACATCCAAGCAAGCTTTTTCCATGGGTGTATAATTGAGCTCATATCCCATGTGAGTATGACTAATGTAGTAAATAGCCCTTTTCTTGCCAACATCATCAAGTTATGCTAGAAGAGCACCTAGTGCTATTGGGGTAGCTATGATGCAGATTACGAGTGGACAGCCTACAATTAGAGGAACCAATATAGGTGGATTAGCCAAGTTTTACTTGAGTAGTTTGAAGTTGTGTTGGCAAATGGGGTCCCACCTAAAATTTTGATCTTTTTTGAGTAAATGTGTAAATTGTTGGCACTTGTTAGTGATCTATGAGATGAATTGTCTAACTAATTGTAGCTTCCCTTGAAGAGACTAAAGCTATATGAGTGTCTTAGGAGGAGCCATATACATGATGACCTTGACCTTCTTAGGATCAATCTCAATACCACAACATGATATAATGAATCCCAGGAGCTTTCCTGAGGTAATGCCAAAGACACATTTCTTAGGGTTGAGCATGAGATGGTATTTAGCTAATTGATCAAACATTTCCTTGAGATGAGACAAGTGATCAAGGGTATTAAGAGATTTTACTAAAATTTCATCCACATAATCCTCTAGAGTTCTATGGATAAGGTCATGGAAGATGACCGTCATGGTGCATTGATATGTTACCCCAGTGTTATTTAACCCAAATGGCATCATGTTATAATAGAATTTCCCCCAAGGTGTGGTAAATGTTGGCTTATGCTAGTTTGCCTCTACTATCTGAATTTGATTGTAACCCGAGAAATCATCCATGAGTGATAAGAGCTCATGACCTAGGGTGAGATCAACAATCATGTCTATGTTTGGTAAAGGGAAATCATCCTTCAAGTAGGCCTTATTGAGATTTCTAAAGTTTGTGTGAATCCTAATATCACTAGAAGGCTTTGTGATAAGTATCGTGTTGGAGATCCATTCTAAATAGTCAATCGAGTGAATGATCTTTGCCTCTAGCAATTTTTCTAACTCACTTTAACTTGTAAAGAAACTTTTGGGTGCATCTTACAGAGCTTTTCCTTGATTGATTTGTCCTTTGGATCCATGGCCAAATGGTGTACTACCAACTTGGGGTCCAACCCTTGCATGTCTTGATAGGACCATGCAAAGCAACCAACATTTTCATGGAGAACTTTGATGAGAAGGTCTACTTGCTCAAGTGGTAGAGATGTCATGATATATGTGATCTATAGTATCTCAGTCAGACTAATATTGACCAATCTAGTTTCTTTTGTCAACCCTAATGAGATGGTAGGCCTATGATCTTATGGGGAAGGATGAAATATCCATCTTCGAGTGCCTCTAAGAGGTTTTCACCATCAGATACGTCCTTTATTTTCTTTTCATTTTTTGAATCATTTAAAGGCATTCCAGAGGAGTTTTTACAAGAGGATAGTTTTCTCTTGTTTTTTTGTTTCATTTTTTGACTCAATTTTGTGATTGGAGATTTCCTCCTCCCCAAAGTAACCTACTAGATCCAGTTTGTAGACATATGCTAATGGTGGTGGTGGCTATTTATGTGGTTTTTTTTCCCCCATAAATTGAGGATCGCATGCTTTGTAGAGAATTTGTCAACATGGACAATTCTTGGTTAGCCCCAATCAATGAGTTTGGGTTGAGTGAGTGGTAGGTCCATGAGATTTAGGGATAATTGGTAGAGCACAGAGGCTCCTAGGATAATTCTTTCAAGGGAAATATCATCGTAGGATTTCTTTTCTACTTCCTCAGGAATGTCTTCGACTTTAATGAGACTATTTTGGATGTTTGTGAAGGCATGGCCTTCTTTAATAATGCCCCTAGTTGTGGGGAGTCTGTAGCCTAAACCTTTCTTTTTCTTTTCTTGGTATGCTTCTATAGGCTACCTAATGCCTAATTCTAGATGCCCTAGACCACCTCCTTGATAATCTAATTGTTTAGTAGGAAGGCGATGTGACCATGGGTATTTTTGTTTAAGGTTATCAAGAAGTTCTTGACTTTTTGGAGGTGGCTCTTTGTATAGCCATGTGTTAATGTATGGAGTGGTTTCCTCTACATTGAGGATATCTTTGGTAATAAAATGTGGTTGGATATAGCTATCTGAGTTGAGAGGTTGTATCTTGCCTTGGCCCTTGATGTGTTGGGAACCCTTGAGTATGCCATTATGTGGAAATTTGATGCACTTATGGTATGTGGATGGAATGGCCTTCATGGCATGAATCTAGGGTAAGCTAAGGAGGATGTTGTATGGAAGGCTAAGATCAACTACGTAACAAACTATTTCTTGAGTGGTTGGGCTGACTTTGAGAAGGAGCAAGATGGTTCCTTCAGTAGTGTGCTCCAAGTTGTCATATGCTTTTATGAAAATTACCTTATTAATGATATTTGCCTCAGTATATCCTACTTCTTTGATGAATTTTTAGGTATATATATTTGAAGCCAATCTATTACCTATCATGACCCTTTTGACTACAAAATCAAAAACCATGATAGCTATGTCAAGTGGAAGTATATGATCAAGTTCAACTACTGGGATGTCAAAGGTTTTGAAGGATAGTGCACACGATGTAGAAAGGTGGCCAACCAAGTTGTGAAACTTGGTGGCATTTATGCCAGTGGGGACACGTGACTCATGGAGAGCACTATTGAGGATCTCTTGATAAAGTGGGCTTGTTCATAAGAGATCTAGAATGGAAATTTGAGTTGGCGTGTTCCCAAGGTGCTCCAAGATATTATACTATGGTCCTAATGGGGGTGATCCTGATGAAGGTGCTCTTGATGGAGTGGCCTTGATGGTGTAGATATAGATGGGCTAGCTATATTGAGTCGAGCTCATCGAGTAGTAATCACACATTGGGTATTTGAGCCTTTGATGTTTATAACATTGATAGATGACTCAACTTGTGTTATGTAGCCAATAAGTTTCCATAGCCTAGGTAAGATGAGGTATAGTTTTGAGACTAATCTCGATTATCACCTTGTTTTTTTTAGCATTGTTGGATTTGTTGGCAAGAGTGTTTGTAGGTGCTTTTTATGGGTTCATGTTATGAGGAGGAAAAGAATTTTGATATATCATTAAACCTACATTAGGTGAGTCTTTTGCCCCCACTGTGATCTCTTTCTGGTCAATAAGGTCTTGGACGAAGTCCTTGAGTTGTATTTACTTGAGGGTGGTATGCCCTTTGACATGATGGAATTTACAAAACTCATTATCCTTATACCAGGATGCTCTAGACTGATTGGGTTCCAAGGGTTGTGTTTGTGGATGTCTAATAAAATTATCCTTGGCTAGTTTTTCAAAGATTGCATCAAGAGGTTACCCAAATGGGGTGTATGTACGGGGTTGTCTTTGTATGCGTGGTTTAGGTCTAGCTGAAAGGGTAATAGAATTAGTATGATTTTGATGGCTAGGTACTTGAACCTTGTATGGGTTGTTTTGCATAAGAGGTTTTTGATAGATTGGTGGTTGTTGCTAGTAAGGTTGTTGTTGACAAAATGTGGTAGGTATGTTAGTTGTTGCCCCAATGATATGAACATGTTAGGTGTTGGTGATACCATTAGTCATTGTGTTTTTATTTGTATTCCAATACTGTGGTTTTTCATTGCTTGGGCCTTGGTCCTAGGTGTTTTCCTTGTAAATTTTGATGACACTATCCTTGATGAGCCCTTTCTCGAGTCCCATCCCTATTTCCTTAATGTCCTTGTATGTTTGTAAATAGTTCATAACCATGTGATGGGAAAGACTAGGATGTGCATTGATAATGAAAATTTTGACAAGGGGACATTCTAGGATGGTACATGAGATCCTAGTTATGAGGGTTTTCCAACATTGTAAGTATTTTGCAAGGCTTTCTCCTCCTTTTTACTTGGTATGAACTAGGTTTATGATAGATAACTCAGTCTCAACAAGATGACTATATTGAGCCACAAAGGCTTCAAAAAGATCAGCAAAGGTTTTAATGGTACCCTGGGGTATACAATAGAACCATTCAAGGCCCAGTCTCCCTAAGCTTTTTGGAAAATGTCGCATGAGGAATACATCATTATAGGCCACTGCTTGGCAATGCATGTAAAATTCTTCAAAATGTGTGACTGGATCACTCTTCCCTCTAAATTTATCAAACTTGGGGATCTCAAAGTGTTTAGGAAAGGGTGTCATCATGATGGTTTTGTCAAAAGGATATGGACCATAATTTTTTAATTTAAAAATTGTGTTGCTTGTGTCATCTTTAAGGGCTTTAAGAGAATTTTTCATCTCTTCCCATTCAGAGTTTATAGGTGGGGTAATGGTTGCCCCTGGTCTAAGTGTCCTCCATATGGGATATGTAGCAGATGTTGAAGGTTGATATGGGAAACCCTAACTTCCATATGGTGGTTTTGGAAAAATAGGTTATACAATTAGTGGGATGGATGCTATGGGTTTTTGGAATGTAGTTTGTGCATACTGCTATATCTATTGGGTAGAATGTGGATGAGGAGGGTAAGTATGAGGTTTTTTCCCTACTAGATAACTCTATGGGGATACTTGGGCATAATGCTGATGATTATGGCTGTAAAGATGGTAATGTTGGCAATACTTGAACCATGCTTTGGGAATGTATACTTTTCCCAATATAGGTTGGTTGTGCTCTTGCTTGAGAGAAAAATTAACTATTAAAAAGGGCAAGGTAATTAATGTGGGGAAGAGTGTTCATAGTAGGATATTGTAGTGGAGGGGTGATTTGGCTATTGCCTAAAGGTGGCATGGAAAAATAGTTGGTCATGGGTGTTAACAAATAGATTTGAGGAGTGAAGGATGAGAGTGACTAAGGTATGGGTGTAGTGTTGAAGGGGAGGCTAGTGGTAGGCCTGTGTGCCATACCAACACTCCAAGGCCCTAAAGGGAATGAGGTAGAAGTAATTTGGCTACTAACAAATGGATTTCTAGTGATTTTGGGTGGTATGGAAGATGAGGTATTTGACCCTAGTGGAGGCATTTTGATAGTGGATGGATTGGATATGTTTTGAGATGGAAGGGAAAATGCAGTGTTGCTCAATGTGAAAGGGGGATTTTGTGATGTAGGGAGATGGGTGGTGGAAGTGGATGTAGATGATACACTTGGAGTTGGTTGATATGTGGTATGTACTACGGGTTGAGTGAGGATGGGATGGGTGTTTTGTGGAATGGGAGAAGTCACCTGGGTTGAGGGTATATCTGGGTCTGCTAGTTCTATCTATGGTGGTTGGTACCCATTTTTGGGTGAAGAGAAAGGATCATGAGGGATAGGTGACCCCACAAATGGTGGTTACCACCCAAATAGAGGATGCATAGGATTCGTAATGTTGGTAGGTGTTGGGTGTCCAAACTCAAAGGCATCGACATTGTCGCTTAAGAAATTTGCCATGATGGTTTACTTATTTTGATCTATGATGGAATTAACAATGGTTGCATGGCTAGGTTGTTTCATGAAAGCATCAATATCTATGCAAGAACATGTCTCTTTAGGTTTTTGTGGTGGTGGATCCAATGGTGTCATGGAAACTATGTGGTATAGTTGAGCCCAAGTTGTTCCACTACTATGACTGGGATCCATATCCTTCTTTTTCATGTGTTCTTACCAAAATAGGTGGTGGTTGGCATGAAAGGATAACTTCCCTAAGGGTGAAATGAAAAAAAGGATGATGACAAGTATTTGTAAAAAGGTGATTTTCCTAAGTATGACTAGGGTGGATTGATTTCCTAAAATGTAAAGAGGAGTGGGTGTAAGTGTGTTTAATGATACCTTAGGGACCTAAATGATATGGTACTAAGTGAAGGATATTGTGTTTCCCTTAAGTGTGATCTTGAAATTATGATGGTGATATCCAACTCTAAAGTAGCCTTATGTCTATTTCTGGGAGACAAAGAAGGATCAAGTGTGTAGCCTAACGTTTGGCTCAAGGTGATGTAGGACACAAATGACAAGCTATCTTAGACAATGCTTAGTTTCAAGGATAACTATGATGGTGAGATGAATGGAAATTTTCTTTAGGGAAACAAATCCTAATGAAGTGATGCTAAAATTTTTCTAAGTGGATAAATAGTGGAAGATTTTAGATAACCTAAGGTTGATGTTAAAATGGAAGGAGGTGACTCTATTTTAAATACTTGAATGGGGTAGTGGTTTTATGTGAAGTGCTAAACCTATGAGGAGATGAGTGCATAAGTGTGTGTGGAAAAAGGACCTAATCAGAGTGCATAACACTAGAGTTATTGATAAGGCTATGGTTGACACCTCATCGGAGAGTTAGGTTCTGAATTTTGTAATCCCACTCAGTTTGTAATGCAATGTCTGCACCATCTTTCTCAACATGGTTGAGTTTTACAATCCTTGGGTTGGGGGTATATTTCTTGTTTTCTTCTATTTCATTATAAATTAGTATTTGTGTAAGTTTGGCTTTTTCAAACTTGGTCTCAATTTGGCCTAACATGAGATAACTTTAAGAGATTTGATTGCAATTATGGGGTTTTATAGGCAGTGACTATGCTAAGTATACCTTTCAACCTTGGATTGGAAACATAAATCTGTTGTAGAATAGATAAGTTTCCAAAAATGGTAAAGTAGTGAAGTGGGGTAAACTAAGCTTTAGGATTTTTTGTGAATGAACTTGCTAACAATCATTTTGAACCAAGATAGGGAGGAACTATTTTTGAAGACAAATGTGTTATTTTCAGTCAAGTAGGATAGTTTTGAAAAAGGTAAAGCTTTGAACCAATGAGGCAAAATTTGTTGCGAATGGACTTGCTAACAACTATTTTTGAAACAATGAGGGAATATTTTTATCATGATGGATTATGAACAAACAGTTTCTCAAAGGACAAAGCAACTTTGAGAAAGACAAACAAGTGATCTCTTTAGCAAAAGGATTTGATAGTAACCATATAATTGTGTATATGTTTACAAATGTTTTTCATGGGTCTTGAGCACAAATAAGACACTTCAAACACACTCTTTATCCCTAAGGTCAATTTTTTGGTTACAATATGCTATTCAACGGCCCACAACTTGGTGTCTCCTAATTCTAGTACAATATGTACCTCTAATCAAAGAGGTGAGTCGATTGACAAATGATACACATCAAAGAATCTTCAAGGCATGGTAAATAGAAGTTCCCCTTCTGCAAGAACAACTACCCTTGGAGATGAAACCCAAGTGGCCTTATGCCTCTACTAGGGGAGCACAATAGTGAGTAATCTTAAGGGATGTTGTTTCCCTTGCATCGTGAATGAAACTACCATAGATAAAATTGAGAATTTTTGACTAAAAGAGGGTTGTAAATGGGTTTATAGAGTCTCGCCAAATGGTTGTTAAGTATGTGATCCACTTAAGCATCTATTTCGAACATGCTACAATCATGGGAAAGTTTTCCCACCTCGAGCTACCACCAAAAACACACTGTCCAAACTTGAGTGATAGAGTGAGAAATTTTACCTTTCCCCTCATTTATATACCAGCCAAACTTTTTACTTATTTGAGCTTCTCACCAAAGGGGACATGCTTCCTAGAGGTGGATAAACTCACCAGAAGCACTCCTAGATTGTTGTGGATGATCTTGCTAACAACTTTCAGTATATGCATCATTTAATTTAAGGTCTTAAGATGCAAAAAGAGAGAGAAGGACAAGATGTGCTAGAGTGCACAATCTCAAAACATGCAAGACATTTGATTCATTCCTATTTGAATGCTTCAGTGTATCCTAACAAACTAGTTTTTGAAGAAACACATGATCTTAGCATTCAATTGTTCATTCCAACTTTACAGCAATGGTCAACAAAAGGAAATTGAGTCAACAAAGATAAATCACACATGACATCTTTGAAAAGGATGGAATAAGAATGAGTTTATCCTTAAGGCATTCAAGATTTTATGAGTTCATTTTAAGCACTAAAATTGAGGCGTTCGCACATAATGTTCATTTTCACCTTTAAATAAAGTGTTCATTGCACTGGTTCAATTTTGAGTACTTGACATTCAAGAGTGGATTTGTTTAAATAAACTATCCAAGCATTCCAATGAAAAAGTATTCTAAAATCTAGGCATGCATTCCATGAAAAAGAAAAAAATGTTTATTTTAGAGCATTGAGAGATGCATTTTCTAGCAAACACTTAAGGAAACTTGCAGAAACCTATTAGTGTTCTGCTCCACTAGATACCTGTAGAAACAAAGTCAAACAATGATATCATGTACATAAATACCAATCCCATGGGTTTAGAATTCATTCTTGTGTTGCAAGAATGAGGTTGAGAGGTAGCAAGATTGTGGTAAGGAAAACTGGTGAAACCGCAAAAAAATAGGCCATGGGAAAAAGTTCAAAGAGTGATCCCGTAAAAAGGCAATCTCAAGGGTCTTTTTGGGAGTGTTCCCACTGACATATTTGTCTGTGAGTTTAACAAAGGAGTGAAGAATTGGATAATCCTGGTCAACAAGAAAGTTCAAGCATTCCCACAAGTCTACAGAAGTGATCCCGCTAGTAAAGACAGCCATTCCTGTGGGAATAGAATCAGCAAGAATGAGAAAGGTGCTATAATGACATGTAGTTTGTTTTAGAGCATAGAGCGACCTCGCCTTTGCAAGAACATGTTCCCACAGGTTTAGGTAGTGATCCTATAATTGCATGTTCATGATTTCACATTTCTAGGATCATGAACAAAATGTGTGAAAAGTTTGCCTAAGTTTGAATTTTCTTCTATGGCTGGGATAGCAATTCCTGATAAGAGATTTTGGTGCCTACAAACAATATTAAAGAACCACTTTCATGCACAAAAAAACACAAAAGGTCAGTTGGTTAGTTCAATCATTAACAAGAAAAAGTGAGATTGCGATGACCCGAATGCGGGGTCCCATTGGGTGTGCCAAAATGTATCACCTAATCTCATTATTATAAAAGGAATACTAATACTAACAAAAGCATTCACAATAACCAAATAAGTAAACACTTATGATAGGATGAGGTTATCACCAAAAGGAAGGCAAACCAAGAATAGCAAGCTCCTTGGGCATAACCTATGATGACGAAGTTATGTCCCTGATGGGATAGCAGATGTATGCTCATGTTGTGCTCAAGCTTCTAAAGGATGGGGGTTTCTACCATGTAGGTATATGGATGAGGGTTTTGAAAATGGATTTATGGATGGATTTTAGCATTATGATGGTATTTTGATAGTTTTTAAGCTCTCAAAATAGCATTATAAGTTTTCATAAAAGCAGATTGATGGATTGTGAGAGGGAAGGGCTTTATTTATAGGCTAAGGGGTAGAGAAATGGAGGGTCAAGATGCAAGGATGGAAGAATGGTGAGGGAGGGCTAAGATGCTTTGAAAGGGAAGCACGTAGATTATGCTTGTTTAGAGCCAATAGGGGAGTGACAATTGTCACAAGGAGGATGAGTGTGAGAGGATGGGTTAAGAGTTGGTCAAAGGGAGTAATGAGGTAGGTTGAGTGTGTAAGAGGGATGTAAGAGCCATTAATTTTATTGGATGGGGATGGAAGAGGATAAGGAAGATATTTTGACTTTGGTTTGGGTTAGCAAGTCTTAGCCCTTGCTTAAAGTTGTGCACATGTTTAGGAGAGGGATTAGGATTAGCTTAGGAAGGGGGCTAGGGGGCAAGTGGCTTAGCTTTGATGGAATGGGTTAGTTAGGAGGCTAAGTGAGGTTAGTGCAGGTGAATGGGTTGGATTAGGGATAAAGGTAGGGTTTTAGGGATGTTTTAGGGGTTTGGATATTTTATTAAATGATTTATTTAATAAAATGGGGATATGGGATTAAATTAAATAGATTTGAGAATTAATTTAATTTAGTAGAGGAATAGGGATTTAATTCATAATTTGATTTTTTGTTACCATTTGATTTTATCAATTGGACTATAGTTAATTTAATTAATTAATTAACTAGGGGATGATGATTAATTAATTAATATTTAATCAATAATGTCCTAGGAGATGACTAAATAAGAGTACCTAGTGATGTAATTAGATTTAGGTGTCTTCAAGTGCAAGAGGAAAAGAGGAAGAATGAACTCACCTTGAAGAACTTGAAATTGAACTAGTAAATGATGATAATAACTCCATTCATATAATGAAATTGAAACAATGTGCAAAATGCATAAAATAAAATAAAATTTGTTATTATTTTGAAACATGTAATTATGAACATGAAATACAAGAATTTAATGGATTTGTGAACTAATGCAATCCATGTATATAATGTATATCTATACAAGAAGAATCTAACCAAAATCAAAAGGATATCCAAATTCATAGATTTTAGCAATGCAATGTAAATACCTACAAAATAGATCCATATATTTAAATGCATAGTAAGGGAATCTAACACACATTAAAATGGAAATATTATGAATCAGGATTACTAAAATGTAAATTAGAAATAGTGAGAAACTAGGTGAAGATCACTCACTAAATCATATTAGGCATTGGAATAAAAATACACTTTGATTAGCACAACCCAAAAAGGATGATCTGGGAAAAAAAGGGATTTAGGTAAATCCTTATTGAATTAAGTGTGATTATGAAATATAAAATGAATTTATAATATGGTAAAGGAAATTAAAAACAACAAGATACAATATCAAATATAATGTATTAAAATTATGTGCAAGAGGAAAAGAGGAAGAATGAACTCGCCCTGAAGAACTTGAAATTGAACTAGTAAGTGATTCATGTAAAAACCAATCTTGCTTCTCCCCCAAGCTCTCCCTCGGGATCTCCTTAAGTCATACACCTGACCAAATTAGGCCTCTACTCACCCTATTCTCTTTAGGACTCTAATCAAGTAGATCCTAAACCTTTCAATTTGTACACATCAACCTAGTAGAACAATCTTGCTTGCCAACCCTCCTTCAATAGAAATAACCTTGAATGATCATTAGACTTCACAAATGGGTGGATAGTCATCTAGGAATGCACTTGGATACCCCACAAGATCCTCAACCAAAATCAATCAAAAAAAATCCTAATCGAGTTCCAACTCTTAAGCAAAAATATACTCAAAGGCTTGAAATATGGCTACAAGAATTAGCCCTCCAAATGTAGAAAATCCCAAATATCTTGAAAATTTTCTTAACAAGGAATCAAAAAAACCACCATTCCAAGTACCCTTTTTAGAGACCTTAATGATTTTTTGGGTCTAGGGTTCCCAAATTGTTTGTATTGTACGAGCACAATTTTAGCGTTAAAACAAGGGTTTCAAGGGTTTGGCATGTTGTCTAATAGAAAGAGTGTTTTTCCTTCCTTAGGACTCACACCAAGGATTCCCATTTGGTTTGGGGTTACTCCACAACACCTTATAACATCATCCAATCTTAGGTTGAAGTATCAGCAATATTCAACCACTCCCATTCCACTTTCTCTGCTTTGTGATCACTATCCAAGTTAATAGGACTTTCCTAGGGCATCACTTCAAATACACCTCCTTAGCTTTCCAAGGCCCCATATCCATTGTAGATAATTTACATGGATTCATGTTCCAAATCCCAAAATATTGTATTGGTACTACAGTGGGAAGTCGTCCTATGACCCCATTTGTGCAAGCAGCTTGATTCAGAACAACAGACTAATAGGAAATAATATATTTATTTCAAGCAGTCTAAACCTTACAAAATGAAGAAATAAAGTTTTATAGTATCCTAAATATATCCACTCTAACACCTCCAAAACAAAAAGTTCCAAATCTAATCCATCTACATGCCAAATCCACACAAAAGCTTAAAAATGTTAAAGAAAACTTATTGCTTAGTCCGTACAATGCAAAAATCAACTTCACAAACCCCTTGAGCAGGTTGAGAATGGCCTCATATAGGCTTTCCACCCATGCTCCTAACCTTTTAAAATATTTATAACACCTTCTAGAAAAAGTTGCTCGAAATGCAAGAAAAGTTGTCAATGTTGTAATTGACAACATTGATAACAATTGAGCAACTTAGCAACTTTTACATCTTATGGAGTTAAGTCCTCAAACTTGATTCAAAAGTCATGAAACCTTGTATAATGTCCAAATAGGACTAAAAACACCTAAATATGGCCTTATAACCTCTAGTTAACCATTCTACCCTTCTAGGCCTCAAAACACCTATGTTGGCCTAGTGACCAACTTTTGGCTATCTAGGATTTCCAAACCTAACACCTTACCTTCTTAGGACTACATGAGTCCCTTTATTCACCTAGTTATTTGGCTAGTACCACAAGAAAAAATCCCAAAGGGAGCCCTAGGTCTTCCTTAGCCCACCTAAGTGCCCCTGCACCATACTCCTCCATAGAGAAAAGCTCTGTCACTCCTGTGGATAGTAGATCTTTATTGATGCCCAATTTTTTGAAGTCTCCCTCAACAATAAATGTGGCTTCTAAGTCTAGTTTGTCTTTTCACTTGAGAAGGTGCTCTATGTGCACCTTTTTTCTAGTGGCTTTCTTGACTCTTAAGCTTAACACCCTTTCAACATCCAACTTGGTAGTGGAGGGGACTATTGCAAGTTCCAAGTCATCCTAAAGTCCTTGATTGATGGTAGGGTCAGGAGACAATGTTCCTTTAAACTAAACCAAGTCTTGCACATTGAAAATTGGAGATATGCCCAAATCTGATGGTAAATCCACCTTGGATGCATTTGCCCCATATTTGGCTATGATCTTAGAAGGTTCTACTCTCTTCATCTGCAACTTAGCAGGTACACCTTTCTACAATCTTCCCTTGTTTAAGTGCACCATGAAATAATCCCCAATGGAGAATTGAATGTCCTTTCTCCTTTCATCTATCTTGGCTTTTAGCTTTTGGGTATTTTCTTGAATAGTCTTTTTAACTTGTTCTTGTATCTCTTTCATAGTTTGGGAAAAATCCTCACCATGACCACTCCTATGCTCCATTCCTCCAAGATTCCTCAACTCACACACACCTCTAGGATGCATACCATAGAAAATTTCAAAAGGTCTTCTACCTATGGTTCTATTCCTACTATCATTGTAGACATACTCTACTTGGGGAATGATGGCATCCCAATTTTTCCCATACTCCTTAGTTAGGCATCTTAAAAGATTACCTAGCAACCTGTTGACCTTAGTCTAACCATCAGTTTAGGAGTGGTATGCTAATCCAAAGGAAAAATTTGTGCCAAGTCTTCCCCACAAAGTCTTCCAAAAGTGACTCATGAATTTCACATCTCTATCTAAAACTATTCTCAATGAAAGGCCATGAATCCTCACAACCTCTTTGAAGAATAGATGGGAAGTGTGGCTTGCATCATTAGTATTCTTGCATGGAATAAAGTGTCCCATCTTGTTGAACCTATCAATAACTACATAGATACTATCATAGCCATGTTTTTTCTTTGGGAGCCTCATAATAAAATCCATGCTCACACATTCCCATGGCCTATTTGGAATTGGTAAGGGTTGATAGAGACCTGCATTTTTCATCCCTCCTTTAGCTTTCATGCATACCATGCACTATTCCGCATACTTTGTCACATCTCTAACTATTTTTGGCGAGTAATAGAATCTTTGGACCAGTTCTAAGGTTTTACTGACCCCAAAGTGTCCACTTAGACTCCCATTATGTTTCCCATGTATTAGGTTCTCTCTTGTTGATCCCCTTGGCACACACAATTGATTACCCTTAAAGAACAACCCATTTTGTAAGGTAAACTTAGAATATTTTCTATGAAAGTGGTTCTCAAAATCTGAGCATACCTTATAGGCATCTCTAAAGTCTTCATCCTCCTTACAGAGACTCTTGAAGCTCTCTATTCTAATGCTATGTAGTTGAACTTCTTGAGATATCAACACCCTCCTTCTCAATACATCTACCCCTTTATTCATTAGTCCTTTCTTGTGCTTGATTGTAAAAGTGAATGCCTACAAGTATTCCATCCACTTCAAGTGCCTATTTCCCAACTTTTCTTGAGTTTTGATGTAGCTTGGGGCCTAATTATTAGTGAATACAAAGAAAATTTTGGGTAATAGCTAGTGCCTCCACTTCCTAAGAGACTAAACTAAGGTATAGAGTTCAAGGTTGGGAAGAATAATTCTTATTGGCCTCATTATTTTTTTCACTAAAGAAGGCTATTGGCCTACCTTCCTGACTCAATACTCCCCCTACTGCTAGGCCACTTGCATCACATTCTAAGGTGAAGAGTTTCTCAAAACTAGGTAGTTGCAAAATAGGTTGGGTAGCTACTTGCTTCTTCAGCATTTCAAATGACTTTTCAGCTTTCAAGGTCAACCTAAACCTGGACTTGACTCCACCTTTTATGGTCTCTAGAAAAGTTGCACATATGCCACTAAAGTTTCTAATAAACTTGCTATATATTTGAGCAAGACCATGAAAAATTATTACCGTAGTTGAAGTGGTAGGTGGTGACAAATTGAGGATTACAACAACCTTCTCTTGGTCCATCTTCAAGGTTCCCTTAGACAGCACAAATCCTAGGTACACTATCTCTTTCTTGAAGTCACACTTATCAAGATTGATGGCAAGTTTCTCTTTATGAAACCTCTAGAATACTGCCTCCACATGCTTGATGTGTTATTCCTTAGTCTTGTTGAAGATGAGTATATCATCTAGATACACAACTACAAATCTTCCTGTGAATTCTTTAAGCACTTCTTTCATGAGCCTCATGAATGTGCTAGGATCATTTGAGAGACCAAATGGCATCACTAGCCATTCATAGAGCCAATCTGTGGTCTTGAATTTTGTTTTCCATTCATCTCCCTCCTTAATCCTAATTTGGTGGTATCCACTCTTCAAATCTAGTTTAGTGAAATGCATTGCTTCTCCAAGGCAATCCATGAGATCCTCAATCCTAGGTATGGGAAACCTATACCTGATTTTGATCATATTTACGGCTCTTGAGTCTGTACAAAATTTTATTTTTCTCCTTTCTTGGATTCTAATACCACAAGTATTGTACATGGTCTTATGCTCTTTTGAATCATACCTTGGTCCATCAATTCTTGCACCTACCTTGCCACTTCCAAGTTTTGGTCTGGAGTGAGCTTGTATGTTTCCTTGTTAGGTAGGGATGCACCAGGAACAAAGTCAATTTGGTGACTTATGACCCTTCTAAGTGGTAGGGTGGAAAGAGAACCATCACTTACTATATCCTTATATTTCTCAAGCAATTCTTGTACCTCCCTTGGTAATGGCTCTTTGATTGTGTTCTCCTCTCCTTTGGACTTTACTAATATTGCATAACTCTAGCACTCCTCATCCTTGAGGTCCTTGACAAATTCCTTACCACTACACAACAAGACACTAGGTGCATTGGTCTATGGCTCTTCTCCCTCCAACAAAGATTGGATTTTGAATTTCCTACCTCCCCTCTTAAATGAGATGGAATTTGTCCTCCCATCATATACTTCTTCTCTATCAAATTTCCAAGGTCTACCCAATAGCAGATGGCAAGCATCCATAGGTAGGATGTTGCACATCAATTTGTCCTTATAACCTACAATGGAGAAGTCCACCCAAGTCTTCTCATTGACTAGGATACTATGTCCTTTGTTGAGCCAAGTAACCTTGTAGGGATTCACATGTGATACCTTAGGTATTTTAAGCTTTTCTACTGCTTCCTCTGATATTATGTTGTTACTAGATCTAGATTCTACTACCACTTTACATACCTTCCCTAGGATCTTACATCTAACCCTAAATAGTGCCCTTTTATGCTTAGGCTCATCAGGAGCAGATTCTTTAAACAACACCCTTATAAACGTAAATTTCTCTCCCTTTTCTAATTCTATATGGTCTATTTCAGAGTCCTTTTTGTAGTTTTCTTCTTGGACATATGCTATCCTCTTGTCTTGGTTAGAAGAAGAGGGTTTTTCAAGGCATCTATATGTAGGGTGGCCTAATTGACCACAATTGTAACACTTCATACTAGCAAAGTATGAGTTACTCCTGCCTGATCCTCTACCCCTATTAGAGCCTCCTTGGTTACCACTTCTCTACTATGACCCCCTCTACGAGTGCTTTCAATGGCTTCTCTGTCAACTTTTTCTCACTTTAGTTCCTGTGTTCACTTCCTCTACTTTGGTAACCTCCTCTTTGTCCTCTTTGGTTCCTTCACTTACCCCTATATTTAAAGTTAGCATCTCCTTTCTTCCTATTCTTTTCCTCCACCTTTAAGGCTAGTTGATAAAACCTTTGAATAGTGGTGGGTGCCCACAAACTAAGTTTCGCTTAGATGTTCCATTTTAGACCTCCTAACTATATAGCCATCTTTATTGGATCCTCTTCTTTCTTTTTGGATCTAAGAGAAAGCCTATGAAACTCTTCTTTGTATGAGGTCACATCTAGATCTTTTTTCTTTAGTTCTTGTCTTCTTTTATGGATTTGGATTTCAAAGTCTTCTAGTAGAAAGTTCTCCTTCAACTTAGTAACCATGGCATTCTGGTTGGCTATGATTGTTTCCCATGTTGATTTTCTCATCTTGTACATACTCCCACCATGTCAATGTTGAGCCTTTGAGTCTTAACTTAGCCACTTTGACCTTATGTGCCTCTGATACCCCTTCACACTCAAAATGGTTCTTCATGCCATCCAACCAATCCATTACTACATCAATATCCATCTTTCCACTTAAAAGTGGCACACCTTCCCAATCTTTCCCCCTAAGGCTTTAATAGCCTTCAAGAAGGGCTCTTCATTTAAGATAGGATCAGGTTTGGGTACAACATCCTCTTCTACTACCTCCTTACCCTTCTCATTGTCTTCCTCTTCCTTCCTTTTAGTTGCATCAATAACTTCTTCCAATTTTTTCTTCACCTCTTCCAAGGCTACTTCAAGGAGTCTATTCTTCTCCTTTTTCTCATCAACTTCTTTGGCTATCTCTGCATTAGTTACCATACTAGACTCACCCACTAATTCTCTAGTAGTTGCAAACATAGACCACTTTTCCCAAGTCTTGAACTTTCTCTCATACCACTCTGATGTGAAAACCAATCTTTCTTCTCCCCTACGCTCTCCCTTAGGGTCTCTTTAGGTCATACAACTAACCAAATAGGGCATCTACTCACCCTATGCTCTTTATGACTCTAACCAAGTTATCCTAAACCTTTCAATTAGTACACATTAACCTAGTAGAACAATCTTTCTTGCTAACTCTCCTTCAACACAAATAACCCAAAATGATCCTTACTCCCCAAATGGGTGGACAGTCATCCAAGAATATACGTGGACACCCCACAAGATCCTCAACCAAAATCATTAAAAAAAAACCCTCATCGAGTTCCAACTCTTAAGCAAAAATACACTCAAAGGCTTGAAATAGGGTTACAAGAATTAGCCCTCCAAATGCAAAAAAACTCAATTATCTTGCAAAAATTCTTAACAAGGAATCCAAAAAACCACCATTCCAAGTACTCTTTAAAATACCTTAAGGATTTTTGGGGTCTAGGGTTCCCAAATTGTCTATACTATATAGGTACAATTTTAGCCTTAAAACAAGGGTTTTGAGGGTTTGACATGTTGTTTGATGGAAAGAGTATATTGACTTCCTTAGGACTCCCACCAAGGCTTATCATTTGGTTTTCGATCACTCTACAACACCTTCTAACATAATCCAATCTCAAGTTGAAGTATCAACAACATTCAACCACTCTCATTCCATTTGCTCTGCTCTGTGATCCCTAACCAAGTTACCAAGACTTACCTAGCACATCACTTCAAATATACCTCCTCAGCATTCCAAGGCCCATCTCCACTATACACAATATACATGGAATCATTTTCCAAATCCCAAAAGGTCATACAAGTACTACAGTGGGAAGTGACTCTATGACCCCATTTATGCAAGCAACTTGATTCAGAACAGCAGAATAATAGGAAACAAAATATTTATTTCAAGCACTCTAAACCTTACAAAATGAAGAATTAAAGTTGCAAAAAATCCTAAATATATCCACTCTAACACCTCTAATACAAAAAGATTCAAATCTAATCCATCTACATGCCAAATCCACACAAAAAGCTTAAAACTATTAAATAAAACTTGTTGCCTTGTCTATATAATGCTCAACTTAACCAACCCCTTGAATAGGTTGAGAATGGCCTCATATAAGCTTTCCACCTGCACTCCTAACTATTTTAAATAGTTATAACACCTAGATAAAGTTGCTCAAAATGCAAGAGAAGTTGTCAATATTGTCATTGATAGCATTCACAACAATTCAGCAACTTTTACATCTTATGGAGTTAAGTCCTCAAACTTGCTCCAAAAGTCATGAAACCTTTTATAATGTTCAAATAGGAGTTAAAAAAAATAAATATGGCCTTAGAACCTCTATTTGACCATTCTACCCTTCTAGGCCTCAAAACACCTATGTTGGCCTAGTGAACAGCTTTGGGCTATCTGGGATTGTCAAATGTAACACCTTACCTTCTTAGCATTAAATGAGTCCCTTTATTCACCTAGTGGTGTGTCTAGCATCACTACAAGCCAAAATCCAAAAGGGATCCCTAGGTCTTCGTTATCCCATCTAGGTGCCCCTACACCAATGATGATAACAACTCCATTCATATAACAAAACTAAAACAATGTGCAAAATGCATAAAATAAAATAAAAATTGTTATTATTTTGAAATATGCAATTATGAACATGAAATACAAGAATTCAATGGATTTGTGAACTAGTGCAATCCATGTATATAAGGTATATCTAGACAAGAAGAATCTAACCAAAATCAAAAGGATATCCAAATTTATAGATTTTACCAATGCGATGTAAATACCTACAAAATAGATCTATATATTTAAATGCATAGGAAGGGAATCTAGAACACAAATTAAAATGGAAATATTATGAGTCAGGATTACTAAAATATAAATTAGAAATGGTGAGCAATGCTTGGATGTAGATTACTTTCCGAATCATATTAGGCATTGGAATAAAAATCCATCAGGTTTAGCACAACCCAAAAATGATGAAGGTATTCGAAAGCAAGATCTACAAAAAGGGGGATTTAGGTATTCTTTATTTAATTAAGTGCAATTATGATATGTAAGATGAATTTATAATATAGTAAAGGAAATAAAAAATAACAAGATATAATATCAAATCTAATATATTAAAAGTAAATGCAAGAGGAAAAGAGGCAGAATGAACTCACCTTGAAGCTAAGGGAAGAAGAGTAAAATTTAAATTAGGTTTTGATTATCATAGAGCTATCAAAATTAAAAATAATTTTGGATCTAGAACTCTCACACCTGCAAGTTTGGATTTTGAAAATTCTATATCCAAAGGACAATGTCAAACAAAGTTGACCTTATCCTAGAGATTTTGAATCTGATAATATCTATAAAGGATTTACAAATGGTTCTATAACTCCTAAAATTTACATTGAAAACTCCAAAATCCTATTCGTACACACAAAAAGAAGGATAAATTTGATGTGGAAATGTACTTTCCTTAAACCTTGAAATTGAATTGTATAAGGAAAGATAAAATGTAAGCTAGATCTAAAACATAAATTACTTTATACCTTAATGATGAAATGCCTCTCTGAATATGAGTACAAGTATTGATACAATATATTGGAATCAAAAAATCCCAATAGGAAATCATGAAACAAAACTTTCAAATAGTGAATGTTGTAGTTTTCCACAATTTTGGATTGAGCAAGAAAGAGAAGAGGAAGGCTTGAAATGCTTGATGACTTCCTTTGTTGAAAAGGTCAAATAACTAAGAGGGGGTGGATAAGTTATTCCAACATAGAATCAAAAAAATTCTCACCTATCACTTACACTTAAAAATATCCACTTCTACTTAAGATCTTTCAGTTAAATCACAAAAATATATCATTGGAAAGATAAAATGTGAAAGAAAAATTGCATAAACACAATGACCACTAGTTTTACATGGAAAACCTAACTAGGAAAAATCACAAAGAAGTTAACTCTCATGAAATGATAACAAAAATGGTCAAGTTGAGATAAATTAAATATTTTTGTACAATAGGTCTAACTGTTAAGAAGTAAAGTCCACACTATGATAAGATAAAATAATACACCATAACACAATGATTTATTGACTATGGAAATCCTTGATCATAGGGAAAACCCTAATGGAGATGGTACCCACAAGATAGTGTACTAATATATATGCTTTGTGAAAGGATGTGACCCTCTTGGGAGCCAATTACAATGCATTCAGTATAATAGTCCTTGTTAGAGGATTGGTCCCTATTAGGAGACCATGAACCCTTGTTAGAAGGTTATAAACCTATTAAAGGTTAATAGGGAAACAACTAGACCCATTGTCTAAATTGCTCTAGCAATTGTGATGATCAAACTTAAAGATAACATATCCAAATCAAGTGAACTAATTGATCTACAACTTACTTTCCAAAATGGTTCCTTGTTAGTAACCAATATGAGCATGGTTTTAAAACTTGGAGTTTGTGTTTTTGAACCACTTTGAACCTTAGTTCAAAGTAGTTTGAAATGGTTCAATGGTTCAGATAACCCATTTTGCAGGTTCAATATAATCGAAGTAAAACTTCAAGTTCAGATTTTTTGAACCACTTCGAACTAAAGTTCGAAGTAGTTCAAAGTGGTTCGATAGTTCAAGGCAATTTGAAATGCAGAATGGCTAGCTCAAGAAAGTTCAAAATTTTTCCAAAATTCATAATTCAGTTTCAGTTAGCCCAACAATTTTAGAAGATGCGAGGTGCAGAGTTTTTGAACCACTTTGAACTGAGGTTCGAAGTAGTTCAAAGTAGTTCAATGGTTTAGTAGTTCAACACACAGATTCAGAATCAAGGCTCAGGCTCAAAAATGTCAGCACCAATGATTTAGAGCAGAGGTATAAGGATCATTTAATCGAGTTGCAATATTGGATATGATGAAATTCCAAGCCCGATTTTCTTCTCATATGTGAATACTCTGCATTTTCAAAGTAATGCATCATGTTTTTGTTGAGAAAGTCGCGGCAATCCACATTTTCACTTGACAAAAATTTAAAGGAACGGTAACGAAGTTGTAAAGAAAACATATCTCATTCCATGTAGAATTCTCATAAAAGCTTGATACAAGTTTGATGAAGGAAACATTCTATATCTTGTCGGTGTTTTCATCTACTTCTATATTAGATAATCATGTCAGTGCTATATTCAAAGAGTTTGAAAAGATCAAACCAAGCCATAATTTGGAGGTGATTGAGCCATGTCCAGGGACGCACATGGTCTTCTCATTGAAATGTTCATGGCAGAGACAGAGCATCAATATATTATGCATGGATACCCAATATCTACCTTCATCGGTAGTGGCTACATTATGAATAGCACGAGGTGCACAGATTTAAGTTTGGGCCACAAAGCCAATACCTGGGTCATATTTATGGGCTCATGTATATCAAAAGTGATTTCCAAAATGCTATAAGATTGATTGGGCAACAAAATTTATTGCAGCAAAATAATGCTATTAACAGGGAGACATGTTCAAAATGGTGTCCAATGATCAGTGGTTGGGAATTTTAATTCAGCAAGTCAGATTTTCTGACAGTCATATAGACCCTCAAAGAGTGACCCGTAACTTTTGACTCAGACATTATTTTCAAAATCTCCTTGGTGAGAATATGGCGAACTGGAATAGTGATAACATATCCAAAATTTAGAATGATCCAATAGTGGGATAATTAGTTATTCCTCCCGTACCAAGACCTATTTTTGCTGACAGAGTTATTTTAAATCTGCCCAGCATCAAGAATATTTTTATATTGGGATAATGTAATCATGTGCCACTTGTCTAAGTCTCATTTAACATGTCAAATTATCTTTATAAAACTTTTTGCATCAATTTTTTATAAGGTTATTAAAATATTAATGAGAGAACATAAGAAGAGGAAGGTGGATAGTCAAATTCCAAGAATCAGTTATGCAAACTGAAAATACACATCAACCGGCTATTTATGAAGGTATTTTCAAACCACAAACAGTTCCACTTTCTGTGGGGTTTTTTAGACTTTGGGCTGTAGAACAGAGGAGTTGGATCGAAAGTTTCATTTGCTGGGAGAGAAAAAACAAAGTTTTGTTTAATTTTCCAAACTATGAGCTGGAAAACAAGGGATATTTTGATTTTGAATGTATGCACGGAGAGGGAATTCAGGTTTCCTTTCAGTTAGTGATTTAGATGTATGATGTAATGAGAACTTTGTTGTTTCAAAATTTTTAGAGGAGGGAGACTCAGAAGATAATTGCATACCAGAACTTTGAGTCTAGGCAATTTTCTTTCCACTGAGTGTTATCTTTGTATGACTTTCAATTTTCTCTAAATGCATTTATGTCATGGCTTTTTGAATATATTTGATTTCAAAGTGTCTTTAAAGCTTTGATTCTTGCTTTCTCAAGCTTCATTCTCCTTGTAATGCTGCATGCAAATGGACTTTGTGTCATTTGTTACTTATTTTCTTTTAGTCATCCAGCTTTCCACTTCTGCTTTGTATTTACGAGTAGATGTTTGATATCCTTTCGTGCTTTCTGGTAAAAGTACCCATATTTAATTCATTGAATATCTTGTACGGGGAGTTGTACCTGATAAAAATTCAGAGGAAGGTTATCAATCCATGATAACCTATCCAACTGTTGGTGTCGATTTGTCCTTTCACTTGGGCATTCAGGGTCAAAATTGCATACATTTTCTCGAAGGACAATCTGTTCACTAACAGATTTTTGGCGACTCCACTGGGGACTGAGACAAAGATTTAAGTGCCTACATTTATTTCCTTAGTTTTATGATTATCTCCATGTGCAGGAGATTGGCGACTCTACATTTTCAACCTGGTGAATCTTTGATTGTGGAGTTCCAGTTTGTGTTATGGCAGCAGTTGTAACTCAACCATGGGGTGCTCAAATTGGACCATTTTCCTTGGCCCAATATTCAACCTTACCAAAAAGGTCATCAGAATTATTTCCCAAGTTTCATGGAGATAGAACACAAGATCTGGCTGATCATATCAAAGCATTTATTGTTGCATGCAGGATTCTTGGTGTACAGGAAGAAGATCTGTTTGTCAAATTGTTTATTCAAAGCCTTGTGGGAAAAGAAGTGGAATGGTTTCAGCATTTTCAAGATGGATGTATTACAACTTGGGATGATCTTAAGCAGAGATTTCTAGAAAGATTTCAGCCCACAATTAATTCCCATCAATTATTAGTGAACCTTCTTCAAATTCAGATGAAAGATGATGAATTTGTAAGGGAGTTCATTGATAGGTTTAATCAAACTATTGGTAAAATTCCTCTAGCCAACCAACCAAATGAAAGAAATCAGGTATACCTTTTTATTGATGCTATGGATGTTGAAGTCAAGTTTTGGTTACAACGCTTTGGAATGCAAAATTTGGTAAATGTGCAAAAAGAAGCAACCAGATTAGATGATGCTTTAATTCTTAGTGGTATGAAATTTATAAGGACTCCCCCAACAAAAGAATACCATTGTGGACAGCAATAGTACATTGATGAAGAAGCTACAAAAAAGAAGCACGTTCTAGAAGAAGCCAAACCTACTCCAAACATTACTCATTTTTAGAATCTGACAATTTTTAGTGATGGAGACTTTAAAGAACCCTTGTTGGCTGAAGATGGTACTTTAAAAATGTCAAGATTCTGCTGCGTGCATATTGAAAATAATGAGGAAGAGAAAAGCAATGCTAAAGAAATCCTAAATTCAGGTAACAAGGTTTTACTACATTCTTTCTTCAGCCAAGAAGCTAGATCTCTCAAATCCACAGGTATAGAATGTTATCTAGTTTCAAATGGTCCAGATGATAAAGATTTTCATAATGGTATTCAAAAGTTTAGTCTCACTGAAAGAATGAGTATTGATGATTCTTTGCATTCTGAAAATTGTAATCAGCCAATTAAAGAATCTATCATTTGTGATAATGAAGCAATATCATATTCTCCACCTAGATCTTGTGCTAATAATAAGATGACATATGTTGATGATAATGATTTTTCTAACTCTAAAGATTTGTTATACAATGTGAATGTTGAGATGGAATGGAAATATAACCACGCCTATGCAGTACCACAGCAATAAGAAAGATTAGTTATCAAAGACGACGACCTCGCTGTGAAAATTTTAGAATGTGGAAATGAGGTTGAGCACCATGATGATTTGATAAATGAAGAATTGGATGGGATGTTTGGTATACACAACAATGATGGTTTTCTTCCACAAAGTGAAGTTGAAAGTGATATGTCCTATTGTGAAAATGATGGTCATCTCATTAAAGAACCTTGTCAATCTAAAGATAGAAGTGATGTTTTTGATCAAATAAAGATGCTTTTGGATGAAGACACTCCCACAAAATTTCTTGTTGAGAAAAAGAGGTATGACACTGATTTCCAACCCAGTGGGGACTTGGCTGATGTGTTGAAGGATGTCCTTCTCAATGACGAAGAGGAAATTATAGATCAATTTCTATCATCACTTCAATTAGATCATCTCTTCCATAAAGACTCAAGTACTCATTTAAAGCTAGCTGCAAGTGAAATACTGATAAGTGAGTCTTCTTTTCTTTCATCTATTTATGGTTTTGGTGATTTGGATTGTGGAAGTAGTGCTAGAAAATGTGTTGGCACTTTGGGAAAGGAAAAAGATGGAATGTATTGCATGCTTGATGAAAAATTGTTGCCTGAGAGAGATGAAGAAATCACATTCTCAAGGATTGATCCTATGTTGCACGAGACATTTCTATGCCTGCAAGTTGATCATAATATTAAAGGTAATGTGCATTAATTAAATCTTGATGACAAGATTTTCAAATATTGTGCACCATCTCTTGGTGAAGTTTCAACATTCAATTTTTTTCAATTTGAAACAGAATCTGACCCTATGGGTATTGAAGATCAATTCTTGGGTAAAGAAGAGTGTTATAATGAGTTATGGCTATTTGGAAAGGAATGTTGGATTAGAATATGCATGTGCACTTTTAGTTTGAAGTTTGGTACTAAAAGAATTGTCAACGAGCAATGGTTTGGAGCTATTCCATTAAGGTACGTCCTGCTGATTCGGAAAGGCTCCTATTTCTCTCAGCTAGTAAATGATTTCACATGATTTTTTTCTTTATTCCGGTTTCATGGTAGGTCCTATTCCTACCTTTGTAAATATTGTAAATAAGTTTTGTTGTGCATAGTGCTAGTTGAAATAATGTGCAAGCCTTGTGCTTGCTGGTAGTTTAGGTGTTTGTTGTTGGTTTTGGTTTGTTGGTTTTTCCCTACTCCCCTCCACCCTCCCTGCAAGAAGCTCCCAATCTTCTTCTTGACTCTATTTGCTCAATGGTAAAGCATTGTTCTTTTCCCAGAGATTGCTGGAGTTCTCTAATTTTGTATCAAAATCAGTCCCGCAGTTAGAGCCCCTGTTAGTAACCAATATGAGCATGGTTTTAAAACTTGGAGTTTGTGTTTTTGAACCACTTTGAACCTTAGTTAAAAGTAGTTTGAAATGGTTCAATGGTTCAGATAACACATTCTACAGGTTCAATACAATCAAAGTAAAACTTCAAGTTCAGAGTTTTTGAACCACTTCGAACTGAAGTTCGAAGTAGTTTAAAGTGGTTTGATAGTTCAAGGAAATTTGAAATGCAGAATGACTAGCTCAGGAAAGTTCAACATTTTGCCAGAATTCATAATTCAGTTTTTGTTAGCCCAACAATTTTAGAAGATGTGAGGTGCAGAGTTTTTGAACCACTTCGAACTGAGATTCGAAGTAGTTCAAAGTAGTTCAATGGTTTAGTAGTTCAACACACAGATTCAAAATCAAGGCTCAGGCTCAACATTGTCAGGGCCAATGATTTAGAGCAGAGGTATAAGGATCATTTAATCGAGTTGCAATATTGGATATGATGAAATGCCAAGCCCGATTTTCTTCTCATATGTGAATACTCTGCATTTTCAAAGTAATGCTTCATGTTTTTGTTGAGAAAGTCACGGCAATCCACATTTTCACTTGACAAAATTTTAAAGGAATGGTAACCAATTTGTAAAGAAAACATTTCTCATTCCATGTAGAATTCTCATAAAAGCTTGATACAAGTCTGATGAAGGAAACATTCTATATCCTGTCGGTGTTTTCATCTACTTCTATAATAGATAATCATGTCAGTGCTATATTCAAAGAGTTTGAAAAGATCAAACCAAGCCATAATTTGGAGGTGATTGAGCCATGTCCAGGGACGTACATGGTCTACTCATTGAAATTTTCATGGCAGAGACAGAGCATCAGTATATTATGCATGGATACCCGATATCTACCTTCATCGACAACGGCTACATTATGAATAGCACGAGTGCATAGATTTAAGTTTGGGCCACAAAGCCGATACCTGGGTCATATTTATGGGCTCATGTACATCCAAAGTGATTTCCAAAATGCTATAAGATTGATTGGGCAACAAGAGTTATTGGAGCAAAATAATGCTATTAATAGGGAGACATGTTCAAAATGGTGTCCAATGGCACACTTCCCTAGTGTGACGGGCGGTGTGTACAAGGCCCGAGAACGAATTCACCGCCGTATGGCTGACCGGCGATTACTAGCGATTCCTACTTCATGCAGGCGAGTTGCAGCCTGCAATCCGAATTGAGGCCAGGTTTTTGAGGTTAGCTTACCCTCGCGGGGTCGCAACTCTTTGTCCCGGCCAAGAGTGACCTGTAACTTTTGACTCAAACATTATTTTCAAAATCGCCTTGGTGAGAATGTAGAGAACTAGAATTCTAATAACATAACCAAAATTCAGAATGATCCAACGGTGGGATAATTAGTTATGCCTCCCATACCGAGACTTGTTTTTGCTGATAGAGTTATTTTAAATTTGCCCAACATCAAGAATATTTTTATATTGGGATAATGTAATCATGTGCCACTTGTCTAAGTCTCATTTAATATGTCAAATTATCCTTATAAAAAAATTTGCATCAATGTTTTATAAGGTAATTAAAATATTAATGAGAGAACATAAGAAGAGGAAGGTGGATAGTCAAATTCCAAGAATCAGTTATGCAAATTGAAAATACACATCAACCGGCTATTTATAAAGGTATTTTCAAACCACAAAGGGTTCCACTTTCTGCGGGGTTTCGTAGACTTTGGGCTATAGAATAGAGGAGTTGGATCGAAAGTTTCATTTGTTGGGAGAGAAAAAGTAGAGTTTTGTTTAATTTTCCAAACTGTGAGCTGGAAAATAGGGGATATTTTGATTTTGAATGTATGCAGGGAGAGGGAATTCAGGTTTCCTTTCAGTTAGTGATTTAGATGTATGATGTAATGAGAACTTTGTTGTTTCAGCATTTTTAGAGGAGGGAGACTCGGAAGATAATTGCATACTAGAACTTTGAGTCCGGGCAATTTTCTTTCCACTGAGTGTTATCTTTGTATGACTTTCAATTTTCTCTAAATGCATTTATGTCATGGCTTTTTGAATATATTTGATTTCAAAGTGTCTTTAAAGCTTTGATTCTTTCTTTTTTAGGCTTCATTCTCCTTGTAACGTTGCACACAAATGGACTTTGTGTCATTTGTTACTTATTTTCTTTTAGTCATCCAGCTTTCCACGTCTGCTTTGTATTTATGAGTAGATGTCTGATATCCTTTCGTGCTTTTTGGTTAAAGTACCCATATTTAATTCATTGAATATCTTGTATGGGGAGCTGTACCCAATAAAAATTTAGAGGAAGGTTATCAATCCATGATAACCTATCCAACTGTTGGTGTCGATTTATCCTTTCACTTGGGCATTCAGGGTCAGAATTGCATACATTTTCTCGAAGGACAATCTGTTCACTAACATTCCTTTAAAGCCCAAACATAATCAACCAAATTAATCTCTTCTCATCTCTGATCATCTAGAATTCAAGCTTGCATCCTTCTAACCACATACATTAATTTATAATACATTTGAAATGTTAGAACCAAGGAAAACATATTTTCTTTATACCATCATAAATAAATAATTAGGTTGACCCATTAAATCTTTCCCAATATAGGAATACACTAAGGCAAAGATGCCTTCATAAGCATCCTTATAAGTATAACATTAAGGATCCTGCATATTTAAATATAATTAATACATTTTACAATGAAGATCAATACATTTTTGCAACCCAATTGGTTGCCAGTAAAATGTGTTGCATGTTTCACAATAATGACCTTTCTAGAATGATCTCTAAGTCTTTCTATCATGAACATAGGTGCATGAACATGTCTTCTACCATAAACTAAACCTTTTAACATTAATTCCACGTTGCTAATAAGATATACCAAATAAACCATCAACTGTTCTTGTCATTATCTCCTATGCACTAGTATGCTACCAATATTCACCAAATAATCTAGTAACTCATCTATAATTCCATATAAACTTCATAAAATATAGATATAATATGTATACTCATCTTTCCACATAAATTGAAGATCACACAATTTATCATTGTTAAGATTATATGGATAGAAAATAATAGTTACATGCAAATATAACCAATATAAAAAAGGAATAAAGTACACATAAATGAATAGAAGACAGAAATATTTAATGTGGTTCACCCAATCCCTAGCCTACATCCACCAAACATTGAGTCCAATATTATTATATAGTAACTTTAACTTGTTACACTCTTTAATCTCCTCGTACAACTCAATAATTTTGCAAGAAGTTATATTTTTACATGAGGAAAATACTCTAACCCTAAGCCAGTATTACATGACTTATGTTGGCTTAACAAGTTAATCCTAAACATACTTGAAAATCCTACCCTTGGAAATGTTTGACAAGTCAACTCCAAAATTCTTGATAATTCAACAATTTTATTTGGGATGATGCCTTGAATCCCATGACTTATGAAAAGTATATAGTGTTAGAATATATAGTCCACCAATATAACTAAGAGGGGGGGTGAATAAGTTGTCCAACTATTTTCACAATTATCAACCTTATTAAATCTTAACCATGTGAGCAATATTATCAGAAAACACAACAAGATACTCATGCACAATAACACCAAATATGTTAACTAGGGAAACCCATGATCAAAGGGAAAACTCTAGTGGGGATGATACCCACAAGATGATGTACTAATATAAATATTGCTTGTTAGAGGATAGACCCTGTTAGGAGTTTGTAAAATACATTCAGTACATACTAGTCCCTACGAGGAGACTTTGAATCCCTATTCGGATATTCCAACCCTATTAGGAGTTGTGCCAACCCTATTAGGAGTTGTGCCTACCCTATTAGGAGTTGTAGAAGGTAGATGGACCCATTTTCCAAACAGCTTCAAGGGTAAGATCAATGATCCCACTATCCAAATGATCTATGTATTATCACTTGAAAAATAATAGAATTGAATTGTACTGCTCCTTCCTCTTTCTATGTCTTGTCAATAGGACCTCTGCTCCTTCTAATTTAAATAACAGATCACAAACTTCACATCCAATAATCCCTTGGATTTCTTACTCGCATTCACCAAACACTCTACTACTTTTTGCACTTCCTTGATTACTTTGCATTCAATACATTGATCACACTTTTACAAACAAGGAAAATATCTTTAATTTGTACCGTACATTCAAAATAATTCATGATTCAGCCTTGAGGCTTTCCCAATTAATTATAATAAGATAATTAATTATTTCATAATAAAAATTGCATTGTCGGCTCATAGTCTATACAAATTCTCACAGGTGTGACACTAGGGCTTGTGCACTCACTAACGTCACCATTAGACTATCTTCTATCACTAACTAACTGCTCATCTCCAGATTATATCTCTGTTAGAAGATATAATGCAATCACCAAAAATTGCTTCTTAGGTACTTTGTCTTTGTACTGCTAACTGTAAATCAGGCATAGCTTCCATACATATTTGACTTACTTTATGCACATTGAACCTTATCATCATGACACAGTGTTGAACATGTCCTTAACTACACATCACCGGAACATAAAACCTCTTTCTATATGACCTTGATCTCTATTTGCTACTCTACCAATCTTTACAGAACTATTGTTATGTTAACATCAATGACAAACACAATCATGAATGCAACATGTCAATACTACCACATGCTCACCAATGCTTGGGATACTCCCCCAAAGGAATACCATTAGCATTTATGCTAAAATATATTACTTTCTTGATTAGTTACCACAAAGTCAACAATCTCTCACTTAGGGGATGATCAAGCTCTAGACTAAACCACCTCCCACTTTGAGATTGACCTTATAGCCACACTGCTATCCTTAAAGCTCCCAATAGATTATTGCACCTTGGATTATGTTGTTCTTTTATTATGTTTATTATAAAATACCAATTAAAGATGAAGACAGGTTCAAATTCTCCCTTATCACTATCTTTGTAAACATATATGCTAGATTTTGATCTATACATATATTATCAAGGATTAATTATCCATCATCCAAAAGTAATAAAATGAAATGGTACCACAACTATATGTGTTTTCTATTTGACTATAAAGTACAGTTATTTGTGAGATGAATGACACTTTGGTTATCTATGTGAGTTTCCCAAAACTTTCATAAAGAATTGAAGCAATATCATATCCTTGGCTTCCTCTATATCAATAACATACTCTACCTCTTTAGTGGATAAAATATTTACCTTCTACAACCGATGAATCCAACTCATTATTGTTCCACCAATAGTAAATAAATATCTTGTACTCCCTATCCTAGTATCTAGATCCCCTACCAAATTTGAGTCAAAGTAGCCTTGTATATTAGTAGTAGAGTCCCTCAAATATAAACATTTACTGTATCTACCTCTCAAGTAATTAAGAATCCATTTGATTTCATTCCAATGCTCAATTCCAAGATGATTCATATACCTATTAACAACTACCACAACATGTGCAATATCTAGCCTAGTACATCCAATACCATATATTAAAATTCCTACAACTAAACCATAAGATACCTTGGACATGTTATCCTCCTATTCATGTTTCTTTGGACACATCTCCTTAGTCAATTTCAACTAACTAGAAAGAGGTATGCTAGAAACTTTAGTATGCTCTGTATGGAAACATTGCAATACCTTCTCAATATAATCAGTCTAAGATAATGTTAATTTTCTATTTTTTCTATCTTTTCAAATCTTCATACCAAGGATTTGTCTTGTTGCCCCCAAATCCTTCATAGAAAATGAATGTGTTAATTGTTATTTCAATCCCTTGGTATGATCCATGTTAGATCTAGCTACAAGCATATCATCAACATATAGACATAAAATAATTTAATTGTTATCATCCAACCTCTTAAAATAAACATAATGGTTAGAATGACAAGGAGTGTATCCATTCTTATTCATAAAACTGTCAAATTTAATATACCATTGCTAAGGTGCTTGCTTCAAGCCATCTGCACACTAAATTCACCTTACCTTTGATCTCAAATCTTTGTGGTTATTCCATATATATTTATTCATCCAAATCACCATGAATAAATGTTGTTTTAAGTTCCAAATATAAATTTTTATAGCCATAATACTTAGAACAATATGAATAGAAGTCATTTTAACAATTAGAGAAAATATCTCATCAAAATCAATGTCCCTTTTCTGTGTAAATCCTTTTACAACTAACATGGCTTTAAATATTTTCTTACCTCCATATTCTTCTTTCATCCAATAAATCAATTTACTTTAGAATCCCTTTTACATGCAAACAACTTACATAAATCCCAAGACTAATTTTTGGGCAAGGAGTCCATTTCTTATGTCATTGCAAACTCCCATTGAATATTTTTATCTACATAGATAAATTAATCATATCCTTTTGGTTTAACAACATCTATTAATAAAATAGAGTACAAAGAGGGAGAAAATACTTTTAGAGGTCTAGTTAGCCTTGTTGACCATCTAACATTCACTGGGATCTGTGGTACTTTTTGTTTCAATTATTGCAGAGCATGAGGGACTACTGGAACATCATCTTTTGGAGTATCATATAGTAATACATAATCATTTTTCTTATTCACATGCTACCACAACTGATCTTTTTTACAAAACTTTATTATAGAATATGACATTCCTACTTGTTAGAATTTTATGTTTTTTAAAATTGCAAATTCTTTAGCCAAATTCATCAATGTCATATCCAACAACTACAAATTTCTTTGATTTAGGTTCCAACTTGGTTCTATTTTTAGAATCTATATATGCAAGTGCTTCAAAGCCAAAGGTTTTGAGTAAGGAATTTCTCACCTTCTTACTTGTTCATGCTTCCTAGATAGAATACCACAACCCAAAGGAGTAGAGGGACTTCTAATGATTAAATGTACAATGATATTAAAAACCTCTACCCACATGTTTTAGGGTATCCCAATATTCAACATCATGCTCCTTGCACACTCTATTGTGATGTGGAGCCTAATTAGACTCAAAGGTTAAATTTTTCCCACTTCATTCGGCATAGTTTCCCCCCATATTTTACTATGGGGTTTTGAGGGAAACATCCCTAAGCTCTATGGGTCAAGGGGAAATGCTCCTTGTGAGTTCCTAGGGAAACATCCCTTGCAAGGTCCTTGGGTCAATGGCCCCAGGCACAATCCCTATCATGATACAGAGCGGGGTTGAAGGGCAGTGACCCCAGAGCCAAAAATAAATTTAATATTGTAAAAGGAACTGGGAGTTATATTTTTTTGTATTGGTAAGCTTATTCTATCCCTAATTTTGTAAGCAAAAAATTCTTGTATACAAGGGTTAGAGCTAGAAATTTTATAAAGTATAATGAGATTGTAGCTTTTTGTGGTGGTATTGAGCTGTAAGGAATTACATATTGTAATTAGGTTGTAATCACTAGATAATAAGAATATTGGATTTGTTTTTTGGTGGACGTCGCCCAAGGATTGGATGAACCATGTTAAATCTTTGTGTCTTGCGATCTATTCTATGTGATTTATTATTTTCTGATATTGGTTATATTTTCATGTAATTGTTATTTATTTCTCATTAATTCTAACATGCTCCATTATTTTCCTATTCATGTGTTTAACCACTCTATTTTCTTGTGGAGACCTTAGCTAGATAGTAATCTTCAAAGTCTTTTCTGCAATACTCACAATGATTACTAGATCTAAGACATTTTAGTCTTTTACCAGTCTCATTCTCAACAAAGCTTTTCCATTTCTTAAAAGTTTCAAATACGTCATATTCCTATTTAAGGAAATAAATCAATACTTTCCTAATTGCATCATAAATGAATGTAACATAGTACAAATAACCACCAAGGGAAGATCATGATCTATTCCCCATACATCTATATGCACAAGCTCTAATTTAATTCATTTTTCTTTTCCTTCCCACTCTTCATGAAACTAACTCTCTATTATTTTCCATACACACCAATTTCACATAAATCCATTGTGATACATTTTCTACTTGGTAAAGCATTATTTTATTGAAATAATTTTATACCTTTTTCACTCATGTGCCCAATTTTGTTGTGTCGTAGTACTATTTCTGAATCTACAACAATTGTTTAATGTTTATTCTTCTCAACTACAACAAGTATTCCTAAACACTATTCTTTCTTTGAATCAGTTAAAGTAGAAGGAATAAAATGATTTGTAGAAAGATATAAGGTTCCTATTTTCACACATTTTTCTACTAGTAAGGAACCTTTTGAAACCTTCCAATTTTTATCATTAAAAGTAACTGTGCAACCCTCATCACCTAGTTTCCCTCCAAATTAAATTTTTGGGACATGCCCTACCTCTTGTAGTAGCCAACAATGAACTCATTTTGTAACTTACCTTTAATTCTTCCATTTCTAATAATCTGAGAAGATTTGTTATATCTCAAATAAGCTAACCTAAAATCCCCATGGACATAATCAAGAAAATAGTCTATGGGGTGTAGTATAAAATGAAGCCCCTTGATTTAAAACCCATGAATCATCAAGATTTTCTAAGAAAAGAAGAAAATGGTCCTCTTCAAATTTATTATTTACTACATTTTCCTCCTTATTTCCATCTTGTTTGTCTCCTTCAATTCTATTTTGCGACCAATAATCTTTCTTCTTATGACCTAGCTTCCCACAACAACAACAATCTCTATCCTGAGCCCCAATTAGTGTTTACAATAAAATATATTAAAATGTATAAACACTATTTAAATACCTCATTTAAATTTTTAATTAATAAATATGATTTTTTATCATGGTAATATTAATATATTAAATAACAAAAAATATAATTCTACAATTATTATTAAATAAACTATATTATAATTAGATTAGATTACATTTATTATAAATTGATAAATATTCAAATATTAGTTGAGATATATAATTTTGATCAAATAATATTAAATATTCTTATATAATAAAATAATATTAATTAACATTATCACATAAGATAAAAGGACACAAGTTTTAAAAAATATAATATATATAATTTAAATGAAGGAAAAGACAGGGGATCATCAAAAAAGGATTTAGAAAATGAAAAGGAACAATAGCATAAGTTCAATTCATTACAATGGTATCAGAGCTATGTATCCTGCCAACTTGATGGGAAGAACATGCAATAATAAAAAATGGAAATTCTAAAAAACAAATTGATAGGTAACTTTTAGTTGTGATATTGCTATCAGGATTTAACTGTGTGATTTTGAGTCAAACTCATTGACCCATATTTCATGAGTAGTGATTCAATGTGAATCCATCTCTCATGAGAATAAATGGAACACTTAGCACTCATTGGATCTAGGTTATTCTCATAGGGGTGAAGCATCAGGACTTCCCGAGAGGTCACCCATCCCAATACTACTACAGCCTGAGTGCGCTTAACTACAGAGTTTCCTCCATGGTTAAACCCAAAACTTGCAACCCCATTTGCAAAACCTTCACCAAGTGTTGTGTCTTATGAACCATTCACTAGAAATCCCCTTAAGCTCATCAATTGATAAGTAGGAGATAATTTCCACAGCAAGTCAAATTATGATATTGCTATCAAGATTTAACTGTATGATTTTGAGTCAAACTCATTGACCCATGTTTCATGAGTAGTGATTCAACATGAATCCATCTCTCATGAGAATAAATAGAACACTTAGTAGTCATTAGATCTAGGTGATGCTCACAGGGGTGAATCATCATGACTTCTCGAGAGGTCACCCATCCCAAAACTACTCCAACCTGAGTGCACTTAACTATGGAGTTTCCTCCATGGTTAACCCCAAAACTTACAACCCCATTTTCAAAACCTTCACCAAGTGTTGTGTCTTATAAACCATTCACTAGTAACTTTTATTTTATTAAGTAGAAGTAAAGATTTACATTGTATAGGCTATTCAAGCTTGCCAAAATTTTGAATACCTTAACACTAAGCATCAACAACTATTCCCCCAAACCCCATAAACATTTGAAAAAATGGGCATGAGCACACAACACAAACAACTATTACCCTTACATTTATTCTAATCACATACGGTAAAGGAAAGATGACATGACAAAACCAAAACTAGGAGACACCAAGCTCTAACCCAATTCACTTGAACCACTTATGTAAATCTTCTTTAGTGAAATTTGGGATACCATAATTAGCCCCCATCATCCACACCTTGCCCTTGCTTCTAGGTCCCTAGGGGCACTTCTTTCCTATTGTAGTGGAACTATCCTCAGCCTTAATTATCAAATCAACTCACACACACCTACCATCATGTCTTCCCCTGTGGTTTCCTGTGCAATCTGGTGCTTCATAGGTTCCCCTAGCATCCTCATGCTCTTGCGTGGAGTCGACTCCATGAAGTCCCTTTGAGATCCCTCCTTGTAGCACATAATTTCCTCCAGGAGCATGATAGCCTTCCTCCAACCTCACACTACTTTCAGAACATGCACTTCCTAGGGAGAGGTAGAAGACCATATGGCTAGAGGTTGGACCTAAGTGTCACCCTCACAAATCAACCACCAGGGGCCTTGACCCATGTCCAAGCTGACTCCCAAAACAACTCTATTGATAATTTCATCAATCTCCAGCAGTCATTGTAGGTCCATGCAAGTAGCCACACCTTGCCAAACTTCCTCCTTGGAATCACCCACCATCAAGGCTAACACCACAAAAAGAGATGTAATATCCATATTTGACTTGCACCTCCAAAATGTGTCGAGGTACTTTGGTCCATAAATCTCAAAGACACTAGTTATGAATTTCTTATCCGTAAAAAGAAAGATGTTCTTTAGCCTTCTCACCAAAAAATTTCCTTCATACGACTATGTTTGGTTGTCTAATTCCAATGAAAAATTGGCCTCCATCTTCAACTTCCAAATAGAGCCCTCTTCTGTCTCAATAAATTTGGTCCTTCCTCAATCTCTCCCTTGAATTTTCTAGAAGCACAAACTCTAAAGGGTACCAAATTATGATTCCAAAGCCTCTGCCACACACAAAGGGGAAAAACTTAATTAATGCTCATTCAACTCAAACATATTCACTCATTATTGAAAAAGGTGGTCAGTCATGGCTGGGAAATTTTAAAAAATTACTTCCAAATTCCTAAACTATCAAATTTAATTAAGATGGCTAAGGTCTTCAAAAAATTCATATTGGCTCTCCAAGGAACCATCCACTCCTAAATTTGCCATCTTATCTACCAAGTTGTTGGCCTCCCAATAGGTGTAGGAGATCCTGAAGTCTTCAAAATCCTATAGTAGTCTCTTAATCTAGCTTATGTTCTTATCAAGATGTCATGACTCCATTCTCCCTTAATTGATTCTATTGGTTATGATCTTGGAGTCTCCTTCCAAATGCACTCTCCTTATACCAAGCATAGTTCCTAAGGTGAGAGCCTCTTTGGTTGCTTCACATTCTACCACATTATTGGTGTCATCCCTTAGTCATTTTGTTGTGAAGGCTAAGATGCCTCTCTCATGGTCCCATGCTATGCACCCGCATCTCAATGGACCATGGTTTCCTCTTGCAACCCAATCAAAAATTATCTTTATCCACCCCTCATCTAGTGGTAACCAAAAGCACTTTTATCTTTTATAGCAAGGATCAACCCTTGGAAACCCATTAACAGGCAATGAAAATTGCAAATTAAAAAAAATATTGTCACAAATACTAATACTAAATACTAATACTAGTTATGCATCCTTCTTTATGCTTGAATCTCAAGGGTCATCCCTGTCTCCATAGAACAAATGATATGGTTCTATTTGGGAATATGAAGTCAATGGGTTTCATCAAGCTCCAAAACTTACCTAAACCCAAGCAAAGCATGCGCTGAAGATTAGTAAAGTTGGTCTATTCAGTTAAAAGATAGTTGGATGGCTTCCAAACTCCACTCTATAGTTAGAACTATGGAAGATAGATAGGTGATTAATGGAATTCCTAAATATAAATGCCAAAAAATTAAATGTCAAATAAGTCTTATGGTTTTTGCCAAAGAATTACACATGGAGAGTCAAGATTTTTTATTACAGACATGAAGTCTTACTACATGGAAATACTCATGTGCGTCATCGAGTTGGCCAGGTTCCTTATGTACATACAAATCTGATGGGTACCTAGAGGGACTAGGCACTCACTTACAATGATGATATATAGATAGATATAAACATGACATATGTTTGAGAATCAAGGTAGGTTGAGATATTCAGGAAGATCAATATTTGCATCCAGTGTGGAGATATTAAATTAGTAGAGGAGATAAAATATTGACAAAAGAAAATAGACAATTAAATATGTTTCATATCAAGGAAAATTGGGAAAACCTAGGATTACTCGCTTCTCATTGGTAATTAGTTAAGTGGATCTTAGCAAGAAGGGAATCATTATCAGCAACAATGCACATTCATCTCAAAAAAGCAAGGATTAATAGTGCTAGTGATACATTATAATTTCATCCATCTATTAAGATCAATACCTTATTACAAATTGTGTTAAAATGTCATAGCACAATTAGAATTCACATATTGGAATGGAGTTGAGCTATGTAGATAATCGTACAAAAATGGGACATCAGTAATGAGCAATACCGAAGCAATGTAGATATGTTATTGTGTGTGGAAAATAAGTAATTATTGTGGGAGAGATTAAATACTAGACAATCATAGAAGTTATGTGATGTTTAGTGAATTGTTTGAATGTATATAAGTTTTGAAGATTATTAGTCCTCACTGGCCTTGCCTAGTATCACAATCAGATAAGAAGGACTGTGAGAAAAAAGATAAGATAAAAGATACATCTCAGACTATATTATTTAAAATTGGGAGTATTATCAACCCCAATTAGTAGCGACATAGAAAAAGAAGACCTCACAGATTATTGAAGAACCTATAATTACATAGAATATATGGAAGGTTTATATCATTCATCGAAGGATCATCAGTTTGGGACAAAGAAAAATAAATACAATTAAATCTTCTCTTATCTTAGATAAACAAAGAGACCACAAGAAATTGTACATGTGGCATGCACAACATGCCCATTAAACTCTTGTTTTCCACTTAATATGAAGCAACAAGAAATATGATCAGGAGAACCATTATAGAAGACAAAGATTTATTACAAATGATAATATTAAATAAATAATTATATATCTATTCTTCATAACCATGGTCTATAGTGGATCTGGTGTCTGAGTCCACCAATCTTGATCGGGTCAATTCAAGCACCTATCACCTGGTAACAAAGGGAACATGACACTTATAAATATATAAAAATAAGGGTGAGCCTGAGCCCAAACTAAAGACGTCACTTGCATTTAGGAAAGTCTGTCAAAGGAGAACATGTAAGGTGCACCTTACTCTCCTTTGTAATTTCATTTATGTGTAGAAATGGATATTATGACTTCAAAATATATGCAATGATTATTTATATAATTTTCAACATTACTTATGTATTTCAAAAGTGGTTAATATCTAATAAGTTATAGAGATCGATATGGTCTCTCGAGAGGGAAATAACTAATCTCAAATTATAATTTATAATATTATTACAAAATATAGTTATGAGAATATAATTGAGTTTGAATATATATAGATGATATGTTGATTATCTTGTAATTTAGTTATTATTATTTTTTTGCAAGGAGTCTAATATAATAACTAATACTATTACTAAATAATGGATAAATATAAAAGAACCATTGTATTAGTTACGCAATAGACATAGAGTGTGCACAGGGGGAGGAGTAAATTGCTCACTTTGGGGAAAGAGAACCCCAAGTAGATCATGCCTAAAATTGAGGAGCTATGAATCTATTGTTCATTACAATATCTAATATATGTGAATGTGGATGTTATCTATAATTATTAATAGAATTCAATGATGATACTTCTGAGTTAGTTCAAGTATGATTAACTATAACAAGACTCACCTTCTAGAGGATCTCATTTTCTTTCTACATCATTCTAAATTGACCTAGTAGAAGGGGTCATTGCAAGTGGTATAGCTATTTATTTGCAGTATTATTGCTATACAGACACAATCAAGAAGGGGAAATAAATTAAGAGACAATACATATAGGATAAAGTACCCAATAAAGCGAAAGAATAAAATCAAGGTTTGAATTAATAGACTTTGAAAACTACTAGAACTAGGAAGAGGGAAACTAGGCCAAGAAAGTATGAATTTTGGGTAAGACTATATAAATTCCTTATACTAATATGTGGTGGATAGGGAGTGTTCATAGAGGGAGGAGTGAATCAATCATGCTCGGGCAAGAGAAACTTAATATGGATAAAGATATGAAGGAGTCCCAAGTAGATTGTTCCCAAACTTGAACAATAGTAAATCTATCGTCCACTATAGAATTAAGCACATACCAAGTGGGTAGGGAGTGTGCATAGGGGAAGGAGTAAATCTATTGTGTTGGGGCAAGAGAATCTCAATATGAATAAAGATATGAGGAATCCCCAAGCTAAGTGTCTCTAAGCTCAAGCATTAGTAAATATACCATCCACTATGGAATTAGGCATAAGAGAAATGAAGGGGAACCTACTAAGGCACAACATTTATGATCAAAGTTGGTAAAAAAAATTCTTAACCTTTTCTTATTTCAAAGTTTAAAAAGTAATCTAACAAAGTTTTAACATGTATACTTTGTGTTTACATCATGTCTTTATAGATTACTATGTTTACTTCATGTCTTCTTTGTGTCTTCATATATTTGTGTATCTACCTTGTGTTTGCATTGTGCCTTCATGCATTGATGTGTCTACTTTGTGTTTTCATATGCTCTTACATAGGCCATCATATATTAACACCACCTAGCTTACAAGTAATTAACACATGGGTAGGTAAGATAATGAACATGATCATAAGCAAAGCCTCTCACAAAAAAATTCTTGAGGATATGAAAATTTGAGAGGGATGGACTTGTCATGAGCCCTAATTAGTGTTTACAATAAAATATATTAAAATGTGTACGCACTATTTAAATACCTTATTGAAATTGTTAATTAATAAATGTGATTTTTTATCATGGAAAAATGAATATTAATATTGATATAAAAATATTAAATAACCTATAAATATTAAATAATAATATAATATAATATAATTTATTATTATTAAATTGGTTTTATTATAACCAAATTAGATTACATTTATTATAAATTGATAAATATTAAAATACTAAATGAGACGTATAATTTTAATTAAATAAGAGTAAGAATTCTTATATAATAAAATAATATTAATTAACATTATCATATAAGATGAAAGGACACAACTTTGCAAAAATATTAAATATATAAGGTTTCAATGAAGAGACAAAAGTGGGTCATCAAAAAAATATTTGGAAAATGAAAAGGAAAAACAAAAAAAGCTTAGTTCATTACAATCTCTTGGTCCTCTAGATTGAGACCTCTTTCCCTTTGATTTTCCTCTTGATTTCCCATGATTTCTAGAATATTTTCCTCTCTCATTCGTTCTTCATCTAATTCATGTGTTAAGACAATTTGTGATATAGATCCATCTGAGCTTTTCCTATGAGTTTCCTCACTTGGAATAACACCAATAACATCATCAAAATTTAGGGTATCAGAACTAGAAATAGAGTTACTTACTGCCATTACCAAGCCATTCCATCTTTTAGGCAAAGAACACAAAATCAAGAGAGCCTTAATTTCTTCATCAAAATTAACATTTATAGAAGATAACTAAATGTAATTGCATTAAACTCATTTAAATGATAACAAATAGACCCACCTTCTACCATCTTCATATTAAACTAATGTTTCATGAGAAATACCTTATTTGAATTGGAAGGCTTTTCATATAGCTTTGCTAGGGTTTCCATCAACTCTTTAGCTATCTTCACTTTCATAGTATTAAATTTCACCAATTTTTCTAGGCATAAATGAATACTTCCAAATTCCTTTCTATTTAAAATATCCCAATCCTCATCTATCATATTTGGATCTTTCTTGCATTTTTCTCCCAATGGCCACCATAAATCCTTATGATAAAGATATTCCTACATTTGCATTTTCCATAACTAAAAGTTCTTCCCATTAAACTTCTCAACCTTCTTCATACCCTCGTCTTCTATTGTTTCCACTCAAACATGGGACTCTCCTATAGAGGATAACAAAAACAACCTCACTCTAATACCACTTTTCAAGATTAGATAGAAAAAATAACAATTACATGGAAATATAACCAATATCACAAAGAAATAAAGTACATATAAACAAACAAAATATACAAAGATTTAATGTGGCTAACCCAATTCTTGGGATATATCCTCAAAATAGGGATTCTAATATTATTATCTAATAACTTCAACATTTTTCAATCTTCAATCTCTCCTTACAGCTCAATACTGCTGCAAGAATATATATTTACTTTAGGAAAACCCTAATCCTAAGACTATACTACATGACTTATTTCGACTTAACAAGTTAACCCTAAACATACTTGATGAGTCAACCTTGGGAAATGGTTGATGAGTCAACTCCGAAATGCTTGACTAGTTCACACATTTTTTTTGTGTGGTGCTTTAAACACCACGAATTATGAAAAGTGTATAGTACTTTCCTTATCAATCACCATAAGTCAAAAATCATGCTATATGCCAACTTTTTGTGCCAATAATCATCCTGTGATATATAGAATCTATGTATGTCATGCTCTCGTAAATATATGTCATCATTAATGACAAAACTTGTCATTAATAAAACCCATAAATAGTATCTCCAAGTTCCAACCAAACTTCTATTTGTAACAATATCTCCCTTTGGCATTGATGATAACATATGATGAAAAACCATCAATCCAAACATAGACCTTTACAATTTTTTGAATATCCTAAACATATACAACAATTTTGATCTTCCCATATGATTCCATTTTATTTTCTCTCCTTTTTGAAGATCTCTCTCACTTTTCAGATTTTAGGTTTTTAATTGAATCTTTCCTCCTTTGACTTTTGCTAGGTAGATGTGTGCTTTGTTATACTTGTGAACCTACTTGGTGACTTCATTGTCAATTGGCTTGGCGGAGGTGATTCTACCTTCATTCACTAAGTGGTTTGGGTTCTTCTTTCACTGAGTATTTATGTTTTTGTGTTCATCAAGTACCTCAGTGACTCTTTGCTAATGTTGTTCGGTGATGTCTTGTTCTTCTTTCACCAAGTTGTTAGTTTGGTTCTCATTTGTGAGATAACTTGTGTATTTAATTTGAGGCCCAAATTTAATGTATTGGATTGATCATTGGGATGCATGTAGACCATTATTTGGTTGGCCTTCTCCATATGATGAACTAGAATCTTTTGTAAACCATTTTAGCAAGTATAAATAGAGGTTCTTGGTTTAGAACTAGACATGAGTTTGAGAGGAATTAGAATTTGCAAAATGAGATCATAGATCTTGCATGTTGGAGATTATTTCCTCTATATTTGAATCTTTGTATTGGTCATAACTTAGAAGGCCTCACGTTCAAGCATGTGCAATAAAAAATTGATGAATTAATGAAAGATTTATAGTTCTCTCTCCTTTATGTCACAGTCTCCTAGTGGTTTTCTTCTACTATATTAGTTTTTCTAGTTGATTGACTATTAGGTGTGCCTTTTGTTGGTCTCAGATTGGTTTTGAAAATTGGGTGTCAACACACTTAACCAATTTTTAAGTTGATACCGAGTATAATATAGATGTTGAGCTACAGTATGTGCCAAGCCATAAATTCAATAGGTACTGAGTGAACTTCAAGTGTTGAGTGACAAGTGATGTTGAGTCACTATAGGTGCTGAGAAAAGTATAGATGTTGAGAGAGATAGAGTTACTATAGGAGCTAAGCAAGACATAAATCCTATATGTGTCGAGCACCATTAATCAGTAAGTGTTGAGTAACACAAAATCAGAATATGAGTTTGTGCCTTCAAAAACTCAGATGTAAACTATTTTTGAGGTGACTCAAGATGAATCTCAAAGGATCTAAAAGATAAGATCAAATCTTTTACATTCCCTATGTAATCAGCATGCAACCAATCAAAAAAATGGAGAAAGCATGTAGCCAATAGGAAAAGTGTAAAGATTTGAGGAGGAAAAGATGGATGAATATTGATCATAGATTCATACCTAACCCTAAGTTTTGAAAGCCTTTATAAGGAGGTCAAAACCCCATAATTTAGTATTGAGAGGAGTCGAGAGGAAGTCATATGAGAATGCATGAAAGAATGCTAGTGAAGTTTTAAAAGAGGTGTAAGGACTTAGAGGAAGAGTAGCACTACATAATCAAGTTGATCATAACAGAGTTTCAACACTACGAATAGAGTTACATCAGATCGGGAAGGATCAGATCAAATTGAGCAGAATAAGGATCTAGAATCAACAATTGAAGATTATAAGTTATTAGGTCAAGACATTCTACTATACTTTCTAACCATTGTATTAGGAGAATGAAAATCCTATGATGATAGGTTGGCTTAATAGCTATATTATAGATCCTTTAATAGGGTGACATTCCAAGTGAATGTTTGTAAATCCTTTCACCAGGTCACTTTTTATTGGGTGAAAAGCCTTTAACAGGTTAGGCCTTTCATAAGGTAGACCATTGGAAGTGGTCAAACTTTGTAACCTTAACCAGTTACATATTGTTGCAGTAATAATTTGTGGGTGTCATCCCCACCCTAATTTTACCTTCTCATTTTGGAGGGTTTTTAGGTGACCAAAGTCTTGTTTTATTTATTTTCATGCATGTCTTTACTTTCATATTTATTAAAAAATTTAGATGTGGGTTATTGATCTGAGTTAAAAAATTTAGAGGTTAAATTTTATTACTTCTAATACACCCCCCCACCCCCGCCCCCCCCCCCCCCCCCGCCTACTCTCAGAAGCAAATCTTCCCATATGTAAATTCCAACAATTTGTATTAGAGTAGAGTTCTCACAAGAAAAATCCTTATAGCTTGGAGAAAGGATTTGGAAATGAAAGTCTACAAACTTGGGAAGATCATAGAAAATCAGGTGATTGATATACAACTTGCTCTACATTCTTTCGAAGAAGCTAGGGAAGAACTGAGAAAATCCTTAAAGAGAAGAAGAGAGATTGCCATAGCTAAGAATGATACATAATACAAGGAGATTGACACCTCAAAAGTGTTTGCAAATGGAGATTCCAAAGAGTTTAATGCAGCAATAGAAAACCTGATGGAGAAGAATAGAGCCCAAGCAGAAGAGATCAGAACTCTCAAGCTTGAACAAGAATCTCAAGCCATGCTGCTTTGTGAAGTGATTGAATAGAAGAAAAGAGTCATTGAAGATAAGACTATGCTAGAAGATGACAAGAGAAATATTGCCAACAGATTGGAGGAAAAGTCAATTGAACTTGCAAGAATTTCCAAGATGTAGCTAGACACCCTAAGTCAGATGATGAATGCACATCATGAATTGAATGTTAAGGACATTGAGATCTCCACACTAAAGATGAAAAATGAACAACTGCAAAATGACCTAAAAAGAGAGAAGGAGATTGCAGAGAGCTTCAACAAACCCAATGAGGCCATCAAGTACTTTGAATAGCTATTGAAATCACCAAGAGCTAACAATGATACTTCAGGACTAGGATACACCAGCACTAAAAAAGAACAATCATCCAAGATAGCAGAAGAAAGAAGTGATAAAGGTAAGAACACTAGACCTGCTTGTCATTTTTGTGGTAAAAAAGGACATACCTCTAATGTGTGCTACAGCAAGAATGCCCATCAGCATGACAAACCTAAGAACATGGGTCACTGTCATAAGTGCAACAAGCAAGGACATCAAGCACATGACTACAGGACCAGAACTATCTAGACACCAAGATTTGAAGGTCACTGCTACAATTGCAAGAAGTATGGACATAGAAATTTTGAGTGCAGATCAAAGCCTATGCGGACACTTAATCAACTAGCAAGGGAAAATACTCATGGACATCACTACAATGGGGACTACAACACTAGGCATAGCTATCACTACTGTCAAGAATATGGACACATCCGTAAAAATTGCATAAGAACACATTTCAATGGAAACTACAATAGATGGTTGAGTCAGACCACATGCTTCAGCTATTTGAAGATTGGTCATGTCAGCAAAAATTGTCCAACAAGGTCAAAGGCACCCAACTCAGAATTTAACAAAGGAAAAGAGAAGGTAGATGTTGAATGCATCAGAGGAGAAATGAACAAAACATGGGAGAAGAAAGATGGAAGTAGCACATCCAATGAAAAGATTACTTCACCCAAAAGGTCAAGTGGTCACACTTCATCCAACTAAGAAAAAGAAGGTATGTGAGACTGATATACAAAGCTTTGTCATACATCAGTTCCAAGACAAGTAAGTACTGAAAAGGAAAGATCAGCATGAATAGAGATGCCAAGTTGAGATTTCAAGTTTTTCCAAGTGTTGTCAAGTTGCCCTCAAATGCCAAGTAAAAGATCCAGTACATGTGAGTTGTCTACCAAAGTCAATAGAAGCCGAGTGATTAGTTGCAAGCAAGTTGATAGTGGATGTTGAGTAAAGAGAAACTCCAGTTGAAGTTAAGTAAGGGAAATTGCAGTGTATGCCGAGTGGGGAAAGACAATGGATGTCAAGTAAAGCAAAAATGCTTAAGGAAGCTGATTGAACAGCTATAAACACCCTAAGCATTAAATGCAATGAAACAAGGGTATATATTCACATTTTGAATCATTTTTCACCATTGCAAACAAAAGAGCAAAGACAAGAAGAGTGCAGAATGATTTCCAAGCAATTTTCCAATCATTTGAGCAGATTTCTACACAGATTTAGCATAGTTTCTTTGATTCTAAGGCATTTATACTAGTGTCGAGCTACACAATTTCAAAATCTCTTCGTGTTTAAACCCTAGTTCAAAGAAATGGCCTCTAGTTCTAGGAAACCTCAAGAGAAAGAGTTGTTTGAAGTTCAATTAGTGTCAAATGAAGTTAAGCAACCTAATTTTTGACCTACCCCTTAAGTTGCCTATAAGAATGACCCAATCGGAGCCCTATCTATAATTGCTCCTTAGGTAGGTATGGTGCAAGATGTTAGGAGATGTTATAACTACAAGATAGGTGCCATTGGAGACATAGAAATTAGGGAAGCATATGATAGATTGTGTGAGAATGGAGTTCTAAAGGAATAATATCAAATCATTGAGAGGAAGGGATTAACCTGTGCCCTAGAATTCCCCACTATTTTCAAGACCGAATGGATCAGAATTGTGTTGAGTAGGATTCATGATGGAAGTTTGTGGTTAGAAGATGGCCCAGTCAAGAAATCAAAAAGGATTGTTCACAGGGTAATAGGATATCCAACCCTAGATCGACCTAAAACCCTAAGGAGTGACTCCAAAGAAGCCATTGAGAAGAATATAGGAACGAAGTGGAACAAGAGAGGAATGACCATAGATACTATTAAGGATCCTCTTGTTGATTTTGTTGTTGGAGTCATTTCCCACAAGTTTTATCAATCTAGCAAACTCAATAGTGTTCCATGCATTGTAGTAGATGTTGGCTACAAACTTGTTAAAAAAGATCATACTGTAAGGTCCCTCCTCGTATGCAATTATTAAATATGAATTTTTTGTGTTAAATCTATTATAGGAGATTAGATTGGATATGGAATAATGTTTTAAGTTTTATATGTCCTTATAAGAACTGAGATCAGCTAATACATTCATGTTTTAAATATTTAGTGATCCGAGAATAGACTACATTATCTCAACTGTTTAAACATTAAAATTTCACTAACAATGATGCGAGGTATTTTCCCCTAATAATGAGGGTATTGATTTTGGTACCTCGATGATTAGGTTTTATGCTTTCAGATAGTTTAGTATGCCTTATTAACGATGTTTATGATGTTTAATTATATGCACGCCTAATGATGATTATTCAGGTTTTTTAATCTAAATTAATGGATAGGTTATGTTATATTGATTTTGTGATTTTTGATGATTAAATGTGAGTAGAAATGAATTAAACAGTTAACTTATTCGAAAGATGGATGTTTTAATTTATGTAATTTCCTGATACGTTATATACATATATGCATGTGATTTTCTTGTGTTTTTGATGTGTGCAATGAGTGTGCAGGATATTTTAGCCAAGAAATCTAACAGAGAAACGAAACTGAACCCTATGTACCAATTGTGAAATCCAGAGTTGAATCTAACAAAAGATGCAAACCCCATTGTTCGTGTTTTATTTGTATCATGGTTTGAATGAATGTATCATTTTGTAATCTTTAAATGTTGATTTGTAACAGTGTTTTTATAGTGTCGCTTGACACTCATGAATTGTATATGCATTCTAGCATGATAGTTAGGATTACCCAAGTAACCTAAATATCTAAGTTAGATTAGGTTAGTTACCTTTTTGCTAATCAGTGAGTAATCAAGGTTAATTACCCTAATCAAGATTAGTGAGTAATCTGCATTTTAGAAGGTTGTTATTAAATCCTAAAAAATTTCTAGCTTTTGATAGGTCCCTAATTAATCCTTAAGACCTAAAATCATGAAATCTAAGTACCCAAAGGATATGGGTATGGGTTGGGGACATTTTCCACCTCCCTAGCCCCTTTTTTTGACTTTTATGGTCACTCAAAAACTCCATTTTTGCTTTAGTGCGAAAATTGAATGATTTCATCATGGGTTGAATGACTTTAACTCCACCTTGAGGTTGGCCTTAGGTATAGTTGAGCTAGAAGCCTCTAGAATTTTAGGCAAGTGGGGAAAGTTATTGCCCTTTTTAGGTGGTTGAGTTTTGATCTTATTTGGAGGCTTTTTTGAGAGGGTTTGGGGTGTTCACCCAATCTCTAGTTTTAGAGAGAAATTTTGAAGATTGAAGGAAGGAAGGAAAAGGTCATCTCAAACTAGTTCCTTTGGCCATAAACTTGTTGTGAAGGTAGGATTCTTCAACTCATTTGGTTTATGTTATTCGTGTTGTTCATGCTTTGTTCATGCATATGTTATTGTGTTTTTATTGGTATGCTTGTATGTATGTTGGGTATGCTTGGGAGGGAATGAAACATGTTTTCTTGAATGATTTTCCTTCATTATTTACTTGATTTTTGAAGGGATTTTGTGGGTTGTTTTGACATTACTCACCCTTGGATAGGGAATAAGTGGCCATGTACAGGGGAAGGGCTTTAGTTGGACCCCAATAGTGTAGAGTCTCTTCTCATGACGAGAAGAGGGAAAGAGAGTAGGGTGTAATGGGCCCCTACTTGTCATCACATACCATGTTTTGGAATTTTAAAAATTGAAGAAATGGAAGAATGAAAATCCTTGTAATATTGGCCTTGAAAGGGCATTTGTGGAAGAACAGAAGTTCTTGAATTTGTAGCCTCAAAAGGGCTATGTTGTGGTTTAGTGATCGATGTCTCCTATTGGAAAAATCCACCTTCTCCCTAGTCTAATTCAATGTTGAACCTATTGTGCAAATCGGGATAGGAATACATGCTTGATTTGTTCTTCATGATATGTTTAATTTGTCGTTGGGTCAGTTTTCATCTTCTCCATGATCACCATGATGTATTGAAGATATTGAAAAGGATCCCTTGTTAAGGGCCAAGAAGAGAATTCATATTGTATTGTAATATTATGTAAAAATGTATTTATACTCTTGTTGAAGTGGCAAGGATGTCGAGTTTTCTTACTGATTCTTTCCCGACGGAGCCTTGAACCAGGTTGATTAATAGAAGAGAAAAGATTGAGTAATATTCTTGCATTGAGCCTTTTAGTATTTCAGATCTTTACATATGTTTATTTGAAAATGGATAAAATGATGATGTTTCACTCTTCCTATGGCATTCGTATGTTTTGTAATCATATTTGTTTGATTGAAGTTAATTAGATAACATGGTGATATATATCAATTTATGCAATTTAAGATTAAAATATGTTAAGAAAATTCACATTTGATTTATACTTAAATTTTGTATTTATACATGAGTGTGAGGAAGTTAAGTAATTCTATTTGAATACTTACGTATTACATTTAATCTGATTATCACTTTTAAAAATTTAAAATAAAATTGTGTGTTTTAGCCCCATATTTTAGACATGACACATACCTATGACCTAGCAAAATTGCAATTGTAGCAAATCAATGAGAACTTAGGAGCTATAAGGAGAACTAAGGGAGCCCAATGTAAATTTGGTGCAATTTTGATTTATATAATGAATTCCCATCCTTTGGAAAAGTTAGTTGGAAGACAAATAGGTCCATTATAGCCTAGGTGAATGAATATATTCAACAAATAGGGGCAAAAATTGAGACACTTATGACCAGTTATTTTGAAGATTTCAAGAATTCAATGAAACAGAGACTAAGCATACTTGTTTCATTAGTGAAGCAGCATACAAATGACATTTTCTTTCTTGTTGATATTGATTATACTTACATTTAAGTAGCCATACCAAGGGTAAGATGGCTTAGACCTCTTGGTTATGAAATAAACATTGATGAGGCATCTGCAGCCATAACAGCTCTACTAGCAAAGGAAGTAGGTAAGAGTGCACCACATTTTGGAACATATGATGTGGTGAGATCCAAAGTAGATATGGAGCTAAAGATAGCTTCTACATTAAAGAAAAAGGACAAACTAGTGAAGAAGCTCAAAGCTAAATTTGGAGAAGGGGCAGCTGAGGTAGATGAAGAAGATGATGAAGAGGCAGATGATGATGAAGATGAACATGGGAAAGGGCCACTAGCACTAATCCAAGGAATGGATGAGGATGTTGAAGAAGAAGAAGGTGCCAAGCAAGAAGCACCTAAATCAGAACCCAAAAAGAGGAAAGCACAGAAACAACCTGTTCCACAACCAAAAGGAAAAAAGAAGGTAAAGCCAAGCCTAGCCAAACCTACCACCAGGACAGATACAAGGGCAACAACTAAGGTGGAAAAAGAATAGGAAAAGAAGAAAGTCGTAGAGCGGGAAGGGCTAGTAGAGAAAAAGAGAAGAAAAACCTCCAGAAATAGATGAAGAGAGGATAAAGTCATATGACAATGAACAGTTTAGAGTGGTAAGTCATACCAATAAATCTAACTTAGAAAATGTTTGTGACAATATTAGGGATAATGTAGATATGACTAGATTGAAAACTATTGATTTCAATAAGTTAAGTAGAGAGGAGAAAACATAGTGGAAGAATCAATCTACACTATGATGGCCGAGTTCAAGAATACTCCACTTGAACTGGATAATACCATGCCTAAGGAGCTATATACAATTGTAGAAAATAAATGGCATTATTGCCTAAAAATGGAGAAAGAAATAAGGGAGTCAACTTTGGCTTGTGTAATGCTAGACCTCACTAAAGGTCAAATAAGAAAGGCAAGCAAGAAACATGGGAGCAAATTTACACCCAAATATAAAGCCTTCAGCATTCTACAAAATAAGATTGAAGATGTTGTAAAGAAGTCCACTCTCATGTGGAAAGTGATTAATGGCCTTCAAACAGTCAAGGAAGGACAAGAAGACCCCTTTGAGGGAAGAAATAATGATGAGAAAGAAGAGGAAAATGAAAAGGAGGAAGAAGTCACAGTGGAGAAGGAAACACAAAAAGGTGATGTGGCAATAGCTGAGGAGTAGCAACAAGAACAGATTGTCCAAGACACATAATTTCCACCACCTAGTCCTCCACATGCTACACCTACATCTAGAGAGACAATTATTGTAAAGGATGTTCCTAACACCTCTGGTTAGAACATTAACCCATTGACTGCAAAGGATCTCAAAAAGATCCTTCACCAGACCATACTACAAGCACAATTGTGTACTAATCTAGTTCCAGTGAGTGTAGAGGAACTATAGAAGGTAGTAGCTGAGATAACCAAGGAGAAGGCGAATCCACAAGAACCACCTTTACAAACTCCAATAGCTATAAATGGACAACCACAAAAGCAACTAGGACAAGGTTCATTTGCTAAGGTTGACACTACAGTCACAATAACTGTTGAGGAGCAAGTAAAGGAGCAAATGGGATAGAAGGATACCTCTGCTCCTATAGCACAAAGTCAAGATGCTTCTCCTCTAATCACTATAATTGATCAAGGTAGAACTAAAGAAGACAAGGAAGAGGAGAAGACCCCTAAGGAGAAAGAACAAGAGGGAATACAAGCATTAATCAATTTACCTACTATAGGGACTCCTACTAAGTAGTCGAGCACTAATGCAGTACCATCGCAAATTTTAGCACTATGCTCGAGCTCTACCAAGGTAGCAAGGGTACTTCATTATGGAGATCCTGCACTTGATGAGGAGATAGTCATACCAAGCTATGATTATAAAGCAATGAACATAGCACATATCAAGAGGCGCTAGAGAAGAAGAAGCAAGAAATACTCAGGAATGAGTATAGGCAAAGGCAAGCACTGATTGAAATCAAAGACATTTTTCTTGATGCATTTAGCTTTCTAGTACCTGATGAGACAAAGCCCATCATGGAGCAACTATCCAACATAGTGGACCAAGTACAAAATGAAGACCTAGATACCAATGCTAAATTGCTTGAATGGTCTAAGAAGAAATTTCAAATGAAGGTAAATAAGAAAATATCTGGTGAGATAACACTGTCTCAAGTTAAACTAGCTAAAAAGGTAGAGAAGGTGAAAGTAGTACTTGAGAACATATTCTCATTGTACTCCAAATTGTGTGATTCCTCATACTTCACACAAGAAACAAGCTAGAGGATATTGAGCTTGGAGAGGAACCTCAAAGTATCTAGCACATAGCTACCAAAGGATCCAACTCAAAGTGAGAAGCATTTTGCTACAATGCTTCACACTCAAAAGGAATTAGCTGTACTCATAGTAGATGAGGCTAATACCAAGGCCAAGTTGATACAGATACAATCTGCAATAACCCCACACATGGAAGTTTTACATAAAGAGATGGCCTATGCAAAAAAAAAATTGAAGAAAGATCCCAACCTTTCTATATTGGAAGGCCTCATACACCTTACAATAGAGATAGCCATCCAGCATAAAGCACTGGAAATTGCATTTGATAATTGGGATGCTTCTCTGAAGATTATTATGGAGGTAAATAAATATTTTTTGGCTAAACATTCAATTTATTCATAGAACCCTTTGACATAAGTGTCAAAAAGGGGGAGATATAAAATAAATTGAGGGGGAGATTTAATAAATTGAAAATTGGAGTTTAATAAATTGGGGGAGATACTAACCCAAATGGGGGGATGCCCAAAGGTGGTAAGTGAACAATGCTTTGTGAAATTTAACATTGGGAATTACTATGATTAATTTATGTGTGATATTATGCCTATGGATTATTTTCATATACATTTGGGTAGACCCTAGCAGTATGATAGAAAAGAATTGCATGATGGAAGGTTGAATCAATATACTATTATGGGCAAATTGAAAGAGACAATTCTTTGTTACCTTTGATAAAGGCACCTGATGAGAATTATTGTAAAATAGTACATGTTTGCATGGTTGATGGAAATCAATTTGAAAATGATATGAGAAAATAAAAGGTTCATTTTGTTGTGATTCCTTGTGCACCAAGTAATGATAGTATTGACCAAGTTTTAACCCAAGTTGTAAAGTTTCTTACCGAGTATCAACAGATTATTTTAAAGAACATACCTAATGATTTACTACTAGTAAGCAATATTAGTCATTGTATGGATCTGATTCCTAGAGTTAGTTTGCCAAATAAGCACCTTATAGATTGATGCCTACCAAGAATAAAAAACTTAACAGGAAAGTGCAAGAGTTTTTACAAAAAGATTTGATCTGAGAAAATTTGAGCCCGTGTGTTTTACTTGATGTATTGGCACCTGAGAAGAATCATGAGTGGATGATGTGTATTGATTCTAGAGCTATTAACAAGATAATAGTAAAGTATGGGTTTCCTATGCTGAGGATGTATGATATAATGGATTGTTTGAGTGAAGCAAAATACTTTACCAAGATTAACTTGATGAGTGGCTATCATCATATCAAAATTAGATAACATGATGAGTGGAAGGTTGCTTTTAAGAAAAAATAAGGTTTATATGATTTTTTTGTTATTCCTTTTGATTTGACTAATGTTCCTAGTACTTTCATGAGGTTGATGAATGTAGTCATGAAGAAAGTATTGGGTAAGTTTGTGGTTGTTTATTTGGACAACATTTTGATATTCAATAAGAATAAGGAAGAGAATATTGAGCATATTAGGAAATTTTTAGAGAGATTGAAGGAGGAGAAGTTATTGATTAATTTTAATAAGTGTTCATTCATGAAGGAGGAAATTGTGTGTTTGGAATTTGTAATTTCAACTGATGGTTTGAGGATAGATCCTTGGAAGGTTAAAGAAATTCTTGAGTGGCCTACACTTGAGAATGTGAGTGAGGTAAGATCATTTCATGGGTTAGCAAGTTTCTACATAAATTTTATTAAGAATTTTAGTTTGATTTGTTATGATTTGATTGAGACAATGAGAGGGGATAAAAAGGATTTCAAATGGACACATGGAGCTAATAAGAGTTTTGAGACTTTGAAACAATAAGTTATTGAATTACCTGTGTTGTCTTTACTTGATTTTAATAAATTATTTCAAGTGGAATGTGATGCAAGTGGTAGTACAATTGGAGGTATATTGAGTCATGATGATAAACATGTTTCTTTCTTTAGTGAGAATTTGAATGATGCTAAAAGGAAGTATTCTATATATTATCAAGAGTTCTATGCTTGTTATGGAAGAGGAGGATTCCATGGAATCTATTTAAAATATGGAGAAGAAGAATGTAGAGCATTTAAATGTAAGAAAATTAAAGGTAGTAGAAGAAATGTTGTAGTCCAAGGAGAATCTACAAGTCCACCAAATGGACCTAAAAAGGAGAAAATTCAATGTTGATGAGAACTGTGTGTAATGAGATAAATGATGAAGAATCCCTCCTAAGGAGAAGTCTTTTCAAGAATAGATGCAAGATTGTGGGAAAATGTTGTAAGGTGATCATTGATAGTGGTAGCTCAAAAAAATTGGCTCAAATGAGTTGGTTACTAACTTGCTATTGTAGAGGATGAGACACCCTAAACCCTATCAAGTTGTTTGGATCAAGGATGAGCATAAGTTTTTGGTAAGTGAACAATGCCTTGAAAAATTTAATATTGGGAATTACTATGATGAAATTATGTGTGATATTATTCCTATAGATTGTTTCCATATACTTCTGTGTAGACCACACAGTATAATAGACAAGTATTGCATGATGGAAGGTTGAATCAATATACTATTTGGGAAAATGGAAAGAGACAAGTATTTTTACCTTTGATGAAGGAACCTAATGAGAATCATTATACAATAGTATAGGTTTGCATGGTTAATGGATATCAATTTGAGAATGATATGAGGAAAGAAAAGGTTTATTTTATTGTGATTCCTTGTACACCGAGTAATGATAGTACTAATCAAGTTCCAACAAAAGTTAAAAAGTTGCTCACCAAGTATTAGGATATTATTTTGAAGAATGTACCTTATGGTTTGCCACTGGTAAGGATTATAAGTCATTGTATGGATATGATTCCTTGAGCTATTTTTTTTAATAAATAACCTTATATATTGATGTCTAGCAAGAATGGAGAACTTAACAAGAAAGTGCAAGAGTTGTTACAAAAAAATTATCAAAGAAAGTTTGAGTCCATGTATTATATGTGCTATATTGGCACCTAAGAAGAATGGTGATTGGAGGATGTACACTAATTCTAGAGCTATTAACAAGATGATAATAAAGTATAGGTTTCCTATGCTAAGGATGGATGATATAATGGATTATTTGAGTGGAGAAAAATATTTTACCAAAATTGGCTTGAAGAGCAGCTATCATCAAATTAGAATTAGAGAAGGTGATGAGTGGAAGACTAATTTTAAGAGAAAAGAAGGTTTGTATGAATGGGTTATGCCTCTTGGTTTGAATAATGCACTGAGTACTTTCATGAGGGATGGATGAGGTCTTGAGGAAATTATTGGGTAAGTTTGTGATTATCTATTTGGATGATATTTTGATATTCAATAAGACTAAGGAAGTGCATCTTGAGCATATTAGGCAAGTTTTACAAATATTGAAGGAGAAGTTGTTGATTAATTTTAAAGAAGTGCTTATTTATGAAGGAGGAGACTGTGTATTTGGGATTTTTAATTTTAGTTGATGGTTTGAGGGTAGATCCTGAGAAGGTTAAAGCAATTCTTCAGTGGCCTACACCTGACAATGTGAGTGAGGTAAGATCATTTCATGGGTTAGCAAGTTTCTATAGAAATTTTATTAATAATTTGATTTTGGTTTGTAATGCTATGACTGAGACAATGAGAGGGGATAAAAGGATTTCAAATGGACATGTGGAGCTAATAAGGATTTTGAGAATTTTTAACAAAAATTTGATATCTTACTTGTGTTGGCTTTACCTGATTTTAGTAAAGTATTTCAACTAGAATGTGATGCAAGTGGTAGTGTAATTGGAGTCTTGTTGAGTCAGGGTGGTAAACCTATTGCTTTATTTAGTGAGAATTTGAATGATGATACATGGAATTATTCTATGTATGATCAAGAGTTCTACGCTATTGTTTAAGCTTTGAAGAAATGGAGACATTATTTGGCACCTAAGGAGTTTGTGTTGTATATTGATCATAAAATATTTGAGAATTCAACATAAGTTGAATCAAAGAGATTTGAAGTGGGTTTGAGTATTTATAGTATTTCACATTGTGATCAACTATAAGAGTGGAGTATCTAACTAAGTTATAGATGCATTGAATAGAAGAAGATCTTTGTTAACCGAGATGAATATTTAAGTTCTTGACTTTGATGAGATGAAGGATTTGTATGAAACTGGCCTTGATTTTTTTGCGGCATGGAGAGAGTGCAGAGCGCCAAATCTATCAGGTCAACTAGGTATATTGTTCAAAGGAATTCAGTTGTGTATACCAAGAGGATCTATGATAATTTTATCAAGGAGAAACATAGTGGTGGATTGGTTGGACATTTTGGTATTGATAAGTGTAGATGCTTAAAATCATCCCAAACACTATATTAATTTATTTAATATTTTCCTTGACATTATAATTGACTATTTATTAAGTAATTATATTTTTCATGTTCTTGTACTTATTTAATTAAATAGGTTCACTTCCCTAATGTATTTAAATTTAATTTGAATACTTCCCTCTAATGTATTAAATTTATTTAATGCATAGTGCTCCATAAATCTCCTTTTAAATAAATTCCAATTTATTTAATTTCCCTCCACTTTATTAGATTTTATAATCCTATGATTAAATTAAATCCTATTTAATTTAATCCTAATCCCACCTAAAGCCTAGCCTACCACCCATCACTCTTGTCCTTCTAAGCCTACCCACCAGTTAATTCCACTTAATATCCTAAATACCCTCCTAAACACCTTTTAGTCCATAAGTGTTTGCTCACACATGTGTGAGAAACTCAAAATCCAAGAAAGTCCCCCTTTTATTAATTTACCCAAAAAATATCTTACACTCTTACACACTTGTCCCCTTTCCTTTCTCCAAGGTTGCTCACATGTGTGAGCACACCTTGAGTCATCTCAATCACCAAAAATGCTTATGTTGACCTTTGCATGGCTTGTCTCCTTACCCTATGTGTCTCCCTTGTGGAACCTATGTGGATGTCACATAGATGCTAACTCCCCAAGGCCTCTCTCAAGCCTATAAATAGAGCCATTGTCTCAAGCATTCATCATCTCCTCCATTTGCATTGTTATCATGCTAGTATAGTGTTAGATTTTTTAGAGATTTTCATGCTTATAGCTAACCCTTGGTAGTTGTTTGCATTGTTCCAATTTCTAGATTTCGCATAGTTTCATGGTAGTAAATTATTGTTAGTTTATTTCATTTCATATCATTTCCACCCTTATATCCTTGGAATCCTTTTAAGCTTCGCTTACTCATAGCCAAATTTTGAAGGTATTCCACATACGTTCTAGCATAGTTTCATATATGCATTCTTACATTCATTCAAATGATTTAAAGGGATTCATCCATAATTATGTTTAAGGAGAGAACATCCCCATCCCTCATCATTGAGCACACCAACAAGGCCTCTTATGGTCACCCTTGTTGAGTTGCTCTAAGGTTGCATGAGGACTCTTTCTTTTCAATTGTATTAAGTTTCAAAACTCAAGTAGAACTAGTTATATTTTAGTTTACTTAGATAATTGATATACATGTACAACTAATGTTTTCTTGTTTACACATGCTACTGACAGGTTTGGTTTTCTTGTATACATTTTGGTATGCCCTATGGGACCCATGTCCCTTTTTCATACCTAAATTTGTCAAAAAACTCAGCATTTTCTATAAAAAAACCATGCACTTTCATCTCTATTAGGATGCAATGTTGTTGGGAAGATGCTTCATCATCTTCATATTTTAGTGTCTTCGCTTGCGATGAACTCAATATCCAACTGAAATTGCAAAAAAAAAAATTATTTTTTTTTTTTTTTTCTATCATCGTTATTTCTAGAATGCTCCAATCTATAATGCTACAAACAATCAACTTAATTGGCATCACCAAAATCCCCAAAATGAATGCTTGACTATGAGAAAATTTATTTTAACTTTTTTTTATAATTTTTATATATGTAAATAAACTTAGAATAGCCCATATCTTACGGAAACCGTAAAAGTCAAATTTTGTTTTATACTCTTTTTTTGGTTTTTTTAATATTTAAAATAAATTTTATAAATGTAGTTGCAGACGATAAAATATCAAAGACGATAGAACATAACCAAGAAAATTATACCTGATACTTACTCTCATAGATCATAGACAATAGTAGTAGAGCAAAGATGTCAAACCACGCAGACAACAAAACTCACAGCTGCTAGAAAAATCATAGACAACAAAACTAGGAGTCACTGACAAATCACAAACGTCAAAATAGTAGGTTGCTTGGAAATCCCAGATGACAGTCTACATGTGAAGATGCTAGTTCAAAGGCGAAGATGATAATCAATTGAAATTGCAGATTATCAGCCGCCCACAATGCAGATGACAAAATATTAAACTATGGAGATGATATTTAAGTATGTAGAGACATCCAAACAATTTTAAACAATTTGTTTGCTATATTGTAAACAATTTTAAAAATAAAGAAAACAAAATATGTTAAAATTAGAAAGTTTCCAAATTGGTTTTGATTTGATATATATTCTTTTAAATAGGTTTTTTAATTAAAAAATAAAGATATATAATTAATTGATTTTATAAACAAATCAAATTTTATTTAGAAACAAGTATAAGAATATAAAGAAAATCAGTTTTAATTTTAAAACTTTCTAATAGATATATATTTTCTTTATAAAATTATTTGATAATATTTATGTTTTTTTTAATTAAACAATTTAGAAACAAGTCTAAGAATATAAAGAAAATCTTTTTTAATTTAGAAACTTTCTAATCGATATATATTTTCTTTATAAAATTATTTAATATTAATTTAGAAGCTTTCTAATAGATGTCTATTTTAAATTTATAATAATTAATAAATTTAATATCTAAATTTAAATATATTTCTATGCATATTTTTACAATTTATTATTTTCCTTAAGTTGTGACCTAAAAATGTCATTTTTGCATCTGTTGATGTTATAAAGTGTGAAACCTTAATTACATTTAACTTTTTCATTTTCATTTTCATTTTCTTCCAATTTGCGAATACCCAAATTGTCATCTTTGCATCTTCTTTGCCTATAGTAAACTGCATAAAGTCTTTTCAAACTCTATGCGAATGCAATTAGTAGGCATTATATGAGAAAGGGCATGCCAAATTTTGAAATTGTATTTAGAAATGCAGGTATGTAGGGTATCCATCCTCTAATAATACATATTGCAATAAAATAGATGAAGCCCTATTTTTATTGGACTTGATCTGGTAGCTAAATGTCCATAGATGTGAGTGGGAGGCAGAGGCTGAATGGATTTGAAATGTTGATATCATTGGAAAGTCTCCAGTCTCAAAACCTACCTCCACCATTCTGACATTCAAACTTTCTAGACCCATTTGTTTGGTCAAGGGCACTGACAGCTCTTTAGATTTGACTTGGCAACTACAAGACTTTAGAGTTTATTAGAGAAGGTCATCATCTTGAAGACCTCATTCCAGTCCAGTCTTCTCAACATCTCAACACTGAACATTTTCCATTAACTTCCCACTAAGAGATCGTGTTGATTGAATATGCAATGATTTGAATAGTTTCTTTTAAATCCACTTTTAAGTTTCTAATTTGGATGTTTCAATTAAAGTACACATCGATGCTTTTGTGGTTTCAAGTTGTCAATCGGTGTAAGGAGCCTTTGACTGAGCAATCAAGCATGAGTTTGGGGTTCTTCCAAAAATTGAGAATAGGTATGAGTTCAAGTATTATTACTTTGAAGTAGAAAAATTTCACTGTTATTTGGAAGGAATTAGATAGGCTTGATTTTTTCTAAGGTAATTGTTATCAATGAATGGAAATTCTAAGAGCACTTGTCTTAAAAAATTAAATGTATCTGATGCTTTAGCTATCTCCCCATTATGCTTAAAGTAGGTTTTAGTTGTAATACTCTATTGCCTTTTTCCTTTGCTGGTGAAATGTAAATGTGTCAAATGAGGAATATAGAGAGATGGACAAAATGGGTAAAGGTGCCTATTCTGTAAATTGCAACTAGTTAACAATTAAAAAGATTATGTGGCTTTCCTTTTTTCGTTATGGTTTTAGTATAGCTGATTTTTTTAGGGGAGTGCTTGTACTGAGCTCGTTATTTTTTTCAAGAAGACAATTTGTTTAGGAAATCATTGTCATATTAGTGAAGGAGTTCACAATAGGTTGTAAAACCATGTCACAAATCTTAAAAATAAATATTGTAAAACCATGTTTTCTTGTTTACACATGCTACCGACAGGTTTGGTTTTCTTGTATACATTTTGGTATGCCCGATGGGACCCATGTCCCTTTTTCATACCTAAATTTGTCAAAAAACTCAGCATTTTCTATTAAAAACCATGCACTGTCATCTCTATTAGGATGCAGTGTCGTTGGGAAGATGCTTCATCATCTTCATAGTTTAGTGTCTCCACTTGCGACAGACTCAATATCCAACTAAAATTGCAAAAAAAAAATGTTTTTTTTTTATATCATCTTTGATGTTTGGATGTCTCTACATACTTAAATATCATCTCCATAGTTTAATATTTTGTCATCTGCATTGTGGGCGACTGATAATCTGCAATTTCAATTGATTATCATCTTCGCCTTTGAACTAGCATCTTCACATGTAGATTTTCATCTGGGATTTCCAAGCAACCTACTATTTTGACATTTGTGATTTGTCGGTGACTCCTAGTTTTGTTGTCTATGATTTTTCTAGCAGTTGTGAGTTCTGTTGTCTGCGTGGTTTGTCATCTCTGCTCTACTACTATTGTCTGTGATCTATAAGAGTAAGTATCAAGTATAATTTTCTTGGTTATGTTATGTCATCTCTTATATTTTGTCATCTGCAACTACATTTATAAAATTTATTTTAAATATTAAAAAAACCAAAAAAAGAGTATAAAACAAAATTTGACTTTTAGGGGTTCCATAGGATATGGGCTATTCTAAGTTGATTTACATATATAAAAAATATTTTAAAAAGTTAAAATAATTTTTCTCATAGTCAAGCATTCATTTTGGGGATTTTGGTGATGCTAATTAAGTTGATTATTTGTAGCATTATAGATTGGAGCATTCTAGAAATAACTAATCATGTGTCTTGCAAGTTTTTCTTATAGGTTTTTTGCCCTTGGGAAATGAGCTTGAATGCCTAAACATTTATCTTTGAATGCATGTTGCACTTAATTGGATAAATCAAATACACTCTTGAATGGCCAAACTTAAAAAAAGCAAAATCCAATCTCGAATGCATAATCAATTGAACAAAACTTTTTATTTTGATGAATGTTGTTAAAACACAATCTTGAATTCTTAAAGGTTTAAAGAACATTGCAATGAACATTTGGATTTGGTGCTTTAAGTGAACACACTCAAGCTTGAATGCAAAAAAGGACTTTTCTCTGTCCCTATCGAAAAAATTAATGTTGACGTCGATTGATTTATTTTTGTTGACAAATCCTCAATTTATTATATTGATGACATTGTCAAGTTGGAAAGAACATTATATGCTATAAAATGGAGTGTCTTCGAGAATAGATTATAAAACCTAAAGATCCATTGGGAAAGAACAAGTTTCTTTTAAACCCAAGACCACTTATGTATTCACTCCTCTCATGCCTTTAGATGATCTTGAGTGCACAAGAAATAAGTTATCTTGTTTTACAATTTTTTGGAGGCCTAATTGGGGATCTCATCACCCCTTGGGATGACCTCAACTCTAGCATTACGGTTAAGTATAAATATCAGGAGGTGAATCAAAAGACACCTCTTTTGGAAGTAAAATCTTGTTACTCTTGGCTAATCCCCAAAGAACTTTATACCTTTGGGAAGTGAAGGTGGAGATTTGAATCACCGTCTCCTCCTAGTTGTGTTCTGCATTATTTTCTTTTATCTATAGATTTGGGCCTCATCTACCTTGCATATATTAGGAACGTCCATAGTTTAGCTTGTATATCCTAGTCAAAACCTTATAGGATTGTTGGTGTGTTTAACATTCTTGAGTGTTCAAAACCCTCCTATTTGAAGGGGACACACCTCTAAATTTTTCTTGTATATATTTCATTGTATTCTTTGCATGTTATGTTTCAAAAAAAATCCAAAAACAACATAAAACTTTCAAAATCCAAAAAAGCATAAAATTTCAAAACTCAAAAACATTGAAAATTTTGAAAACTCAAAAACATCATAAAAGTTCAAAATCCAAAAAATCCAAAAACATTTCAAAACCAAAAATAACAAAAAGAAGCTTTTATTTTCCACATCACTTCTTCTATTCATCCATTTCATCACACTCTTCAAAATCTCAACCATCCTAATCATTACCTCATTTTCTTAATCATTCAATCAAATTCCTATCCTTCATTCTAGTTATGATTCATAATCCACATCAAGCCTCATTCAATGATTCATCCTCATGATTCTTAATACAAACCCGTGTCAAATCCATTCCCTTCTAATAAATTCCTAATTCAATCCATTTACATCTTCATCCAAAATCAATATTTCTAATTTTATCTATTCAAATATTCTTCTAATTCAATTTTTCATAAAATCTTCCACTTTAGACATAGCAGCACCATCGTAAATCTTGGACTTTAATACTAGCTATCTTGATTGACTCAAATCAATATCATCAAACATCTTTCTCCTTCATCAAGTTTCAATCCAATATTTAGGAAGAAAGATTTATGTGACATGTGATACTAGACCTTCATCCTTAGCAAACATTGGCATAGTTATACTCTCTCACTTGGGATCATTTGTCCATCAGCAAGTATTGAGTCATCTATCTTGTATCTTATTCAAAATTTGGATCATTTTTCCATCTCTAAGTGGAAAAAGATATCATCATCCAAATCCAACATCTAATTTTTTGCAATATCATAAGGTCTTTATCTACATCAAGGTTATCTCAAACCTTCATCCAATATCAAATCAAATTCAAATCAAATCAAAAAAAAGTCCAAAATTACTCCTAGTACAAAGTTCATATTTCATACATCATCAAATATTTCATCACTCTTCATCTAAGCTCCATGGATAAGAATTAGCTTAACCAAATGGTTGAATATCTTCAAAGGCAATTTTGAGTTATACCTCGCATTCAACCTATGTACCAAATAAATCCTCAAAATTGCATGTCCAATCCTAATCCATCTCACATTCCTTATTCTTCTACCTTTGACAAGGGAAATCCACCTCGTAATCATTCATCCACGTATGATTCTCCTCACAACCCACATAACTTCTCAAACATAAATGTCATTGCTAAAGAAATTGAAGAACTTAAGAATTATGTCCTTATCATACAAAATGGGGGTCAAAAGAAAAAAATATACCTCCCAAAATATATGTCCTCTTCACCCATGCTTCCAAGTCCATAATCCTCATGTTCCATCCAACCTAAATCCTCCATGTAATTCCTCATACTTTGAGCTTAATGTCCAAAACCATCATCCCAATCCCCTACCTAACATCCAATCACCACATAATCCTAATCCTCCAAAATCAACATCATCCCCACCTTGTAATAGTAATTCTTTGTCCCACAATCATTGGTAAAAATATTGTCTAAATCCAAAACTAAAAATAAAGTGATACAATCACCCAAAGTCATACACCCAATTCCATGTCAAGGAATTGTTTGAAAGCATGCTATTATGGATTCTTCTTCTCCTCTAGATCCAAGAAATTCCCCATCCTATAATTCTCTTATCCCTCAAAATCCATTTATCCCCCTTGATCCATCTCATGATCCCCTTCCCAATCAAGACCAAGACATTCCCTCTACTACATCTATTAGTAATTCACTTCCATCTCCAAGGTCAACATCCATCAATCCTCCACTTCATTAAGATGTTCCTTCCACTTTGTCCACTAATAATCCTCCATCTCAAGATCAAATTACTCCATATCATGGTTCCATTCCCTCCACTCCATTATATGATTCTATTCCATCTCATGATCCAATCATTCCACCACATAATCCTCTAATAAGTCAAGATCAAAGTATCCATGCATTTGCATTTAATGACCCCAATCCATCTCACAATCCTATTATCCCTCATAATTCCCCTTATGATCCAAATCCTCCACTAGATTCCATCAAACCAATCCAATTCATTCATGAAACCTATATACATAGATTCACATCTTGTATTGAAATTAATAAGTATCCCATTGAACAAATAATGTTGCAAGATGTTGGTACACCTTCCACTCCTTCCAAATCCAAAATTCCTCCATCCAAACCTAAATTTTCTCAACATCCATATTCCAACTCCATTTTGGGACCTTATATCCATCTTCCCTTACCTTCCCTATTTCCATTCATTTGGGTCCTTACATACATCCATCGACCATATCCATGTTTTCCAATTCATCCCCTCATATACCTATTAAAGATCAACAAAGGCACACATCCTTAAATTCCTTCAAATGTTCACCCTCCATAATTTCATCCATAAGATGTCCATACCATTTATCCTCATACACCCCTATCATAGACAATGGAAGCAAATTGGATGCCAAAGAAAAAATGAGTCAGACCATAAATCTGCAAAAATCCAAGGATCAACATGTCCACTCGAAAAGACATGTTCAAGAAAACAAAAATATTATCCAAAACAAAATCCAAAGGCCACAAAGCCTCAAAATGAAAAATTTAAAAATCATGTAGATTCCAAAGCTACTTAATGAAGCAATTATTCTCAAAGAAAGGTTCAAAATAGTATCCAATTTCACTAATCCAAAGGCTGCCCTCATTCATAAATCATCCAAGATTCCATTTACCAACTCTATTTTGGATCCTTATGTACCCAAATCCACCATCCTAAATCCATCATCTCTTTCATCCATTTTGGGTCCCTATATCCCAAAATTCAAATTTTCTCCTAGATATCCTCTGAAATCTCCTTCTTTCCATCACCTTTCAAGTTGTGTGCCAATGACAATCTTTCCACCTCCTTCATCCATTCATTCACAAGTCTTCCAACCTAGCATCCATCAACCATGTCTTCCTCCTAGCCACTTCACCCCTTTAACCCAAACTTTTTCATAAGTCCTTAACCTCCATATACCAACTCATTTCATCCTTCTTTTCACTATCCTATCAACATCTATGAGAACATAGTAAAAATTCCTTGAAAAAAATAAAGAAAGAGAAATAAATATCAAGGGATATCATCCATGTATCTAGATTCTTGAGTCCTTGCCTTGTATCCAGTGTCTTCCAATTCCACTTATCCATCCATTCACTTGTCATCTTCCACTTGCACTCTACATTGGGGGCAAGCTCCATCCATACTACATTGCCTTATGTATCTTACATATTTCCATCTATCATCCATCATCCTTTCCATCTTTGATCTTGACTATCCTATTCCTTTCATCCATTCATTCTCACTTTTCATATCCATCCATTATCCTACATATTTCCATCCACTTTCACATATTTGATCTTGACATCCCATAGTCCTTGGCATTTTCCTTTCCTCTATCCTCCATCCATACTCCTACATACTTCCATCCTTCTTTCACATATCCTTGGTCTTGGTTATCCCATCCATTTCATGTCCCACATTTCATCCATACTATTCATATCATTATCCCTATTGCATACCCTCCCTCCTATATCCCTTATTCATTACACTTTTAGGCCTATGCTCATGATCAATACTAGAGGCACAACAACAAAATGTTCATACATGCTTTAGAAATACACATGCCTCCATTTCCTCCATGTGTATCCTATATACACCATCTGTCCATTTCCAAGGATCTTTTCCCACCATATTTCCTTCCATTTCCCTATCCTTGGTATGGGGCATTTGAACTCCTTTGAAACATGGTCTATGGCTCCCCATTATCCTATACTGCATCCTTTGTTCCCCCATATTCTTTCACCTTTCATTTGATCCCTATATCTTCCCATTCCTTTACCATTCCTTGGTTCTCCCTTGTCATTGATTCTAATATATTCCACCTCCCATCAATTTTTACTTCTTCTAATTCATGCAATTAATTCAATTATCCTCTAATAAAATCAAATTCCCTTCTTCCAATAATTTCATACAAATGAATTTCCATACTATCTAACTATCTTTTTCTACTAACCCAAGATTATCACAATCATTTTTCTTATTCAATCAAATTCTTCCTTCATCCATCATCTTTTCCAAATTCTTCTATTCATCATCTAATCTCATGACGCTAACCTTCAACCCATCAAACTGATCTTATCAAAATAGTCATTGCAAACAAAACTTACATAAATTCACACTGAGACTAAATGATCTGAGAACCTTGTTCCTTTCACATAATTGCTAGCAAAAAATCACAAACATTTCAATATAATTCAATCAAACAATCAATTTTTGCCTTACAGGATGCATCCTCCTTATACATGCTTTAAATATTCACCATCTAAATAAAGTTCATGGCAAGAACTATGGACTGAATGACTACTTGGTCATAAGGTCTTTTGTTGATTTTATCTTTGTGTGTCAGTGATAGCCTCCCCAAGCGTGCCTCAATTTTCAAAATCTTGGTATCATTTGAATGGCTTAACCTGATTACATAGGTCATTTTGTGATATGATCTATTTTCATAATTCTTTAGCACATCTATATTGGTTAAGAGTTATGGTTATGCATTTCTCACTAGTGGCAATGGGTTAGCACACTTTCCATCAAAATCCCTAACAAGACTTTGGGTGTGCTTAGACCTCTCCAATGTGTATATTTCATTTGTTCCCTCATGAATATAAGACCTAAATCTATGTTCCTAAAGTCTCTATTGTGTTTGAGTCTAGTACACGCAAAGGAATCTTGTGATCTATGCTACTATAGCATTTGATGCATAACTCCTCTTGCAATATCAAACTATGGTGTGCTCTCCTATATGAACACAACTGAATCCCATGCATTCATGTAGTTAGGATGCATTTAGATTAATCATTATCCAATTTTCCCTACTTCATTCTGATCTAACCAACAAGTCATGCAAGATCATCTTTTAAGCCTTTTTATTTCCCTTTTCCTTCTCGTATCTATTTTTGAGAAAATAGGGCAAAATATATTCCTTTTTCACCCCATTTCCTCGAGGGGGTACCCTCCTCCCTTGTTGTCACTATGACACAACTCTTATATTTTTTATCTTTTCTCTAGGGCAACCTATGTTTTTCTTTTCTTTTATGTAATGTAATCCCCACATCACATCAAAGAGGGGCAAAATGTAGACGCTTAAAATCGTCTCAAACACTATATTAATTTATTTAATATTTCTCTTGACATTATAATTGGCTATTTATTAGTTAATTATATTTTTCATGTTCCTCTACTTATTTAATTAAATAGGTTCACTTCCCTAATGTATTTAAATTTAATTTTAATATTTCCCCCTAATGTGTTAAATTTATTTAATGCATAGTGCTCCATAAGTCCCCTTTTAAATCAATTCTAATTTATTTAATTTCCCTCCACTTTAATAAATTTTATAATCTTATGATTAAATTAAATCCTTTTTAATTTAATCCTAATCTCACCTAAATCATAGCCTACTACCCATCACTCTCATCTTTCTAAGCCTACCCACTAGTTAATCCCACTTAATTATCCTAAATACCTTCCTAAACATCATTTATTCCCTAAGTGTTTGCTCACACGTGTGTGAGAAATTCAAAATCCAAGGAAGCCCCCCTTTTATTAACTTATCCAAAAAGCCTCTTACATGTTTACACACTTGTCCCCTTTCCTTTTTCCAAGGTTGCTCACACATGTGTGAGCACACCTTGAGTCATCTCAATCACCAAAAAGGCTTATGTTGACCTTTGCATGGCTTGTCTCCTTAACCCATGTCTCTCCCTTGTGGAACCTATATGGATGTCACATAGATTCCACCTCCCCAAGGCCTCTCTCAAGCCTATGAATAAATCCCTTGTCTTAAGCATTCATCATCTCCTTCATTTGCATTGTTATCATGCTAGTACAGTGTTAGAGTTTTTAGAGATTTTTATGCTTAGAGATAACCCTTGGTAGTTGTTTGCATTGTTTCAATTTCTAGATTTTACATAGTTTCATTGTAGTATACTATTGTTAGTTTATTTCATTGCATATTATTTCCACCCTCACATCCTTGGAATCCTTTTGAGGTTGGCTTACTCATAGCCATTTCTTGAAGGTATTCCACATACATTTTAGCATAGTTTCATATATGCATTCTTGCATTCATTTGAACGATTTAAAGGGATTCATCAATAGTTGTGTTTGAGGAGAGAACATTCACATACCTCATCATTAAGCACACCAACAAGGCCTCTTATGGGCACCCTTGTTGAGCTACTTTGAGGTTGCATGAGGACTTTTTCTTTTTATTGTATTAAGTTTTAAAACTCAAGTAGAATTAGTTGTATTTCAGTTTACTTAGATCATTGATATACATGTACAACTAATGTTTTCTTGTTTACATGTGCTCTCAATAGGTTAGGTTTTCTTGTATACATTTTGGAATGCCCAATGGGTCCCACATCCCTTTTTCACACCTCAATTGGTTTGGGAAACAAAAATTCTACTAGGGGGTCCCCATTTCTAGGAGAAATGGGGTGTGCATTGTGAAACCACAACAAATAGCCCCAACAAAAAGGAAGAAATGAAAAAGGTATTTCTTCATCAACAACCATTCATCTTACATGTTTCAAATAACAACTAAATTTTGAACACTTCAAACAGCTTTCAAGTTCTTTGATAATCAAAACATTAGAATCTCGAATCTTCAAGCTCAATGTGTGCATAGTGTATTCATTTCCTTTGATGTTTCAAGATGCAACCTATCATAAGTTTGTAACAACTTGGAAACAATCTTCCACTCCATAGGTTCATTCATCAAGAACTCTTGCAGATCATGTGTATCAATCACTATTTAACCAAGTGAGAGAATCTATTTTGAGGGCTCTTAACAAGTTATCATTTCTGCATTTCAAGTTCTAGATAATCTTTTGGAGTGCATATCCCTATTGTCAAATTATCATTTTTAGACCATTTAGAATCTTTCATTCTTAACACCACCTTTTTTTCTTTTTTTTCGTACCCTAAACATGCTTAGACTATGTGGCCAAGGCATTGGTGTCATTTCTTAGATTCCTCTCTAGTTTGATAACGATTGTATTCCTCTTTTATGAAATTTTTGGAAACTCTCACACCAAACAATGATCTTAGAAATTCCTTTAAAATACCTTTTTTTTAAACCAGTAAGTTTTAGACTATCCCTTGCTATCATCAACCTTAATTTGAGAACACCAAGATAGTCAAATGTTTAAATTTGCCCAAGTATTGAGAACTATTGATTTGTGATTATGAACTCAAGATTGTAAGTCCTTTATGACTGAAAGTAATATCTATTCTCTAATTGGTATAAGAAAAAAAATTATCTAAATGCTTTGACAAAGAAATACCTATCAAAGAAATCTCCTACTAATCAAAGAAATACATCTTCCTAAAAGTTGAAACCACAAGGAGTGGTTTTATGAAATGCATCAAGAATGAGTCTTGATTGCACCTAACCCCTAAACTTACATGACTAAAAAAGAAAAAGAAGAAAAAAGAAACAAAACCCAAAGAAAAAGACTTGACTTAAAGAAAACAAACACCTAACTAGAAAGACTAAATAAAAATAAAAATAAAAATAAAAACTTATTTACATAAAACCTTGAATAATAAGAATGTGGAGTGATTGTCAGTAGATTTCTCATTATGTGCAATGCTAATAAACCACCCCACATAGTTCTTAAAATAGCTTACTTGTCTTTGTACTCCAGAAAATAAAATTTGGACAATCTTGGTTCAATTTCTGGATATAAATCACACAAAATCAAAAGTTGCGATAACCCTTTATAACCATGATTAATCCAAAAACAAGTTCTCTTACCTTTAGCATCATATTCAAATTGAAAATCATCAAACTAAGAGGGATAATGGAAATATATCACCTAATCTAGTGAGTCTCCCATCATAGGGGTACACTCACACATTGTAATCTCTCCTTCTAGTGGTCTCATCTCATGGTACACAACTCCACATGCACATGGAAACACTTTAGGTTCCTTCAAACTAGAAAAATCAATCATTAACCTTCCTTTCAAATTACAAGATTCATTACTTTCATCGATCAAGATGTTTTCTGCCTCATATCCCAAAGAAGCCTATTCAAAATCATACTTTCCCTCCATTGCGATCTCCCAAGCTATCAAGAAATTGGTACAACTTTCTTCTGAATAGAACCCAAATGGATGGATTCTACATGACTCAGTTATTGCATAGTTTGATATATGTGTATAATACCAACAAATAGACATTTTCTTAGTCAAGCTTGAGACCAAATCGAGTACTCTATCCATCTCTTCTAATGATAATTCTTGTTTTGAGGGAGGTGCCTTATCATTATTCAACGAGGAATCAATATCACAATAGGAAGCATTGGTATCTTCTTCTTGATGTCCTTCTGATTCAAAATTATGACTAACCTCAGGATCTTCTGCATTTCCATCACTTTTTGCAACTCCATAGAGTTTTGGAACTTCAAAAAAATTTGTGTCCTCAACATTTCTTGGCATATCCATACTTATTGAAACATCAACACTTGGAAGAATTTCTTCATTGAATGGGAACAAAAACTCCTCTTGATCATCTTTATCATTTTGTCCTACTGCAGAGTTATCATATGATTCAAACACCATTGCACTAAACTACAAAGCTTGTTCCTCCATGATTTGGGGAGGCTGATCCAAACAATCATTGTGCCCATATCCATTTTCACTTGGACTCATACCTGTAATACCATTATTCTCATTGTTGATGTTATTATAAAGGCCAAAATTTCTGCTCTGATTTTGAGAATAATTATTTTGGGCAGCAAGTTGTTTTGGATGATTGCCTTGGTTTCTTGAGGAATTCAACTTTATTTTGATGATTTCATTGGATAAAAGAGACATCATCTCCTTCATGGCCTTCAATTCTCTAGCCATAGTGTTCTTGAGTTTAGCAGGTGGAGAAGACTTTTGCTCAAATAATATAGTCTTTTGAGGCTCATACCCTGAGTATGTAACTGTTGTCATTGGAGCAGCTACAACTTGCTTTGTAAATGTAATAGCCTCTTTAAAGACCTTTTCAATGGTATTAATGTCTTTGGGTGGAAGCCTTCCTAGAAAAATAGAAGTTAATGAATCCATTGTTCCAAAATAGATCTGGATGGCAGCCTCATGCAATACAGTGTATGGAAACTCCATTCTTTGATACATCCTATAAAAGTGATGATTAAACTATGAAATAGTCTTGTGGGGATCCCTCTTAATTGAGATGAACTAATAATGTAGGATAGCTAGATCAACATAGATATTGAATTGTTCCAAAAACTTGCTCTTAAAAGAGTTCTAATCCCTTATTGATGTTGGTGGCAGATTAAGGTACCAATTGAATGCCATTTCCTCCAAAGTTTAAGGAAAAAGGTAGCATACCACGTCCATATGCTGAATCTGGTTTTGATTATAGATTTCCTTAAAAAATTTAGCATGATCTTTCATTGTTCATAATTATCCATAGATGAATTATGGGAAAAAAATTTCAAGAATTTTGGGCAATTCATGTAATGGACCAACTAGATTCAAAGGTGAACTTTGGGCATTAAAGAAAGATATGGTGCATAATGATGGGAATGTAAGAAGTAGAATGTAGAGAGGATGATCATGATGTAATTTGTAATGTGAATGGGTGGAGTTCTTGGTATCCCTTTATCACTGTGATGCTTGTGAAAGTGACTGAGCTCTAGGAACTTGTGTTTATTCTGGAAAAATGCACCTCTGAAGAAGCACACTTTCTCAAAAAAGTGCACTTGTACACCTTCTAATAGTGACAAAAATAAATTTCAAACAACAACTTGGGTTTTTTGAGCCAAATGGTTTTCAAGCCCTCCTTCTAGTGCCACTTTTGTTGAGTTGTCATTTTACACAATGCTTAACAATGGGAATCCTTTCAAACTCCTCTCTTGAAAGCTAATCTAGGATCAACTCCAAGGTTCTAGGTGATCTTGCGACCTACTAGAATCCACTCAATAGAAGATAAATGTGAGTGTTCATGAGGAGGCCTTTGTTGGTTCTAACCAATTTCATATAAGATTTTGAATTTTCTTGCTATCTCAAAATAATAACCACACAAAAAGTAATATATTTTTTGTATTTTTCTATTTTTAATGAATGCAATCTAACAATGCAGTTATATGAATTCCTAAGTTAACCAAGTGTTTACAAAGAAAATAACAAAGACAGGATAATAATATGTTTAAGAAAATGACTTGAAAAGTAAATTCCTAACAGATATAAGTCATGGGAACAACATGTTTGTGAATTAAGCCTTTGAAAAGATCAATGGATAACCAATGAAAATAGGAGTAGTGCTTCCTTAATTCCACTGATGCAATCATTGATGGGAATTTAATAACCATAAGATGTTTCACTTTTCATTAGATCGCAAGGCCACAGAAAGTGTGCTCATGCAAGACAAAAAGCTATGCAAGAACAAAAGGAGTGATCTCTTCTCCAACTAATTACATTAGCGAAATTTGTAAACCTGTAGCAAACACTAGAATTAAAGATCGCTCAATCAAAATAATGAAATAAAACTATTGGCTCCATTACATTCCATGAACATACATTCACAAAATATAACACACTCAGAAAAGAATAACTACACTCCAAATGAGAGCACCAATAGCATATATTATTGCATCAAAATAACAACCTAGAATACATATTTAATTCCTCAATTTATAGGAAATCTTCTCCTCAATTTGTGTTGAGAGTGAGAGATTCCTTCACGCAAATATATGCTTAAAAAAATAAAACAAATCTAAATATATACAAACTGACTCTCTAGGAGGTGCTAAGTAGGACTCCACCCTTGTTTATATTATTTAGTGTGTGCATGAGCCTTTAAAGTAGATAAGAAGAAGGAAGCTCCAAGAGGATCTGGGAGTCACTGGAAACTCTAAAAATGGAAGCTTGGCCTTCTCTGGGTGTTTATAGGAGTTAAATTGTCATCAGAATGTTTTTTTTGTGCATGGAAAGCTCTAAATTTGGAACTGGTAGTTAACTATTGGCACACCTCTGACTTCTTCAAAAAATATTGGCGCACCTTGGGAGAAGCACACCTCAGAAGTAGCGCAGCTAGCGCACCTCAGAAGCTTGCACACCTCAAAAGCTAGCTCCAAAAAATTCTTCTAAGTGTCAATTTTCTAGAGTTAGATATGCTGGAAATATAGAAGGAGTAACTAAGAGGGGGTTTGAATTAGTTACCACAAAAATAAATCCCAGATCCCTTAGATGTCAACAATAAAATTTAGAATGAGCAATATGATTACTGCTGATATTCAGTAAACACACAAAAAATGTTGTAACTCGGTAAATGCAGTGTGTGATTTACTTTTAGCTAATCTTAAAACATTCACATTGATTAATTTGCAAGCATAGAGAAATAACATGAACACGTGAGACACCAAGATTTAACGTGGAAACCCAATATGGGAAAAACCACCAATGAACTAGTTACTATTTTTCACTCTTCTAAAGTGAACCTTGTTAGGAGCCAACCTGGTTAAAGGTTACAAAACACACTATTAGGTGTGACCTAGGAGTGGACTTGCAAGAGGTCTTAGAAAAATTCAATGGAACTGTCACCTTGTTAGAGGATTTACAACTGGCTATTAAACCAACTCTGTTAAGAGATTTTAGATCACTACTACAATGGTTAAAGAGTAACAATGAAATGACTACTTGTGATGCAACTGAATTGCTAATTATAGATCTCTATTCTACTTCATATTTGATCCTTCCTAATTGAATAACACTTTTTTGCTCCACAAGGATACCTACTCATCCTTCAAGTTCGCTCTTGCTCTTCTTTTCACAATTCAATCAACACTTGCATGCACACTAAAAATCTCAACTTGACCTTTCATTTATACCATCCAAATTGTTAAGTCGACTCAAATAATAACTAATAATCATTACCATAGTTGGCTAGAAACAATACTTAAAATAATTAAGCTTCTTATGCCAAAACAACAAAATCCTTCATTGGTCAATCTTGCTCAGTAAACATTGGTTCTGAGACGATTTCCTATGTTAACCAACAGAAGCTTGGTTAACACTGTGAACTTACAAAAATATCTTTTGGAAACCGAGTAAACTCAATGAACATTGACTCTATCCAACTTCTCTTTGCTAACCATGTGAACTCGGTTAACACTGTTTCCAACCTGAATTCCTTCGATGCTCGAGTGAGCTCAGTAGACACTGCCTTCAAAGAGTAATCTTCAGGAATACTTAGTAGACAAGGAAAACTATCTTGCTGACCAAGTGAGCTCGGTAAGCACTAACTAACAACTGATATAAAATTTGTGTAACATCAAAGACAACACACATTTAGACAATTGTATCCAACAAGATTTTTTTCCAACTTCAAAATTTTCCAGAGTTAGATTTGTTTTCAACTTCAGAATTTTCTAGAGTTAGATTTCTTTTCAACTTCAGAATTTTCTAGAGTTAGATTTTTCCAACTTCAGAATTTTCCAGAGTTAGAATTTTTTCTAACTCCAGAATTTTCCAAAGTTACAATTTTTTTTCAACTTCATAATTTTCCAGAGTTAGATTTTATTTCAACTTCAGAATTTTCCAAAGTTAGATTTTTTTTCAACTTAAGAATTTTCCAGAGTTAGATTTTTTTTTCAACTTCAAAATTTTTTGGAGTTAAAATTTTTTCTAACTCCAGAATTTTCTCGAGTTAGATTTTTTTTTCAACTTCAAAATTTTCCAGAGTTAGATTTTTTTTCAACTTCAGAATTTTCTAGAGTTAGATTTTTTTTCAACTTCAAAATTTTCTAGAGTTAGATTTTGCTTCAACTTCAAAATTTTCCAAAGTTGGATTTTTTTTCAACTTCAGAAATTTTCTAGAGTTAGATTTTTTTTAACTTTTCGATAGCAGAGGTTATTTCTTGAGGAGCTAAGTCTAAAGCTTCATATTTTACCTTCACTTCCCTGAGGAAATCATGAAGTGTGACTTCTTGGGCATTCCCTAGAACTTGAAATTCATAGGTTTGAGTGTGATCTTAGCTGTATAGAAGAAAAGGAGGCCATGGTAATGTTCAGGACCCCAAGGGGCCTCTAGATGTTTCAAATATGTGTACCTGAACACCTTAAGAGACAATTCATTTACCAAATCTTCAAATCGTGCACCTGCACACCTTCAAAGAATTGTGCAAGGTGCTCAATTCACCAAAAAAAAATCAAAGTTCTCTATTTGGAAAATGGTTTCTAGGTTTTTCTCAGATGAGGTTTAGGAGAACTCTCCTATACTTATTTTTTCCCTTTTTGATGGTTTATACACTCTTTATAACCAAATATTTTCATAGATTTGGACTCCTTATGCTTCTTCTATCTAAAATCCCAAGGTACATGCGTTGAATCTTATCATTAATAGTTTCATAAGATGAGGAACCTATTTTGGTTCATGTTTCCAACCTCTGTATCTTTGATCTTTAGTGAAAATTGCTTGATCCTTCCTAGATAGAGACTAGGTGATCTAGATTATCCAAAACAATCAAATGTTTGAAACTTTTTATATCTTTTTTAAACAAGATTTTCTATGTCTTTTTAACTAGCTTTTTTGGAGATCTTCTGCTCAAAATTTCAAGTTGAAACTTTCATTAGCCCCTACAATTAGGTAACCAAAGGCTCACTAATTTAGGGATTGAAATTAGATTTTTAGATCTTCTATCCAACGATGTAAATGGATTTAAATTCTGAGCTCTAGGTCAAAAGTTATGACCCTGACAAGTTAAAGATGTCTTTTTACCTACACAAAGAAGCAACATTAGTCTGGAGAGTTGAAAATATAACCCAAAACCAACCCTAACTGACAAAAAACCTAGCCCAAATGCTCCAAAATAGTGAAAAACCAATTCAGTACCACCTAATAACCTTGAAAAGAAAAATAGTACACATTGTACACCTTCACATGTGCGCCAAAAGGGCATTCCAAGAGTCTTTTGCGTGTAGTTGTGCACTTGTCAACTAAGTGAGGTGCGCACATGAGCAGTATGTGTGAAGGGGAGACTTCATTTAAGTTTTTATGTGCACAAAGGGTGCCTATGTCATTTTTTAGAGAATAATATGCATGTGTACACCTTTCCTCTAAGTGTTTTGCATTTTTGTATGAATAAAGGTAAGCACTTCCGCACATTGCGCACTTGCACACCCCGCAATGGTGCGCATGTGTGCTAGGTGTGTTAGTGTACCTTTTAGCACTAAAAGACCCTTTAACTCTCTAATTATCTAGTTTTGACCTCTGGGTTTCTCGATTTGAGGACTAGGGCTTGACCCAGACTCCAGGTGGAGTTCCCAAAATGACCAAAGCCCCAGACTAGGGGTCTGGAAAACAAAAATTCTACTAGGGGGTCCCCATTTCTATGAGAAATGGGGTGTGCATTATGAAACCACAACATTTATGTGTGCTTCTGATAGGTTAGGTTTTCTTGTATATAATAAGACTTTGAATTTTCTTAAGGAGAAATATTAGGTCCTAGTTGTATAAGAATGTTCATAAGTTTATAAGAATTTGTGGAGTTTATAAAGTTGCAAAGGGAGTAAATATAGGATTATATACACCTATTTTAGTACCTAAGAAACCTTGGAGTGATATCATCATGGATTTTGTGCTTGACCTACCAAGGACTACAAGAGGACATGATTTTGTGCTTGTTGTTGTTGATAGATTTTCTAAGATGGCACATTTCATACCATGTAAGAAGACATCTAATGCAGTGCATGTTACTGAGTCTTTCTTCAAAGAGATTGTTAGATAGCATGGATTACTAGGGAGTATTGTATTTGATAGAGATAGTAAGTTTTTTGGTTATTTTTGGAATACTTTATGGAAGAAGATGGATACCAATATGAAGTTTAGTTCTACATTTCACCCACAAACTAATGGACAAATATAGGTTTTGAACACAAGCTTGGGTAATATGTTGAGATGGTTATTTGGAGATAACCTGAGTAATCGGGACTTACTATTAGTGTTAAACTCATATTGGTTTTGACAAATGAGTGACAACACACTTAGTCATATTCATAATGTATGTCGAGTGATTAAAGCACATCGAGCATTAGTTGCCAGATAGTACATGTCAAGTAATATACATAGACAGTATCAAGCATTGGTATGTGTCAAGAAGATAGTGAGTGTCAAGTCACTCATGAGCTGAGTAAATAGTGGATTTTGATTCATTCAGGAGATGAGTTACAACATTGAAGATGTAGTGGATGTCGAGCATCATAGCTTTTAAGTGCCAAGTAAATAGTTTTGGGCATAGTTGTTTGTAATGGCACAAACTCCTATGTAAATAGTTTTTGGGCTAACTTAAGGATTGTTTTCTAATTATAGAAGATTTATACAGGTGTATAAGATAAATCCCTATGCAATACATGTAACTAATTCGATTGAGGGATTTTCTAAGCAGCAAAATGGGTGAATCACAATTGTTGATTCCTACCTAACCCTAGGTCACCTAAGTCTTCTTAAGGAGGATAGACCCTAAATAGTTCATATCATCAAAAGTATTAGATATGTGTGGATGAGAAGAGAAGAGTGAATGCTAAGTACAGAGAGAGCATTTGTGGTGACTAAGGAGGTTGTGAGAGAGATATGAATTGTAGAATCAGTTAGAGAGAATAAAGAAGAGCAATTAGAGGATAGAAGTGATACATCTAATCAGGAGGATCAAGTATACATTAGGGAAGAGGAGATTTGATATCTACCAGAGAGGTACTAATCAAAGGATCAAGGCTAAAACATTCTAACATGTGAATTAGTAAAAATCTCTTAACCGAGTAGTTCTAGCAGGCTTTTATAAATCCTTTAACAGGGTGCTTACTTTATTATAAGTTGAAGTCCTCTAACAAGGCATACTTTTAGTAGTGTGTTGAAATCCTTTAATAGGGTAAGATTTAACAGTCCTTGTAAGCCTTTAACAATGTAGACCTTTCACAGGGTAGATCATAGTTTATGCTCAAACTTATTATAAACTTTATTCGATACACTTTACAACTATAGTAGTGAAGATTTGTGGGTGTCATCCCCACTCTAGTTTTACCTTCTTATTGGAGGGTTTCTGGGTAACAAAATTATTGTGTTATGTGTTATTTGTTTTATGCTATGTATGAACATGTTTAGCTTGCTATTTCAATTTACATGCAAATTGTGAGATGGATGTGTGGTGAATGTTTTATGGTTAAAGTTTTGAAGTGTTGATTCACCACCCCCCCCCCCCCCCCCTCCTCTCAAAGTTTACTTTCCCATTGTTAATTCAAACAATTGGTATCATAGCCTTGTTCTTTGAAAAGGAAAGCTTTGTATCTTAAAGCAAAAGTCTTGAAGATGGAAGTATACAAGTTGGGAAAAGTTATTGAGAACTAGAAGATTGAAATCTAGCTTTCCCTACACCAACTCAATGAAGCAAGAGATGTGTTGAAGCACTCATTGAAGAGAAGGAAAGAGATAGATATTGAGGAAAATGACATACATTACTAAAAGGAAGACACTACTGAATTTTTTTCAAATGGAAACTCAAGTGAGTTTGATGCAATAGTTGTAGGTTTGATGGAAAATAATGGTTCCCCAACTAAAGAGGTCAAAAATCTTAAGATAGAACAAGAAGTCCAATCATTATTACTATGTGATGTGATTGAGCAAAAAAAGAAAGATGAAGAAGACAAAATCATGTTTGAGGATGACAAAAGGACACTAACAAATAGACTAGAAGAGAAGATATCAGAGGTACAAAGGATTGCTAACATGCAACTAGAAACAATGAATCAAGTGATGATTGCCAATCATGAATTGAATAGAAAGGACATTGAGATCACAATCCTAAAGTTACAGAATGAAAAAATGAGGAATGAACTAAGAAGAGAAAAGGAATTTGCTAAAAGTTTTAGCAAACCTAGTGAAGCCATCAAATACTTTGAGAAATTAATGAGATCTTCTAGATCTAACAATGATACTATTGGATTGGGATACACTAGTAATAAGGAAGGAGAATCATCCAAAAGTGGTGAACAAATAAACAACAAAGATAAGAACTACAAACCAACATTTCATAATTGTAGAAAGTTAGGTCATACAACAAATGTTTGTATGAGCAACAATGCAAATTAGAACCCCAAGAAAAAATTCAAGGGTACTCTCATAAGTGCAACAAGCAAGGACATCAGGCACATGAATGCAAAATTGAGACCTTATGCACACAAAGATTTGAAGGATATTGCCACAATTGTCAAAAGTATGGACATAAAGCATATGAATGTAGGTCTAATGCTAAGTGGGCATCAAACAAGCAAACAAAGGTACAACACAATAGAAAATCCTACAATTAGGATTAAAATACAATGTATAGTTGTTACTATTGTCAAGAGTATGGACATGTTCCTAAGAATTGCATTAGAACATATTTTAGAAGTGATTACAGTAGATGGTTGAGTCAAAATGCATTCTTTAGTTGTTTGAAGATTGGTCATATTAGCATAAATTGCCCAACAAGGTCAAAAGTACCAAGTAGTGAATTCAATAAAGGCAAAGAGAAGGTTGATGTTGAGAAAGTCAAAGTGTAGATGAACAAGACATGGAAGAAAAAAGAAGATTGCAACACATCAAGTTCAGACAAGGTCAATTCATCCAATGGATCAGGTGATCACATCACCCCCAACTAGGCAATCAAAAGGTATGAGTGGGACTAATATCTCAATGATATATTTTACATCAATTCCAAGACTTTGTGTTCTAAAAAGACTATATATGCATGAATTAAGATGCAATGGAATAGTTAGAACTTGGAAGAAATCTTTAGTTTTGTTAGTTTTCATGTTGTTGTTGAGCATGAAAGATTTCATAGTTACTATCAAGTGTGAATGGAATTTTAGTTAATGTTGAGCTATGAAGGTATGGTAGTATTGACTGAGCATGCTATGTGAACAGAGCAATGTGGAAGTCATGTGTAAGCCGAGTGAGTTTGAAACCCTATATTGATCGAGCTTACAATTGTGTAAGCATTAAGAATTTATTACAAAATTTTAAGGGTTATATAGTTATTTCTTGACTCATTTGCATTCATTCAAGATCAAAGAAAGCATGAAGAGAACAAAGGTGAACTATAATAAGAGATTCTTGCATTTACAAACTAAATTCAACTACAACTCGACATATTCATCATATTGTAAATGTATTTTACTAGTGCTAAGTTTCATTGTTTGAGTTTCCATAAACCTAGGTATCAAATATGGTAGCAAGACCTTATGTAAGTGTTAGGAAAGAGGGAAAGGAAGTGTTGAATATGCAATTAATTAGTAATGAAGTTAGAGAACCACCTTTCCAGGAAATATTTAAAATTGCATACAAAGGAGACCCGTCTAGTGCACTATCAATGATACCACCAAAAGTCTTAATGATTTAGGATGCCAGGTGTTCCTATACATGCAAATTTGGAAGTATAGGTGACATGGAGATTAGGGAATTGTACAATCAATTTTTTGATAATGGAGTTTTAAGGGAAGAGGATAAAATCATAGAAAGGAAAGGATTGACCCGTGCCCTAGATTTCCCTAATGTATTCAAGGTTGAATGGATCAAAATTGTACTCAGTAGAATACATGACAACTTCATTTGGCTAGAAGATGGACCCATTAATATCAGAAAAAGGATCATTACCCAAGTGTTAGGGTATCCTACCCTAGACTGACCCAAGAGCATGTGAAGTGATTCAAAAGAGATAATTGAGAAGAGCATAGGTGCAGTGTGGAATAACAAGGGAATGTTTATTAATTCTATCTCAGACCCCCTAATTACTTTTTTTGTGAGAGTAGTAGCTCACAAATTCTTTTAATCTGATAGATTGAATAGTGTGTCCAGCATGGCAGTAGATTTGGGATACAAAATAGTAAAGAGAGACCACACCTATGACCTTTTCAAGTTATAACTTTAGCAACTATCTGAAAACTTGCAGGCCATAAGGAAAACCAAGAGTGCATCTTGAAAATTTGGCTCTTTATTAGTTAGTATATTCTTTTATGTGTAGAACACATTTTCTTCATTTGGTAAAGTTTCTTGGAAGACCAATAGGTCTATTACAATTTAGATTAGAGAATTCATAGAGTGGCTTGGAGACAACATTGAGTCAGTAATGACAAATTATTTTGATGACTTTAAGAAGTCAATGAAGTAAAGATTAAGGATTCCAGTGTCACTAGTTGAGAAACATTATGATGATGTTTTGTTTCTTGTTGATGTTGATTATACATATGTGTAGACATTCCTACCTAGGGTCAGATGGCTTAAGCCCTTGCCATATGAGATAAACATTGATAAGGCATCAACAGTCATTACAACTCTATTGGAAGAGGAAATAGATAAAAGTGCTAAAAGAGAGATTTGACAAAGGAGGAGATGAAGAAGAAGAGGAAGAGCAAGTCCAATCCCACAGTTAAATCACATAGTTAAATCCTAATAGCAATATCACAAGTCCAATCCCCTATGGAAATTACTCAAGGACAAGGAGAAGATGAGGGAGCTCATGAGGAAGGTGTCAAGGGAGAAGAAGCCAATGAAGCACCCAAGCCTATTGAAAAGAAAAGAAAGGCTAAGGAGCCTATAGTGAAGAAACCCAAGAAGAAGGGTGTGAAACTATCACAAAAAAAGATAGTAGCTTCTATTACTAGGGCTAGCACAAGGGCAACCACTAAGAAAGTCAAGGTTTTTGAGAAACCTAAAGGTAAAAGGACTATTGCTTCAGCAAAGTTGAGTTGATCAGTCAAGAAGACTTATGAAAGGAGAAAATATGTAGCTCCAGTTGAATCAGTTGAGGAGAAGATAGAAGCTAATGATATGATTCAATTCAAGGTGGTAAGCCACAATCCCTCCTCTAATTTAGAAAAATTATGTGGCAATATAAAATAAAATGCAGATTTGTCTGGTTTTTTACACATATATTTTGATAAGATAAGAAAATTTGAACAAAATACTATAGAGGAAGCCATATATGTGATGATGGCTACATTCAAATGAACCCCTATAGAGATTTCCAACTCATTACCTGAGAGTCTTTATGACCGAGTTGAGAAAAAATGGCAATACAATCTACAAATTGAAAGATAGATCAAGGAAACCATTTTAGCCCAATTTATGCCTGAATTTCTAAAGACAGTGACAGATGAAGCTATGGAGTTGCACAAAGGAAAACTTACTCCAAAATACAGAGCATTCAATATATTGAAGAAGAATATAGAGGATGTGGTAACTAAGAGTAAAGAAATATGGAGATCTATTTACAAGTTATCAATTCCTACCATAATAGAGAAAGGTGTGCAAGAAATGTAAAATCCTAAGAAAGTTTAACAACAGGCAGTTGAGACTACACAAGATGTATTAGTCAAGGATGGTCATGTGGAAGGTACTAAGGAAACAGTATAAAAAGAGAACATAGCTGAAGCACAGCAGCAAGATGATCAAAGTGTATTTGAGGTTCAAGTGTCAAGTGCCAATCCTCCACATGAAGACCAAGTAAGTCAGTAGGACTTAGTGAAAATCAAGGATGTTTCTAATAACTCCACTTAGAACATCAATCCCTTGATAGATGAGGATTTAAAGAAGATATTGAAGAATTCCACCATGAAAACTAATTTATGTTCAAATCATGTATTGGTGAGAACTAAAGAAATTGAAAAGGAAACAGAATGGGAGAAGCAAATTGACACATCTAGCGTGCCCCCAAAGGTAAAAACTATAGAAATGCAGAGTGCAAGAACTGAACAACAAGGTGTTGTTACAACACTAGTTGCATTACCTCTTGTGTCATTCATTTCTCACAAGAAAGACTTAATAATAGTTGAGGAAGATAGAACAGAAATTAGATTAGGTCAGGAAGCAAGTCCTACACCTACACCAAAGACACAAGGTGAAGAGAAGAAAGAGGATAGTCAAATTGACAAGCCTGAAGAATTGAAGGTGACTACTATTGTAGAGGAACAAATTTTTATCCAAACTTCGGTTACCTTACCAGTTTCTATGACTCCTACCAATAGTCAAGTTCTTCAGAGGTTGAGCACTCAAGCCATACCATTGCAGATATCCAAACCAAGTACAGAGACATCAAGCATATTAGAAAACATATCTTAGAGAGATGTGAGTCTTGATGAGGTGATTGAAATTCCAAAGTTTGATCTTACTACAATCACAATTGAGCATATGAGAATTCTATAGGAAGCTCTTCATAGGAAGAAACACCAAGAGTTGCTAAGAAGGGAGCATAAGCAAAAGCAAGTGCTTCATGACATCAAAGACATATTTCTTGATGCTTTCAATCTCCCAAAATCAAATGAAGAGAAACCTATTCATGAGAAACTAGTAAATATTGTTGACAAGATCAATGAAGATGACCTAGACTAAAACACCAAACTATTGAAGTGGTCAAAAAAGAAGTTTTAGAGAAAAGTTCTTGAACAGATATCTAGTGCCATTACACTAAGATAGGTCTTTGAGTTAGCAACCAAAATAAAGGATGTGAAAAAGGTGTTGGAGAATAACTTTTCTCTATACACAAAGCTTTGTGATGTGAATTTATTGATACAAGAAGCACAGAGGGCTATTGATTGGTTGCAAGGATATCTACACTCCATAGGTACAACATTGAAACTATCTCTAGGTCAAAGCCAAACTCATTTTCAGAGATTACTCTCAACTCAAGGTCAACTAGTAGCACTACAACCACAAGATGCTAACATTCGTGCTACCTTGATTAACATCAAATCAATGTTAACCCCATACATGGAAGTGTTACACAAGGAACTAGCCTTTGCTGACACATTGATGAAGAAAGATTCTCATCTTTCTACTCATGAAGGCCTAGCTAACCTTGTTGTCAAGCTAGACATCCAGTATTAATCTCTAGAGGTATTGTATAACAGTTGGGATGTAGTATTAAAGATCATTGTGGAGGTGCATAAAACTCTTCTAGAAAAACACACTATCAGTGTATCATCCAAATGACATAAGTGTCAAAAAATGGGGAATGAGAAAGAAAAGGGGAAATGAAGATGATAAGGGGAACACGGTTTTGATACAAAAATAGGGGACAATAGAAGTATAACATATTTACTTAGGAGTTATACAGAATTCAGATATAGCAAGGAACACTCAACTCAGGGGGAGTTATGAAATTTTGAAGAGATATGACTATTCAATCATTAGTTTTACAAAGTTTTGAAGTTTTGAAATTTTATATGGCAACTGGGTACAGTATATATATTGTCTAAGTTATTATCATAGTTAAGATGTATATGCATGACAATGTATTTTTTCCACCTATGTCAAAGGGGGAGATTGTTAATCTCATATTGGTCTTGACAAATGAGTGACAACACACTTATTCATATTCATAGTGTATGCCAAGTGATCAAAGCATGCCGAGCATTAGTTGCCAGATAGTACATGCTGAGTAATATACACAGAAAGTGTCGAGCACCAATATGTGTTAAGAAAATAGTGAGTGCCAAGTCACTCATGAGCCAAGTAGACAATGGATGTCGAGTCATTCAGGAGATGAGTTACAACATTGAAGATGTAATGGATGTCAAGCATTAGAGTTTTCAAGTGTCGAGTAAACAGTTTTGGGCATAGTTGTTTGTAATGGCACAAACTCCAATGTAAACCATTTTTGGGTTGACTTAAGGATTTTTTTCAATTCTAGAAGATTTATACAAGTGCATAGTATGAATCCCTATGTAGTACATGCAACCAATGAAATTGAGGGATGTTCTAAGTGGCAAAAGAGGTGAATCACAATCGTCGATTCCTACCTAACCCTAGGTCACCTAAGTCTTCTTAAGGAGGACAAACCCTTAACAATTCATATCATTGGGAGTATCAGATATGCATGGATGAGAAGAGAACAGTGAATGCTAAGTAAAAATAGAGCATTCATGGTGACTAAGGAGGTTGTGAAAAAGATATGAATTGCAGAATCAGTTAGAGAGAACATAACATAACATAACATAGTAGTTAAAGGATAGAAGTGATATATCTAATTAGGAGGATCAAGTATACATCAAGAAAGAGGAGATTTGATATCTAATAGAGAGGTCCTAACCAAAGGATCAAGACTGAAACATTCTAATAAGCAAATCAGTAAAAATCTCTTAACCGAGTAGTCCTAGTAGGCTTTTTTAAATCCTTTAACAGGGTGCTTACTTTATTGTAAGTTGAAGTCCTCTAACAAGGTGCACTTTTAGTAGGGTGTTGAAATCCTTTAACAGGGTAAGATTTAACAATCTTTATAAGCCTTTAATAGTATAGACGCTTCACAGGGTAGATCATAGTTAATGCTCAAAATTATTGTAATCTTCATTGGATACACTTTACAACTGCAATCGTGAAGATTTGTGGGTGTCATCCCCACTCTAGTTTTACCATCTCATTGGAGGGTTTCTGAGTAACAAATTTATTATGTTATGTGTTACTTGTTTCATGTTATGGATGAACATGTTTAGCTAGCTATTTCAATTTACATGAAAATTTTGAGATGGATGTGTGGTGAATGTTTTATGGTTAAAGTTTTGAAGTGTTGATTCACACCCCCCCCCCCCCCCCCCTCCTTAGAGTTTACTTTTCCATTATTAATTCCAACAATTGGCACAATTAGAGTTTGCATACAATAATTCTATGAATAAGAGTACTAGAAAGACACCTTGTGAGATTGTTACTAGAATGTACCCTAAAGGTATATCAAATTTGAGGGATATTATTGGGGAGGAGAAGAGAAGTGTTGAAGGTGATGAATTTATTGAATTTATGAAGTCTCTACATGGGCAAGTGAAACATAAGCTGAAAAAAAGTAATCAAAAATATAAGGAGAGTGCAGATAAGTCTAGAAGACATATGATTTATGAAGTTGGTGATGAGGTGAAGGTTCATTTAGAGAAGGGTATATTTCCTGTTGGTAGGCATAGTAAATTGAAAAAATGAAGAATTTTGGTTCTTACAAAATCTTGAGAAAATTTAATATTGGAAATGCTTATGAAGTTGAGTTGCCTAATGATATTGATATATCTCCTATATTCAATGTTTCTTATGTGTACAAGTATCATGAATCTGATGATGAGATGACCGTACCAAATGATTATCCTAAGAAGCAAACTAAAAAGATAGAACATATTTTGGATCAAGGAGTTGGTAAGAGTACAAGAAGAAAGGATTACTTTGAGTATTGGATAAAGTGGAGGGACAAGATAGTTGAAGATGCTACTTGGATTTCTCAATCTAAGTTGGATTCACCTCAGGTTGTGGTGTGCTCGTGATTCAAGAGAATCATTTATTGTCAACCCCAGTTGTCTGATGTAGGAGCATCAAGAATTGTATTACTATCCTACTTGGTAGATGTGTGCTTGGTTATACCTGTGAACCTGCTCAGTGACTTTTTTTCCAATTGGCTCGGTGGAGGTGATTATGTCTTCATTCACAGAGTGGGTTGGGTTCTTCTTTCACTGAGCTTTTTTTATGTGTCAACCAAGTGCCTTAGTGACTCTGTATTGTTGTTGTTTGGTAATGTCTTGTTCTTCTTTCACCAAGTTATCTATCTAGTTCACATTTTTGAGATGACACGTGTAAAAATTTGAGGCTGAAATTTAATGTATTGGATCAATCATTAAGATGCATGTAGATTATTATTTGGTTGGCCTTCTCCATGTGATGGTCTAGAATCTTTTGTAACCCAATTTGGAAAGTATAAGTAGAGAGTCTTGGTCTAGATATAGGCATAAGCTTGGGAGGAATTAGATTATGCAAAAAGAGATCATAGATCTTGAATGTTGGAGGTTATTTCATGTGTATTTGAATCTTTATATTAGATATAACTTGGAAGGCCTCATAACCGGGCATTTATGATGAAATTTTGATGAATTAATGAAATATTTATAGTTCCCTCTCCTTTATAGCATAGTCTCTTCATGATTTTCTTTTGTTGTGTTAATTCTATAAGGTTGGTTTATTGCTAGGTGTGCCTTTGGACCTAGTTTTCACATCACCTTTCATCAAAATATTCTAAATATCAACTATAAATTTGAAATTTTCTCCCTTTGATGAACATCCTCATCAAAGTACCTTCATTTGATCAAGCTGATCTATAACCAAAAATATGTCAAGTTCCAACAAACATTATTTTGATAAAATAAAATCATAAGAGATCTATGGATATCTCTACTTTCTATGACCAATCTCCATAAGGACACTGGTACCAAGCATCATGTCTAGATGAATGAATAATGTTTTTATTACACTAGACTGATGCAATGTTGCATTGATTAATCTATACTAGGTGGGGACATTACCCCCAACATACCTCATAGATACTCAAAGGTATCCTTAGCCAATGTTTTAGTGAATATATCTTCTATCTTATCTTTTTTACTTACATACTCTAATCTAATTTCCTTCTAAGCAACTTTTTATCTTAGAGAATGATACTTAATTTTAATGTGTTTAGTCTTTGGATGTAAAACATCATTCTTGGACATAAATAGTACTTGTATTATCATAATATATAATAGTAGGTTCAGAAAAAGTAATAACAATATCCTTCAACATTTTCTTCATACATGTTATTTTATTATAATTTTTAGTTGTTTTTTTTGGTTCCAACTGGTACTAAGGGGAGCTAGAATTAGTAAAAAAATTCTGCTAGTTATAATAGTAATATTCACAAAAATAGTTACCAGTCTCTTAACTAGTAAGATGATAAAAAATTTAATGCAATAAAACCATATAAGATCACACAAGAAATAATACAGCAATAAAACATACATTTATACATGGAAACCCCCAGTGAGAGGGTGTAAACCACAATGGGAGTAATATACCCACTAGCATTTCCTTGCAAATAAAAGGGTGTCCTGTTAAAGGCTTACATCTATTCCTTCTAAGAACTCGTCCTGTTAGGAATGAATATAATCTGTTAGGACTACAATAGTCTATTAAGGCTACCTCGTGAGAGGGTTTAAGATCTCTTTCTAAGAGATACCTTGTTAGAGGATTTCAAATACTTGTATACAAGTCTTCCCTATTAAAGGGTAATAGTAGATGCAATACCAAGAAAGAAAACTAAGGTTTAGATCTAAGAGTATGGCACACCTTGTCTCATAGATCCTTTGTGATTACTTAGAAATATTATGTGATCTCCTTTGTTTATTCTAGATTTTCTCTATAAATGCTCTTTGTTCAATTATATCTTGTAGTCCTAGTGCACTAGTCTATTGTTCTGCTCTTAGTTCTTCCTTTCTAAACTCTTTTACTTTTATGCAAATCTTCAAAAAATAATCTCTTCAATGAAAACAACTTCCGTAATGAATTTCAAGTGTCCTTAAATACACTCATACTATCTAGATGTCAAAACCCTAAAATTATCCCACTTAAAAAATATATTTAAAATTTGAAATCCTTAAGTGAGCTAGTCACAAAATACCCATAATTACCTATACATATGTGCCTATTTATGTAGTCTTTCATATCCTCCTATACTTTTGCATCTATATTTATGTCCTTACTTTCTTTAGTCACCTCAACAATTTCTTTATGTGCATGTCACATAATTATCAGACTATCCTCTAGAATTGTCGCATCATTCATGAGTTAGCTTAGGTGATCCATGATCAATGAACTTCCATGCCTATGTATCAGTCATAGCCTTGAATGAACCATCCCTTTTGTCATTTTCGGTATCCCAGTCTATCAGTGGTTGCACTACCTTGAAATGCTTCTTACTCTTGTTAACTAGTTTCCAATCAATGACAACACTCCAAGTCTTAGACAATGCTTAGATCTTTGTGATGTTTCTCCTTAGCCATTACCATTTTTTTGATTCACTATACTACTGTGACTACTTAAGTCAAACATCTATAACATATTTTGCCTCTTATATGAACTAGGAAATACAATATTGCTTCTTACTTAGCCAAGATACTAACCTTGTTCCGAGATATAATGCTCATCCACTTGTGCCCTTTCTATCATCAAAATTTCCTTCCCAATAAACTTAATATATGCATATAATTGAAATTGTTAGATATGTCATACAATAAGCCAAAATCCATAGTTCCCTTCAAATATCTAAAAAACTATCTTTATTGTTTGAAAGTGTGTCTTTTTAAGATCTAATTGAAACCTTGTTACAAACCCAACTAAAATAGAAATGTCTAGTCTTGTGTGAGTCAAATATTTTAATCCACCAATCAATACTTTTTACCTTATTTTCATAGCACTAGATGAATCATCTTAGTTAGAAAATTTGCATCCAGTTACTATAGGTGCTCCAAAAGGTTTACAATATTCCATACTGAATCTCACCAATAAAGCTTTAAGATACTTAGTCTAAGATATAAAAATATCTTCTTTAGTTTGTGTAATTTGCAATCCTAGAAATTATTTCATCTAACGAATAATAGATATCTCAAATTCATCTTTCATCCCATCAAAATACTTGTTGCTTGCCTCAACATTACCACCAAAAATTATATCATCAACAATCACTTCAATGATTATCAAGCCATCTGAATTAGTTCTCGAATACATGTTAGTGTCTACATTACCTTTCTTAAAACCCAAACTCAATAATGGTTATCCAATATAGCATACCAAGCTCTAGGTGATTGCTTTAGTCCATAAATTGTCTTCTTTAGTTTACATACCATGTCTTCTTCTTTAGTCAATGGAAATCCATTAGGTTGTTCAATATAGACTTCTTCCTCAAGTTCATCATTTAATAAAGTTGACTTTTCATCCATATGATACACTTTGAATTTTTTTTAGATAGATAAGCCAAAAACATTCTTACAACCTATAGTCTTGCTATTGGGGAAAATGTTTCTTCAAAATCGCAACCTTCTTTTTGTAAATAGTCTTTACATACCAACTTTTCTTTATTCCTTAAAACATCACCTTGGTCATTTATTTTATTCCTAGAAACCCATTTGTACCAATAATATTCTTATCTTTAGGGTGTAGGGACTCATTCCCTTGTATTTTTCTTTTCTATTTGCCCAAGTTCTCATTTCATTGCATTTATAATTCATCCTTACATGCTTTATGAGTAGTCCTAGGTTCAATTTATGAAATAGAAAATATTTATTATATTACCTTAAGTCTTATCATTTCTCCTCTACTAGCACTACCAGTGATCTAATTATCAAGATGGTTCCTAGCAACATATTTAAGTATTATTTTCTCTTCTCTAGGTTTTTCAATTTGCACTTGTATTCCATCATCCAATTCAAATAATTGTTCTTACTTTGTATTATGATGTATCACTAGTCTTTGACTTATACTAGCTTGATTTGAATCATCATCATAGTCATACTCGAATGTTCTTTCATATACCTGATATATCTCATCAATCCTAATATTTGCATTTTCAATAGATGCCTTAGTCTTAGTAGAATAACTAAGAAATACGCCTTCATCACTTCTAGGATAAAGTTCCCTATATCATCTCCTCTTTTCATATAACTTTTTCTTTTGAAAATTCCAAAGTATTTAATAGTATAGGTGTATGATTGAACCATAGTTCATAATGGGATTTACCTATTCCTTTTCCAATATAAAATTTATTCATAGTGTATATTATAGAAATAACTTCATCTTGGGTAGGGGCCCTAGCTTGGTTGGCTAAATCTTCCCTGTTGCAGGGGGTTGGTCACGGGTTCTAGTCTCCCTCGTTCCCATGGTACCGGTGGGCGTGTCGCGCCAGCGCTACCGGTCACATTAAAAAGTTTACCTGGCGCAGATTTAAAGAAAAAAAGAAGAAGAAAAAGTAATAACTTCATCTCTCTATTGTACATGTGATACCTTACCCTCAAGAAACATTTCTCTAGCTACTTCACTCTCTCTTCTATTTCTTCTTTCTACTATACCATTTTTTTGTGGTGTCTTAGGTGCTAAAACTTGTATGTGAATACCATTATCCTCACAAATTCATGCTAAAACTTGTATGTGAATACCATTATCCTCACAAAATCCATTGAATTGATTAGAATTAAACTCTCCACCTCTATCAAACCTCAAACTTTTTATCCTTAAACAAATTCATTCTCAACATTTTCCTTGAATATATTAAACTTATCAAAAGCCTTATATTTTTATCTTTAAAATGTAACCTACATCTTTCTAGTGAAATCATCATTGAGAATAATAAATACCTCTCACCATAGAAATTTTTAGTCTTTTTAGGACCACATAGATCACTATGAATAATTTTTAGTTTTTTCGAAGTGATAAATGTCTTGCTAGAAAAAGTGTTTTTCTTTTGTTTAGCCATCACACACTCCTTACACATAATAATTCTACTCGAAATCGCTTGATCGCTCTGCAATTTGCTTGATCACAATAACACTTCAAGATTTGGTGAAAATTGAATTCAATTTTCTGCCTTTTTGAATTAAAAAAAAATCCATTAATGCTCGATATGAAAGTAGCTATGATGACATCATTATGTGCAACAAGTTGTCATCCACTATCTGTTCAGATTGCTTGGTAAATACTTCATAACTCAGTAACCAAACATGTGTGACTAGTTAGTCCTGACCTTGCTCGATAGAGTCCATGACCCAACCTTACTCAGTGATAACTGATACTGATCTTCTTTGATCCCCTTGTATCTCAAATATTGATTTGGATCTTTGCTTCTTTTCAATTTTGGAACTATTTAGATGTGACCATGATAATGCAGTTCTAGTTCTTACTTAAGAACTTAGTTGGAAATGGTGGAGTCACCCACCTCTTGAGTGACATGACCATCATTTCTTGGACTAGCTTCCTTAGTGGATTTGGGAATCCATTGTTACCTCATTTTCTTTTTGATGTTCTCTGCTTTTTCTTTCTTTTCATCTTCAATTCTACCTGTATTTATGCAATTTTTCGCTAGATGACCAAGTTCTGTACAAGTAAAACATCTTATGATGGTATCTCTCTTCCTTGTGTGATGTTTAACATAGTTCATGCCAATGTGTCCATACTCTCCATAGTAATGACATATGCACTAGGTGTTATAGTCCCAACCAAATAATGCTTTCACAATTTGCTCTGCTGGATTGAATGACTTGGTTCTATAGTTTCATGCCTTGTGACCTTGTTTCCTGCATTTGTGACATTTGCCTTCAAATTTTGGTTTCTATTTGCATTCATTAGCCTTGTGACCATGTTGATTTCAATTGTAACATTTACCATTTAATTTTTCTTTTCCATTGCTCCAACATTTGTTTGATGTATGACCTATCTTACCACAGTGATTGCAAGTAGGTCTTTGATTCCTTTGAGCACCTTGTTTAGAGGATTCACCTTCTTCTTTGTATCCAATTATTGCTTTACCCTTTTGTCTATAGAGATTTTTCTCATTTAGTTGATTTAATTGATTCATGTCTGCTTGGGATTTCATCATTCTCTCATTAACTTGTTTTTCAGTGTTTAGGTCATTTTTCAATCTTTCACTAATTTTCTTTTCAGATCTCAGGTCACTTCTTATTCTTTCATTGATTTATCTTTCTGAATTTAGATCATTCCTTAATTTTTCATTGATCTAACTTTGACTCATGATTTCTTTATTTGCATTGGAGATTTGATCTATAAAATCTTCATGATGAAGGGATTGGTTCTGGATCTCATTGTTTCTTTTACCCATTTCTTCTTTCATCTTGTTTCTTTGCTCCAAGATTTCACATATCCTTATTGACTGAATTTCTTGTTCTCTTTTGAGCTTTCTTATTTCTTCTTGCAGGGAACCATTCTTCTCTAAGAGTTCTTTGATTGTATTATTTGCTTCATCTGAACTGCTTGAAGGGAAAAGATCTTCAATGTAGTGGTGATCATTCATCTTATTTGCAAGTTCCTTCCTTCTTTTCAAGGATTGGGAAAGTTGTTCCCTAGCTTTCTTGAGTTCTACAATGGCCATTTCTAGATCTAGCTTTTCATTGTCAATTGCTTTATCAAGTCTGAAAATCTCCATCATCCTTGATCTTTGCTCAAGCTATCAAGCTTTACCCTGAGAACCACAATGCTTTGATACCTATTGTTAGAAATATTCAAGACTATGCTAGGTTACTGAGAGGGGAGGGGTGAATCAGTAACCTTAAAAACTTTATCAAATTCAAATCTTAATTGCAATAACCCAATAATCATTTAATTCATTAAATCAGATCTAACTGCATGCATGAGAAAATAAAAACATAAACATTCATGGCACATGAACACAATAATTTAGTGACCCTGAAACCTTCCAAATAGAAAGTAAAATTGGGGTGGGGATGATACCCACAAAACTTCAATACTATAGCATAAAGTTGGCCTGTTAAGGCTTACAATGATCACTTCTGATGATTTACCCTGTTAGGAGCAATTAGGACTGCTAGGTCCACCTTGTTAGAAGTTTTACAAACATACAATGAAGTATGCACTTGATAAAGAGATTTGATAAAAGATTGTTAAGTCTACCTTGTTAGAGGATTTTGGACTGGTTCACCTGTTAGAATGAAATAGTAGACCTCTGACTTACAACTGATTTGTTGATAGAGATTCTTTGAAGTACAAATCACCTTTATGTGATAGATATGACTGTACTACTCCTTTGTTGATATGGCCTTACAATACACTTGTTGTTGATTCTCATTTGCATGCTTCTTACATATTCTTCACTTTCACTTTTCATTCATGCATTCATACTTCTATATGGATATGATACAATACATTACATATAATTTAATGATTTGAAGTTGGTTATGCCTGCACCTTCTTCCATTTGTTTCAATCTTTCCTAGAAGGTGAGAGGAGGCTTGCTAAACACAACTTCACTACATTTCTTCCTTGATCTTCTGGTAAACACTATAGTGGATGACTTGGGTGCCTTGGTGATGATCACCTTGCCTTTCTTCTTCACTTGCTCTTCTTCCTTTTTTGACTCATCTTCATCCTCTGCTTCATCATCATCTTCTTCTCCTTTACCCTTGGTCGACAAAAGAGGTGTGTTGGTTTTGAGTTTTGCTATTCTCCTCTTGCCTTTGTAAACTGCCTGTGGAAGCTTGATTTCAAGCTCTATTCATGCCTTGGCCTCATCATATGTTCCAAAGTGTGGTGCCTTTGGATCAACAAGTTCATTTAACAAGGCTTCAATTATGTCTTTTTCTTCATCAATGTTCACCTCATAGGGAAGATGTTTTACCCATACAACTGTTGGAATCACTACCTAAATGTAGACTTTGTCAGTATCTACCATGAAACAAACATCATCTTTGTAACCTTCAACCAATTTCTTAGTAATCATGAATCTGTTATTCATTTTCTTCTTGAAGACATCAAAGTAGTTATCCATTATGCTGACAAAATTCTCACCCATTTATGTAATGTACTTATTAATCTGATACAAAACTGGCACATCCTTTCTCCATATGACTGTGCCTTTAGAAGGGAAAAACTTTTGAACATAGAAAAATAGACATGTCAACAATGAACTGGATTTACAAGGATTTTTCTTGGATGTCCTTATACTTTCCATGTTTTTGTTGAGCTATTTCAACAATAAGTCTACAAGATCATATTACAAATTATTTTTCACAACTTTGAATGCCAAGTCTACTACTTCAAATGACACACTATTGAGAAAACTTGAACTATAAATCTTGTGTGCTATCACATGTGTGCCAAATTTTAGTTTTGCATCTGTTACACTACTAATCTTCATGCCTCTACCATCTCACTTGGCTAGGGTTTTCTTCTCTAACTCCACCCGACCTAGGGTTTTAGTAGTTTTCGCTTTGGAGATCAAAATTTTAAAAATACTCCAAAATGCTTCCCTATCTTGAGATGCATAAAATATACAAATTATGCTACCAATGTAGTATTTTATAAGTTAATAATAGTCTCAATCATCTTCAAGCTTTGTCTTCATGCGATAAATCATCTTCTTAGTGATAAAAACTAGTTGCTCAAGCCATAACTGACCGTTGTGAACTCGGCTTAGGATGTATTTGATCCATTTTATTCGAAAACTTTGGGGCGGGTGGGGAATGTGGGTTAAACCCTTATCTTCCAAGTGCTTATGCTTGGGTTTAAGAACACCATTTACACATAATTCACCTAGGGAATCATCAATCTCTAGAGTTCCAATCTCTTGAATTACACACTTAAAAATGAGTTTGGATATCGTTAATGAGTAGTACCTTAGGAGGAATTTGTGATTGCACTCCATTTGGATCGAGGGTTTCAGCAATTGCTAGCACAAGTTTGAAATATGGTGGTTTCCATTCGACTCCTCAGACCAACATTTCTGACCCTTTCCTTACCTTGTTGCTACTACTTGATGCTGCCATGGCTACTCGGTAGGTTATGGAAAACTTCAAAAAAAATTATTGCAAATTCTACTCGAAATCGCTTGATCGCTCTGCAATTTGCTTGATCGCAATAACACTTCAAGATTTTGGTGAAAATTGAATTCAATTTCCTGCCTTTTTGATTAAAAAAATTCCATTAATGCTCGATATGAAAGTAGCTTTGATGACATCATTATGCGCAACAAGTTGTCATCCACTATCTGTTCAGATTGCTTGGTAAATACTTCATAACTCAGTAACCAAACATGTGTGACTAGTTAGTCCCGACCTTGCTCGATAGAGTCCATGACCCAACCTTACTCAGTGATAACTGATACTGATCTTCTTTGATCCCCTTGTATCTCAAATATTGATTTGGATCTTTGCTTCTTTTCAATTTTGGAACTATTTAGATGTGACCATGATAATGCAGTTCTAGTTCTTACTTAAGAACTTAGTTGGAAATGGTGGAGTCACTCACCTCTTGAATGACATGACCATCATTGCTTGGACTAGCTTCCTCAGGGGATTTGGGAATCCATTGTTACCTCATTTGCTTTCTGATGTTCTCTGCTTTTTCTTTCTTTTCATCTTCAATTCTACCTGTATTCATGCAATTTTGGCTAGATGACCAAGTTTTGTACAAGTAAAACATCTTATGATGGTATCTCTCTTCCTTGTGTGATGTTTAACATAGTTCATGCCAATGTGTCCATAATCTCCATAGTAATGACATATGCACTAGGTGTTATAGTCCCAACCAAATAATGCTTTCACAATTTGCTCTGCTGGATTGAATGACTTGGTTTTATAGTTTCATGCCTTGTGACCTTGTTTCCTGCATTTGTGACATTTGCCTTCAAATTTTGGTTTCTATTTGCATTCATTAGCCTTGTGACCATGTTGATTTCAATTGTAACATTTACCATTGAATTTTTCTTTTCCATTGCTCCAACATTTGTTTGATGTATGACCTATCTTACCACAGTGATTGCAAGTAGGTCTTTGATTCCTTTGAGCACCTTGTTTAGAGGATTCACCTTCTTCTTTGTATCCAATTATTGCTTTACCCTTTTGTCTATAGAAATTTTGCTCATTTAGTTGATTTAATTGATTCATGTCTGCTTGGGATTTCATCATTCTCTCATTAACTTGTTTTTCAGTGTTTAGGTCATTTTTCAATCTTTCACTAATTTTCTTTTCAGATCTCAGGTCACTTCTTATTCTTTCATTGATTTATCTTTCTGAATTTAGATCATTCCTTAATTTTTCATTGATCTAACTTTGACTCATGATTTCTTTATTTGCATTGGAGATTTGATCTATAAAATCTTCATGATGAAGGGATTGGTTCTGGATCTCATTGTTTCTTTTACCCATTTCTTCTTTCATCTTGTTTCTTTGCTCCAAGATTTCACATAGCCTTATTAACTAAATTTCTTGTTCTCTTTTGAGCTTTCTTATTTCTTCTTGTAGGGAACCATTCTTCTCTAAGAGTTCTTTGATTGTATTATTTGCTTCATCCGAACTGCTTGAAGGGAAAAGATCTTCAATGTAGTGGTGATCATTCATCTTATTTGCAAGTTCCTTCCTTCTTTTCAAGGATTGGGAAAGTTGTTCCTTAGCTTTCTTGAGTTCTACAATGGCCATTTCTAGATCTAGCTTTTCATTGTCAATTGCTTTATCAAGTCTGAAAATCTCCACCATCCTTGATCTGTGCTCAAGCTATCAAGCTTTACCCTAAGAACCACAATGCTCTGATACCTATTGTTAGAAATATTCAAGACTATGCTAGGTTACTGAGAGGGGAGGGGTGAATCAGTAACCTTAAAAACTTTATCAAATTGAAATCTTAATTGCAATAACCCAATAATCATTTAATTCATTAAATCAGATCTAATTGCATGCATGAGAAACTAAAAACATAAACATTCATGGCACATGAACACAATAATTTGGTGACCCAAAAACCTTCCAAATAGAAAGTAAAACTGGGGTGGGGATGATACCCATAAAACTTCAATATTGAAGCATAAAGTTGGCCTGTTAAGGCTTAAAATTATCACTTTTGATGATCTGCCCTGTTAGGAGCAATTAGGACTTCTAGGTCCACCTTGTTAGAGGTTTTACAAACATACAATGAAGTATGCACTCGGTAAAGAGATTTGATAAAAGACTGTTAAGTCTACCTTGTTAGAGGATTTTGGACTAGTTCACCTGTTAGAATGAAACAGTCGATCTCTAACTTACAACTAATTTTCTGATAGAGATTCTTTGAAGTACTGATCACCTTTATGTGATAGATATGACTCTGTTTCTCCTTTGTTGATATGGCCTTACAATACACTTGTCATTGATTCTCATTCGCATGCTTCTTACATATTCTTCACTCTCACTTTTCATTCATGCATTCATACTTCTATATGGATATGATACAATACATTACATATATATATATATATATATATATATATATATATATATATATATATATATATATATATATATATATATATATATATATATATATATATATATATATATATATATATATATATATATATATATATATATATATATATATCAATCCAATTTACAAAATTACAAAGTTGGCCAATATACAAGTTAACATCAATATTACAAAGTCAGCTCAAATAAAGACACTCGAGTTCTGAAGACTAAATTGGTGAAGTTTTGATACACGACGTCCACTATCATTACTTGGTATCATCATGCATTCAATAGAAGTGGGAGCTCGGTCCATCTCAGAGTAGTCTCAAACTTGGTCTATACTGGCAACTCGGTAGATACTGTGTAACTTGGTAGAAACTGAATTCCATGTTTACCATACATGAACTCGGTAAACACTAATTATCTCATCACTTGGTTAACACTAACTTCGCTTCACATGAACTGATGACTCAATAGAAACTGTGAAGCTTGGTAACCACTAAACTACTCGATAAGAACTGTAGGACTTCACACTGCTTGCATTTACTTGGTAACCACTGGAATGCTCGGTAGGAACTATGAAGCTTGGTGGCTAATAAATTACATGGCAAACATTGTAGACTGTTTAATGAGCTTGGTAGGCATACATAATCTGAATAAGTGTTGTCACTAATAACAAACTTGACTTAATGTCAACACAATGTCACTTTTACCATAAAGAGTAATAGATTCCTTTCCCTTAATAGGACAAGGTGTATTGTTACCAACATTGATTACACCTCCATCATAAATTCTAAACTCAGAAAATATGTCTTTATCACCTATCATGTGATGTGAACATTCACTATCTATAATCTAGTTTGGTTTCTTATTCTCAAAATGTATAATAAGTTCCTTTCCTTATTGTTACCAATTTAGCCTACACCTAAATTGCTAAGTACAAAGTTCATTTGTGGACTAAACTCTATGTTTTGAATTGCAGATATTATACATTACAGAGTTATTTGAATATTGAAATGTAACTACCGAAGTGCTAATGTTATGCAAATTTAATCACTATCAATTCAAATTTGATATACAAATATAAAAGTATAAGAGTGTTTAGCAAATATAGAAAGTGTTCATATTTCATATGTAGAATTTTAAAATGCATTTAGAATCCATACAGCCTGCGGCGCCATAAAATATATAAATCTGAATAAACACATTATACATGCATGAAATGGAGAAAAGATAAAGGAAAAAGCCTCCATTGCCTGAGCATGAGGCCGGTAGGCTAAACTTTGATGAAGACCCGGGCCCTCATCCAGCTCAGATATAGCCTGCAAAAAAAAAAAACATGATAAGAGAGGGGTCAGTTCTCATGAACTAAGCAATGAAGTCTTTTCTATCTATCTCTACTAAATGCCATCCAAGTAAAACATGCGAATTCATAACGAACATCAAGAGATACAAGGAGAAAGTGAAGAAAAGAGCAGAAAAATAGTTGGTTTTTTATACTAATCAGGTTTTTTCCATGTGCAGATACAAGTATGATGACACTGAGGAGGCTATCGAATGGACACGCATAAATTACAAGCGTGAAACCTTATGGCTGAATTATGCAGAGGTGAAGACTAAAGACATGGGGAGACTGTTGAGGGGGCATGCATAAATTACAAGTATGGGACTTTACAGTTAAACCAAAGTAACTGATTGAAGACACGAGGAGATTGTTAAAGGAATGTACATGTATTACAGGGAATGCTGAAAATGGAAATATATTTTTTACAATAGTAAGCATTAATCAAACGTGAAATGGAGTTCATGCTAACAATATTGAAAATGAAGTCACAACTTCAACATAAATGGATAAATGCATAAAATCTTGTTAAAACAGATACTAAATGCAGGTGTACAACATAAATATTTCATGAATATTTTAAACCAATGTGTAGATTTTCATTCATGACAAGAATATTTGGAACTACCAAACAATCTTATTCAGTAGATAAAGAAGAAAGTTTCAGCTACAACAAAAGAAGCTTCTAATACCACAAAGATATGTGTCAACAACATGAAAATACCAAGGATGGCTCCTATTGAAACAACATGAAAGAATAATAACAGGTTATGCATATCCAAACAGAAATTTTTTAAAAACTTCAAGAAAAGTCTTCGTCAGTTCAAATATATCATGAAAAAGGGCATTATTGAATTATTAGGTGTTAAAGAAGAATAAGACACTCAAATAGCTTGTGGAATAAATATTTTAAATATAGCTGAAAAGAACTTGGACTCTGTACAATTTCATCATTATGAGTTGGACCTATCTTTTTATTAAGCCTCAATGCAAGTCTGATCAAAATCTTCTAGCAAAAACACTTCTTCAATCAGAGAAATACTCAAGGCAAGTATCAAAGGTTAAAGCATGATGGGTAGCTACAACCATTAGGATGGTGCACGTTATACACAATCATCTTGAGATTGAGCAAACAACTTTACAAGATATGATATTAATGCAAGAGACTTTTCAGGTATAACATTCCATGTAGATTTTCCTATCTATTATGCAGCTATAGTAGGTAGCTCGAAGCATGCAAACACTTAAGAATAAACAACATATTGTTAATCAATTTCTTGTTGATAATATGAGCATGGAGTTATGAAGACATGATTGTTATAAATTTTGGGATTTATTGATCAGGAAAATAGTGTAAATAAAAGGCAAGTGATGGATTTGTCATTATTTATAGCAATGCAACAATTTCTAATACAAGCTCAAAGAATATCATATGCCAGCAGAGTTTTATTTGAGAGAAGCAATTAAATATGGCATCCAAGTATGTCAAATTTTTAAATGCAGGAAAATATAAAATGAAGAAACCCAACAAGCAAACTAAACTCGTGAACAGAAAGTTTTAATAGCCATGAACAGCAAGATGTAAACCCAGGTTGAATCTTGATGGAGCCACAGTATGAGGGAAAAAACCCTTATGACATTTATAAAACATAGATCAACTCATGAAAAGAAGAAATTTCTCATAGACTTATAGCTAGCATAAAATGGCAGTCGTCCAGCGGACACAACAAAGCATATAGCCATGAAAGAAGTCGTCCAACAAGTATAAGAACCACATCCAAAGAAAAAAAATTTGTCAAAGAAGTCGTCCAAACAGATAAAATCCATAGAGAAAGCTCAAAACATGGCGTTCAAATAAGCTAGCATGGAGAAGACTACAGATAATGGCGTCTGAATAAGCCAAGAAAATTAAAACAGTGCAGAACTCCATGTGTCTAGGGTTTAAAAACCCTCAATCTTTCTTCATGCATGAACTCCAAATAAATCAAAACTAAAACAAAGTTGCATTTTTGCCTTCCATATTTCCCTTTGCTATATTTCATAAGATTTTTGGGTCTACTCATGGTAGGGAATTTTTAAGAGTTATATTTATTAGCATGTCAAAGCTTTGCTTGTTAAAAGTTTAATGTTAATAAATAGCTTTAGTTTTGTTTTTTTTGTTCTAAAAATATAGATGTAAATTATTATTAAATTAATTGATTTATCAATTAGTTAATAGTAATTTATACTTTGAACAAAAAATTATTATTATTATTCACATAAATCATGTAATTAATATTAATGAATTGATATTTATAAATCAATTTGTTTATGTTAAAATAAATGCAATAATAATAATAATAAAAGGGAAAAAGGAAGAGTTAAGATAAGTTAGCACTTTTAAAATGCTAAATGCAAGGAGAGCTGAGTGGGTATTTTTGAACTCCAAAAGAACATTCAGTTAACACTTTCATAAGGAGTAATTTATGGAGCAATTAAGGCCAGTTATGCATGCAATTCATGATGAGAGCCTATTTTATGCATATTTTGCATAATTATGAGGAGTTTTACATGCTATATTTTTGGGTTATTTGAGGGATCCGAGTTTGGGTTTTATGCATGATTTTGAGGAGCTAGAGGCAATTTTCCAGTTATCTATCAGTTGGGTAGGTTGTTGATGGCAGTTTTCAGAGACGTCTTCATAGTTTCTATCATTTTTGACTAATTTTTTCTAGGCATGATCTTGGAATCTAAATTAGGGTTATGAGTTATATATATTGTACATTCACCTCATTATGAGGATCTTCTTTTGGATTCAAATTTTTGCGCATTACAGATTTTGAGTTGATTGTAAGAGAAAATTTGTAGCAGAGATTTTTTTTAGCATTGGTTATGGAGATTCAACGGTTCCTTCTCATTGATTCTCGTGCAATATTGTGAATTTTTTACTTTAATGTTGTGTTCGCCTTCATTTAAGTTACATTCCTTATTACAAATTTGAATCTTGATACTTGTGATTATAGGTCTTTGTTTGTGATCATTGTTCTTTTTGCAAAAAATTGGTAAAACCTATGTTTTCCTCTCAAAGCAGAAGATCCTAGTCCTTGCACAGAAACACTTTTGTGGTTGTGTGTTTGTCTGAGTATTGTGAATCAATTATGTCTTTCATAATTCGTGTTGATTTGATTAAAGTTACATTCAAAACCATCAATGTATCACTTCATTTAGGTTAGTATTCATTATTTGTCATTCACTTCTCACCCCTTATCTCATGTATAATTTAGGATTAGGTGATCACTATTTAGGAACTGGCCTAGCTTCAAGAGATTCATCTCTCATTTTAGGACAACCCACCACTTGAGAGAGTTTCCATGTTTTAACAAGATGGCTAGATTATGCATCTTGCTATAGGCACAATCCTGATTGACAATAGTTTTTGGCATGCCTGGTGGGACCCGAACTGTTGTTCAGTTCACTGAATTACTAGATTTTACCACTGTTATTGGTGCAAGTAGCAGTATTCTAGCCTTTTTGAAGGATTTTTATCAATACCTAATGACTCTATTATTGAAGGGTTTTGCAGATCTAGTTAGCATTTGATGAGGACTCCAACAAGATCAAATAAAGAAAGATTTGTATATCAAGAATTGCAACTAGGTAGAAGAGGGAGAAAATCAACAAGGGGAGAAAAAGGGTCAGACTTGTTATCATTTGATAATCCTATATTTGAAGATCAAACCACTAATTTTTAAGGATCTAAGGTAATTGTTGAAGATACTATTTTTCCAAAGGATTATAATATTCTTTATAATTTCAGCTCAGAATTACCAGTTGTTGAGGAACCACCCAAGGATCAATTTGTTTCTATAGCATCTACCAGTGGTACTCTAGCTATTGTTCAAGGCTTAAAAATATATTAGCAAAAGGTCACTAAGCCTAACCAGCCCTTAATATCACCTTTGGTTCAGCAACAAGTACGGTCACTTCACCAAATGGCCCAAAATTTTCCATTTGTAGCTTTTGATGCTGGGAGTCCCTTACAAATTGCTACTCATCATGATATACCATCAGCAACATTGAAAATTTTTCCATTTTTTACAAGTGAAAATCAAGTTTTAGTAGTTGAACATATCAGGGATGTAGCCATACTTTGTGGCTTACATCAAGTGACTCATGAGGATGTGGCGCTAAAGCTGTTGGCGGCCTCTTTCAAAGGTAAAGCATTAATTTGGTTCTGTAGCTTACCAGTTAATTCAATTGCCATATGGGATATTTGTCATTGGTTGAGCAATTGACTACTATTAAGAGACATCTTAATGAGTATATTTCAGATTTTAACTTCCATTTTCAAAGGACTTGGGACAAAATTCCACCATCTATTAAACATTCTAATGATCATGCATTCTTATACTATTTGAAGACTTTTAATAGTGATATTTCAGTTATGATTCAATCTATGAGAGCTCGTATCTTGCCTTGTACATTTGATATTGCTATTAGAGCATAAAATAGCCTAATACAAGCTAGAAAATTACCTCCTCAGCCACCAATGCCTTATTTTTCTGAGGTATAGCCACTTGTACCAACTGTGGTTCCACCACTAGCTATTGTTCCACCCAGTCCAACATTACCAACATTTAATGTGCAAGTTGCAGCAGAAGAACATGCTGCTACAGCTCCTATCAGAGAGCTAAAAGAGCAAAATCAAGACTTAATTGAGAAAAGTGACAGTATGATGAGAACATTGCAGACCTATGGGAATGAAATAATGAATTTAAAAAGGAAACAAGGTCAATACAATAAGCCTAATCAAGCTTCCTATTAGGAAAATAGGCAATTCAATCAAGCTTCAAGATCAAATCAGCAAAGGTAACCTCAAGGATAGCAAATAAATTATGGTCAAAGAACTAACGAGCCTTACAATTTCGCAACTCCTAACAATTCTAAAGATTTGGTAGTTGTTCCTCAAAATAACTATGCACATGATGAGGAGTGGTGCAATACTTGTAACGCTGGTCATTATTGGCTTGATTGTGCACATGCACTTGAGGCAAGAAAATGAGATGTTCTCAAAGGGCAGCAAATAACTACTCAAGGAGAGGTTCATCATGATCAAGTGCAGCAACAAGGTAACCCTGATGCTACTCTAATGAATTTTAGTGAAGATGAGGTTGTTATAGCAGCGAATTTTGATACAAATCAAGTTTGGAGGCCCATAGCAGCAAGTACAAGGTCAAAAGCCTAGGCTACAAATGATCAGTAGCTCACTAATAAGCCATAGCAACAATCGAATAAAGGAAAACAACAACAAGTCCTTGTTGCTAGTACCAAACCCAGACCTTCAAATGTGCAAAAGGCACAGTATGTGCCCAAGGGACAGCAAGCACAAACTCAAAAGACAAGTTTACAGCCATCACAATAGCAGAATGAGCCTGTGGTACCAAAACACTAGTCTAAGGTTAGTACGCAAAATTTTAATATTGTTGAGCATCTAAAAAAGACTCATGTTCCTGTTTCCATGTGGTATGTTTTAGCACTCCCAAGTCAAAAAGATATGCTACAAGAAGCATTACAGTCACTTACCTTATCTAATAACACTTTAGTACAACAAACTCTTATAGTTCTAATGGTTGTAAATGTTAATGCATCACAACAGCCATCTAAGATAGTTAAACCACCACCTTTTTATGTTACAGTCATAATACACAAGTACCTCGTCCATAATTGCATGATAGATTCAGGTGCCACTAGCTCAGTTATGCCAAAGAAGATAGTTGACCAACTAGGCCTTAAATATGAGCCAATTGAAAAGGGGGTAGTTGAGCTAGATGGGATAGCTATTGAGACAACTGGAGTTATTAGGAATATGGATTTGACCTTGCATGCTTGTCCTAGTTTTTTGGTCCCTATGGATATATACATCATTGACTTACCTCCCTATTTTTCAATATATTAATCATGTGATTTCACTACCAAAATAGGAGGTTATGTATCTGTAGATTGGTCTCACATGCTTTACCACACTAGGTATGGTACTAAGATCCAAATTCCATCTGAACATATTACTAAGGATTGCTTTGAACATAATGTTGTTGCTGCTGAGAATGAGGCAGTAGTTGTTTTATTTGACCAAGAGGAAATTAATGTTGTTCATGAGTCCAAAACATAGATAGACAATGTCCCTAACATATTATTAGATGAATGGGCTACTAAAAATGCTGAAATTATAGAAAAGCAAGTTGAAGAACCAAGTTTGGGCAATTATGTCATTCATGAACCTACTGATTTTTTGCCAAATGTCATGAAAAGTGCAGATTTAAGTTCAGAACAGCAAGCTAATGAAGTGTGGAAATTATTTTTTGATGGCTCAAACAATAAAACAAGTGTGGAAGGGGATTGTATGCTGATTTCACCAGAAAATGAAAGTTATTATGCTCCTTTCATATTTACTTTCAGTTGTACCAATAATGTTGTTGAGTATGAAGCGCTTGTGAACGAGTTAAAATGGGTCATAAAGTGAGGTATCAGTTGTTTGCAAGTTTATGGTGATTTTGAATTGATTGTTAACCAGGTTTGAGGCATCCATACAACAAAAAATGATCTTTGGAAAAGCTATAAACATGTTGTTTGGGATTTGATTGAAGGATTAGAGGCATTTAATTTACAATCTGTACCTAGAAATCAAAATAAGCATGCTAACATACTTATCGCAATTGGTGCGCAATATGATATTCCAACTGAAATTAGCTGAAATAAGGGAAAAATCATGTAGAAATCATTGTAAGACCTGTTGTACCAAATAATGCTAAGAGCTAGCAAGTTTTTGATTCTGATTAGCATATTGTCAATTTTTTAAGAGAAGAAGCTAAGTTTGCCTAGCCAAACCAACAGAAATTACAAGATCAGTATGAAGACCAAGTCATTCAATTAAGGTCAAATAAGCTACCTAAAGGTTTGGTCACATTAGAGTCCATTTTTAATACTGATGACCAACTTAAAAAGGACAAATCCAGCCTATAGATTAAAGAGGAACATTATGAAGAAATTGAAGTTGCAAAGGATAAAAACTTGAAACTTGGAAAGGTATGTACCCCTAAAGAACGTCAAACCTTTATTAATCTTAGCAATGAGTTCCATGATGTCATTGCTTGGAATTATTCAGATTTAGAGGGGTTTAATCTTGATGTTTGTTAATATACTATTGATTTAGCCCCAGGGGCAAAACCAATAAGACAAAAGAAAAGATCAATCAATCCGAAGTTGGAACCCCTCATGATAAAAAAAATTGAATAAGTTGATAGAGAGAAAAATTATATTCCTTATTAAACACACCTCTTAGGTTTCAAATCTGGTTCCAATAAGAAAAAATAATGGAGAGATTAGATTATGTGTTGATTTTCGTGATTTAAACAGAGCTTCACTAAAAGATAGGCATCCTTTCCCTGCAATGGAGCAGATTTTGCAAGTTGTTTTAGGTTCAGAATGATTTTCATTGTTGGATGGTTTCTCAGGGTACAATCAGATTTTAGTCAAAGAGGAGGATAGGTATAAAACGACATTCACTACCAAATGGGGAATGATGGCTTACCAGAAGATGCCATTTGGTTTATCAAATGTAGTTGCAACCTTTCAGAAAGAAATGGATAAAGCCTTCCTTAATTTGATGTATAGGTTTGTACTTGTCTATCTTAATGATATTACTATTTTTTCAAAGAATGCAGTAGATCACTTCCAACACTTAAGGGTGATATTCGAAAGGTGTAGGGAATATGGTATTTCTTTGAATCCAAAGAAGAGTGTGTTTTCTGTTCATGAAGGTAAATTGTTGGGATTTATTGTTTCTAAAGAAGGTATTTCTATTGAACCTGAAAGGGTAAGTGTTATTCTTGACTTACTGTTACCAACTCACAAAACAAGTCTCCAAAGTTTTTTTGGTAGGATTAACTCTATAAGAAGATTTATTCCAAACATTATTGAGTTATTAATGCCTTTAACAACCATGTTAAGAAAAGGTATGAGTTTTAGCTAGACTAAAGAGGGCAAACATAGCTTTGAGCTAATAAAAGAGGCATTGGCTTCTACTTCTACATTGTTAAATCCAAATTTTTCAAAAGATTTCATTTTATATGCTTATGGAAACAATGATAGTATTGCTGCTATGTTAGTACAACAAAATGATGAAGGGTTTGAATAGTCGTTAGCATTTTTCAACCAAGGATTGAAGGACTATGAACTGCAATACACATTTGTGGAAAAACATGTCCTTGTTGTTATAAGAAGTCTGAAAAAGTTTAGGCATATGCTCTCGAACAATAAGATTCAGCTAATGGTCACCCATCCTTCTGTTAAGGATTTCCTGCTGAATAAAGATTTAAATACCAAGAGGGCTGGCTGGATCACCAAAGAAATGGAATATGACATCGATATCAAAGTCACCAAGCTGGTAAGAGGTAAAGGTTTGTGTGAACAACTTGCTAAAAAGGGAAATAATGGTTTAAATGATGATTTTGATGTTGTTTTAGCTCTGATTGATAATGAATAGCCTGTTGTTCGTAATATTCAGAATGACTAGGTGGATGACATAGTCATTTTCCTGCAAACAGGACGTTGTCTTGAAGGATTAGACAGATCACAATGAAGGCATTATAGGTTGCAGGCTATTCCTTACTATTTAATAAAAGGTATTTTGTTCAAGAAGGATTTGCAGGGTGTTTTGTTGAGGTGTGTTAGACTAGATCAAGTGGATCATATTCTCCATCAGTTTCACGAAGGGCTAGTCGGAGGTCATTTCTCACCAAGAGCTACGGCTCTTAAAGTGATGAAAGCAAGCTATTATTGGCCAAATGTGTTTAAAGATGCACACTCTTGGGTAAGAAAATGTACAAAGTGTTCAATTTTTGCTAGAAAAGAGAAATTAGTAGCACTTCCCTTGTAGCCTATCCAAGTGGACCAGCCATTTATGAAATGGGGTCTAGACTTTATTAGTGTCATTAACCCGCCATCAAGTGTAGGTCATAAGTGGGTATTGACAGCCACTGATTATTTTACTAAGTGGACTGAAGCGGTAGCTCTTAAAGATGCAAATAAAACCATTGTTTTGAATTTCTATGAAGATTTAGTTTGTAGATTTGGTGTACCAGATTCAATTATTTTAGATAATGTACTTACATTCACAAGAAACAAGATTGCAGAATGGGTTGTTAAGAAAGGCGTGTATCTGAATATTTCATCAAATTACTACCCACAGGATAATGGGCAAGCTAAATCCACTAACAAGAATCTGATTCATAATATAAAAAGGACATTAGAAGGGAATCAACATTCTTGGCACGAAAAGTTGAAATCAACACTATGGGCTGATAGAATAACTCCTAAAAGATCAACTGGTATGTCTCTTTATATGTTGGTTTATGGTAAGGAAGCTAGATTACCAGTTTCAATTGAGTTACCAACGTTAGATTTTATGCACCAGATAGATATGCTTGATGAGGAGCCTATGACAGTAAGCATGGCTCAACTCTACGAGTTAGAAGAGAGAAGGAGAGATGCTTTGCAAAAAAATTGAGAATCATCAAACTCAAATGAAGAGAACATTTGACAAGAAAGCATCTCCAAGGAATTTCCAGTTGGGAGATATTGTACTAAAATGGGATGAATTGAAGAGTAGGCCTAGAAAGAATACGAAGTTTGATGCTATGTGGGTTGGTCTATATATTATAATGAGTACCACGCAACATAATGCTTTCATTTGTCTACACTTGAAGGAGAGGAGTTGAGAATCCTGGTTAATGGGATTCACCTCAAGCAATGCTTTTGAGGTATTCTTTAGATTACAATAAGTGCTTTGGTATAGTACAGTAGAGGTATGATTTAGTTTTCAAATTTCAATAAGTGTTGCTTCAGCACATTTAGATTCAAGTTTCAGCTTGTTAGTTGTTAGTAATAAAACTTGAAGCTACAACACATCATTATCAATCTGCCATCAACACACGAGGTACATATCACACAAAGCATGGAATGAATTTTGATGCCCTAAATCATACATACTCCATGGGTTCATAACAAGTTCATAATGACATGGTGTAGTTTTCAGCCATTCAGCTATAAGAAAATCAAAGGACATTCCAGCATATTGTTGGTACAAATTCTTTTGAAATATTTTCAAAAAAATAGCAGGTATAAATTCTGATTTTGAATTATGGTTGACTTAAATAAGTATCTTGCCACACAATAGTAATATGATGTATTATCCACCATCATACTAGACTGATATACCGTTGTATAAAACATGAAAATACTGAGAAATAAGAGGTATGGTCACTCCAAAATGGTTGGTATACCACCCTAGTACAATCATAAATAACACACCACGTTGTTTTCATGATGCAAGGTACAGATTCAAGCTTAGATTGAAGTTTTGTGGTTGGTTTTTCAATAAATTTTTCAGCCAAATTTGCAAGGTGTCATAACAACTAGCAGTTATTAGTCCTCACAACCACAATACAATTGTTTTGCTACAGAAAAGAGGTCATAAAAGAAACCATATTTATCTCTTTGTTGTGATACAATTCCATCCTAGTTATCAAAACAAATAGCTATAGGATCCTATGGTAACTAATAGATTTTTTTTTAGTTTTTAGCTTTCAGTTTTCAGTTTGGTGTGGTGAGGTGTGTTTATTTCAGCAATGTTTTTAGTTTGGTAGTTTTCTAAAAATTTGAGAAGGTTCAATTTTTCTAAGTGAAAGAAGAATCTGTGCCCAATGGATATGGATAAGGCGGCTAGTCTATTTCTATTTAGCAGGCAAACATCCTTGAGAGGTCACCAAAAATGTTACCAATTTAGCCTACACCTAAATTTCTAAGTACAAAGTTCATTTGTGGACTTAAATCTATGTTTTGAATTGCAAATATTATACATTATAGAGTTATTTCAATGCTTAAATGTAACTTCTGAAGTGCTAATGTTATGTAAATTTGGTCACTATCAATTCAAAATTGATATACAGATATAAAAGTATAAGAATGTTCAACAAATATACAAAGTGTTCATATTTCATATACAGAATTTTACAATGCATTCATAATCCATACAGCCTGCGGCGCCATAAAATATATAGATTTGAATAAACACATTATACATGCATGAAATGGAGAAAAGATAAAGGAAAAAGCCTCCATTGCCTGAGCATGAGGCTGGTAGGCTAAACTTTGATGAAGACTTAGGCCTGCATCCAACTCAGATATAGCCTGCAAAAAAAAATGATAAGAGAGGGGTCAGTTCTCATGAACTAAGCAATGAAGATTTTTCTATCTATCTCTACTACATGTCATCCATGTACAACATGTGAATTTAGAATGAACATTAAGAGATACAAGGAGAAAGTGAAGAAAAGAGCAGAAAAATAGTTGGTTTTTTATACTAATCAGGTTTGTTCCATGTGCAGATATAGGTACGAAGACACTGAGGAGGCTATCAAAGGGACACACATAAATTACAAGCGTGAAACCTTTTGGTTGAATCATGTAGAGGCAAAGACTGAAGACATGGGGAGACTGTTGAGGGGGCATGCATAAATTACAAGTATGGGACCTTACAGTTAAACCAAAGTAACTAATTGAAGACACGAGGAGATTGTTAAAGGAATGTACATGTATTACAGGGAATGCTGAAAATGGAAATATATTTTTTACAATAGTAAGCATTAATCAAACGTGAAATGGAGTTCATGCTAACAATCTTGAAAATGAAGTCACAACTTCAACATAAATGGATAAATGCATACAATCTTGTTAAAACAGATACTAAATGTAGGTGTACAACATAAATATTTCATGAATATTTTAAACCAATGTACAAATTTTCATTCATGGCAAGAATATTTGGAACTACTAAACAATCTTATTCAGCAGATAAAGAAGAATGTTTCATCTACAATAAAAGAAGCTTCTAATACCATAGATATATGTGTCAACAGCATGAAAATACCAAGCATGGCTCCTATTGAAACAACATGAAAGAATAATAATAGGTTATGCATATGCAGACAACAATTTTAAAAAAACTTCAAGAAAAGTCTTAGTCATTTCAAATATATCATGAAAAAGGGCATCATTGAATTATTAGGTGTTGAAGAAGAAGAAGACACTCAAATAGCTTGTGGAATAAATATTTTAAATATAGCTGAAAAGAACTCAGACTCTGTACAATTTTCTCACTGCGAGTTGGACCTGTCTTTTTATTAAGCCTCAATGCAAGTCTAATCATAATCTTGCAACAAAAACACTTCTTCAATCAAAGAAACACTCAAGGCAAGAATCAAAGGTTAAAACATGATGGGTAGCTACAACAACAAGGATGGTGCACATTATACACAATCATCTTGAGATTGAGCAGGAAACTTTACAAGATATGATATTAATGCAAGAGATTTTTTGGGTATAACATTCCATGCAGATTTTCTATCTATTATGCATCTACAGTAGGCAGCTTGGAGCATGCAAACACCCAAGAATATATAGCATATTGTTAATCGATTTCTTGTTGATAATATGAGCGTGGATTTATGAAGAAATGATTGTTCTAAAATTTGGGATTTATTGATCAAGAAAATAGTGTAAAGAAAAGATAAGTGATGGATTTGTCATTATTAATAGCAATGCAACAATTTCTGATACAAGCTCAAAGAATATCATATGCCAGCAGAGTTTTATTCGAGAGAAGCAATTAAATATGACATCCAAATATGCTAGATTTTGAAATACAGGAAAATACAAAATGAAGAAACCCAACAAGCAAACTAAACCCGTGAACATAAAGTTTTAATAGCTATGAACAACAAGATGTAAACCCAAGTCGAATCTTGATGGAGCCACAGTATGAGGGGAAACACCCTTATGAAATTTATAAAATAAAAATCAACTCATGAAAAGAAGAAATTTCTCATAGACTTACGACTAGCATAAAATGGCAATCGTCCAGCAGACATAGCAAAGCATATAGCCATGAAAAAGCCATCCAACAAGTATAAGAACCACATCCAAAGAAAAATCCATTGTCGAAGAAGCCATCCAAACAGATAAATCCATAGAGAAAGCTCAGAACATAGCATTCAAATAAGCTAGCATGGAGAAGACTGCAGCTAATGGCATCCGAATAAGCCAGGAAAATTGAAACAGTAGGGAACTCCATGCGTCTAGGGTTTGAAAACCCTTAGTCTTTCTTCATGTGTGAACTCCAAATAAACCAAAACTTTAAAAAAGTTGCATTTTTGCCTTCCATATTTCCCTTTGCTATATTTCATAAGATTTTTGGGTCCACTCATGGTAGGGATTTTTTAAGAGTTATATTTATTAACATGTCAAAGCTTTGCTTGTTAAAAGTTTAATGTTAATAAATAGCTTTAGTTTTGTTTTTTTTGTTCTAAAAATAAAGATGTAAATTATTATTAAATTAATTGATTTATCAATTAGTTAATAGTAATTTATACTTTGAACATAAAATTATTATTATTATTATTCGTATAAATCATGTAATTAATATTAATGAATTGATATTTATAAATCAATTTGTTAATGTTAAAATAATTGCAATAATAATAATAATAAAAGGAAAAAAAGGGGAGTTAAGATGAGTTGGCACTTTTAAAATGCTAAATGCAAGGAGAGTTGAGTGGGTATTTTTGAACTCCAAAAAAACATTCAATTAACGCTTTCATAAGGAGTGATTTGTGGAGTAGTTAAGGCCAGTTATGCATGCAATTCATGATGAGAGCCTATTTTATGCATATTTTGCATAATTATGAGTTTTACATGCTATATTTTTGGGTTATTTGAGGGATCTGAGTTTGGGTTTTATGCATGATTTTGAGGAGCTAGAGGCAGTTTTCCAGTTATCTATCAGTTGGGCAGGTGGTTGATGGCAGTTTTCAGAGACTTCTTCAGAGTTTCTATCATTTTTGACTATTTTTTCTAGGCATGATCTTGGAATCCAAATTAGGGTTATGAGTTCTATATATTTTACATTCACCTCATTATGAGGATCTTCTTTCGGATTCAAATTTTTACGCATTGCAGGTTTTGAGTTGATTGTAAGAGAATATTTGTAGTAGAGATTTTTTTCAGCATTGGTTATGGAGATTCAACGGTTCCTTCTCATTGATTCTCGTGCAATATTGTGAATTTTTTACTTTAGTGTTGTGTTCGCCTTCATTTAAGTTTCATTCCTTATTGTAGATTTGGATCTTGATACTTGTGATTACAGGTCTTTGTTTGTGATCATTGTTCTTTTTGCAGAAAATTGGTAAAACCTAGGTTTTCCTCTCAAAGTAGAAGATCTTGGTCCTTGCATAAACACTTTTGTGGTTGCATGTTTGTTTGAGTATTGTGAATCACTTGTGTCTTTCATAATTTGTGTTGATTTGATTAAAGTTACATTCAAAACCATCAGTGTATCACCTCATTTAGGTTAGTATTCATTATTTGCTATTCACTTCTCACCCCTTATCTCCCATATAATTTAGGATTAGGTGATTACTATTTAGGAACCAGCCTAGCTTTCGAAGATTCATCTCTCATTTTAGGACAACCCACCACCCGTGAGAGTTTCCATGTTTCAACAGGATGGCTAGATTTTGTATCTTGCTATAGGTGCAATCCTAATTGACAACACTAATTTAACATGTCTTTCTTACTTAATATAAACACATCCAATTTCATCTTCATCATCGCTATAAAAAAATTAATCCCCTTAACTTCAATTTCATCATCACTTACATACAAGTATTCCTTATGAATATTTGATTTGTAAAGTCTAGGTTTCACCTTAGGTTCTCTCTTAAGACATTTGTAAGAAAATATACCAATATACTTTTAATGCCAACAAACAAAAGGATACTTATTCCTAAAAATACCCTTACCTTTAGGTTCCCTTGCAATCAATTATAAAAGTTCATCAATACTATTCTCTTCTTCCTAAATGTCTTCCCAATTACTTGCTTAGTATCCATAACTTCTACTAGTGCTTGTACTTTTTGTTAATACTCTCTTATCCTTGTGTGTACTACTTCTAAAAGCAATCTCAACTCTAGGAAAATCATCTCTAGTCTACTAGTCTCAAAAAGTTGTAATTTTCCAATCAATATTTCTCTATTAATATTTTCAATAAGAGGAATAACCCCTTCAATAGCATTTACCTTGTTTTTGGCATTTTCTAACTTCATTTCCAATTCTACAACCTTGTTTTCTTTGTATATGCATCACCTTCATATAATATTAAAACCTAGTTCGGATATAAAATGCAAGATCAAGACCTTTTATCTTAATGAATTCAGCTTCTAAAAGTTCACTAAATAGTGCTTCCCTTACAATCATATTACAGTAAAAAAAAATCTTCTTTTCTTCATCTATATATGAAGATAGATCACTATAATTGTAACTTTTGTCTTTGTAATCAACCAGTAGTGAATTCCCATGTAGATCAAGTATGTTTACATCTTATCCTTCCAACTATCATTATTATCTCCATTAAACCTCATACTTTCCTTCCTATAATAAATGGATCTCCTCAAGCTATAAAGCTTCTATCTTAAGGAGGACTTGATTCTCTAATACCAATTGTCAAGAGGTAAAGTCCACACACAACTAAGAGGGAGGAAGGAGGGTGGGAAGGGGGATGGGTGAATCAGCTATGAGTAATTAAACTTAAATCCATATTTCTTAAGTCCCAATTCCAACCATTAAAATAATGATGCACAACAAGAGAAAATCATACACCATAACAAAATGATTTATTGACTAGGAAAACCCTTGATCAAAAGGAAAACCCTAGTGGGGATGGCACCTACAATATAGTGTAATAATATATATATTCCTTGTGAAAGGATGCAACCCTATTAGGATCCAATTATAATGCATTCAGTACAATGGTTCTTGTTAGAGGATAGATCCTTATTAGAAGAATTGGAACACTTGTTTGAAGGTTCTAACCATGTTAAAGGTTAAAAGGGAACAACTAGACCTAGTGTCTAAATTTCTCCAAACTTCAGGATAATATATCCAAATCAAGTGAACTGACTAATTTGCAACTTAATTTCCAAAATAGTTCCTTTGAATCCCAAACATAATCAAGAAAATTAATTCCTTCTCTACTTTGATAATCTAGAATTTGATCTTGCACCCTTCTAACTACATGCATTACATTCGTGATACATGTGATATGTTATAACCAAGGAAAACATATTTCCTTTATGCCCTCACAAATAACTAATTACATCGACCCATTAAAGCTTCCCCAACATATGACCTCACATATAATTGTTACATTAAGGTTCCCACATGTTAAAATATAATTAATACATTTTACAATGAATGTCAATATGTTTCCACAACCCAATCGATTGTCAGTAAATCATACTACATGTTTCACAAAAATAATCTTTCCACAATAATCTCTAAGCATTGTTATTGCAAACAGGTGCATGAACATGTATTATACGATGAACTAATTTTACTGATATTAATTCAACCTCACTGATAAGAAATATCAAATAAGAGATCATCTATCCCTATCATTATTTCCTTTACAATGGTCCACTACTCATCCCGATTTCCACATAAACTCTAGAAAAATTAGATATGATATCTATACTCATCCTTCAATACAAATCTAATGTTTCATATCTTATCATGTTATATGCCAACTTTACTTTGTCAATCATCACCTTGTAATATACATAATCTCTATCTATCATGCTCTCATAAATATATATCATCAACAGTGACAAAACCTATCATTAATACAATACATAAATAGTACCTTCAAGTTCCAACAAAACCTATATTTCTAATACTAAGTACCTCAATAAGGGGTGTTATCCGTAAGCTGATTTCCTATGTAGATATGTCAAGCCCAAAGATAATAAGGCTCACTATCAATACAATAGGGACCATTTCTAATAGCATAAGGCTCACTACCAATAGAATGAAAATTGAACCAAATAGAATATATTACCAAGCCTCTACAATTCTAGTTTAGAACTATTTACACCTACTCGATCAACTATATGACTAAGTTTGGATTTTTATTACATAGATAAGATACAATATTACACATTCATGGGTATACATACATCTTTAAATGATTTTACATATATACAAAACTACCACCATAAATCTATTGACCAGAGAATTACAATGACCCTCAATCATACCAACACGCTACCACGATCATCAGTGCAAATAGATATGATGAACATGCTATAACAAACTATTGGGACCAAAAATATCAATACACTCCACAAAGGATCATCAAATACCAAGATAATTCAAGAAAACATTGATTCATGAAATGGTAGCACAACTAATGCTCATACAATGGTCACAAGCCATACATAAAGCACCAATTATTTATAAGAAAGATAATCAATGCAAAATCAATTAATACACTGTAACTATTGGAAACCTATAATTTTACAAATATTAATGCACCATATGTTTAGAAAAGGATGTCGACATCAATGACAACCATCAACCTCACTTTCCAACAATATCCACCTTTGTCATTGATGATAAAATTGATCAATAAAAAAGAATAAAAAACCAAAGGAGACAGATTTCTCCCAAAAATAATCCCCCTTTATTAAAAATGGTAAAGGGCCAAGAAAGCACAAATGGCTCCCCCTTAATGTCACACAACCCTCCCCCTAAGTAGAAGCCTCTCATCTCTTATTTATAAATTTATGAAGTTCAAACTACTAAATTGATGCACACACTAATTCTCATTAATGAGCATCAAGATAGGAAAAATTCTCTTGAAGATAGTCAAAAGTATCTTTGCATAAATATTTTGTGAATATGTCTTCTATTTTCTCCATTGATTTGACATGAATTTGTTTTGCATCCTACCAACAGAGTAACAATTATCTCTAGACTGGAATGTTTAGTCAATATTACCTAAAAGAATGGGAAACAAAAAATTTCCACTCCCTAGATCCTCGTGGACTAGGTCTCAGTAAAACAAGAATATTAAAGTTGGATGAGGAGGTGACTAATTTGTGATAAGGAATGTTTAAGATTCATCATTTCCCTTTGTGTTTGGTTAGGCAATGGATCACTTGAATGAGGTTAGGGCAAATATCTCAAAATGGAACCAAGGAATGCAAGGAAAGTAAATAACAAAAATTTAAATAGCCTACAGAGTTAGAAATTCAATCTAACTATAATCTACTTTTTTGTTATTACTATCAACAATACATGCTTGAATGACATGATAACTTAAATACATGCTTGAATAATCAATTTAACACATAAAAGTGCTACAAATGAAACTGGTACTGAAAATCATTTAATCTTATCCAAGCTAAGAAAGATAAAAGCAAGAAAATAGAAAGATCTTTCTATTTTTGAAAATAAATGAATCCCATAGTAAGCACTCCAAGATTCTTCTACTCAAAATACAATTTATAAATATTAGCAAGCACTAGATGAAACAAAGATATTCTAGAAAAAGATGATACTACTTTCATTCATGAAATAAGGTGTTACAATACTATTGATGATAAAATCATCAATTTTATAGACCCTAGAATAGTCGTGATTCTTCTTATTTATAAACGAGAACTTACAATTCAGGTGGGAAAATCCCAATGCCAACTAACTTACCTACTATTTTTATTGACACAATCTACTGTTATCTTCATATAGAGACACCTGCAGAATAAAATACATTAAATTACAACCATAAAAGGGGTAAAAAGAAGTGAGGAAGAGAAAGAGGGAAGTTCCCAAGGGAAATTTGATTTGAAATGGGGATCTTTACATGCTTTTCTTGTTAAATATCTACTAGTTATCTCCTTGAGATGCCCATTGATTGATAAGAGAACTCCACTTCTTTGACATTCTTGAATGCATTACGTATGCAGGGAAACATGCATGCAAAAATATATTTTATCTACCATCATTAACTACCCACTGCATCATTAATAAGCATGCCAATCAACAACAATGACGTATGACAGGCTTCAAAAGGAATCCCAACACATCTAGCCATGTCATGGAAGGACTTGAGTTCCAAAACCTCTAGATTTGGAATTTTGGACACCAGCTACCATGTAATGCAAGATCACTTGATTGGGTCATGGGGAATGAGGGATCTCCAACCCAAAATCATACTTTGTAGAGTTGTGGTGCTTCTAAAAGTAAGTAAAGCCCCCTTTTAAGAAGGTACTAAATTAAACCAAAAGGAACCCCTGATGCTAAAAATCTTTCTTGTAGTGGGGTCCTTTTCGTATATCCGTGTATGTCACAACATGGAATGCATCAAAAATAGAAGGGGAGGCCTCATTGACCCAGGAATATAAACATTTCAGACCTACTAGGGTAGGGTTCCCAATGTGTAAGCACCCTTATGTTTATTAACATGTTGTTTTCCTATCCTCCCTTTCTTGGAAACCTCTCATCCTATGTTAGCAAATGGTCCTTTCATGATTAGGATCATGTGAATGACTAACCTAGAGCCCTTGGGGAATCATCTCCCCTTCTTTTCTCTGAAGTGCCTTTTTTACAAGGAAACAACCATCTTTTGGAATTCACATCATTTCTTCTCCCGTCTTGATACTCAAATAATTTTGTTGATCCTTCAAAGCTAGATTCCATGAGCACCTATGAAGACTATACATGCATCAATAACATGATCCATATTTTTTTTACTTTTACTAGGCTTAAGATTTTAGGGTTGTTGGGACCTTGTTCCACCCTGTCCTTTCCTTGAAGATGAATATACCATTTGGGAGGGTGCACAAAATCTAGAAGTCAAAAATAATAATTAAAACTTCTAGTAAAAGAAAAAAGATGGTATCCAAAAACCATACCTTAGAAGCATAGAACTATCCCTCCCCGGTCATGGGAGATGAAATCCCCAAACCCTGAAAACCTACATTTTAAGAACTTGTGAGCATAAAATAGATAGTTTCAAACTAGCAAACCATTTATTATTTATTTTTTCCCAAAATCCCAAATTACATCACCAAGACAAAGACTCTAATGATGTGTCTTACAATACTGATTTGTTCTTACATGATTGACAAGATTACTATTCAATATTAGCTCGAGTGACATGGGATCAAGTGATATTGCATACTTTGGATGTAACTGTTGGCAATATGGTCAGATAGATGTTTTCATTGTTTTCATTTATGAAAACATGTATTCATCAACTCATTTATGCATTTAGAGATAGAAAATTGTGTAAGTATCAAACAATTTGTAGTAGCATAGATAACAGATGTGATGTGTATGAACAACTCATTAAGAGTTAGCTTGTGCACAATTGAGGAAAGCTCTATGATAGTGTCATGATGATGTATACCAATGTGTAGGTGTGTATAGATAGTACGACATGAGATATGATTGAAATACTAGTATGGGTATTTAACAAAGCAAAACATAGCATAGTAAAGAATTGGATTGTATGACTTGAGGAATTATTTTGGTGACAAAATAATTACTAAGTCATGATGAGCCAACTATGTGGACATTATTCCATAAGTTATTTTATATTATGCCAAGCATGTGAAAGCATGAAGGTTGACTAAGAAGTGAATTATGAATATGTGAGGTATAAGTAAAGATCTCATCTTGTGAAAATAAGTGTGTGGTGTATGATGAACTATTGACATATGTATGATCTATGTGATATTCATGATTGATGTGAAGTCGATGAGATGATATGCAAACTACATATGATGCTTGACCAAAGCAAGTGTGAAATATAATAGACAAAAAGTATCGTATGTATATCTATTCTTGTGAAGAACTAAATTGAATAATTGCATGTTAGGACAATGGGCTTTTCTTGCATACATTGTATTTGATCCACCACCTCCTAATAGGGTTGAAGCAACTCCTAATAGGTTGAGGCTTTTAACAAGGCCTAGTCCTCTAACAAGGACTTGAGACACTATATGTATTTCACAGACTCCTAATAAGGTCAATATCCTTAACATGATCCTATTGTTTAGTGAATCATCTAGTGGGTATCATCCTCACCAGGGTTTTCCTAGTTAACAAATAATGGTGTTATGAGTTCTCTATGTGCATGGTTATATTTACTATTCAACATTATTGGTTTACTTTCATATGCAAGTTATAAAGTAATTAACAATATTCAGTTGTGGGCAAAAGTTTGTAGGATATTGATTCACCCCCTCCCCCCCCCCAGTATTATTTATTTCTAACAATTGGTATCAGAGTCCAGTTACCCAAAAGAAGATTAACAACTTGAGTAAGATCCCCATAAATATGGAATAGTTGAAGAAAAACCTTGAAGAAGCTCTTGAGAAGATTGCCCTTCTTACTGAAGAAGGAGATAACTTGAAAGAAAGATATGAAGATGCAAAAGTCTTCATTGGTAAACTGAAAGACAAGATTGATGATTTGAAATCTGGAAAGGAATCAATTATGCAGACTAGTGACAATGATGATGTAGGAAATCTCCAAAAAGAAAATAAGATTTTGAAACATGAACTAAAAATTGTTGAACTTAAATTGTCTTAAGAAAAATTGTGGAAAGAATGAACCTAAACTGAAAACTAAGAATGCAGATCTTAGATCCTAATTAAGTCAAGTTACATATGAACTAGATACTATCAAGATTAAGCATGTAGAATTAGTAAGTTATAAAATCATTGTGAAAGGAGAATTGACACAAGCAAAGCAACATTTAGAGAAATTATATTCTAGTAGTGAGAAGATAGATGAACAAATATTTCACCAAAGAACTTCTTATGAAAAGATAGGACATGGATCTCTGATTGGAGAGAAATCAACCAAGAAAGTTAAAATCGGAAAAGAACTAGATCCAATTATTGAATCCCCTAAGGAATCTGATCTAAGTAAGGTTGAATCAAGAACATCTATTGAAATATCAAAGGAAGTAGAATTAATTGATTTTTCAGGGAAACATGGTGAACCTAAGAAAATAGAGCAAGTTGATAAACCTAAGCAAGATGAACCACCCAAGGAAGTAAGATGTGAGTTCAGAGGTAGATGCTTCATATGTAATAAACTTAGACATATGAAAAGAGATTGCACATGTAAGTCTTTTAAACCCATCACTAATTTCTATTGTTATAATTGTCATGATTATGGACATAAATCAGTAGAATGTAAGAAACCTAAGTTTGATGGTAATAAGGCAAATAGTAGAATGTTTAGGAATACTAACCCTACAGGTAATGAAATAGGAAGACCATAGAATGGATCCAATGATGAAGAGAAATCTAATGGAGAGAAGAACTAGTTTGTGTGTTACAAGTGTAACAATCCTTGACACATTGCAAGGAACTACAGAGCACCTAAGAATCAAAATGGAACTAATCAGAGAAGAAATGCACCTGTAGGTTAGTTATGTAATAACTTTAGACACATAGTGAGATATTACAGAATGAACAAAAGGAACTTTAATAGGAATTCTAATAATAGAATGAACAACAACAAAAATGGCAGAAGGAATGATAATGACAGTGGCAATAGTCAGAAGGAAGCAATTAAGGAACATGTTGATGAATTCAAAGAAGAATTTGTGATAGCTAAGGATCTAGAAAGCTCTTATATAGTTTTGGAGGAACAATATTTCAATACACCTGATAAGACATTGAAGTCATAGATTGTTTGTGACTCATCCTACCTAAATTGAGCAGTTTTAGAAGAGGTAGTGCATCAATTAGCTAGAACTTACGTTAGAAAGAGAGTTGGAAGTTGCACAGTTAACGAAAGGTTAAGGACAAAGAGAGAAATCTATGGTCAAGTGTGCAAGTCTAGATATGTTCTCAGTGAGCAGGAATTCAAAAAATAAGCTTACTAGTAAACATAGACATTATTTGAATTTGTGGTAGATACACATTTAATGTGTAGTGCAATTTGAAATTATTTAAAGATCGCAAGAAAGATTATGTGTACCATTTGTTCATGCAAAGTGTATTGAGCAAATTGAAGAGTGATTTAATAATAAATTGAAGTGCGAAGAGAAGTTTGTGAAGCACAAAGTTGTAGAAGCCCTAAAACATGATTTTAAGATATTTTACGAAGCTAAAGCTAAGTTCTTCAGTGAATATAGTAGAATTACAATGGCTAGTCAGACTGTCTATAATGTGAGTGATAGATTATGGTATGTGTTCAAGAAGCATCCATTTGTATCACTTTTGGATGACCTATTGGGCACATTTTCACAAGTTCTAGAGCATGTGCTTCATGTTGAGGATATCAGAAGTTATATCCACTGTAAGATTGAGAGCATAAGAGATGAAGATATTCACAAAGATTTGGGAACCATCTGTAACAGTGATTTATCCTCGAAATTTGAGTATGTGCACTTAAGAAAGTTGAATTTAGTGAAGTATATGTTTTATATGGAGGTTGATAATCACAATTGGACACAAATTATTCTGAGTAGGGTACACGATGATTTGTTATGGCTAGGTGATGTGCATATAGTTATTGACAATGACCTAATTCATAAGGTCACAGGATTGAGTAATGAGGGATCTAACCCTATCAATGAGAAGAATGTAAGAAAGATGGTTGAGACAAACCTAAATACTAGGTTTGATGGAAGAAACATAAAGGTAGACTCCATTCAAGACAAATGAGTAAAGCTATTAAGCAAGATATTAGGGTACAAGTTCAACCATGGATCAAGGATTAACTCAGTACCAGCTAGATTTTTGCATGCGCCTTATGTGATGGTAGGTCAAGGGAGAAAAGTTAATCTGTGTGAGATTATCAGACAATAATTGTTGGACACATTGCCAAAGTGAAAAAATAAAGAGTGAAGTTTTTAGACTTGAGTCCCTACTAACTCATTTGTTTTTCTATTCTAGGAGGAAGTTTCCTGGAGTAACAAATTGGGATAGCAATGAGTGCACAATGAAGATGGTGACTTAATGCTATATATCAAAGTTGGAGAATGTTAGATATGATGGCATTTACAGAATGATGAAAATTTTCCAGTCAGAGATGAAATAGAGGTATAGAATACCTCCCTCAATGGTAGAGAAATATAAGGATGAGATATGCTTCATGGTGGGGACAAACAACACCTGTATGGAAGTTGTGGTACCAAGGGTTAAGTTCATTGAACCCATGGGATATGAGATGAGTGCTAAGTTCATAGAAGGGTATGCACAGATCATACTCCAATTAGAGAATGGCATGGAGTGCCCTAGATGAGGAACCTATGAAGAGAAAATGAGAATAGTTCATTCTAAACTACACAGTAAGGAAAGTAAGAAGAAAGTGGAAAAGGTGATAGATTACATTCTCAGGGAATCAGGCATGACCAGAGAGGAATTCAATGAAGTCAAAGGTATTGTGATGGAAATAAAAGAAAGTGGACAATTTGTAGTGTTAGCAACAACTCCTATTATTGTAGCAGGACCTTCAAAAGGCATGACAGTAGCACAACCATTTGTGTAGGCCCCCATTGCACCATATACAACAATTGTACAAGTGCAACCAGTAAGAACAAGAAGTGATAAACAAAGGAAGCAATAAGAGGTGGAAGCACCTACGATGCAAAGGAAATCTATGAGATTGGTAAAGGTGAAGTAAGAACATGCACCTTCACCAAAGAAAATGGTCAAGCAGACTGCCAATGGACCAAGCAAGAGAAGGAAAATGATGCAAGTTAGTGAATCTAACAGTTCTGAGGATGAAGCTGGAGATAGACCAATAGTGCAAGACATGCAGGAAGGCAAAACAACAGCTAGAAAGAATGCATGGAAACCAAAGGTAGAGAACCTAAACATGTAAATAATTAATTATGACAATTTTCTATAGTTAAATAAGTATTATAATCTATATAGTAATATGGATAGAAGGAAGTTAAAAAATGCCATTATAAGGAACATGATTTTGAGGAATAAGAACTTTGAGAACATTCATAATAAGATACTTGAAGACCTATATAATAGGCTAATAAACAAGAAAAAGAGCGTATTAGAAGAAGATCTGAATTTGAGGATCACTATGATAAATAAACTCTGTGAAGTTGACTCTAAGGAGGACTCAAACATGATTTAGAAGGGTATTGAGCCCTTGTTGAGGAACAAAAGAAGAGAAATTCTTCTTATGGGAGGAAATTATGAGGATTTCAGGAAGGAGACAGGAGAGGCAATTGTCAAATTCATGACTACAATGCCTAAGGTGATTGTGTAGTCAAAACCTGATAGCCTAGTGTATGTGGAAGCACATACAGCATTCAGTGATGAGGGTGAAGTAGAAGAGCAACATCGGGCACTCTCGCCACCTCATATTGTTATGGGTACTAAATCCATGCAAGTGGACAATGCACACATAGTTGTATATACAAAGGAGAATCCTTTTGCAAGATATGGAACAAATGTTGTTGGCAATATCAACAATATAACAACTTATTCTAGCTTTGATGAAGATGAAAAAGTGAAGAAGAAAGAAATAGAGAGGTTAGCATAGGTAAAGAGGCTGGAAGAAGAGGATAAGAAAAAGAAAGAGGAGGAGAAGAAAAAGCAAGTAGAAGAAGAGGAAAGGAAGAAAGTTGAAGAAGATGCTAGGAAAGAAGCAAAAAGATTGGAAGAAGAGAAGAAAAAAATTGAGGAAGAGAAGAATAAGGAAGAATTGAAAGTAGTTACACCTATTCCTACGATAACTCTAATCATAGCAGTAGCAGCAAAAGTATCACTATCATCAGATGATGATGATCAAAAAGGTTTAATGAGATCACTGAGCAAGTTGTTTGAAAAGATCAAATCTGTAAAGTCTTTGGAGAAGACACTGACTAAAGTCTTGGATAGAATTTAAAAGATAGTTACTACAACTATAACCAATCCAGACTTGTAGGTTAAGGTCAAGGAGTTGGTGAAGATCTTTGATGAAGATTTCACAACTCTAGCAGAAGTAGCTTCAGTGCAAGCACAAGCCAAGCATGATGCATCATTGTTTGATACAGTATGCACCAATGTGAGAAATGACTTGAAAGCACTTGATGGAAGCATCAAGGAACTCAAAAAAAACATTTATGAAGGAAAGAGATTGTATGGATAGTGCATGCTATCATACAAATACCTAACTGACTTTAAGAGTCAAATCATAGGTAAGATGAGTGAACTTGAATCACTCATTCCGAACATACTACTCCTAGAGACTAGCATTGAAGAATGTGGAACAAAAGTGGAGAAGATCCACAATGTGATCAAAGGCTTGGAATCTAACAAGGAGAAGGAAGCTAAGAGATTCTCTAGTCTTAGAGAAATTTTGCCAACTAAGTTGAGTACTTTGTAGAGGTAGTCAATGGAATATCTTGCAACAAAAACTTCATATGACAAGTTTGCATATACTGACTTGAGTACAGTTGAAGTGGCATCCTATGCACTATGCGCACTAATCAGCATTTCTTATTCAATAAAGGAAAATTGGAAGAAGGAAGTAGACAGGATAAAACTTGTTTATGCAAATTATTTTTCCAGATTGACAAGATGATCAGCAACAGGTCAGCTAGTTTTGAGAATATAGTTTTTTTAACACCTTTGCCATTGATGTCAAAGGGGGAGTACACTTATGTACTTATGTATCAATGTAATGTAAAGGAGATATAAGGAATGTAATGATCCATCAAAACATGAATAAATTGTTATGTTTTGAAGGCAATTTTGTATAGCGACTTTTATTTGTTTTTAATTACGTATGACACCATTTTGAGACTTAGCCAAATTTCCAAAATGATTCCATCAATTCAAAGAGGGGTATTATTGGCAATATGGTCAGATAGATGTTTTGATTCTTGTCATTTATGGTAACATGTATTCAACATTTCATTTATGCATTTAGAGATAGAAAATAGTCTAAGTATTAGACAATTTGCAACAACACAGAGAATATATGTGATGTGTATGGACATCTCATTGAGATTTAGCTTTTTCATAGTTGAGGAAAGCTCTATGATAGTGTCATGATGATGTATACCAGTGAATAGGTGTGTACGGACAATATTGTGTGAGATGTGATTGAAATACCAGTACGAGTATTTAACATAGTAGAATAGAGCATAGCAGAGAATTGGATTGTATGACTTGAGGAATTATTTTGGTGACAAAATAATTACTAAGTTGTGATGAGATGACTATGTGGATATTATTCGATAAGTCAATTTATATTATGCCAAGCACGTGTGAAAGCATGAAGGCCAACTAAGCAGTTAATTATGAATATGCGAAGTATAAGTAAAGGTCTTATCTTGCAAAGATAAGTGTATGATATATGATGAACTATGTGACATATGTATGATCTATGTGATATTTGTGATTGATGTGAAGTTGATGAGATGATATGTGAACTAAATCTAATGTTTGATCAATGCAAGTGTGAAATACAATAGACAGAAAGTATTGTATGTATATCAATTCTTGTGAAGAACTAAATTATATAATTACATGTTAGGGTAGTGGGCTCTTCTTGCATACATCTTATTTGATCCACCAACTCCTAACAGAGTTGAAGCAACTCCTAATAGGGCTGAGGCTTCTAACAAGGCCTAGTCCTCTAATAAGGACATAGACACTATATGTATTTTACAAACTCCTAATAGGGTCAATATCCTTAACAAGATCCTATTGTTTAGTGAATCATCTAGTGGGTATCATCCCCACTGGGGTTTTCCCTTGGCTAGGGTTTCCCTAGTTAACAAATAATGGTCTTATGAGTTCTTTATGTACATGGTTATATTTATTGCTCAGCATTGTTGGTTTAATTTTATATGCAAGTTATAAAGTAATTAACAATGTTCAGTTGTGGACAAAAGTTTGTAGAATACTGATTCAACCCCCCCCCCCCCCCCCCCCTTATTATCTATTTCTAACAGTAAAAACCATTTGGATTATTAAAAAAATTAGATAATTTGTTGTTAATGATGCAAGGAACTTGACCCAAGGGTGGAGAATGCATCTTGGTAGACGATTACAGGCAAAACCAACCCTTTACAGTCACCCAAGAAGGACCACCAACACAATGCTAACAAGCCACCACTAACCCACTAGGACTAAGGTCATAGGTTTATTGTTAATAATGACAACATATCCCATACTCTAACTTTTAGAGCCAAAACCACCAAACAAACAGCCATGAAGTTGTGCCTATAACTTCATAGCTGAGCCAAGCAAACTATTTGGACTAGTGGGATCCAACCTCACACAAAACCAAGGACAAAAAATGGGCACTATAGGGCACAAAGATGCAAATCACTCTTTTGATAGGGCCAAAACCCAAAAAAATTGAACTTGCATCACCAAACCACACAACTTAAAAGGAAAAATAATAAAACCAAACCCACTTTCCTATGGTGGAATCCATCTTGTATCATGAACTTAAACCACCAACCAATGGTCCAAACTCAAGCTACCAAGTATATTTCATGGCAAGAACATGAACTTTTTATGCATACAAAGAGGGCAAAGTGGACAAGATCTACCTTGCAAAAAATGACCTAAGGGAACAAAATAACAACATGACAAAAGAAAGTTGAGTGATGACCATCGAAGAAACATTGTAGGAGGTGTAACAAGAGAACCAAAACCTAAAGCAACTTGAATGAGGCAAATAAATAAAAGCACAAGTGACAAAAACTATAGAAAACATAAACTGCAAACAAAAGAAAGTAAAGAGAAAAAAAATCAACCTCAAACACAAACTTACTGAGGTGTTGCAGTCCTAGGATTACCCTCATCTAAATATGAACTAGAACTAGTCTAACCCACCAGAGCACTTGTAGACTCAAGAAATGCTCACTTGCAGGCAGGGTGGCAATCCAAAATGAAAACTTCTCCTTATAAAGCATAATTATGATTATTGAACAAAGTGACAATTAATCCCCTTAGGCATCTTAACAAATAAGAAGATAAAGAATCCTCTTTCTAAAGTCCATGAGAAGTAGAAAGTAGCTACATAGGTTCCCTATTAATAAGAACTGATAAAGAGGAAGAAGTCACACAACTAAGAATCTAGTTAACCCACTCCACATCAAAACCAAAAGCCAAAATAATTCTACTCAAGAAATCCCAACTTACCTGGTCATATGCTTTAGCTAGATCCAACTTGATAAACATGGCCTTTTCCTTGTATGTGGCCATAAAATGAATAGCTTCTATTGCAATTACAACACCAACAAAAATTTGTCTACCACTAATAAATCCTCCCTATTCCTTAGAAATCAAAGTACCCAAAAGAAGCTTGAGTCTTTTCATAATCAATTTGGTGATAATCTTGTAACATTACATAAAGAAATAGGCTTGAACTGATCCAATTTATTGGCTCCATGCATCTTGGGTATGAGAGCCAAAAATGTTGAATTCAAAGACTTGAGCATTTGTTTGTTTGTATGATTCCTGGACCACTTCCAGAAGCTCAAATTCAATAATCTCCCAAAATTCTTGGAAATTTTCAACAAGGAACCCACCCAGGCCAAAAGCCTTACCTTCTATTGGGCAGTCATTTTGCATGAGGTCAACTGTAGGAATCCATTGTGCAATTCCTCTCTTGAAAAGTTAATCTTTTTGGGATCAACTCCAAGGTTCAATATTTGTCTTGCGATGTACCAAAATCTGCTCAGTTGAAGATAACTATGATTGTTCATGAGGAGGCCTTTGCTCATTCTATTATGATCTTAGAATGAAGTAAATTTGTTTGCTATCTCAAAATCACACACAAAAGAACAATATTTTTGTATTTTATGGGTTTTTGATGCATGCAAATCTAACAATGCAACTAATATGAGTTCCTATTCTAACAAGGGGTTAGCAAAGCAAATAACGAAACTGAAAGCAAATAACGAAACTGAAAGCAAATAACACAAAATTGAAATAACTTGAAATTGAAATCCTAAATGGACATAAGCTATAGAAAACAACTCATTGCGAGTTAAACTTTCGAAGAAATTAGTAGGAAACCAATGAAAATAGGAGCAACGCTTCCTAGAATCCATTGATGCAATTGTCAGTGAGAAACTTTAACGATCGTATGATATTTCAAGGTGAAAGCACAAACCTGTGTCGCCATTTGTGATATTTGGAGGGGTTACGACTGAAATAGTTTCGACCGTAATGGTTATGGCCGAACAAGTTTTGACCATACATATGTGGCAAGTTTCCCCGTCGACGTGGCATGTAGAGTTATGGCCGAAACACTTTCGACCGAAATGGTTCCGGCCATAACCCCCATGTTTCAAATGACTCAAAATATCATAAAAATAGCCAAAAAGTCATTGACGATAATTTTATGCACTGGGGGGTTACGGCCGAAACCCTTTCGGCCGAAATGGTTACGGCTGAAACTATTTCGGCCGGAACTACCTATGTGGCATCCTAGGTGGCAGCCACACAAGCAAAAATAAGAACTTCTGCAAACTTCTCAATTTGAAGGCCAATTTTACTTACTAAATTGAAGTTTTTTTAAAAACTAAAAATATAGTTTTGTAGGTCTCAGAGTCAAGATTATGATTATATAATTTTTTTTAAAATTTTGATTATGGATAATATGTTATAATTTGAAAATAATACAAGTAGGTATTTTAAGATTTAGGAAGATGTCTATTCAAAAATCAGAAAAAAATAGTAAATCATGTTCAAAAATTATTATTTTTTAATGTTGCACTAGAGGAGAGAGTCTTCTTCAATAATATGTAATTTGTTTTAAAAAATATGTAGATTTGATGGAAAAAGTTTGACGGGAGAAAAAAATTGTCAATTTCTAACAACTTTGACTTTGACCAGTTATAACTTTAAAAATATTAGCTTAATTTAAATTTTTCTTTTTTGGTGCACTAGATATACATGTTGACTCTAACATATTCCAAAATCATACCAAAATATGAATATTTTCATATATTTGTTTGACGGGGAAAAAACTCTATATTTTCAGCATTTTAAAAAAATTAAAAAATAGACTTTAAAAATTAAAAAATAGATAAAAATTTCACTCAATTTTTTTCAAAAAAATTATACACATAAACTTCATCTAATTTTACACATTTCATTAGTTTACATCATCTTCAAATTCTAAGCACAAATGCCACTTTTATGTCATTAAATTTGAAGACTTTAAATTCTGATATCACTTCTCCTTTATAAAAGGTGACACAGGTTTGTGCTTTTACCCTTCACTCTTCATCAAATCACAAGGCCACAAAAAGTTCGCTCATGCGAGACATAAAGCTATGCAGGCACAATTTGATGATCTCTTCTCAAGCTCGTTATGTCAGCAGAATTCGTAAATCTATAGCAAACACCAGAACTAAAAGATTGCACAACCAGAAACAATGCAATAAACCTTTGGCTCAATCACAATTCCATGAAAAAATTTCACAAAATAATGACACATTCAAGCAAGAATCACTACACTCCAAATGCGAGCACCAAAAGCATAAGTTTATTGCATAATAACAGAGGCCTTGATTACATATTACAATGGGGTATTTATAAGAAATCATCTCCTCAATTTGTGTTGAGAGTGAGAGATATCTTCATGCAATAACATACTTTTTAAAACATTAAAACAAACTAAATATATGCAATCTAAGAGTTAATCCGGTGCTTAGAGGGACTCCATCCATATTTTATTCATTAATTGGATGCATGAGCCCTCCACATGTCAAAAACAAAGAAAATATGAGAGAAGAAATAGGAGGAAGCCTTCAATCAAAGTACGAGTGTCTAAAGGTGCCAAAATTAGAAGCTGGTCCTTCACTAGGCGTGTGTCGAAGTTAAACTACAATCAAAATGTGTTCCCGTTGCATGGAAAGCGCTATTTTTGGAACAAGCAGTTAACTGTCGGTGCACCTCTGAAAAAATGCACCTAGGAACCTGCATAAAAATGCAAACCTGTGCACCTGCAGACCTGCGCACCTGCACACCTCGAAGGTCCAAAAATGCAAAATTTTACTTAGTGCCAAAAATGAAATTTCGACTTCTGGGTTTTGTTCCCCTTCATACCAGAGCTATGTCTTGATGTTTGCCCTTGAATTTCTCAATAATCTTAGTGACCTTCATCACATCCAATAAATCCAAGGCATTATATTATTTTTAACCTTTTTCCTGTAGTTATCTACCTCTATACAGGTTTCAGTAAAATCCCTAAGCTTGGTATTCAGTTCTAGCAATGCTTCTTCTATCCTAAATTCCAAGGCACCCATGTTGAATCTTGTCATTAATAATTGCATAAGATGAGGAACTTATTCTAGTTTATGTGTCCAACCTCTGTATCTTTGATCTTTATCTTCTCTCTAATTCCCCTATCCTTCTTGGTGAGAAACCAAGTGATCCAGATTATCCAAAATGATCAAATGTTTGAAAAATTTTCATATTTTTTTACAAGTTTTTCTAGGCATTTTTAAATGGCTTTTTCGGAGGTCTTCTGCTCAAAATTTCAAGTCGAAACCTTTGCCAGTCCCTAAAATTGGGCAATCAAAGGCTCACTATTTTAGGGACTGAAATTAGATCTTCAATTCTTCTTTCTAGCGGTGTAAATGGTTCTACATTCTGAGTTCTAGGTCAAAATTCTTTGACAAGTTAAGGATGCCTTTTTTACCTACACAAAGAAGCAAATATTAGTCCGTAGAGTTGAAAAATACTTAATTATGACACACCCTAATGACACTGAAATAAAAACCCTAAAACTAGTTGTGCAGCGCACGAGAGGTGAATGGGAGGCACAGTGCATGCACAGAGTGATGGCACATGGTGTGGAGTGGATGAGTGCGCAGAGGAGCAGGGTTTTTTGGAAGTGCACGCAATGCGAAAGCATGCACGAGATGCATGGTGCACATAGGTGGGCGTTTGGCATAGTGCGTGACACGGTGCGTATGGTGCTCATGGCGTGTGCGTGGCGCTTATGGCACTCGTGCACAATAATGAAGGTGCGCTTGACATTTTTAATTTTTTTAGTTTTTTTGTGTTTTTATCTTTTTGACTCTTAACATCTTTTACCTCGACTCATGAAGTGTGAGTTCGGGAGTCAGAAAAAAAGTAGGGGGTCCCCATTCCTAGTGAGGAATGAGGCATGTGTTGTCAGACCACAACATCTTTCTTCATAAAAAACAACATTTTCTCAACTTTAGGTAATGATATGGGCCTTAAGAGATCCATATTCATCTCATCAAAAACCAGGCAAGGAATATAATCTAAAATAACCCTTGCCTCAATCATAGGAATGGGATCATCCTTGGAAAAAAGAGTGGAAAATTAACTGATGTCATCCCTAGAAATATCTTCCTAGGAGGAGAGATGTTCCCTAGTAGTCAAGATGTGTAAAGAGATGGAATTTCTAAACCTACAATCCTTAACCAAGTTATGGAAAAGGCAGTTTTCCTATCTCACTCTTGTAACCAATCCACATGAGACTTTTGCTTCTAAAAGATCCTTTCTTGTAGCTCCCATTCCTCTAGCTACTGAAGCATTGAAGACTAAATAGAACATAAATTAGAGGTCATCCCCTGGTCTTGAATATATTGAGTGACATTGTCCATCCTAGACTGAGCCATGATCTTTCGAGTATGCAGGTTCACAAAACACTTTTTGGATCACATTTTAAGCCTAAATTTCCCATGTTGAAGCCTCTTCTCAAAAGTGAACATGGTAGTACCATGTGAAAGCCTACCCTCATACCACCAAACTATTATAAGATCACTTAAAGAGTGATCTCTTAGCCACATAAACTAATACTTGAAATAAGGATTTTTTGTGACCCTAAAAGAAGTGACATAGCTTAATAGGCTAGTGATCAAAGATCCTCCAATAAGGAATTTTTAATCTAGTAGACCACTTGACATTCATCCAATAACAAGAAACTAAGAACTTATCCAACCTTTCAAAAATAGCCTCAACCTCACTCCTCCTATTATTCCAGGTAAAAATATTGTTAAAAGGTTTAAGATCAATAAGATTCAAGATACTAATGTTATCCCTGAGTGAATTTGAAGATGAATCCAACCAAGAAACCCCATATCTTTTTTCATCTAGACTAGTAACATCATTTAAATCACAAGCCACAATCCAAGGGATAAATAGATCTAAGGAACAAACAAAAGTGATGTGGGTCCAAAGAATATATTTACCCACCAAATCATTAGGAGCATAAATATTATAAAACATGTACCTTTGTCCAGTCTCAAGTGAGAGGCGATTAGAGAAATAGAAGACCTACTCAAAATCCACCACAGAGGTGACAATTTCTTTTGTTCACAAAGACAAGCAATTCGATTGAAGCTACCTAGGGCACCCACTCCTTTCCAATAGCCTTGGGGCCACAAATTTGGAGTGTAGTTAGCTAAACCATCAACTATAATCTTGGTTTCCTAAATAAAAACAATATTGAGAGACTGAGACTGAGATTCAATCAATCTACGAACAACCTTTTGTCTAGGGATGCTATTCAATACCCTTACATTCCAAGAAAGAATAATCATTTAGGGGGTAGGGGGAAATGGGAATCAATGGTCTTAATACACACCAACTCAACTAAAGTCTCCCCCATCATCTCGACCTTCTCTTGATCAGTCTTCCATCCACTCCTCGATGGTTTCTCTGAGGGCCACTTTTTAAAAGGCTTCTATTGTAACCCTAAATTGGGTGAAGCTCTAGCACCTCTCATAGTATCTATCATCCATTTTTGGGCAAGGGGAGTGGAAGCTAAATTACATGTATCCCTCATGAGCTTTGCCTCCACAAGAACACAACTATTCTGCTCCACAAGTGACCCAATCATAATCATTTGTCCACCTTGTTGTCTGCCTTGTTGTCCTTCTGGTTGACAACTATTCCCTTGTCCCCTCATCATGGGCTTCCTATTAAACTCCACCCCTAGAGGCAAGTTCAACTGGAATGCCTTCCTCCTAAACCATTTCATCAAAAACATTAAACCTGTTAGAAGTGTCATCATTTTGTCTCTCCATCCAAGTTCTCTTTTTCCCTTTTCCCTTAATAAGAGGCTTCACTAGGAAAAATACTTACTTATCTTCGAGGACATCAGGAAAAGGGTCCTTACCCTTACCCTCCCTAAAAGAAAATAAATAAGAGTCAGAGGAGGGTAAAGATTTATTTTTGGGGCACCTACGATGTAAATGTCCATATTCATGACAATTCCTACATCTAAATGGAAGGGTCTAGTAGCCCAATTGTTGAATCCACAAAGTAGAGCCCAAACAAATTTCCATAGAATATGACAAAGGATTATTTAAATTTGCCTCAACACAAATGCACACATAAGATATTACCTTAAAATCCTAGGTCTACATAGCTAAACCTACTAGTTTCTCGAGCAACAACGAGATTGAGTGCAGGCTATCCTCTCTCCAAAATTCCAATGGTAGTCTTCAAAGGCAAACCCACACGAGGACTTGAGTTGAGATTTCCTCCATAGAGTTAAACCCTATGTGCTAAGGCTTAATGAAAAGTCCCACCTGATTGAAGAAGTAAGGGCCTCCTTCAAAAAACTTAACTTTATCTATCATAGTTGTTTGAGAAAATAACCAAGAAACAGTTGTTAGCTACCAAGAGAATCTCCATATCTCCTTTAGGGTTCCAGATCTAATTTCTCATGATTCCAATAGAAAAAGAGAAAGGCCAAGCCCCAAAAAATTACATATGAGTGCATGTTTGCCTCAATATTCAACATCCCTAGATACTTTCTCTAGTTGGATACTAAGATTGATCGATCCTCTAATCTCTCAAGGCATCCTTTCACTTTTTAATACTTAGCATCCCTTTAGAAGAAGTGCTCTCTACCCTCAATTAGGGATTACTAGCATGCCCTTTGGCAACATTTTACACAGATTGACTTGGGTTAGCCATATCCAAATCCCCAAACAATATTTATGAAGAAGAGAAACCTTGTTATCCCATGAAAGACCAACAAAGAGGGTTCAAACATTACAACAACCCACCAATAATCTATGCACACCATGCACAGCTAAATCTGCCACAACTCCACCCAAACATACCAAGTCCTATACACTTAACAACGATCATGTCAAGTACTCCCACCCCAAGCTTGAAGTGTGGTAGACCAAGAAAATAAAACAAACCCCCAACAATCTGTGACACCCCTGACCCCCAACCCCCAACCCCTCAATTTTTTTTTTAATCTAACATTAACATCAATAAATTTTTGAGTTATAAGAACTAATTCGAAAGGAAAAACATTAAAGTGGTAACAATCATTTGTTTGGTCATTTATTTAGTCATGTTCATTTCTTTGAACAAGTTGTGATTGTATATTATGACCAAATTAGTCATTTATATTATTGAATTGTACAAAACTTGTAGAATTTGATCAACTTTAGTCATGTGACTAAATTTTTTGGTCATGTAGTCATTTATTAGCTAAATTTCTACTAGTGTGTGAACAATGTTGATATCCTCTTTCTCATTTTATTTGATTGCCAAGTTGATCTCTGGCCTCAACACAAGCAACTTAATCTATTTCAAATCTATAGTCTTTTAGTCAATAATATCATCAAGGTGGGGGGAATTACGCTAGTGTTATGTTGCCAATCCATTTAGATTTTTAATGTTATTTTGTATAATTGATAGATTAATTGAGTAATTGAATCTAATAATTATATAATATTTCATTTTATAATGGAAATTCATACTCTGATCATGTTATAATTGTATTTTTTTCCTTGAATCTCTCATTCTAAGTTTGTATTATCACTAATTGGGGTCTCAATTTGAGGGCAATTGCATCATATTAATCATACTTCTCTTATATAAAGAGAAATAAGATGCTTTTGTTAGCTTCAATTTGACTATTCTTTGATCAATATGATATTTTTCAACTAACAAGTTAATTTTCTATTGAAGTATTGTATTATTTATGGGTACAGTAATCTACACATATAGTTTGTTGTTGCTCATGGTTGACTAAGAGTGGTGAAGAATTCCAAGGTACAATCTAGCTAGGAGAAACTTAAAGTGTGTTGTGAAGTATGTTTGAGCTTTAGAGGATATGGTCAAGAAGAGGTAGTGCTATTATACATATCATTCTTTCTGTTGTTCCCTAACAGTTAAAAATAGTCAAAATCCCTTTATGCAGTGGATCCTAATAGGTCCTTTCTTGCAAATCCTTTAATGAGGTGGAATGTTAATTAGTATTTGAAGTCCTTTAACTAGGCTACTCCTTATAGGGATAGAGGTAAATCTCCTGACTGGGTGATGCTTAATAGTATCTTTGTAACTCCTAATAGTGTTGAGCTCCTCATAGGGCATACTTCATAAGAATGTACAATTTGTGGGTACTAGTCCCCGACACAGTTTTCACCCAAGTTGGGCTTCTATAATAACAAAATCATTATTTTAATCTTGTGTATTTTTTCATGCATTGAATGCTTGAATGTGTTGTTATAAATTTGTTCTTGAAATAAAAGTTTTAAAGGTTGAAATGTTGATTATTTGGTAGATAAAGAAAGTTCAAGCAGTATAATTTGTTCAACACAAACTAGCTATCCTATTTTGTAATTCAAATTCATTATTTGCAATCAATATAAAATTCTTAAGTTGTATTGAGTGAGTGTTTGCATATGATTCTTGACTTGTGGGTTGAGATCACCATCAACTCCTATATTTGTTCCTGCAAAAAAGTTTGATAGTGTCAATCCTTAATAGGAGGCTCTCCAAGCAACATCTTTTATGTTCTGCATCCTTCAAACAATGAGTGTCATTTTTAGATTTACACATTTTTTACAATATCTTCAAACCATGAGGTTCATATTTGGTATTGAAGTTAAGGTATTTTAATTTGTGTTCCTTAAAAATATCCATGTCATGTAATTAAACTTTTGATTTGATATTTATACCTCACAAAAATTATAATAGAAACCATTTAGAATTACAATATTTTTAAAATCCATAAGAATGATGCTATATGCAAGAAAGTTTTAACATCAAATTTTTGAGGCACACTCCATCCATTGTAAGGATGTAAGAGAGTGGCTAGAAAAGAAAGACCACGTGATCTTTTAGTTGGAAATGTAATGATGATTGAGTGACTGGTGGGGGGGGGGGGGGGTGGGGGTGAACCATGAACCACTTACAACTTCTTTCTCTTAATTCCACTTTATTAGATTATCTAATCTACTAGCATGCATGGAACATAAAGTAATAAAAGAAACAATACCATAAAACTTTGACACAATATTTGGTAACCCAGAAAACCTCCAAGGAGAAGGTAAAAATGGGGTGGGAATGACATCCACAATGCTTCGCTATTGCAGTAATAAAGTTGTCATGTTAGGGCTTACAATTGATCACTTTTGGTGATGTAATCAATTAAGAGTAAGTAGGACTGCCAGGTCCACCTTGTAAAAGGATTTATACAATACAATGAAGTATGCACTTAGTTAAGATATTTTGCAAGGATTGTTAGATCCATCTAGTTATAAGATTTGAGACAGATACACCTGTTAAGATGAATCAATCGGTTGATCTCTTCCGTGCAACTTTGTTTGCTGATGAAGATCCTTTGAATAATATAAAGATCACCTAATTCTGATAGATGAGCCTCTGCTTTGCCTTTGTATTGCCCAGTAGCCTCCTAATTAATCTACTTTTCTATTATTCTCATTTGCTTATGATAATCAATAAATGTAACTCCATAATGATGATTTGGATGAAACAAGATATCTTCCATATATATTGATCCAAGTAGTAACTCTACATTAGGTTGACTAAAATAGGAATTCAATATTTTCAAAAACAATTATCAAGTCAACTTAGTGCTAATACTCAGGTCCAATAGCTTACTTAGGTGATATGCTAATACTCAAGCAACACTGTCAACTTAGCTAACTCTAGCCATAGGGTCAACAATCTCCCCCCTTGGCATTGGTGACGAAAACACTTGTCATGCACAAAATATTCAATCAAAATCTTTTAGTCAAACTCCCCTTTTGTATGTCAATATCGTCAATATTCCTTTCCTTTCCTTTAGCCTTGATAGCTAATGAAAGTATGATTTCTTTCCCTTTGCCTTCAATACTCTTTTCTTCATTATTCAGTTGAAGCTTGTCTTCTTTATCTTCTTTTTCAACCGTGTCCTCATCCTTGATAGGTTGCTCAGTTAGGCTTGCTCTGGGAGTAGTTAGAGCCTGTTGCATGATTATTACTGGGGTGGATAAAGGATTTTCTTTCTCCTCTTCTTCTATTTTTGCCTTACCAACACTCAGTGAAGGTGTAGTTTTTTTTTTTTTTTTTTTTCCTTCCTTCTCTTCACCACTCAATTGAACTATGTTCAACTTAGTAGACTGTAGATCAAGTATTGCCTTGATTATCTCAAAGCTTAATGGGACAAGTGCTTTGCTTGTAGAGATTAGAAGAGATGCCTCGACTTCTATTGTAATTGTCTCAGGATCAGATTCTTCAATGGTTTGAACCTCTGGTAGATCTTCCTCTTCCTTCTTATCATTCAGATCAAAAATGTTTTTCCACATATTGGATGTGGACTATACATCATCCTAAACTTTATTTAATATAATCTAAAATGTTTTGAATCTAGGAGTTTTTTTGTTTTCATACTTTGGTATTGCCTCCTTTATTTCCTTCTTAGAGAGGTTTGGCATTAGCTTCCTCAGAGTTTGTTTTCTAATGTCCTCTATTTTGACTGCACTAGTCTAGTGGTGAGAAACAACCTTCAATAGTGCTTTAGGAGTATTCCCTTTTAGTTCAATGGGGTCATAATTCCACTTTTCCATTTTCTCCACCAATGCATCTTCTATTTTCTTTTGCTCCTCATTGTATCTAGATTCATATTTGAAATATCTAAATTTAGCCATGCAACTTCCTTCCCTTAATGATTTTAACCTCTGTTCAAAAGATGGTGTGGGCTTTTTCAATGATATAATTGGAGGGTTAGCTTAATCATCGTCGTCATCATCATCATCAAGCCTAAATTTCCTTCTTGACTTCCTAGGCTTGGTGGTAGTAATTAGAGGAGTAGAAGACCTTGAGTATTTTCTTGATGGTGTCTTTGTTTTCTTATTTGGAGGTTCCTCTGCCTCTTCTTCTTCATGTTCACTTTCCTCCTCCTTTCTTCTTTTATATCATCACCTTTACCCTTGGTAAGCATGAGAGGGGCATCTATCTTCCCATATTTCTTCTCAGGTTTTCTATCCTTTTCTTTCCTCTCTTCAAAATTTGAGGAATTTGTATCTCAAGTTATATTTTGATTTTGGCTTCATCATAGGGTCCCAAATAGGTAGCCTTAAGATCCACAAGTTCATTGATAAGAGCTTTAATGATATCTCTTGTGCCATCAATGTTAACTTCATATCTTAATGGTTTTACCCATGCAATCCTCAGCCAGACTCCTTGAATGTGAACTTTGTCACAGTCAACTACGAAACAAATGTCTTGCTCATAATCATCAACTAACTACTTGGGGATCCTGAACTTATTTTACATCTTCTCCTTGAAGTTCTCAAAATATGCATCCATGATGCCATCAAAATTCTCACCCATTTCACTAATGAAATCATTGATCTGGTATAACACTAGTTTGTTTTTGCTCCGTACAACATTTCCATTGTATGGAAATAATTTTCACACATCAAAAAATAAACATATCAGAAGAGAGCCAAACTTAAATGAAATGTTCTTGGAAGCTAAAATGCTTTGTTCTTACTGAGTTGGTTGAGTTGTAGCTCGACAATGTCAAATAACAAGTTCTTTACAACTTTGAATGCTTGGTCAACCACCTCATAAGGAACATTGTTAGGTATGCTAGAACTATAGATCTTATGGGCTGCAACATGAATTCCAAACTTGATTTCCATATCCATAACATTTTTCAACTTTGTGCCTTTGTTGCCCCATTCAACTAAGGTTTTCTTAGTCAATTCTCCTTGAGCTAGGGTTTTGGTTGTTTTTGACTTCTCTAGTATTGGATATATAGTAACTCAGTGGATCATCTTCTTGGTCATCTTGATTGGTTGCTTGAGCCAAAAGGTCATGTCGTGGACTCTGCTCAATATATACCCACTCTGTTGGCTCCTAATTTAACAGTTTTGAAAATGACTAAGAAACCAAACAAATGCATCTAAAGCTAGCAAATTCCTATGATGAATGCACCTGACTACAATCTTGGGCCAACTATAAGGCTTGACCCTTCTTCTACTTGAGGCTCTGCAAGACCTAGGCGGGTAGACCTCAGATTCAATTGATACCATACCAATGCAAAAACATATCCCTAAATCTATTTAGTAGATGAAAACCCTTTATATCTCCTAATAACTCATGCAATAACACAGATCTACAGTAGCAAATTGCAATCTATGAAATCCATAAGCTGAGTGAGGGTTAATTCCTTTCAACCCACTACAAGACATGAAAAACTGAAATGATTTTGATTAAAAATGTTTTGTGCAAACAACCTTCATATAAGCTTGCATCTGATTTAGTGATTAGTGCCTTATCCATTGAAACATATAGTCATTACTAGCAGGATGACCTAAGTTGCTCGCATTACAATCAAGTTTATCAACTAAAATCCCCAAATCCCATTCTTATGCAATATCCCCTTCATACACCCAAAAATCCTATCATAACACTGAAGCATTTACCTAACTCCTTGAGTCAAAAGCAACAATAGATCTGAGACACAACTCATCCAAGCTGCCTTAAATCAAATAAACCTTATCCATTTAATCACAAAGTTAATAGCACATGAAGAATTAGGAGATAGAATTAGAGAACTCAAATAATTCATGTAAATCCCCTTTTGTATCTATCCTTGGAAAGACCAAATATATAAACTGGTAACACTAAATAAAACTCTAGACAATTCACATAATCTAGCATCAATTTCCATTTATCTCAGAAAATAATACATGAGAATAAACTAAAAATCTACACAAGACGTGGATGTGTGGCCTTCACTGCTAGAGCACAACTCAATAGATAGGAAGTAAAACCATCTACAATCCTGGTTTCAACATTAAAACACCGAAACCCTGTTGGTATTACCCAAAGAAAACTGCCAATAACCTGCAAAAGAGAAGAAGGAAGAAAGATATAGGAAGGAAGCAATTCTCAGATTCAATCTACAATTGACAAGTGTCCCTTTAGAATTCCTTCCCAGGAAGAAGAAAAAGCCTCTCTCTACCTTCTCTCTGTAACTGCCTATCAGATCCTCATCATTTTGGCTCTTAAAAGCATAAATAATCTCAGATATTTGGTAGAAAATATAATTGATTTCTGATGTCGCACTTGAACTCAAAGTAAAAAGTGAAAAATAAGTTATATGACCTTTAGAAGCCAAGAAAACATCACAGAATTGATTTTCTTCACTTTCACATTTCACCACGCCTTCATATCTGTCCTTTAACCAATTATGATGATCAATGATCAAATTTGCTCATTCCATTGAGAAGGCCTTGGGAATCAAAAAATGGCTTATAGCTCGAACCAGCAAGCACCTGTGCACAATCTGACTTCATATTCAGAAATTTCGTCTCTTCCTGATTCTGGTGGTATATTGGAGCATCCATTTTTGATAAAAAATGCCCAGGTTATGGCCCTCTGAAGTTTCAGTCCTGTTCATGGCTTTGGCAAATAAAAGAATAAAAATGAAAAATTTAAAACCTTCTATAGTCTAAACTATAGAAATTTAATATTTCAAATCAAAATTTTTCATTTTGAGATAAATGTGCAAGTTGTTATTGTTATATTTAAAAATCTTTCTTTGCTCCTTTGACCAATCAGAGAGCGCCACTTGTCAATCCTTGATTGGCTCTGACCATCCAACGAGACCTACATCTCATCCTCAGCTGCCACGTGTCGTCACCACCTATGCGCCCATTCACTGTCACCTCATCATGCCATCTCAGCATCGCTATCTCGCTATGGTTAAAGAGTGAGCACTTTTGATTGGCGAGATAGCAACACCCGCTCGATCATCCACGTGGCACCATCTCATCACCCAGATCCACATCAGCATCTCTGTTACGATCACTACTATGCATACTACCACTTGTCAATTTTTGGTTCGCTGACGCTGCCACATCACTACCACACAGGACCACGACCGTCTATCAAATTCTCATGATTTTTCAACGACTCACTATGTCACTAGTCAGATTTCTAAAAAAATTTGGCTAGCGAAGTAGCAAGGCACCATATTTTTGAGTTTTTTGGCAACCTCGGATAGGCTGACGTCATTGGTTTTTGCATGCATTTTCATTCGAAATTTTGTCTTTGTCAATGCCCATCTTTCGTCATCCGGGACCCACGCGAGAGCTTGAGTTTCCAAAAGCCCTTTTCCTTAAGACATTACACAATGCGAATGGAATCATATTTAAAAACATAAAATGTCTATCACACGGTGAATATGGGATAATAGCTTCCCATGTTTTCCTTTGCTCCTATGGATTCTAACTTCCATTCAATGCATCCTTCTGCCTTAACTTGGGCTCTATTACTTGTAGCAGCTTGGCGTGTTTATTAGCTTTGATGGCATCCATTTTTCCACCACTACCAATTGTGTAAGCTACACCCACCTTCCTCATCTCCTCCATACGCTGGTCGGCTTGTTTGAGCACAAGATTATTGAATCCACCGCAAAGACCCCTATCACCGATGACCACAACTAGGGCAACTTTCTTCACGGGCCTAACTTGAGTCAATGGAATATCCACATCCTTCGTCTGGAGCTGCTCATTGTCTTAGGCGTGAGATGCTCCTTTTAATAATGTCATGGATTCTGGGCAGATTTCCTTGGACAAGGGTTGGTCTACCTGCTTTTAAACATGAGGTAGACTCTTTCTGAATATATGGCTTCCTATGGTGTGAGCATCATTTACTAGACACCTCCCTTGCATCACACGTTTTTTCTACTTGTGAACTTGTCTTTAACTGACATGTTCCTCGCTTTTCTTCCTTGTTTGCTACAGCTGTTTGATTTTCCTTTCCTTGGCACGATATGCTTTGTGGAGCTTTTCTCTAATAACTAATGGCCTACTCTTTGACTGTCGTGACTAGCTTTGTGATCCTTTTTAGTGCCTGCGTGAGCTCTTTTTATATGCATGAATGACCCTGTTCTTGCTTTTGATTATATTTTTGTTTTTGAACATGCCTCATATCTTCTTTCCATAATGTGTGCTTCATTTTTCATGACGTTGCCTCAGAGCTGGACATGTATCTTCCTTTTACCTACGTAGGCTATTTTGTTGAAGTTGTCCCTCTAAAGTTGCCTTGCTCTCCTTGGAAAACATGGGTGTTCCTCAAACTTGGCGGCTTTAAACATGCCTACTGTATGCTCCTTTCTTTTTAAAATCAACTCAGGCGTGGAGCTCTATTACTAATGATTTTTTCCTGTGCGAATGCTCCCTTAAGCTTTCAGCCGGCTACTCTTTTTTTACACATGTGGGGTCTCATCTATGTGTGGAGTGTCTGCTATGAGGTGTGGCATCTTCTTCTAAAATGCATGGACTTCTTAAATGGCTTTCCCTGCTATTGCTCACACAACCTTTTAAAACTCGCCTTCTTCCTAGCGTCTTGGACATGTCTTATTTTTTGACATGAGTTAAAGGCGTGGGCTGCTTATTTCATACTGGGCAACTTTCTCAACATGCCACCTCCTCCTTAACTCCAGCTACCACTTTGACAAGCTTGCTTGCCCCTATGGAGTGAGTTTTCTTTAGTTTGGAACGCCCTCAATAACATACAATTATTCAGATATAAAAATTCTTCCAGCTTGCCCAAAAATTGTGTACGTTATGCAATGCTTAAAGAAAATTTTAGCGTAGCAACAAATTAATGCAAAAAGAAAAAGAAAGCCAATTCCCATCCAACCTCCATTGAAGAGTGCACATGGTATTTGATAGAATTCCAATACCTCATTGCATTAGTAGTATTGGCATTCAAAGCCAACAATGTTCTTGACACCACACATATCTAGTGTTATGACTACTCATCTAATCACATCATTGAGTCCAAGGCAAAGTCCCCCACATGTAACAATTGTTGTTTTTATCTCATCAGGATAAAAGTATATTTCTATGCTTGGCCCCGCATGATGTATCCACAGGGATCAAACTCAACCAACTAGGTGATTGAAAAGAAGTGGAAAAGTCAATGATTCAGAATTGGCTGGGTGTAAGTGCCCATACATAACTGATAGTCATTACTTGTGCATAAATTTCCCCTTTTTTGACCCCTTGACTAGTCCCATCTTTCTTTTATAATATCCCTCACTCTTGCATGGTGATGCTTATCAATAGGTGACACTCCTTGAGAAAGGGCTTCAGATACTATCACCAAATTTGCCTCCTGAATAAGACTTCTACCATTAATATTGCTAAGCTCTTTGTGAGATGATCATAATTTGCATGATCCTCGTCTTGAAAACATTTCACTTCTTCGTAGTTCTGTCAACTTGATAAAATCAATCGGACCCGAAAGTGGGTCCGGCTAAATTTTTTTTGTTTTCAAACAACTAATTCCTTGAAATGATCCACTGACATCTTCAAAATGTATGGCATGAAATTTGATCACAAATTGATCATTTAAAATTCATTTTATCACTTTCTGCCAACTGTCAAATTTGCACCAGAAGGTCCGTTGACTGGCCTTAAAAACTGACCAGAACACCTGACCGAGCTCTGAAAATTGGCACACTGACTCTCTGTTCCACATACTTGCACCCTATCAAATCTTGTCTCATGAAAAATTCAGGGTCAAAAGATATTTGTTGTCAAAGTTGACTTCTCATAATTGCCTGCAAGAAAACAAGTCAGAAAGCAATAAATTGGGTTCGAATTTGGCTTCAAAAATTGGGCAAATGAGCACATGGGGAAACAAAAACTAGGACATTGGTTCTCTGTCATGAGGACAATATGGATCTACAATTTGGGCTCATGACGAATAATAGAATGCATTTGGCGATTTGTCAAAGTGGGCTACTTGGATCTGCTGACTGGAAAGATTTACAAGATAACGATTTTTGCAAATGGAATTGACCTAGAAAAGTGTGCAAATGGATTCATCATGACTTAAAAACTGACACACTTGGAGTATTTTTAGAGGAAAACATAGGGGTACAATCCATTTGATCTTACCAATCACGAATCTCAAGTTATGACGTCTCGAACAGGGGTACCAAACAATCTGCAAGTATTGACACCAGTAAAATTTTAGAAATTGCGTTGGAATCACGTTTGAAAACTAATCAAATGGATTCATCATAAGCTAAAACTTGAAACATAACAAGTCTCTGATGTCTAGAATGCAACACAAAAGGAAATTTCACATTTTGGTCAATTGGTCAAAAGTTATAGCACGTCAAGCAAGGCTTCCCAAAATTCAGAATTACTTGAAAAAGCATGAAAACAATAAATGACCAACTTTGAGGGATTCAAAACCTAGTCAAATGAACTCGAAATGACTCAAAATCTAAAACGTAGGTTCTCAATTATGGACATTAGATATTCCCAAAGTGGAAAATCACAAAACATTTCTGGGTGCAAGATATTCAGATACAAACAAAGCCTCCTGTCGTTGTTTGACACTTTGGTGAAAAATGCAAATTTGACATTTTCTCAAAAAAAGACTTTGCCGAATGGCTTAGAACAACAGTTTAACTTCATGAAACAAGTAGGCATACTGAATGAAAGGTGATAGAAGCATTAAACAACTCTTAGGCCTCAGACTGACAGTCGGGTACGTATGCATTTAAAAGTGTTTATAGGGCTCAATTTTCTCAACAGTGCTCAAAATTTGGGCTACACTTTTGAGCGCCAACACACTCCATTTTATTTGAAAGTTCATCACCATTAGTAGAATGTGGGTCAAACTCTTGACTTCGAAATGCTTACGTTCAGGATTCAATGCTCCATTCTTAGGCAATGCATTGTATGCCTGATCTATCTCAAAATTACCTAATTCTTGGATTGAACAATGATAAAAAGTCTTTACATCATGAATTAGAAGTACCATTGGAGGGATGACCGAGTGTGCTCCTTTGGGATTCTTCTCTTCAACAATTGCAGGGTACAATTTAAATTTAAGTGCTTCACAAATTATGTTCTTAACCAATATTTTAGAATCATTCCTTATCTTCATGCTTGATGAAGCTATCATAATGCTCAGTTAATGAAGAACTCTTGATAATCAATGGACTTTTAGCTAGATGAATTGCTTAGAGGCTTGAAGAATTCTTTGTACAATTTGACCTCTAAATTTGCGGTGAAAGAATGAACCCTCAATTTCACCTTTTATTAAAATTTCAACTTTTAGGGTCTCATAAATGCTTCATACTATGGTAGGTGGAATTACTCTATTAGATCTTCAATCTCAAACTCGACATGAACTATACATCATGAAGCTCAATTAGAACTAGCTGCCAAACCAACTTCACTCGATTTAGCCATATGACTTGGTTGAGGCATAGAACCCGACCTTACACAGTTATGCCTAAAGAATACCTCGATAATGTCTGACAACTCGATTATAACTAAGATTTGATTCAGTTAAAACACAATTCTTCCATTTGTCCTATTGCATTTGATATGCTGATTTGGACTTGCTTGCTTATTGGAACTGATGTAGGATCTTATATTTTATTCATAGCTCTAGTGGTCTCCTTGTATGCTTATTTAGAGGTGGTTGTATCACCCAACTCATTGATTTGGGTGTCAACAACTTCAAAGTTTTGACTTGAGCTTTCTAGATATTTCCTTACCCATTGTTGATTCCTTTGAGTCTTGATCTCATCAATCTTATTCTTGCCTTTATTTTCTTCATTAGTATTCCTAGTAGCCTGGTTCATACAATTTCTTGCCAAATGACTGATTTCTTTACACACATAACATCTTTTGGTAGGAATCCTTTCCCTAAAGTGAGTCCTTACACAATTTTCTCTAATGTGTCCATATTCTCTACATAGATAACATCTGTACCATGCGTTGCAATCCCAACTGATAAATGCTCTTGGTCTTGGTCTAATGTTCCATTGCTTTGTTATGCACTCAGAGGATTTATGACCTTACTTATTACATGTAAAGCACTTTCCTTAAAACTTTTGTTTATCTTTATATTCACTTGCTCTATGTCTAGGCTTATTGTAACTATAATAATTTCCATTGAATTTTAACTTTCCATTACTCTAGCATTTGTTTGATGAGTATCCTATCTTTTCATAATGGTTGCATGTAGGCCTTTTATTCTTTTGAGCTCCTTGTTGTGACGATTCTCCTTGTTCAGTGTAACCTAATCCAATTTTACCTTTGTGTCTTTTCTAAGATAGTTCAATCAACTGATTCATAATTTCTTGTGATCTCATCATTATTTCATTGGTTTCCTTTTCTGCTCTAAGATCATTCTTCAACCTATCATTTTATGTTCTTAGATTGATGACTTCTTGATTTGCACCATTAAGATGATTTATCGTATCTGTCTGATGTAGTGATAGCTGGTGGATTTCATTGTCCTTTTCTTCTATTCTTGTGTTGAGTAATCTTTTATCTTCATTTGCTATCTCTTTATCATTTTCAGCTTTGATCTTTTGTTCCATGACTTCATATATCCTGATTGAATGAATTTCTTGTTTTCTTTTCAATTTCCCAACTTCTTGCAAAATGAGGTTCCTTCCAAGTAGATCTTCTATAGCTGCATCTACTTCTTCAAAACTTCTTTCTCTGCAAATGTCTTTAATTCTTTCTTTTGTGTATAGATTGTCATTCATCTGTACTGCCAACTCTTTTGTTCTTTTCAGGGATAGAGAGAGTTGATCCTTTAGTTTCTTGATTTGTTCCATGGCCACATGTAGATCCAACTCTTCATTCTAACATCTTTCTCTAGTTTGTACACTTCCATTACCTCAGATCTTTACTCTCAAGTTGCTAATTTTCTAACAAGAGAACCTTGCTCTAATACCAATTGTTAGAAATGTAATGATGACCGAGTGACTGAGAGGTTGAGGGGGTTTGAATCAAGAACCACTTAAAACTTCTTTCTCTTAATTCCACTCTATTAGAGAACATCAAGTAATAAAAGAAACAATACCATAACACTTTGACACAATATTTGGTAACCTAGAACCCTCCAAGGAGAAGGTAGAATTGGAGCGAGAATGACATCCATAATGCTTCACTACTGCAATAATAAAGTTGGTCTGTTAGGGCTTACAACTGATCACTTCTAGTGATCTACTTGGTTAAGAGTAAGTGGGACTACCTAGTCCACCTTGTAATATGATTTATATAATACAATGAAGTATGCACTTAGCTAAGTGATTCTGCAAGGACTATTAGGTTCACCTGGTTAGAGGATTTGAGACTAATGCACCTGTTAGGATGAATCAACAAGTTGATCTCTACTTAACAACTTTTTTTATTGATGAAGATCCTTTGAATAATATGATGATCACCTGACTATGATAGATGAGTCTATGCTTTGCCTTTGTACTTCTCAGTAGCCTCCTAATTAATCTGCTCTTCCATTATCCTAATTCACTTATGATAATGAATACATGTAACTCCAAAATGATGATTTGGATGAAACAAGATATCTTCCATATATACCAATCCAAATAGTAACTCTACATTAGGTCGGCTACAATAAAAATTCAATAGTTTCAAAAATAATTACCAAGTCAGCTCAATGTTGATACTCAGGTCTAATAGCTTACTTGAGTGATATGTTGATACTTGGGCAACACTGTCAACTCGGCTAACTCTGGCACTTGGTTGAATTTGGATGCTCAGTTCGCATTGATCACTCGACAAACTCTGTTGGCTCGGTTCACACTACTTTGCCTGCTCAGTTCTCATTCTGAAACTGGAATGCTTGGCTAACTCAATTTACAATAGAGCTTAGTTGATACTATTAACTCAGTTAACATTGCACTAGGCCGGGTTATATTAATGCTTGCTACCTAAGGGAAAGCTTGGTTGCAGTATTGATCACCTTACCATGATGACTAAGTGTTTTGGCACTAATTGACAATATGCCTTGCCATAGGGTCAATATTTTCTTCTCTCGTCACTCTCTTACATCCTGAATCTGGATAACAAAGTGTGATTCATAATGTCAATGTTACAAAATTCCTACACAGTAAAACCTGAAGACTACAACATCATATCAACCATTTGTCAATTACACACCAAAATATCATATTTATGTTATAATAAACTATTAAATTTATGCTCATATAATAAATTACAATTGCTATTTATTTTTGAAAGGATGTCTTTACATTGCATTTATAATCTTAGAATCCAAAGATTATTTTTTTGTGTTTTAAAATTTATCTAGACTATTTTTTATCAATGAATGCTTTTGACTTGGGCTATGAATTACTGGGGTCATATTTGAGGGACCCCATCCACAATGTGCTTACATCTGAATGTTTGAGGTAGTAGTGGCTCTCATGTTTGTCTTGTGTTGTGGCATCATTTGATCCTTATGCCTTTTCTCCTTATCACTCAAAATCCTCCTTATATCTCCTTATTAAAGTGACAATTGGTAGTGTCTTGTCCTCCTTATGTCCCCCTTATGTTAGGACCACCTCTATCAATGTGAACCTTATATCTCCATTCATTTACCTCAACCTTATGCCTCCCTTTTATCTGTTCTTATGGTGGTTAAAGCTCCCTCCTTATCTCTCAAATGAGCGAGAGTTACAATCAAAACCCCTTATATATCTTGATCATATAACAATGCCCCTTGTAGGAATGTCCACCATGGCTGTCAACAATCATACTAGTATTGGTTTTGATATGTTGAAGGTAGCCTCCCATTGTAGTTAGTTAGAGCATCAATTTGTACAATGTTTGGTGGAGACCCCATTAATGACACCTTCATCAAAGACCTCAAGCACAAACACCTAGACCACAAACCATCAAAATTAGAGCCTTCCATCTTTGAAGTGGTGGAGAAGAGATGTTATTCAAACCTGTGACACCCTATCAATAGAACCTATGACATACCCATCACACTACGTGGTGAACCCTAATCTAGACTAATATTTAGTTACATAAAAAACATACATAAACAAATTTACAATCTTAAAATATAAAAAAAAAATACAAAAAAAAAAACACTACTAAAAATCAAAACATAAAAGAATGTAAAAAGATTAAAATACTTTAAATGTATGTATTATATTATGAATAAAAAATTAACATTAGAATACATCACTCATCAATGTAGTTTTCCATATTTCTTTACCAATTGCTTTGATTATCTCTATAGACTAAATTGTTGAGTGAAAAGTAAAGCACAAGTAAAGTATAAGGCAATGTTGTAGTTAGTAAGAACATCGATTAGTACAATATTTGGTGGAGACCTTGTTAACAATGCCTTCATCAAAGACCTTAAACATAGACACCTAGACCACAGACCATCAAAATTAGAGCCTTTTATCTTTGAAATGGTGGAGAAGAAATATTAGTTGAACCTATGACACCTTATCAATAGAATTTATGACATACCCATCATACTACATGATAAACCCTAATCTGCAATAATTTTTAATTACATAGAAATAATACAATAAAAAAGATATGATTTTAAAATATAAAATATAAATATAAATATAAAAAGTAAACACTACTATATATATATGAATACATTACTCACTAGTGTAGTTTTCTAGGTTACTTCACAAATTGCTTTGATTATCTCCATGGACAAAGATTTTGTTATAAAGACAAATAATCTGTGATGTTGGGTTTTAGATTGTTGAAGACAAGAAAGAGGGAGCTGCCGCAAGGGTTTAGAGAATTCGAGGCAGCTCGACTCAGCTCTTTCAAATGGCGCGTCCAACTGCAAATAACATCAGACACATTTTGCGCACTGCACGAGCATCCTTCAAAGATTCTCTTGCGCCCGATACGCTCCTGGTAAAACCATTTAATTCTGCTTCTACTTTCACTCCCAAGATTTCAATCACAGGAATTGACGCTGCGACCAAATTGATTGAAATTGAATCTTATTTTCACTTACCTGTACACTTGGACTTTAGCTTGTTGCGCAGTCTCAGAAGAACTTCTAGAGAATAACTTGTGAGCAATCTTTTTTGAAAGCAATGTTTTTGGGTTACACTTGCTGATTCATCGCCCGGACGAAAAATAAAATTGGATTACAATTGAAAGTATAACTCTTCAGAAGTACATGAGCTTCTTTTGAAAACAGAAAAAATAAACATTTTGGCGAGGATTCAACACGCGAGTACCAGTTGCGGTTTTCCTTGAATCCATCATAGAAACTATTAACAAATTTTATTTTTCCATCCTTTGAAGACCCCAAGCTCTTACCATTCTAGTAACTATTTTCATTTTAAATGAGAACTTCCGGGAGAAATAACGTGAACAAACTTCTTTTGTAACTATATTTTGGGTTATGTTTAGTGATCCGTCATCAGCTTGAACTATGCATTTGAGTTGCAAATGAGAGTTCCTTAATTAGATTACCCTTTGCCGAAGCTTTTCTGGATTATCTGCCTAGACGCCTTTTGTTCATTTTTTGAAGTGCTCAATTTTTGTTTAAGCTTTTCTATATTTTTTGCGTGGACTCGTTTTATCCATCTTTTCTATTTAGCCACTTCCGTCTCCTTCAGCGGGAAGAATGTTGGTTAGGATTTGCAGGCCATCTTTAGCTTTAAGGATATCAACAAAATTAAAAAAGTGCACAAGTATTTATGAGTGACCGAGGTGCTGTTTCATGTTCCATGACGTCATATTCTTCTATACATGTTCCATGTTTTATATCCTGAGTGTAGGAGGAGGTAAGGTTTGAATTGTTGAATTTCTTTTGAGCTTGGCCATAAGGTTGAAACTTGGGGGATACAAAATTTAATCTCATGTAAGGGTAATGTGAATAAGTGCCCTCGTGAGTTTACCCACTTGGTGGGTCCCATATGGTGATTTTGTATATGGGTTTTTGGTATAACATAAAATACTGGTACCCTTGCCCTTGGTATCTTGTATATATGGTGAGTTTTGAAGTCATAGATCAGCTAGGATGGGAATTCAGCATATGAAATTTATCTGTCGAAAGACCTCCTACTCAGCCAAAAATACCTACTCCTTACATTGCTATAGAAGACCTTTCTTGTGGAAACAAGATATATTCACTTCTGCACTTCACTTTCTAATATCCGTAGATTATTCTTTTTTTTAAACCGCATTCATGTCAATATCATACTGATGACCAAGCTCTAGAGTAAAGCCGGTCTTGCTATCAACCTTGTAGATAGATATTACTTAATATGGTGACATGGCATTAGACTGTTGTAGAAAGTGCTGGAGATTTCTTATTGCCTTCCTTTGTTGATGACTTAAAGTCTTACACATTTTGTTTGGTGGTGGTGTTGTTTCAGGATGCAAATTTGTGTGCTCCCGCATCTGGAATATGTACCTTTTCTGGGCTGTCTAAAGTTTCTGTTTTCCAGCAACGCCTACCAGGTTTACTTCGTTTTCCTTAAAAATTGTTATTGATTTGAGTTGCTAGAGCCTGGTACTCATCTTGTTTGAGTGCATATGTGGCAAAAGATTTGGAAAATCGAAAAATTATAAATAGTAGTATATATTTGAGGAAAAAAAGAAATTTCACCCTTGCCCATGAGTAATTCTGAAAAGAAATGTCTGAATAGAAACTTGCAGCTGAAGATGCTTTCCCACAGGTAAAATTGTTCATCAATGAAGTCAATGATGTTGAAAATTGGCTTTACTCAGTTGGGATGTCATATCTGCTTGACCTGTTGGGTGAGAAAAATGAGAATAATGCAAATTTTGAGCGACTTTCTATGTCTATTTCCTCAATTATATCGTTCAAAATTTCTTAACAATTTGTTGGCTCCCAAGTTCTGTGATTTGCTTTCATTGACTCATTCTTGGTTGAACAAGTCTAGCCAAGTGTGAGCGAAGTCATGCTTCTTCAAGTGATGCCATTGGCTCAATGATTGAGAAGATGAAGACAATCATAAATGAGAATTGGAGGACCTTAAAGAAACTTTCTTTGAGCAAGTGAACAGAATTATTGAAGAAAGGTCAGACATGTTAAATTTTGAATATATATGAAATTATAAATGCATTGAATTCAAACACAATATGCAAAATGACAAAGAACATAGTAGACTTATGCTGGGAAAACCTTCCTCCTAAGGGTGAAAAACCCTGTCCACAAAATTGATGATTTCTTTATTGAGTTGTCAAAATAATTACAGTAATTCTCACTTATGATTGAGAATTTTATTCGTTCAATCAAAAGCCTTGATCCTCTCTCCTGATTGATCACGCAGAATATAACAGTAGAATTCACAATTAATCACAAAAGGCTCACAGATACAATAGATTCAAGATAGACTTTACTGAAAGAATATATTGATCATACACAGATCACACATACAGCAGTAATCTCTACTGTCACTACAAAGAATAACATCATAATACGATGACACTGCAATAATAAGAGTTTGATCAAGTACATTGAAGACGACTTGAATACGGGAATCACACAGTGATCAAAATCTGGAACTCACGATACACACATACCACAGGTCCAATCACCAATTATTCCTTACATAAATACTCAACAGTAATTATGCTTTCATTTGGTTCATTGAATTGACACTTCAATGCAATCAAAGTGTAGCACACAGAAGACAAAGAGCCCATCATTACACACTGTTGACAATGGATGAAGAAGTGACCATACAACTCGACACTACCTCCATGATAAGGAATGAGTGATAGAAGATGATGCTATATCATCGTAGATTCAGCAGTTACAAAAAGAGAATGAAGGAGATAATGAAAATGAGAATGGTTGCCATCCAGATAAACTCCCAACAACTGTAACCAAAGACGTCTCACTATGCCAACAAGGACCATCCTCGATGGCCACATAAAACACAATAATGAAGTGAGCAACATAAACAGTTTGATGCCAATAACATGAGCTACACAATGCCATTAGGAAATTCAAACTCATAACACATACTGAATCCTTCAAAGCAAGAGCTCAAACATGAGAGAGTCCATATGACAGTGCATATCAAAAATATGATAAGAATATATCATCATCGCAACAGTGTTTCTGAGAATCTTATTGCAGATCATCACAGGCATGAAGGATCTCGAACCGGATAGAGAAAACAGGATCAAGGAAGAGCATCCAAATAAATGGACAACTTAAATAATGAAAACACAGTTCATCAGTCTAGATGAAATTCAAAGAAGCTCACATCAGATCATCATAGGTAATTGAACTCTCTCACAGCTACACTATCTTTAACACTCCCTCTTAGCAAGAGAGAGATCATAAATGTCATAGTGTCTCAACCTGACAAGTACAATGGAGATGTAACAAAAAAAAGTGTCAATAACAAAATCTCATTACAGATTTTCTCAATTGTAAAATTGTTGTTGCAACATGACATTCACCATGGCTCCTCCTAGAGGGCGAAAAACTAGAAAATTAAGTCATGGATACATGACATCCACTATGACTACTCCTAGAGGGTGGATCCACCATAACTACTCAGAGGGTGGAACAAGGGCTTTCACCTCAAACTTCTTTCGCAGAGAAGAATGCATTAACATGGGATCACACCTTGAACTTATTCTTCATAGAGAAGAACGCATTAACAAGGGACCACACCTTGAACTTGTCCCTCACAGAGAAGAACTCATTAGCAAGGGATCATACCTCGAACTTCTCCTCACAGAGAACTCGTTAAAAAAGGCTTTCACCGTAAATTTCTTTCGCAAAGAAGAATGCATTAACAAACATTTTGTGTATTGTAGTGATTGCATCTTGCTATATATGTATTAGACTTTTGAGTATTACTACGTAGAGTATATATCAATCCATATATGATTAGTTCATTTGTCTTAGCTCTTTAGAACTTGTAAGTTGTAAGCATACTGTTTGTTTAGAGTCTCTGTGACTTTGTAGAAAGGATTATTGGTTGACTGTGAGTAGACGTTAATCATAAGGAAGGAAACTTATATATTTGATTTGTAATCTGAATAAAGGCATCATCTTTTGGTGGGCTGGGTTGTTTCCCTCAAGAGGAGTGTTTTTCCGAGGATAAAATCTTCATTGTTATATGTTTACCTGAGTTATTGATTTCATTTGTTGCATACTCATTATTCTGATTCAAAATTTAACATGGTACCTGAGCGGGTCTAAGGAAACAATCCAGTACCAGAAGTATTTAGTTATACTTTTCTCTTTGCTCTACTTTTTGGTTGTTTGTTTCAATTCTTTAAAATGGTGAAGGGACTGAAAGTTGAAAACAAAACGGATGGTTCTTCAAATTTCTCTTCATGGAAGTTTAGAATTCCAATTGCACTTGAAGAGAATGATCTTCTTGACTGTGTGAATTCTGATGTTGAAGAATCATTTGGAGAAGGTGAGAAAGCTCAATGGAAAAAGAGCAAGACCATGACAAACAAGATTTTGATCGATTCTGCTCAGTACCATCTGGTTCCCCTTATTTCAAAATTGAATTCAGCCAAAGAGATGTTTCAAACTCTGAAGGACTTGTATGAATTTGATGACACCAGTAGAGCTCTTTCCCTGAGAGGTCAACTTTTGCATGTTAATATGGCTAGAGGAGAATCAGTTGTTTCATTCTTCATGAAGATTAAAGAGTTCAAGGATAGACTCAATGCAATTGGAGAATCCTTTGCAGAGAAAGATTTGGTCATGTTAGCCATGAATGGACTTCCCCCACTCTTGGGAATTCTTCATTCAAGGATTTAGTGGGACAGATGAACTTCCTCAGTTTGATAGGTTGAGAACTCATTGCATTGAAGAAGAATGCATACCAAAGGCTAGAGGCAATGGATGCAAAACTCATCATGAAGATGATCATGTACTTGCTGTCCATATGGATGCAAAACTCATGATGAAGATGATCATGTACTTGCTGTCCATACTTCTAAGGGAAAGGAAAAAGGTACCTTCAAAAGGTTCAGAGACAATAGTTTTGAGTCAGCCCCTGATTCCAAGAAAAAGAAGAAGGATCTTTCTAGGATGTGTTTCAGATGTGACAAATTTGGTCATTTTGTTAGAGATTGTATTTCAAAACCCAAGCATCAAGTGGCTGCTACAAATGTTGAAAACTCTTCTCCTCAAAGAGAGTCAAGTGAAAATTTTGAAGGGTTCTTATTTATTTCTGCACTTTATAGTAATGTTCCTACTAACAATGATACATGGCTTATTGATATTGGAGTCTCTCATCGCGTTACCAGTTATTGTGAGCATTTCTCTAATTTGAAGGAAAAAGATTCTCATCTTCAAGTTATCATATTGGTGATGATGCATGTTATTTTGTGAAGGATGCTGGTTCTACTTCCTTTCAGTTGGATTCCGGAATTCCTCATCTGAGTGATGTTCTTTGTGTTTCTGGTATTAGGAGGAATCTGATTTCTATTTCAGCATTGGAAGACAAGGGTTAGCATGTTGCTTTTGCTGAAGGCAAAGTTCGTGCATGGAAGAACACCAACATTTAGACAGCTTGAGAAATTGGTGCATATCATGACAATCTTTACAAGCTTTCAGCTTGTCCTATCCAAGCTTTAGCTTAGGATTCTACAAGTTCAAGTGAGCTATGACATAAAAGATTTGGTCACTAAAATTTCAAAACTTTGTCTTCAATGGAGAAGGTGGTGGTTGGGCTTCCAAAGCTGAACCAAGATCATGAAGGTGTTTGCAAAGGGTGTGCTCTAGGTAAGAGCATTAAAAGTATTTTTCATAGTGGTGAAATTAGAGAAAAGGATATACTAGTGTTGATGCATTCTGATTTGTGTGGTCCTATGGCTGTTGCTTCCCTTAGTGGGTTTTTGGTATTACGTTACTTTAATTGATGACTTCTCTCGTAAGTTATGGATTTGTTTTCTTAAATCTAAAGAATTTGATAAAGTGATGTCCAGATTTAAAGAATTTAAAACTCTTGTTGAAAATTTGTTATAACAAGAAGATAAAGGTTCTAAGGTCTGATAATGGAGGAGAATATCTCTGGTATATTTCAATTTTTTTGTGTGTTGAAGCTGGGATTAAGAGGGAATTCTGTGTTCCCTATAATCCTCAGCAAAATGCTGTAGCTGAAAGAAAGAATAGGACTATTGTTGAGGCAGCGAAGGCTATGATCCATGATCAAAGTCTTCAAACATTTTTTATTGGGTAGAAGTTTGCACGACAAGGATATATATATATTCAAAATTGTAGTCCTCATCAAATCCTAGACAAGATGACTCCAGAAGAAGCATTCTCAGATATCAAACCTGATATTAGTCATCTCATAATTTTTGGATGTCCTGTCTACATTCATCTTCCAAAAGAGAAGAGAACTAAGTTGGAACCTTCAAGAAAGAAAGACATTGTTGTTGGTTATAGTGAATTAGCAAAAGCATACGGAATTGACATTCTAGGTCAGAAACAAATTGAAATCAGCAGGGATGTCTATGGTGATGAAGATGTAGCTGATTCAAATTCATCTTCTGTGATTCAGAGGCAGAAGACAAATTTAGAAGGCTTTGCTGATTCTGTTGATCCCGTTGATCCTATAGATACTTTTGCTGGTCCAAGAAACATTTCAACTAATAAGAAGAGACCTCTGTGGGCTCGACATACTATGGAAGAGGTTGAAAAATATGCAGCCCTGCGTGACACTTTGTGAGAAAGGTAAAGATCTCATAAGTTTGTAGGATATGTAGCCTTGATGAGTCACATTATAGCATCCGAGCCTTCTAGTTTTGAAGAAGCTTCAAATCAACAAGTGTGGAAGGATGCCATGATCGAGGAGCGTCAATCCATCATAAAAAATGTCTGGGACATTGTTTCCAGGCCTAGAGGTAAATCTGTCGTTTCTTCTAAGTGGCTGTTCAAAATTAAACATGCAGCTGATTGGAGTGTAGAAAAATATAAAGCTAGATTTGTAGCTAGAAGATTTTCACAAAAGGAAGGCATAGACTATGCACATGTAGCATGTTGCACTTCTATTAGAATCATCATAGCTGTTGCAGTAGTTGAGGGTTGGAGACTTCATCAAATGGATGTAAAAATGATATTCTTGAATGACATAATTGAAGTATACATTGAACAACCAGAGGGCTTTGTGATTCATGATTAGGAATCACATATGTGCAGGCTGAAAAATGCTTTTTATGGTCTTAAACAAGCTTCTCATGATCGGTATGAGAGTATTGATCATGAGCTTGAGCTTTCGAAAGAATGACATTGATCCAAATTTATATTTCAAGGTAAGTTATGACAAAGTGTTGATCTTAGTGCTTCATGTTGATGATTTGTTTCTTACTGGTGATGATGATCTCTTTATTAACTGTAAGAAGGAATTAGCTTCTGCATTTTAAATGAAAGACCTTGGTCTCTTGCATTAAGTCCTTGGGCTTGAGGTATGACATAAACCAAATGAAATTATTTTGAGTCAAGGGAAATATGCTGTTGATATTTTGAGGAGATTCTGTATGCTAGAGTGTAAATCTATGGTGACTCCTATGGAAGCTACTCTGATAAAGTTACATGAGGTTGCAGCTGATGAGAAATTGTCGTTGATGTCTAAGTCATTGGTATTTTAAGACATCAGAATGACGAGAGAATATACAGATTTAGAAGAAAGTATGCAGAATTTGTAATGAAAGATAGTGATGTTATGTGCAACAATATTATATTGTTAAGACAAACAATACATACAACAACTTAAATAAGACAAAGGCCAGACAATGAATATACAAAGGATTAATAAGAAGAAAGCTTGGCAATAGTGAAATATCCTCACATGCATAACATATGAAGATCATATACAACGACATGTAGCGACAACAACATGAGTGAACGATAATGATGAGAGAGCAGCGATTTAGTCACAATACCCTGCAGTGATGAGATAATACTCAAAACAAATAACAATGGAACAAGACCATGAAATGAGGATAATGAGTGGACTACTTAACATACACACATGGAGTCAAAGAACTGTTTCTATACAATGTTTAATACGCAGAGACAACAACAGGGAATTAACAAGTATAATAGAGACATCATGGCAAATGGCAAGTCTAAAGGTAGTATTCAACACAGAGGAATATTCAACAATATTTCGAAGGCCTAAGAAAAGATTTACGACAACCACATAAAGCAATAGTGTCCATATCAAACACGGCAGCCATTCCTTTAAAGCAATCAGTTTCAGTGACGTTGGAGATAATAGAGGCTATCAACAATTAATATGAAGAAATAGTAATAATGGTCAAATACGGCAAAGACTGCTATATTTGAGTAATAATCGAATGAGATGTAGCATCTTCAGCGAAGGAGAGTATGTATGCACCAAGGAATAACATAGTTAATGTTTAGGTAAACATACGACAATGATCAAATAGTGATTGTGTTTGAACAGTTTGGACACATGTTGGAAATAGAGTCCATGTTATCTTGGAGAAGAGTATGTCTGTAAGGAAAGACGACAATGGAACTAATATATAGATCATTATGAAACAAAAGAAAAAATAACAGTATTCAGCATTATATAGACAACCACAAATATAGGCTAGAAGATAAATATGCTGGCAAGACTGATTTAAAAGAATTACTATGTAAAACTGATTCAAAGGAAATGAGAAGGCACGATTAATTTAAGAAAATATTAATCTAATTTATTCAGTAACAAACAATGCATATACCAAGAGGTCCGATTAATAAAGTTAAGAAAAATATTTAATGGAAAGGTGCGATTATAGTTAGAGATAAAATGTTAATAAAAGATAAGATCCGTTATTTTGAAAAGACACAACTGCCATTGGACATGGTATAAAAGAATGTCATCTTATTTGAAAGGAAGGAAGTCAACAGTTTGAAGAGTATCAAGAGAACAAATAGAAGAGATATAATCAGATTTTTTTCGATATATATATTTCAATCAGAATAATTTATGCAGTCTGACAACTGATAAAAGGAGGAACATATATATATATATATATTGAAGGATTACTGGCTGAGTTTAGATAGAGATTACAATGCATCCATCATCAAGTTGAAAAAGCAACTATACAAAGGTGGAAATTTAGATTTATATTCAGAAGTGAAGTAGATGCTTTGCTTCAAGGTTAGTGCCTTTAGATGGTGGGAGTTGCAGTTTCCAGTGAGTTGGTGCTCATAAAATTAGAGGTTGGAGACTCTAGTAGGTTGGTGCCTAGAAAATATTGTAAAAGAACAAATTAATATAAAAATCATATATTTGTTTTGGTTTTCTCATCTTTTGGGTTTCCACTTGAAATTGTGTGTCATTGTGTTCATAATTGTTTATTTCAGCATTTAAAGATACTGTTTGGACAAAAGTTCTAAAGTTTTTATTACACTGATTCACTCTTTTAGAATCTACTTCAAATTTAGTTGATTGTACCATGTATAGATAGTTAATTGGTTCTTTAATGTGTTTGGTTAATACAAGGTCTGATATATGTTATGATGTTAACACTTTAAGTCAGTTCATGTGTGAACCAAGACAAATTCATCTTGTGACAGCTAAACACATATTGAGATATGTTTCTGGTGTAGAGGGATATGGTCTAAAATATTCTTCTTGTGTAGAGATGAGCTTGCAGGGGTTCTTTGATTCAGATTGGGCAGGATGTGTGCTTGAGAGGAAGAGCACTTCAAGACATTTTATCTTAGGTTGAACTGTGATTTCATGGTGCAACAAGAATCAATCATGTGTTGCTTAGAGTACAACTGAAGTGAAAAATATTGCAGCTTGTGTGGCTCCAAGAGAAGCTGTGTGGCTTTGCAAATTGCTTGTAGGATTGTTTGGGCAGCCTTTGGAGCCTACAGTGATTCTTTGCGATAACCAAAGCTGTGCGAAGTTTTCAGTTAATCCTATTTTCTATGATAGAACGAAACATGTGGAACTAAAATATCATTACTTGAGAGATATGGTTCAAAGGAAAGCAATTGAGCTCAATTATATTTCTACAGAGGAGAAGATTGTAGACATTCTCACCAAGCCACTTCCTTAGTTTCAATTTGAACTTGGTATTGTGGAGAACGATGGTCTTGTTGAGAGAGAGTCTTGGCTTTAGTGATGTATGCATATTGTTAATGAGTTCTTCTCTTTGTAAGGGAGAAGTTTGACCTTTGTTAATGAGTTCTTATGTGTGAGAGAAGTTCAAGGTGCAATCCCTTGTTAATGAGCTCTTTTCTATGAGAGGTGTCCGAGGTGCAATCCCTTGTTAATGAGTTCTCTATGAGAGAAGTTTGAGGTGAAATCCCTTGTTAATGCATTCTTCTTTGCGAGAGAAGTTTGAGGTGGAAGCCCTTGTTCCACCCTTTGGGAGTAGTTATGGTGGATCCACCCTCTAAGAGTAGCCATGGTGGAAGTCATGTGTGAGACTCCATGGCTTAGCTTCTTTGTTTTCTATTTCATCCTTTGGGAGTAGCCACGATGAATATTGTTATGCTGAGATAACCATTTTATACTATGAAAATTTGAATTGTAAATATCTATGATGAGATTTTTGTTGACATTCTTTTTACTTGCAGCTATGTGTACTTTTCATGAGTTGACATATTGAAAATGTCTCTCTTGCTAAGAGGGAGTGTTGATGTATGTAGCTTTGAAACAAACCTTCATACCTCTATTCATTTGCAGCAAGTTCTCATAATTTTTTGTGTGCTTTCGTACTTGTGGCTTTGCATTAATCTTTCAACTAGTATCGTTCATTATTGTTCGTTGCTTCTACTTCATCGTTGATGCTGCTTTGTTCCTGTATGACGTCTCTTCTTTGTATTGTGTGAGAGTTATTTATGCGTATTGCATAGCCTTTCATCATTCATTGAATATTGATGATGTCTAGGCATTGTAATGTTTATTTGGCTTTATTTGACATGTCATTGGTTTTGGTTCCAAGTTGGCATTCTCATGCACTTAAGGTTTCCTCGATGGCATTAAAGGCTTGTGCTTTAGTTATGATTGTTGTCGGTTCCTTTCTGTGTTCATTGTTCCTTATTTTGAAGATGTCAGTTCATCATTCATTATTGCTAGGTGCTCATGGTAACTGTCATCACTTCATTGTTCCTTATTTTGAAGATGTCAGTTCATCATTCATTATTGCTAGGTGCTCATGGTAACTGTCATCACTTCATGAGTATGAGTAACTGTCATCTTTCGTTTTGCACCGTTTTTGGTTTTCTCTCTTATGTGATCAAGAGTATTATCATCGGATATTATTGTTTATTTTGGTATTTAGTGGAAGTGTCTTCCTCAACGGATATTTCTTCTACTCTCTATAATTTGAAGTTTATGATGCAAGGAGTCAACATCATTTTGTCGTTCTGTGTGGTGTGCAGTACGTTGACTTTGAATTGATGGTTTTGTGCATGGTTGAAAATCTCAGTTTCAGCAATATCTTGGCCATCCCAAAATAATTCAAAATCTTGAAATCACCAAAAACTTGGTGAAAAAATTGGCACTTTTATCAAACATTTGAAAATATATAATTTCTTAAAGTAATCTTAAAACACATACATATAAACCAAATTTGTAGACAATATGGTGATTTGAGATGTCCAACATATATTAATCAAAGTTTTGACATAAATGCATAACAATTAGAACTTAGAATATTAACTTTTAACATAAAACCATTGATCAAATGACAAAAAACAAGTGCAACATCTAAATAAACATAAGTTCAATACATACTGAACTCCATGAAACAATAACTTCTGAATACATATTAAATTTCAGTATCAATCAAAACTAGAAGTAGAAAACATAAATTGCATCTACTAGTAAAGCTCAAAAGAAATTGTTGCTGTTGGGTGGGTGTTGCTGAATTAGCTGCAACATGCTCAATAGGTCCCTGCATATGTGCCTCAACAAAAATCTCTGATCGATGACCTCGCTCATATTCCTCCTCCTCGCGTGCTGCCACTTTTGCATCCCAATCATCTACCTCCATCTCAAACTCAGCTAGCTGCTCATCAGTTAACAAAGGATCTTCATGCACATCCATATCATCACCATTAGGAGGAGCAATCCTATCTGCTTTATTTGGATCAATGTCATCCAAGTCAAGTGCTTCATATGAAGCGTGCCCTCGCACCCTCTTTTTGTGCAATTGAAGGTTCTATCACACATAAACCAAGTCATTCAAGTGCTTATGAGTCAACCTATTGTGCTTCTTTGTGTGTATGTTCTTGAAAGTACTCCAATTTTGCTCACAACTAGAAGCACTACAGGGCTGCAATAATATTTGAATGGCAAACTTTTGAAGCTTAGGTGTTGTGGCACCATAATCTTCCCACCACAAATCTACAAGGGTAAAAAAGTCATTTTTAAAGTGGTCAAGATTCCAACAAACTTATGTGCAAAATAAATGGTATAATAAAAGAAAGCAAATGTACTTTTTTACCTGGTTGTTTGGTGTATCTCCTACATTTGCAATTAGGAGAAGAAAACAATGACCCCTCTTCCCTCTTGTAGCTCTGTAGCTCATCAAGTACGAGGTCTCGAAGGCCCAATCCAACAACCAATCTCTGAATACATGTTTCTAGGCCAACTTAATCTCTGCATCTGCTCGAGAAGTGTCGGAGAAATAGAACATGGGGTTCAAATAGTAGGCAGCTGCAATGAATATGCTGGTGGAGTTGTCAGTTCCACCTGCAATCGATTATGTTCCATATGGGTCTATATTTAGTCTCATTTGACTATACAAGTGTTGAATGGCCTCTCTGGTCCTATCCATGGCCTCATATAGATACCCCATGGGGTTTTTGTCCCAATTCACCATTCATAGAACCTTCACCAGCAGTGTTGACACTTGGACATAAAATAATATACAAAAATCAGCTAATTGCAATATTTGGAAATTAAAAAATAAATAAATGAAGACTTGAAAACTTATGTTGATGATCTCCTCCATTAGCATGCCAAATCTAATATCAAACACAACCTTCACAACCTTCTTTGCTTTGGGCTTCTTGGCATAAGGACTCTCTAACCATTCCACACTCATAAGCATATGCCTCAAGTTGTTATTTCTTGATTGTCTATGATTATAGATGGCATTAGCTTCCCTTATAATGAAGGAGTAGAAATTCATGCTTCTACAAAAATTGAAGACTTGAACCACACCTCCAAGAAAACACAAATAGATTTGCAACAAAAATTCAAAAATTACTCCAGCAGATTGTTTATTCAAACAGGGCAACCAAGTCTCCAAGCTTCATACAATACCCTTGAAACTCACTCGAAGTCAAACCAACAGCATACACAAGATTCAACAACAATCTGAACACACTAAGATCATCCATGATCTCATTATTTCATATGGTTAAGCATATATAATCCTTGCATCTTGTTTTAATTTCATAAAAAGTAAAACTTTTAGAATAAGCATCCTTTTGAATTGACATCAGATTCTTTATGTGGAGAAGCAACAGTAACGTTTGCAACAACTGCTTGATGTTTTAGTTTTGATAAACTATCTCTGGCAAAGTGACCATACTTGTCATATTTGAAACATTGAATCTTGGAAAAATCCTTCATCTTCTTTGGTTCAAGAGATGAATTAGAATCCTTATCTCTATATCTCTTAAAATTTCCTTTCCTCCATTCACTTCCTTTCTTATTAGCTGTATGAACAGAAAAATCATGATCTTCATTTGTGAGATTTCTGCCCATTTCCTCTTGCCTCAAATCTGCATTCCTCTGGATTGCAGTCAGCTTAAGCGGTCAAACTTGGGTAGTTCATCCCTTCCACCAATCCCTTGAATTTAAGATTCCCAAGAGCAAGGGAGGCCATTCATGGCCAACATAACCCAGCCTTTCTCCTCAGTTGATTCTCCACTAGCATTTAGCAGATCAATTCAATTCTGTAATCTTCGTGAAGAAAGATACAGCAGGTTCTCCTTTAGCCATCTTAATATGTAGAAGTTGATGTCTCAATGTTAGGGCTTTGCTAGGGCTGTTGAATTCGTACAAACTTTGAAGATGCTTTGGCTGAATTCAACTTTGATATAACCGGTGCCAAATGATCCTTAACAGAATCAATTAAGATTATCTTTTTCCATTATATTGCTCTTTCTCCATTGTGCTTTCTCAGTGTCATCAGTAGGCTCAGCTATATCAGTCTTCACATTGTTAAGAAGATTGTCCTCTTCTAGTATAGCAAGTAACCTGAATTTCCATGAAGTGAAGTTGGATGCTTCATTTAACCTATTTTAAACTTCCAGTCCATTCACCGTTTTTAGAAGCTTAAAACAAGCAAATTGAAAGTAGAGCAAAGAGTAATATATAACTTAACGATTCTGGTTCTGGATTGTTTTCTTAGACCCACTCTGATAACATGTTAAATTTTTGAACCAGAATATATATATATATATATTGAAACAGAACACATAGGATAACAAAGAGCGCAAAAGACTTATCTAAGGAAAAGCCTCCTCCTAAGGGTGAAAAACCCAGCCCACAAAATTGATGATCTCTTTATTGAGTTCTCAAAATAACTACAGTAATTCTCACTTATCATTGAGAATTTTATTCATTCAATCAAAAGCCTTGATTCTCTCTCCTGATTGATTACTCAGAATATAATAGTAGAATTCACAATTAATGACGAAAGATTTCACAGATACAATAAATTCAAGATAGACTTTACTGAAAGAAGATATTGATCATACACAGATCACACATACAACAGCAATCTCTACAGCCTTTACAAAGAATCACATCATAAAATGATGACACTGCAATAATAAGAGTTTGATCAAGTACATCAAAGGCGACTTGAATACAGGAATCACACTGATCAAAATCGGGAACACACGATACACAAATACCACAGACCCAATCACTGATCATTCCTTCATAAATGCTCAGCGGTAACCATACCTCCATTTTCTTCATTGAAGCGACACTTCCATGCAACCAAAGTGCCACACATGGAAGACAAAGAGCCCACCGTTAGACACTTGTTGATGATAAATGAAGAAGCGACCATAGAGCTGGACACCCCCATGATAAGGAACGGGTGATAGAAAATGATGCCATATCATCATAGATTCAGCAGTTACAATAGAGACTGAAGGAGAGAATAAAAGTGAGAACGGTTGCCAGCCAGAAAAAACTCCCAACAATTGTAATCGAAGATGTCTCACAATGACAGCAAGGACCATCCTCGATGCCCAGACAAAAAACAATAATGAAGTAACATAAGCAGCTCGATGCCAATAACACGTGCTACATGATGCATTAGAAAATTCAAATTCATGTCACATACTGTAGCCTTTGAAGCAAGAGCTCAGACATGAGAGAATCCATATGACAGCGAAGGCCAAAAATATGTTAATTGATCATCACAACAGTGTTTCTAAGAACCTTACTGCAGATCATCACAGGTTTGAAGGATCTTGAACCAGATAGAGAAAATAGGAACAAGGACGAGCATCCAGGTAAATGAGCAACCCAAATAATGAAAACACAGTTTATCAGTCCAGATGAAATTGAGAGAAGCTCACAACAGATCATCATAGGTAGTTGAACTCTCTCACAGCTACACTATCTTTAACAAAACAGAATGTCCACCTGGCTACAATTTGTTTTCTTCACATTGAGTTCAAAATATTATAGTGTTGAGTTTCTTTTTGTGCCAATGAGGATTGCCCCATATATAATTTTAAGTCATTGAAGTGTACAAGGTAGCATTTTGTACTCCTCTTTAATCTTGATTTGAGGGATGTAGTTACAAATGAGTTCATTGACTTTTTACATGCCAATGGTCAAAGTATTCAGGCGTTTTTAGATAAGTTCAATAAGAATCCTCATAGTTGGTGGCACTTGCATGGACAACATCTCCAGTACTTGCAACTCTTTGAAGTCAAAATTTCATCAGGAATAGGTTCTGTAAACATTTTTTCTGCTCTCTAGAGTTTCAGTTATAGTACTTTAGACATTTATTTCTTATATTCTATTTAACTCTAGCTCTTTACTTTGTCTTAATAGGTTGCTAGTTCATCTACCCTTGAGAAGAATTGGAGCACATACTTTTTCGTCCACTCAATAAATAGATTGCTCTAGAAAAGGATAGAGAACATAGTGTATGTGCGTTCTAACTTGTGCTTACTTTTGCATAAACAACATGGCTACAAGGAAGGGGGCAAAAAGTTGTGAGATATAGGACTAGAGCACATTGACTTTGGTGCTTTCACTTCACAACATGCTTGTGGCACCAGTAAAACCAAGTTGATGAACTTGATATTATTATCAAATATTGAACTTGAAGTTTGAACTATGAATATTTTATAATATTTATCATTTATTTTTTAAGTAACATTCAAGCTTATGATGTTGCTTTGTTGTTTATATGATGCTGTATGCGATTCTAAAATTAATTTTTGCTTTTAGGCTGCAAATATCATACATCTGTAGAGAATGACAGAATGAATGTCACATCATTTTCTACTTTCCCTTACCCCTAATTTGTAATGTTATAACTTGCACAGTAGGAGATAGAATACAAATTATGCTTCAAATACTTGATAATAATATGCCATTTTAAGGGGGCAACCGCTTATCCACCTCAAGGTGGATAATTCCAATAATCTTCAATAAGAATTTCATACTCAATATCTTAAAACAAGACACTGTACCTCCTATATATACCCTTTTATGACTAATATAGCATTATGGCTGACCTATAAATATGACATTGTAGGTGTAAGTCCCAATGTAATACCGATAATATGACTTAATTATGAGTTAATGCAGGCATACGTTGACTTCTCTGAACTATATTTATACTCTTTTTTTGGAGAAGCAGTCCTCAACGCTAATTAAGGTTTCTTCTGAGTAATCTCTTTACCTTCCCATGTGACATCTTAATAGGCTCCCTTTTATTTCTTTGACAAACCAAACATTCAGCCACAAATTTTTGAACATCCCCTTTCAGTTCTCCCTAAAGAAGTCTTTCTTGACTCGATGATCCCTTCAAAAATCTTAAATGACCACCTATTGGAGACTCATGAAGCTCTATGAGGATCTTTTGTTTGAGAGTGGAGCTCTTATTTAAGTACAATCACTCTTTATACCATAAAGCATCTCCCTTCCAACCTCTTAAATGATGCACCATCTACATTTATTCATACTCACACCATTGATGTGAGCAATTCAAAGGATGTGTAATTTAGTCATTTGACATGCATTGAGATTCCAACATGTTTGGCGATTTCATCATTTGTTCATACATTAGATGCAAACATATTGTGGAACAAAGTAACGAGAATCGGAATCGGATCAGAATCAGCAAGGCCGAATCAAATCGTGAATCGGCATGAATTGGCAATGAATCGGCAAATTTGAAAAAACCCTTTAAATTTAGAGATTTTCACAATTTAAAACTTATTTCATGCACCCTTTATTGAATATAACGTAAACACACTATAACATCATCAAATAGAAGTTAAAACTTAACATACATAAACATGGAAGTTTGGAACGTAAAATCCATCACATACGTAACTATGTTATCTAAAATGATCAAATCAAATTATCATAATGATTCAAATCATAGAATGTATGTAAGATGAAGATCTGTTGATGTGAGTTTTGTATCACTTACATAACATATTTGGATTTGAATATTCAATATGGGATATCAAACATGCAACTCCTCTCTTGAAAAGTTATTACTCATGAAGACATAAGCAATAACTCCAATGTTCCTTACACCGTTGGATGCTCAGTTTTATCGATGTGATTCGCTGGTAATCACGTAGGCGGCCTTACGCAAATTGTTGAGGATGACTTGGACTTTGGTGGGATGAAGGTGATGGTGACTCAGCTTGTGAAATGTGTGGAGGCAGATAATGTTGATGGTAGTGATGATGGAGGATGTGTCTGCCAATGGTGATGTTGATGGGAAAGCGATGGTCGTGGAAGGTGAATGGATGTGTTCTAATGCTTGACCTACTCCTTCTAACTTCCCTCTCTAAGCTTCGACTACCCAGCTACTCACTATTCTACTCCTACTCCTATGAATGGAAGGTTAGCAAATGGACGGGGATCGAACCTAATGAGAGCTGACCAGCAGCCTCACTTCCACAGGTGCAATGATTCAAAGGAACAATAAACTAGTTTACCACACAAAGCTTCCCAACCAGCCGCTAGGATGCTAGTGGCCTATTATTGATCCCTATCAAACATTTACCAATGCTACCATACAACTATCCATCTACTTTAACTTCACTTAAACAACTTCAAATGCAACCAACTTAAAACAACTTGAAAGAAAATCTAACTATGTGGAAGTAGAAAACATGCAATAATACCCAATGTTCTTAATCAACATGCAAATCGCAACAATGAAAAAGAGAGCAATTTTGGTATTATCTTCGCAACAATTTCTCCAACCACCTTACAAATGAGAGCAAATGGCCTTTATAGGGGCCAGAAATACAACAGACGGTGGAGATCAAAACAATATCAACGATCCAGATTGGATCCTCAAAACCCTAATTAGGGTTGCCACCCCATCGGCCAATGAGAAGCCACCACCTCATCAATGGACCAATGAAAAAAGTGCAAAAAGTGGCAACCAATGAGAAGGCACCAAAATGGTGGCCAATCAGAAATAGACACTTGTCCTATTCTAGAAGAAAGAGAAATTGACACTTGGGCTTACATCAAATGATCTAATATAAATCTTCCCTTTTCTTTCATCTTCTTAGCTAAGGCAATGAACTTAGCTAACCTTTCGTTAACTTCCTCCATAGGAGGACAAGGTGTGTGCTTCGCTCTGAGTTTCGCTGAGTTCGCCACGTTGCTTGCTGCTTGTAGTATCTTTTCGTGATCCTTCTCATATTCCTTCGCAAATCCAATAAAAGCATTGAGAGAGGAAAGGGTGCCTAAATGCTTCTTCTTGATAGCAACCTTTCCCAACTCATCCAACCTTGATCCAAAATCTGTCTCGTTGTCATCATCTTTGCCAAGGGGGATTGTCCTTCCTTTAGTCTGTCCTTCATCCGTATCATGTCCACTGTAGCGATATTGGTGTCGGTTATTCTCTTCATTTTCGAGAAGAAGGGAGTTTTGGGCATCATATCCTCTGTTTTTCTTAGTGTTTGCCCGCTTGGGATTCTTACTTGTACTAACATCCTCCATGCTCGTCGCCCTATTATGGGATGGTAGAGTGGTGGACCAGAAGGCAAGTAGAACCAAGAGGAGCAATCCTTAGACTAGAACGAAAGAAGGATGTCAGCTTAAGGACCCCTTGCAACTCTAGATGATGAAAATTCACCTTAACCAATAATCTTATAGCGACTTTTCGGAACTTAGGACAAGATCTCAAGAACTTCAAATCCCTTTGCAAATCAGAAATTTAAACCTTTAAAGCTTCACCATGAATTGTCCATGTCACAAAATCAGATCTGCCTCAAGAAAATGCCAAGAGTGGAAAGTTCTACCCTTGTCTTAATTCGCCCAAGCATGGAAGTCCTCAATTTGCCCAAAATGTCACCTAGGGCACAAATCGCAGCCCACAAAAGGAGAACAAATCATTAAACTCTGCAAAAATCTGCCCTCAAAGGAAATCGCCAAGGCCTGAAAATGGCCAAATGTAAGCAAAATCGCCCAACAAATGCAAGAACACTGCCTTCCACAAAATCGCCAAGCATGGAAAAATCTGCTCCTCAAGGAAATTCGCTCAACAAAGGAGAGGAAGAAATGAATTGTGAAAAAGAAATGGGAGAGAGGTCTCCTTTATACCCAATTTCTTTTCCCTCTAAGCTGGCCGACTTGGTCCTGGAGGAGACAAAAAACAAAAATTAAATCAAAGTCATGGCCCATAATTAAATACCTAGCTCAAAATTTAATTTTGCCAAAAGGAAAATTGCACTTTAAATTGCCATTTAGCTCCAAATTGCAAAAAAAGAAATTAAATAATGCCTTGAGGATGTTAAATATTTCCATTTTAATGAGGGTTTAGTAAGTTATACGTCATTAAATTTGGATTTTGGCTAACCAAAAGCCATTTTTTCAATATTAAATTACCAATTTCATTAAAGGTAAAAAGCTTTCAAGGCAATTTTCATCTATTAAAGCCAATTTTTTGCAATTTCTCTCTAAATCGATTTTGCTATGCCAATAAAAAATAAAATAAAATAAAATTGCATCTAGAACCAAAAATCGATTTTTTGCAATTTAGCCCCATTTCAACAAAATTAAAATTTTCACCAAAGAAAAATTTGAGATTTTCCAAAACTTAAGTCTGGCAAAATTTTTTCTTTTTAAAGATTTAAAAAAAAATAAATTTACACATTTATATCCGGATTTTCAAAAGAAAATATCTAAGTACAAATTTACAATTTTATCCTGCCAAATATTGCTCTTTAAAATTTTGTTCGGCCTAAGGATGAAATTGGTTGCTCTGGAAAATCAAGTTGAAACCGGGTGAAAATAAGCTAAGCCTCCCCACAATTGTCCTGAAGGTGCCAAGGCATGAAATTTTCAAAACTCAAAAAATTTGGACAACCCAAAAATTTGCCGAGGCGATAAAAAAAAGGGGGGTCCCCAAAATATTGGGGTGATGGTGTGAAAACCTCACAACAAGATCCATAAGACATCAAATCATAAATGTATGTAAGAAATTAAGAATCTAAGATGAAGATCCATGAAAGTTTGAAACGTATGTCTATCAATGATTCAGTATCAATATCTGTAAACAAGATATAAAAACAAGGCTCCAGCTCAAGCCTTAGGCTCATAGTCATCATCATCCTCAACATCATCCTCAAGTTCGGCTACAGCCTCAGCCTCAGCCTCTGAGTATCCAATCTGCCTACTAGAAAGGCGTCTAATGTAGGTCCTAGAGGACTGTCGAGCCATATCCCCCACATGTAAGATGGGCTCAAGAACGGCGTCGCTAGGGCTTGTCTCTGTGCGTGCGAGTGTGCGTCTACCAATGCCTGAAGAACATGCTCTAGCTGCCTCAGCCTCTATATCCACCTGGTCAACCCACGCATGGTCTTCCTCAGTGAAGACTAGATCCACAACCTCTGTGAGCCACTCTGATTTTGGATCAATCGGCTCCAAAATGATCGAAGAGGAGTCAATGCCCAAAATTTGTCTAATCCTAAGACAGAGGTTGTAATGAATAAAGACAAGATTATTCAACCTTTGCATTGTCAACCTATTTCTCTTCTTCGAGTGGATGTGCTCGAATGTGGACCAACTGCGCTCACATCCAGAAGCATTGCTTGGCTGACTTAGAATACGGATGGCAATTTTTTGAAGTTTTGGGGTTGTGGCCCCAAACATTTGCCACCATCTATCTGAAATAAGGGAAAATAAAAACAATTAGTCTCATTTACAAATTACAACTCTAAAATTACATAATCAACTTTAAGTTTAGAATCTAGATTCATGAACGTTGAATATATTTTAATTTTTACCTGGTTGTATTGTTGCCCGAGCATCAATGACCATCCTACTAGAGAAAAGTGGCCCTTCTTTATTATTGAACTTATCAAGCTCAATAATTGCAGCAGCGCTATGCTCATCACTACTTAACCTCTGGATCACTGTATATAATCCAGTGAGAAACTCCTCATCTGCCTTGAAGTCAGGACAGAAACGAACTGCTGGATTCAAAAAGTAAGCTGCTGCATGGATGGGTCCATGGAGCTGATTTTGCCATCTCCTATCAATGATATCCCAAATAGGGGCATACTTCTCTTGCACTCCTGCATACTGGGCTCTAATGGCCTCCTTGGCCCTATCCATGCCTTCATATATGTAGCCCATAGAGGGCTTCTCCCCATCAGCAGTTCATAGGAGAGATATAAGGGGCTCAGTGGCCTACATGTAAAGTAAAACAAAAATTTGAGTCAAAACTTAAATATAGAATAATATAACTTAAGGTAAAACTAAATCATTAAACAATTAGCATAGTAAATTGTAAAATACTAAATGTTAAATTGCAATAAATTTACCTTAAGGATTTCTCTAGTAGGTTTCCATGACCATCGTCATCAAATATGCAATCCACCACATCTATCCCTGTAGTGGTCGTAGCATAGGAAGATGAAATCCACTCTCGCCCAACAAACATACTCCTCAAATCATCCCTTGGTGTCAACAAGGATTGCAAGGTGATGAAATTCGAGGCAAACCTCGTGATCCTTAGACGAGCTAACTCCTTGCCTCCTGTGTACTTCCTCATTGTGCTAAGGACAAATGAATGATTATAAATAAACTTGCATATGTTTTTTGCCCTTTCCACACATGACTTGACCCACTCAAGTTTGCCAATTTCCTCCAACATGAGGTCAATGCAATGTGTTGCACAAAGGGACCAAAATATGGTGGGGTGCCTCTCCATCAAAAGTTTACGTTCAACAATTTTAAGTTAATTAGAAATTCAAATTTCAAATATGTTAGAACTTAGGAAACTTAGAATTATAAAAAGTTCAAAATTCAAATAAATTTATTTTCAAAACTTGAAAAGTTAAAAGTTTACCTGCAGCAACATAACTTGCTGCATTATTTGTCACCACTTGCACCACATGTTGTTCCCCCACCTCTGCTATGACTTCCTCAATAACCTCACATAAGTATGTGGCGTTTTTTACATGAGTAGAAACATCAATGGATTTGAGAAACATGGTATATCCTACAAGTAACAAAACAATGAATTATAATGTTAAGTGGATCATCAACAAATTAGCAATCAACAAATCAAAGTTTGAAATAGTCAATCACGATTCAAAATTATGTATGTAGGAAAGTAGAATGATCAATCACCTCCACAAGATACAAGAAAATTGAGGAGTGTTCTTCCCCTCCTATCTGTCCAACCATCAGTCATGATGGTGCAACCCTTTTCGATCCACTCCTTTCGGTTGTCCTCAAGCTCAACCCTCATATCTTCTACCATTTCATCCAAGAGGTATCCACTCAACTCAGCCTCAGTTGGGGCTTTAAACCCTGGACCACAAATAGCAACTGCATCTATCATGTTCTGCCAATAAGGAGCCCTGTCACAAATAGATAATGATATTGATTAGAAATTTAGATGTAAAAAACTCAAATCATAAAACAAGTAGATATAATTAAAGTTTTACTTTTATTTTTAACTTTAAAGAAAACAAAGAAAAAAGAATCAATTATCTGGTTGCAATAAATGGAATGCTGCAAAAGTACCAAAATTTGCAAATCTCTTTTCTGGCAGCATCATGAATCTCCTTGTTCAAACCCATGCCCTCAAGCGTGGGTTGGGAGCCAGGAGTAGTGTGGGGCACAGAGTAACTATCCATTCTATTTTTTCGCACTTTAGGTCGCAATAGGCTGGTGTTGGACTCTGTCTCAGTATAAGACCGACTACCACTAGCACTCGCATGAGCACTAGAACTAGGACAAAAAGGAGGCTTGGAAGAACCCTCTCCAACACAATCTACAGATGTAGAAGCTGATGCAGATGCAGATGTAGATGCGGCTGTAGATACGGGAGCATGGGAGCCAATACCTCTTAAACCCTTCAAGTTGCATTTTCTTATTCAATTTGTCTTGTTCAATTTTTTCTAATGCCACTAAACAAGTGCGTTTTGCCTCAGCAGTTTGTTGAGTGCAAATTGTGACATCATGTTCAGGTATAGCAGCAATGTGGTATTTCAATCTATAGATACCTCCAGAATTTATTTTTTCTTTACAAGATATACATTTTGTTTGAAATTTGGTTTTTCCAGGAAACTCTTCGTTATATTTTCAACATTTATCCTTATTACCCATTTTGGGAAATGAAAGCAAAGGGCTGCTGCAATAAAAAAGTTACTGTAAAATATCAAAGTTTGAAACTAATAAACAAAAGCTACAAAACAACAAACCCTAGTTTGCAATTTAGTAAAAATAAAAAACATTCAAGATTTGCAAATGAGAACTAAAAAAATTTAACAAAAAATGCATAATACACTAACATGCAAAAAAAAAACCACCACTTACCTCTTGCAAATGAGTTGAGGAGTGTTGATATTGACTTCTTAATGCTCTCGATGTAATTTATGGCCTCCCTAGATGGACTTCTGATCTCTTTGGTGCTCTTCCTTCTTGCCGGTTGGAAACCTATGGTTTTTCTTTTCTCTTCTTCTCTCTCACTCTTCCTCTCTTCTACTCATGCCAAGCAATTAGAAGGCCCTTTAGGGTTATGACAAAGAGGAAAGGCAAAAAGGAAAGCAAATAAAACATGTGTTTTTTTTATAAATTTCAAGTCAACTTCCTAGCTGCCGTGGGCGATTCACAGGAGAGATTTATGTGATTTTTGGCATGAATCGGGTTATAACAAAGAAGAAAGGCAAAAAGGAAAGCAAATAAAACATGTGTTTTTTTAATAATTTTCAAGTCAACTTCCTAGCTGCCGTGGGTGATTCACAGGCCTGAATCGGCGATTTAGGCCAAAGAATCGGCTCCAGCAATTCAAGATTCATAAAAAATCGTTAAGCATGAATCTTATTGCGATTTGGGCAATTTTTAGGCGATTTTCGGAACTATGTTATGGAATAACTAGTGTAGTTACACGACATGGATTATGTTTCCACCACCACCTCTTGCTAACACTATAGAGTTCTAATTGGCTTCATCAAGAGCTTCCAATGATTCTTCACAAGAGGACATGTTGTGGTATGTGCAACGTAGTCACATGACATGCACTAGGGTTGGAACTTTACTTGTTGCTATTATAGAGTTTATAGATGTTTCATTAGGGTTTGCAATGATTCTTCATATTAGGAGATCTCATAGGGAGCATCTCAACCATGTGGCATGCATTGAGATTCCACGTCCACGAACTACACCTTTGGCACTTAATGCAAATCTACTCCCACATTGTCTGGAATAGTCATCCTCTTTAGTTAAACCTGGTGTTCTCGATCTGATTACAGTGGCACTTACCATTAACATGGAGGGCTCCATTGCACAACTTGTAGAGACAATATTTCAAATTTTTACCCCACAGTTTAATGAAATTTTTTCTTACCTTCATTTTTGAGTGGTAGGATCTTTTGCATTTACCTTTGGGCTCTTTTCTTTGTGAGGGCAGAAATATTATTTGACAAGCATGGATCTCTTTGTACAGACCCTCTCTCTATATATCTCTGTCTCCCATCCTTTGAGGGGTGTCATATTACATGGTTACCTAACATAGCCTAGTTGTTGGGACCCATATCTATTTCCTCCCAAGTTACAGCTAAGGGGGACTTTGGTGTACATAATTTAGTTTAGGTAAGATAATGTTCATCCCTAGAGTAATTTTTACCTAGTTATTAAGATATTATGGATGTTTAATTATCCTCACCTAGCTAACTAACAGTGACATGTATGCACCTTGATTTGAGATACACAAGTAACACCAGCCTTCCTTAATCATTGATTGATGGTAGTTAATTGCTCCTTCTGTTTAATCATGACCACCTTTCTATTAGTTAAATTAACTCACCTCTTGATTGAAAGTGATAAAGAGAGGTAAATTCATAACTCTTGAACTTATTGTATCCTTCATTCATGAATACTAAAGATTTCTATATATGTAACAATTCTTTTTGTAATTAAGCTTAAAATGATTGAATAATAAATATCATTATTCTGAGGTCTCCAATTCTACACTTTAGGTCCTAGGTAGAATTTTTGTTGTTTATGGCAAAATTCTAACAATTGTTGATTGCCACGTATTAGCAGATTTTAAATTGCAATATGATTTAAAATATGCTGAGCAGAAAGTATGGTGATGTATCCAAGTTATTATATCTTATTTTGCCTCCATGCTGGCTATTTGCTTTTTAATCCTAAATCTAGTAGTCCGCCTTTCTGTCTAGAATTTGACGCTTTAAATACACAATCAATATTTTTGTAGTTAAACAATTTTATTTCTTTCCCGAGGATATTTTTGGCAATGGTATTCATGTGATGAGTGTGCAATTTGACATGCCTATGTTTTTGGGCCACCATGCGTGATGCCGCTTTATTCATTTTTTCATTGAGTTTGCTTTTTTCTGCGATAGTATATTTTTCTTCTTTATAATAAAATTACTTGCTAATTCTGGTTTGTTTTATTTTGAAGCTCATGACCAGGAGAATGGCTTTCACAACAGAGAATTCAGAACTGTATCATTTAAGAGGAGTTTTCATGCTACAGGTAAAGATTTCCATTATTTATAAATGTAGCTTCTAAATTTGATTATGGATCACACTTTGTGATCCATCATCAGTATGAAAGAAAGAGAACAAGAGGAGAAATATCACTCTTTGTGATCCATCATTAGGATGAAAGAAAGAGAAATTTCTCCTCTTGTCCTCTTTCTTTCATCCTGATGATGGATCATAGAGTGTGATCCAAAACTTTGATGCAGAAAAACTTACACAATCAAATCCAGAAGCTACATTTGTAATTGATCTCATGGATTGTGAAAATCTACCAGCTCTTATTTCTATTATTGTTACAACATAATGCAAACAGACCATAGAACAAAAGAATTTTTTCATATTTTAAGTGAAGGATCTTACAGATTGATATATGTTTTCCTGTCTACAGGAATGACTGGGATGGCTGCCAGAGACTTCTATGATATTCTTGGAATAAGCAAGGATGCAGGTCAAGGGGAAATCAAGAAGGCTTATTATGCGGTATGCTATGCCATCCACCAAAATGATAAATATTTACGGTAGCCAAGAATCAAGTTTAATTTCTTTGGCTTCTCATGTTAATATGCTAGAGTTTTCTCTGATACTCTCATTTTCAGGTTTCTGAATATGAGCTCCTTGACTTTTGCATTTGGGATTTAAGTATTTTAGACATATTGTTTGCTAGAATTTGTTTTTGTACATGTAGCCTCTGCAGGGTGCTGCTCACATTGTTCCCTTTAAGAACACACTCTTTTGAGGACAATAAATTGAGCATTAACCTTATCCAGTTTTTATTTTTAGCTTGCTAAGAAGCATCATCCTGATGTAAATAAAGGGGATCCAGATGCAGAGAAAAAATTCCAGGAAATTCAACATGCTTATGAGGTGAGACGTTTAGCTCTCTGCAATATGACACACATTTCACTTTGGGAAAAATTTAGCAACAGCATTCAAGTTGAGTTTAAGCTTATTCTTTTTGTCTGTAATGCTGAAATTTGACATGATCCCTATGATAGGTACTCAAAGATGATGAGAAACGATCGCTATATGATAGGGTAATGTTCTCACTTCCACTTGTATAGTAGTTTGAATATTCTGTCATCTGAAAGAAATAAGAAGATAGCACTGAATTTCTGCTTTTCCAATTTCTCGTTTCTTATCATATAAATACATGGTCTTTTCCAAATTGGATTCATTTTCATCTTCATCTGCATTGTGTTTCTGTAAGTAATTTTGTTCTTGTACAGCTAGCATTCTTTGATGCTTGTATTGATATTTTGATGTGGGCACCACTCTTTGACATTCTCTAATCCTATGCATGAATTAGATTTGTTGGCTTCAGCTTCTCCTTGAGGCAAATATGGAAGAGCACTTTATTTTCAAATGAATATACAATAAGGCTCAAGGTAGGTACTATTGCTTTTATAAAATTTCCAGTGGCTCACTATCCACTTTCTTTCTCTTTCTAGATTGGCGGTGCTTGGGTTTTTTCTTGAGGGTGGCTATTACCTTTAGGCGTAGGGTTTTATAGGGGACCTCCAGGCCCACCAAATTGAGCACCGTATTCTTTAAGCCAGTCACTAGCATTAGAGGCATTAGATGCCCTCCAAACTCCACAGCTTTTCACACTGTTGATGACTAATTAGTGAAACAATGTACTTTTGTGTGCACTACCTTTGCATGCACTAGAACTGGGGCACATCATCTTAATCACCAAAGCATAGTAATTGTGTTTTTCTCCTAGGTGTGGTCTCACTTTTAGGCATGTGTCACCACTTCTTTCCCACCTGCAATTATATTTTAGACGTGGAGGGTCATTGACCATGAACGTTAGGAGATCTCGAGGAAGAGCTTTGGGGCAATGCCTTGTGACTTGCCAATGGCATCCATTTGAGGCATCTTAGCTTATGGCATATTGTATAGGGGACATCATTGGGGTTTGTGTCAATTCCTTCATTGTTATTGGTGAGTGGTTTGGTTCTTCATTTAGTGACATGTATTAGACCTATTTCACCCCCTGTTAGGAAATCTGTATACTTGTCCCTTTTTCTTTGGTGACATGTCCCTTCTATTGGATATTTGGACTTCTTTATGAATTTTTTTAGTCATTTTGATATTTTCCTGGTTTTTCTCTTTTGATAGGATTAGGACTTCCCTGTTTTGGGTTCACCCCTTCTTTTTGTTTGTCATAATGACTTTTGGCTACCCACTGTTATTTTGCTTTTGGTTATCTTTTAGCTTGTAGCTTTTTGGCATCCTCTTATTGGCTCTCTATTACAATTGTTTCCAACTGTATTTCTGAGTCCCATTGGCCTATTTTGATCACATTGTGTCATTAACATAATTTCTTCATTTTTTTTAGAATCACAAAATGAAAAAATTGCTGTTTTAGATCATTAACAGCCAGACTTGTATACATTTCTTCTAAATTAACCTTTGTTTTTTTCTTTTGAATTGAATATTGATTACAGACGTCTCGCTGATGAGAGCATCAATATCAGATCAATAAAAGCTCCTTAAGAGGAAAAACATTTGTAATCACCTATGGAAGACCAAGAGTCACTCCTTAGAAATCCACTTCTATTTAGAAAATTCCACTTTAGATGTCCTTTTGGGGAATTAAACTTGGGCCTCCACGATAAGAATCCAACATTTTAACCAATTAAGCTAACCTTTGGACAACCTTCTTTTGTTATAATCCTTGATGAATTTGTTTTAATCAATTCATTTAGGATTTGTATATGTGTGTTGCTTTGTAAATCGCTTTGTGAATGCTGTTTCTACTTCCTGCCACGAATCTTTGTCATTAGCTTTTAATTGATCATACCATTTGATCTTGAGGTCTTGTAGCATGCCTATAAATAACTTGTCTTGTCTTCTGTGATTTCATACTCGTTCCATTAATATTCCTAATAAATATAGAGGGAGACTTGAGTGGCAATGTGACGCTTTTTCTTGGGCAGCAACATGAGGTGTTGCTTGGGAAACAACTTTCCTAGGTGTTTGACTATTACAACTTTGTTCATTTTTTTCCAGAACTTGCATAATTTTTGTGGAGAATCCAAATATGCAACTTTTTAGTTTCCCAAGGCATCATTTAGGCAATAGGTTTTTTCCCATGTCTGCAATAATTTGAGTCCTTCCTCTCCAAATTATCACTTTGGTGATAGAAGAACTTCTTAGATCATCATCTTGGATCTTGCCTCCATGGTGATAGCTTGAGAACTTCTTAGGTCACCATTTTAGATAACTAGGTCTTCCATCCTTTCGAGGTCTTTTGGAAGCATTGACCTCATTTTGAAAGGTGTTGATTAGGCTAGATTTGGTGGCCTTTCTAGAGCACAAGGGCTCCTTACTTTACAAGGTATCTCTTGAGTGATAGCATGAAGCCTTTATTTGACAACAAAAAGAGTTGTTTCTTAGGTGAAACTTATCTAGCATTGAAATTGCTTCGCTAGAGGTGTTGAGTAATATTATGCGGACACAATTGGGACACAATCACTATACACGGTCTTGGCTCAATCTTAAACAAGTCTCCTAGATTAATCTCTTTTTCTAGAACCAATCTTTTGCTCACCATCGTACAACCTTCCTTACTGAAGGCTACCTTGCATTCTTAAAATATTCATTTTACTCATTGAAATTAGGTTCCTCTAATGCCTCCACATTTTCCCTAGATTATAGTTTCTATATAAAAGTAAGTAGGACTTTTAGGGTACATTTTTGCTTTGATTGAGTTCCCAAAAGCAAGTTTGGAAACATTATAATCTAAAAGCTGAATTCATAATTAGACACTCTTGAGTTAGAAGTATACATATATCAGATTAATAGATTGCTTGAATCAGATTTTAAATTTTCTCGCTAGGGTGATTTGATGAGGTGTTAGGAGATCCCTACCCTAGGCCTAGGAGCAGATATACCGTCCTTCCTGGTTTCATGTGGCCCTTGGCATACAAATGAGGTGGCATAACCAGTGTGGTCTCCTATCACCATTCACCTTATCCTTGTTACTCCTACCTCACATTCACTGGTTGAGCACCCCTATACATTTGTTCAGCATTATAGAGTTTTTGAGGATAATTCACAACAAAGTGCCCAGAAAGTCCCTCCTTCCTAAGCCCAAAAGTGGGTCCCGTCTCCCCCTTTGGCACCATGGAACTCCTTAGTCACATAGCAAGAGGTGGTTTTCTTGGAAGGCAATCTTATCACCATTTTCTCTCTTGTGACTACCTATTTGCCCTACCATGGCTAATTGCATCAAGCAGAAAACATACACGATAAACTCTATACTGCAACATTCATGACTTAGCAGATGAAATGCATATTAGTTCACATGTATGCAGATGTCTATAACTTTGTATATATATCTATATGTAAGCTGTCACATACTACTATTATATTCTTGAATTATTTTATAGATAAAATTAGTGTTATGAATATTATCTATATGCTCATCTGTTATGCATCTTTGAATCGCATCATAATTTTTGGCTACACATTTAATTCAAAGAAAATAGTCATGTTGATGTGAGTTTTATCTTACTCTGAGGAAATGCAGAAACCGTGCAGTACCCCAAACATCACAAACATTCACCATGGAAACAAACAAAGAAGAAGGAATTATGTTGGTCTGATTATTCATATATATATATATATATATATTTAACTGAAACATTTAACTCATTTATATCAAACTCTTATGCTTTCATACGTTCTAATATATATATATATAGATATAAAATATCAAAACCTTGTATTACTAACTGATTAACTCAATATACCGAATGAGATAATATATCAATGAAGATAATATGCATCGAATGAGTTTAGTATTGGGTGATGAGGATAGCTGATACTATGAACCGTCACTAGTTATTGTTAAGACGGTGATTATTATTAAATAGAATCAGTATATTGATCGGTGTCTTCTAAAGGTATGTGTTGGGGTATGGTTACGTAGGGTCATACCCCTACGTAAACATACCTAACATACCTCAATATATATATATATATATATATATATATATATATATAATGCTTGAATTCTGAATTCTGAATCAATCAATCACAAAGGTAATTGCATCTCAGTCTATTCAGATCTGCACATAAATTTAAAACAGTATCCATACAAAGACAAAAGGAAATCAATACTTATATATAAGGACATTTATTTCAGATCAGAAATACATTTATAAGAAATTAAATTGAAGATTGTTCAAGATACTTATATATTCAGATTGTAATGCTTAGTAAGTCTCCACCAATGAACGATCTATAAATTTTACATTGTATCAGAGCGTAATTGGTAGAGGGATTTCTAAATTTAAATTCTTGAAACAACAGTGACAAACATGTCAAATAATGTTAGAGTAGAGGATAGGTTGGAAGGAGCAGCAAATTTCTTCTCATGGAAAATTCAAATTATAACAATCCTAGAAGAATTAGAACTAGAATCATTTATTGAATCAGACATTTCAATACCTGAAGATGAGGCAGAAAAGGCCATTTGGAAAAGACAAAATAATAAAGCTAGGAAAATTATTGTTGATTCAGTAAAAGATCATATTCTTCCATCCGTCTCAAATCTCAAAAATTAAGGATACATTTGAAATCAACAACTCTAGCAGATTAATTACATTAAAAAATCAACTAATGAATACAAAAATGAATAAAGGAGAGTCAATTTCATCCTTCTTCGGAAAAATTTCCGAAATAAAGAATCATCTATCTTCTATTGGAAGCAAAATAGAAGACCAAGAACCATCTATAATAGTACTTAGATGATTACCTATATCTTGGGAAGCATTCATTGAGGTTGTTAGCAGACCCTCAATACCAACTTTTGATCAACTAAAAAATGATTGCACATTAAAAAAATCAAGACTAATTTTGAGAGGGATCATTTCGAATCAAGAGGGAGAAAATCAAGCTCTTTTCTCAATCTCCAACAACAAAGGAAAGAAGAGGAAATTCAAAGGAAAGAAATATGATAAGAGGAAAGGAAATAATATTTACAAAAGAAATGATTTCTCCAAAGTTAAATGTTACAAGTGTGAGAAATTTGGACATACCTTCAGAAATTTTCCAGAAGGGGAAAAAATCCTAGCTTGCTTAGCCGAAACTAAAAAGGATGAAAATTTGTTAATTATATTTTGCTCTATCAAATGAGATGAAATCAAACGAAAATGTATGGATAATAAATAGTGGTGTTTCCCGACATATAACAAGAATCAAAGATAAGTTTGAAACTTTTTGAAATTATCTCACTGAAGGAGTCACCATTGGAGACAACTCCACATATCCAGTAAAAGGAATTGGGACCTGTTCTATACAACTAAGAATTGGGGTTACACTAAAATTGAAAAATGTTCTTTTTGTACTGGGCATAAAAAGAAATCTAGTATCAATCTCTAGAATGCTGATGAAGGGTTTCAAGTCACCTTCAATGAAGATAAAGTATTGTAATAGCCTAAAAACACTAATCTCAAGAATGCTATCACCATAGGAACTAGAGATAGGACCTTATATAAACTTTGCAACATTCAAAAGCAAGCTCTAAGTCACGAAGTGACAAATTCTAATGAAGTATGGCATAGAAGGCTTGGACATATTGGATTCAGTTCACTTCCAAATATAGAAAAAATCACCATTGGAACACCTAGCTTAAATTCAAAACATATAGTCACTTGTAAATGATGTGCTCTAGGAAAGGATATAAAAAAACCTTTTCCTCCTAGCGAAAACAAATCTAAATCAGTTATGGAACTGATTCACCCTGATTTATGTGGACCTATGCCAACACTTTCTCTAGGAGGATTCTCTTACTACATAATATTCATTAATGACTTCTCTAGAAAAACTTGGGTCTATTTTTCAAAGGTCAAAGAATCAAATGAGGTCCCATCAAAATTCAAAGAGTTCAAAGAAACAATGGAAAATCAAATGTCAAAAAGAATTAAAACGCTAAGATTAGACAATGGAGGAGAATATACCTTTGAAAATTTCAAAGCTTTTTGTACCTCTGTTGGGATTAAGAGGGAGTATATAATACCTTATAATCCTCAACAGAATGGGGTAGCAGAAAGAAAAGATAGAACCATTGTTGAAGCAGAAAAAGCCATGCTTCATGATCAAAATTTACATTTCTTATTCCGGGCAGAGGCCACCAATACAACCGTATACATTAAAAACAAATGTCCACACTCAATACTAGAAAACATAACTCCTGAAGAAGTTTTCTTAGGAACTAAACTTGACTTAAATCATCTTAGAATATTCGGTTGCCTTGTTTACATTCACATACCTAAAGAAAAAAGAACCAAGTTAGAACCATTTGGGAAGAGAGGAATATTTGTTGGGTACAATGAGTACTTCAAAGGATATAAAGTCTATATACTTGGACAAAGATCAAGTGAAGTGAGTAGAGATGTCATATTTGAAGAAAACACTGCTTTAAAATTATGTACAATTATAGAAGATGAGTCCATCACAAACTTAGATGAAAATCTACAAACTAAGATTCAGAGGGAGAACATATTGGAAGAGAATAAATCATTACCAGATATAGATAATAGAGACATCACTAATATCAAGAAAAGGCCGTTATGGGCGAGGAAATTGATTGAAGAAAATAATGTTGAGCCAGATGAAATTCCACGGAAAGCAAGAAAACTAGGAACAAATCATGTTACACTGCGTTAGTAACTGAGCTTACTAAATCTGAACCGTCAACTGTTGAACCGTCAACTGTTGAAGAAGCCCTAACTTGTCAAGCTTGGAAAGATGCTATGGTTGAGGAATATCAATCCATATTACAAAATGATGTTTGGGATATTGTACCTAGACCAAAAGATAAATCAGTTGTTTCATCAAAATGGTTATACAAAATCAAATATGCTTCTGATGGCAGTATTGAAAAGCATAAAGCAAGGTTTGTTGCTCGAAGTTTTTCTTAGAAGGCAGGTATTGATTATGAGGAAACTTTTGCTCTTGTTGCTCACTACACTTCTGTAAGAACAATTATTGTAATTGTAGCATCCAAAGGATGGAAGATACATCAAATGGATGTCAAGCCCACATTCTTGAATGGTTTCATAAATGAAGAAGTATATATTGAACAACTTGAAGGTTTTGCTATAAAAGATAAGGACAAATATGTATGTAAACTCAAGAAAGCTTTCTATGGACTCAAACAAGCACCTTGAGCTTGGTATGAAAGGATAGATAGCTACCTCACCAAACTAGGATATACAAAGAATGAAGCTGATCCTAACATCCACTTCAAAATTTCTAATGATGACATGTTAATACTTGTTTTATATGTTGATGATCTATTGATAATAGGTAATGATCATTTGATTGAAAAATGCAAACAAAATCTTATAGCTGAATTTGAAATGAAGGATCTAGGCCTATTTCTCTATTTTTTGGGCCTAGAAGTATGTCAAATGAAGGATCATTGTTTTTCTAAATCAAGGAAAGTACACTCAAGGCATTCTGACTAGATTTGGGATGATGGACAAAAAACCTCGAACAACTCCGATGGAAACTAATCTACACAAACTAAAAGAAGCTGTGAATTCTAAGCCTATTGATCCCACTCTTTACAGACAGATCATTGGACCACTTATGTATCTTGTAAATACTAGACTTGATATCTGCTATGCCACAAATGTTTTATGTTATTTTATGTGTGAACCAAAGAAGATTCATTTGATGGCTGCTAAACATTTCTTGAGATGTCTACGTCGCACTATTGGTGTTGGTTTGAAGTACAAAAATTTAGAGATCAAACTTGAAGGATATACTGATTCTGATTGGGCTAGTTGTTTCATAAACCCCAAGAGTGCTGCAGGGTGTTGCTTCACTCGTGGATCACCAATAATATCCTGGTTTAGTAGAAAGCAACCAATAGTTGCCTTGAGTTCCACTGAAGCTGAGTACATGGCAGCCTCCATGGGAGCATGTGAAGCAGTATGGATGAGAAAGCTATTATTTGGACTCTTTGGAAAACAACTAAGTCCTACAGTAATTCATTGTGATAACCAGAGTTGCATCAAGCTTTTTGCAAATCCTGTTTTCCACAATCGATTGAAGCACATTGAGACTCCTAATCATTATATAAGAAACATGGTTGACATAAGTGTTATCAAGCTGATTTATATCAGTACAAATGAGCAAAATGCTGACATTTTCACCAAGCCTCTTGCAAAGTTGAAAATAGTGTACTTGAGAGGTAAACTTGGTATGACAAATTTGTAATTACATTTGTAAATTAATATATTTATGAATAATTGAAATTAGATTGTTTGCAAACTTATGTTATGAAAGGTGACGATCTTTCTTCTATCATATCACGATCTTTCTTCTATCATATCACTATTATAAGGTGACGACCTTATTTATGGTGGATCTATCTTCTAACACCAAAAGTGTTGAAGTAAGTGTTATCCTTGTTCTTCGGGCTGAATTTTACCGAACAACATGAAAAATCTATTATGGTTCTTTGGGCCGGATTTTGCCAGGCACCATAATTTGACCACATTTTAGGTGGTGTATAACCTTGTGTTATAATTCCTTCAATTCCTTTCTTGCTAAAGACAGAGTGTGAAGTATGTTAGCTTCAAGCAATATATTTACATATATTTGGCTTATATTAAATCTGATTATTCACACACACACACACACACATAACAGAAACATTTAACTCATTTATATCAAACTCTTATGCTTTCATATGTTCTCATATATTTATAATATCAAAACCTCGTATTACTAATTGATAAACTCAATATACCAAATGAGATAATATATCAATGAAGATAATATGCATCGAATGAGTTTAGTATTGGGTGATGAGGATAGCCGATACTATGAACCGTCACCAGTTATTGTTATGGCGGTGATTATTACTAAATAGAATCGGTATATTGATCAGTGTCTTCTAAAGGTATGTGTTGGGGTATTGTTACCCAGGGTCATACCCCTACATAAACATACCTCAATACATACATATATATATATTGCTTGAGTTTTGAATTCTGAATCAATCAATCACAAAGGTAATTGCATCTCAGTCTATTCAGATCTGCACATAAATATAAAACATTATCAGTACAAAGACAAAAGGAAATCAATACTTATATATAAGGACATCTATTTCAGATCAGAAATACATTTATAAGAAATTAAATTGAAGATTGTTCAAGATACTTATATATTCAGATTGTAATGGTTAGTTTGTCTCCACCAGTAAATGATCTATAAACTTCACATTATTATAGCACCAATTTTAATGAGTCTCTTCCTTTTACAAGTGACAAGGCCTTGGCCTTTTATAGTTGTTCAATTACAATGAGCGGCTCTAATCAATTCAAGATCAAGGGCTAAGATTATGCCAACAAAGTCCTAACTTGCCTAACCACTACAAGCATCAAATGCGATCCATTTACAATTGGGCGCCTCCTTGTGGACCAATGAGAAAATTACTTTGTTCTAAAGGGCCAATAAGAAAATTGGTTTGGTAGAAGTTTGTAGAAGAAGGCACCAATTAGTAGGCCAAATGGTAAAATGCCACACGGGCTTACAAATTGTTTCTTTTCAAAGATAATTTTCTTCGACTTTTCCCTTTTGGCAAATTCAATGAATTTGGACATAATATTGGTCGCCTCTTCCTGGGACACTTGGCATGATCTAACTGGTTAAAGGTGAATGAGTGCCACCTCTGCCAATTTACCTTAATAGACGATAAATATCTCTTGATGATGAGAAATTATCTCTTGAGGATCGCTTGCAGATGTAATTGCATTGCCTGCAAGTATATGTTTTCCAATGGCAGCGATATCACTCATATATATTAAGGAAGAGACATGGGGAGACATGTCTATCCATTATTATCTAATTTGTTATTTTATTAATTAGATAATAATGGATAGACATGTCTCCCCATGTCTCTTCCTTAATAAATATAAGAGTGATTTCGCTATATTATATTATTAAGTAATCATTTGTTATTTTATTAATTAGATAATAACGGATAGACATGTCTCCCCATGTCTTTTCCTTAATATATATGACTGATATTGCTGCCATTGGAAAACATATAATTGCATTGCCTGTAAGGTATATGTTTTCCAATGGTAGAGATATTACTCTTATTTATATTAAGGAAGAGACATGGGGAGACATTTCTATCCATTATTATCTAATTAATAAAATAAAAAATGATTATATGTATATGCACTTTAGTCTCATAGTTTATCCAACTGAAGCTACCAAATATCAACACTCCCTTTTAGCTAGGGAGGATAAACACATGGCCATTTATTACCTCAATGTAATATAAAGATATTGGGAGTAATGGCCTCCAAAATGTCAACTCATTTGACATTCACCATGTACTCTTTGAGCAATGGTCTCTTGAATGTTGAGTTGCAAGATATTCACCAAAACTGTGAGTAATGGCCTCCTGAATGTCAACTCATTTGATACTCACTAAGTACTCTGTGTTATGGCCTCCTAAACACCAATTTGCATAACATTCACCATGTACTCAAAATGTTCATAAGGTATGTGTACACACATTCTCATAATGCTTACCATATGAACATTCACTATGACAAGTACAATCTATCATGATATTCAGAGACATCATAAGATATCCATCATAATAGAAAACTAAGTTATTGTAAGATCTTCACCTTTTAATAACTTATGTAAATATGGGTGATAATCATTTGGAAGTCATCACTTTCTCATGATGTACGCAGGGGGTAGGCCCATTAAAATCATGTAGTCACACACATGAACTTTTAGACTCCCTCTCAATATCAATCTTCATAATTACTCATCCAATATTACCTTTGAAGAGGTTTCAAACTGCTTGAGAGTGTGAAATCAATCTCCCTTTTCCTATAGCAGTATTCTTGGAAGAAAAGATCAAGGTATATAGTAACTTATGTAAATACGGGTGATAATCATTTGGAAGTCGTCACTTTCTCATGATGTACACAGGGGGTAGGCCCATTAAAATCATGTAGTCACACACATGAACTTTTAGACTCCCTCTCAATATCAATCTTCATAATTACTCATCCAATATTACCTTTGAAGAGGTTTCAAACTGCTTGAGAGTGTGAAATCAATCTCCCTTTTCCTATAGCAGTATTCTTGGAAGAAAAGATCAAGGTATATAGCTCATATAGAAATAATAAAAATGTTAACAGTAGTTAGGGTTTTAATTCATGCCTACAACATATTTATATTTCTCATTAATATTATCACGAGTCACATTATAATTCATATAAACTAAAATGAAACATTATCCTTCATAATAATATATGAATGTTTCCATACTTATTTGAATATAAACTATATATGTATTTTCCTATTGATAATGGAAGAACTTAAGCAATATGTCTCATAATAATAAGGAATGTAAACTTAAATCATACGTGCGACACATACTTTATGGGTTCGGTACCAATTATCCTTAATAAACCTTAACATATCTTCCGTTGAGATGAATTTACCATGCATGTTTATCTCCTCAACATAATCGTTGACATTTCCCCAGTTTGATGGACTGTGCACGTCACCGAGACTCTTTATTCTATCAACCACGTGGCTTCCTTCATTATCATTCTTCGGCATCAGAATGCTGATGCGAACTCTTAACTTTGTTACGTGACTCTAGTAATAGTCCTTCGTTCCATCCCAGGTAATGGCTGGATTGTGCTTGCAAATTCATGCATGTGGTTGTGACTAGTTCTTTGACCAATTAGTAGACTCCTTTCGCTCCTAATGGTTCATTGCTTGATTGGTGGTAAGTTTATGTTTTGAACAAGTCTTACTACCCGATTGAAATGATATAGTGCCCTTTTATGATATGATCTAGTCAGTTTGACCATCTCGCGTTCTTTCACGCAAACCAATTTTGGTTTTGCCTTTCCTTAATTAAGACTCATCCTTTTAATCTCCTCCTTTGATTGGCCTTCTTTGCTGAATGTATACTGAATAGTGATATGATTTGATGTGATTCCCTTTCATTGACTGCACACGCCTGTACCCTATTTACTTCGATGTGACTTTTTACTTCTCCAAACTTTGATTCGTATGACATTATCTTTTAAAAAAACTTCTTCAACTTATTAATTGCATTCCATGTAGAGGATATCGTCCTTATTGTCTTCTGGTGAGCCAACTATGGTATTTGTGCATTCAATGGTGGTAATGTTTCGTACTTGCCTTCCTATTCTGCATGGTACGATCCTTATTTGATGCTCAGTTTGATTTGAATCTATCTTTTTATTTGATTTACCTCTGCAAGTAAGGTTCTGATACCATGTTAAGAAATGAGAATCGCTTCCAGATGTAATTGCATTGCCTATAAGGTATATGTTTTTCAATGGCAGTGATATCACTCTTATTTATATTAAGAAAGAGATATGGGGAGACATGTCTTTTCATGAGACATGTCTATCCATTATTATCTGATTAACATAATAACAAATGATTATTTAATAATATATATACACACACACACACACACACACACATATATACATATATGCACTTTAGTCTCGTAATTTATCCAACTAAAGCTACCAAACATCAACAAGCCCCACCCAAAATGAAAAGGAAACAATACATATAGACTTCCCAAAAATTGCATGGTAAAGATAACCAATTCCCAACCACTTCACAACTAATAGAAGCTTATTAAATAAATCCTATATTTTGCTCATAATAATATTGTATAATATGGTACACCCCACTTTGAAAAAGAAACATAGTATAGAAATACAATAACAATTTATATTACCAAAATAGGATAAAATAGGAATAATATTTTAATTGGACAATAATGATTTAAATAAAATCAATAATAAAAACAATACATCATAAAGCACAAATAAATTAATATAAATTACTCTAAAATGAATGCATCATTAAATACAATTAAACCAACAATATCAACACCCTCAATCCAAGCCAAGACACGAGTAAGGGATTTAGGTGAATCAAGATATTTCATCATGACAATTTGATAGGTAATCTCAATATCAGGATTGTTCCTTTAAGCAAGACAATGGCATGAGCTAGGTTCAAATGGGCCTTGATGCTATTTCCCTTTCAACCACCATAAAGGATTATAAAAGCATCAAACCTGCGAAACCAGTTGGAGTTAATGCTTGGTACCTGTATAATCACTTGCACAAGACAATAATATATATTAGCTAATACAATAAGTGAAGGGGGATATGTAACATTGTATTGGCCTCATGAACTAGTAATACGATATCATTCCTCTTCACACAAACACATCATGAGAAAGAACAACACAAGCATGTACTTAAAGCATGCCAGAATCCTATATCATCCTTAGTAACATCACCAGAATCATGGGTTTGTTGGTAACAATAGATCATAAACACAAAACTTAATCATAAAGAAACCCTAATTAATGACCCTAAGAACATTGTATGCATCACACCACATCATCAAATGACATCATCATCAAGTCCTAAATATTAGTCCACCACATACATCGAAGTCCTGAAAGGTCCTTAACACATAAGCATAGATGGAAATTCATGGGAGAGTTTCACAAATCATAAGCAACATTCGTAGCAACATCAATAGTTCTATCATATATAGGTCATCAATAGCACCATCAAGTCTTGAAATATAAGGTCATTATGAATAGTCCACTAGAATTGACTAGATAAGTAACTTCACATACACACATAATAAAGCCTCAAGCTCAAATAAGTAGAAGTGAAGATATGAAAAGGTATTACAACATCAAATAGACTTACCGTAGCTGCATTAAGTGTAAGTTCATTGGCATAGTACCTTCTTGTTGTGTTAGGGTGGCAGAGGTGTTACATCTTTGCCTTCTAGAATTTGACTTAGTCTTGGAAGTCAGAAAAGCTAAGATGGAAGCACATCATACATTATATCAAAACATCTTTTAAACAATATTATAGACATACTTGTCTTAGAATTCATGCAATGATAATTAAAAGTAATCTTCATAAAAATGGTCAGACTCAATACATACATTTATCCACATCAACTCATATTGCTACCTACTAGTATAAATTTGACTTTGATCCAACCAAAGTATACATGGAGACTTCTTTTTTTATAAGCAATCGAAAACAATGTGTTCCAATATAAACAATCATATAAATCAATTTCTCAGTGAAAACGGTTAGCCAACAACACACTAAGATCTCACTCACTCACTCAAAGTCACCATTATCATACATTTAAGCCATGAATATTATTTCACCAATTTACGCAATATCACTCAAAATACCATCATTGCATTAACTTTTAAGCAAGGTAAGTAACTTGAATCACTTAATTTCCTCAAGAATATAAAATAAATTTCAAATTCAACTTCATTTCTAAGAGACATTTGTCCATGATACAATTTCTATATCTTTTTAATTTCCACAAATAGCTAACAAAACTCATAAGCCATTACAATATCTGTATCATTAAATCACGATGAACCATTCTATTTCCAATATGCAACAATGAACATAACCAGATGTGCATATTATTATTGTTTATTGTTTAATACTATTTTAAGAAGGGGGCATTGCAGTTCCTTGCTGAATTACACTCAAAAATAGTTTTTACTCTCCTATCTAAAAACCAAACTTGATTTTAACCTTGACCATTGATTTTGTGAGATGGATTGACTCCCAAGAAGAATTTGCCTCCATTATAATCTTGGTTTATGTTAACCACTCCTTAAGGGGAGTCACACAAGAAGAAGCTCCAAAATCAATGAGCCATACATCAACATATGCATGAGTTGCAAACCATGCTTGGAGCTCACTCTGTACTCTTTGTTGGAGGTTTTTAAATCTAATTGATATTATGACCTTTTCCCAAACTTGTCTTTTCATTTCTTCTGGAGATAACTATTTTTTGCTACAATTCCAACACTTATCTTGAGACTGGATAGGAAATTTAAATCTTCCTTAATATAATCTAAGCTTTTTCTTCTTATTTCTTCTGATAACAAAGCACAACTGCCTACTTAAGTTTCAACTTTGAAGTAATTAAACCGATTGCCATAACCAGGTTATCTCAAGAAATTGACAATGAACACAATAAAGTAATGCATTGGTTGTCTCCATCCATCTTCATGTCCTTAGAAACAAGTTCTTAGTTGAGTGATCACAATGTTGGATGCATTTAAATGTTTAGTTATAAAATTACCATCTTCCTTCCTCTAAGGGTACAACTTTTGAAGAAAAGGTTTAACAACTAGAGACATGGTTTAATACTAAATCCCTGACCTAGCCCAAAGTTTACTTGTGTCTTGACTTCAAACATATAGCAAATCTGATTCCGTTCTTTTCTATTAATTTTCTTCCAACCTTCATCTGTGTAATGTCCCCTTTTAGGGCTAGTCATGATTAGTGCTTCTTTAATCAATTGTGATGTTCATAATATTCATTTCAGTTATCAAATGATATTATTATTTGGATCTATGACCGGAGGATATAGATGCTATCCAAGTTGTCTAGACACCATTTGTGGACTCCTCCAAAGTTTACAGGGCCAAGTCAGTTTCACGAAGATTTACAGAACGCTGACCCCTACCCTCTATTGGGATAAAGATTTATTAGATTGGATTTATACAAGCTCCTCCTTGGTAACACTATACTCTTTCTTCCTTGGCCAAATAGTAGTAGGATTGAAATTTAGATATATATTTCTGATTTTTCTATTATAGTTGATACTACAATATCATTATTGTAAATGTTATTAATACTACAATAGTTATTGATATATGAGCAATATTCATAAATATAAATATGTATTCATATAGATATAATATATCTTAGAATCATATAAGATTATTCATTTCCTCATCCTTTTAAAGAAATCTCATTACATTTATTTTCTCTTTTATAATTATAATCTATTCAAAAAGTCATACCCCTTCATAATTACAATCCATGTGAAAAGGCACAACTCTTCATACTTACAATCCATTCAAATAGTCTCAACCCTTCATAATCATAATCCTTTTTGAAGAGTTACAACCATTCATAATTATGGCCCTTTTGAAGAGTCACATCATTTCGATATCATTGATACCTTTTGAGAAAGTTATTTATTTTCTTCACATTACTTTCCTCTTCCATTATTCCTTCTTTTACTCCTATCTTTTCCTCTTCCTTTAAAAAAAAAAAGAACTTTCCTCTCTTTTATATCTTATTTTGAAGGAGTTGCGTCTCTTTATTACATATCTGTTGACTTTATATTAGATTTAGGTAATTTATATTATTTATTTAGTTATTTACTTTCTACAATATTATCTCTTGTAGTCAATTTTATTTATTTATTTATTCATCTATTGTAATTTCATTCAATTTAATTCTTACTATTGCTAATATATAATATTATTGTTTATTTATATATATTTTATTACTATTTCTTATGTATATAAATATATATATTTTGATAGGTAATCGATCAAAGCCTAGATTATTTATTATTCATTTTATTATTATTGTTAGATTAATTATTATTATGTGTTAATCTTGAGTAGATTCGAACCCAAGACCTCTTCGATTTTATTTTCATTATTTATTTAATAATACTATCTTATTTAATTATTATTAAAATTCTATCTTAGAACGGGGTCATGACAATTTGATATGCTAGAGGGCTTTTTTCTAGAAAATATCAACCTAAAAACATGCACCATCTAGGAGTCTTCTATTTGGAGCTTCCAGAGATCGAAACTTCAACCATTAAATTTCTCTATCTCCATCCTCCTAGATGTGCATGCCATTAAATGTGTAGCTGTAGAAATTTCTACACAGTTCTTATAGAAAATGAATTTTAGTGCTCAAAGAGAGTGCCCCATTTTTTAGAAGCTGATCTTAACCAAACTTTGGTACCAAATGTTAGAAACTTTCAAACATTCAATATTCAAAACTAGAATACTAAATGCTGAAACTTCATGATGAGAATAAAATTTTCACATTCAATGGAAATGCAAGATATATAGATATTTGCAATGACAACTGTGAAGATGAAAATAAATTATGAATATAATTGAAGTGCCAAAATAGCAAATCATTACAAAATAGAATTTAACTTGGGAAGACCTTATTGGGTGAAAAAAGAACCCGGACAGAAATCTGGGCCACTTACTTTCTTAACTTAACAAAGTGATTACAAATAGAGTGAGATTTAAGCACTATGTAGTTCTACACTTATTTTTGAAGCAGAAAATTTCAGCATTAGCTCCCTACAAATCTCCTTTCATACTCCACCAAAGCCAATACTCATAATAGACAAGGAGCAACAATTCCATGTACCCATGTGTTTCAGGATGGAAACCTAATTCGAGACTTCAATTTCCATGAACTTTCCAACTTGTATTTAACTCCATTTGTCATAGATTCTCTTACATGCACATTTGTAACTCTCATCCCGCTCTTACAATATTACACACAAATATTCCAAATGGTGAGTTGTGTCATCCAAGGAATCTCCAAGTGTGGCTCCTATTCCATGAGGACCAAAAATCAGCATATTATTATATTACAACATTTACAAGTTTTGCACGGTATACTACACATTTAACCTAATTTTCTAACAGGTTTCAGGGATTGCATGACAATTATTGTGCTGTGGTGAGTTTTCAGATTCTTTGAAACTATTTTTATAAATACCATAGTAACACGGGGACATGTCCCCACTGTTTTTGGGTCCCGCATCCAAGATGAGGACACACCCAAGATGGGGGGACCTTGTTCCTGCGTCCCTAGTGGTGCCACCAACTCGCTATCGAGAGGGGGGGGGGCGCGTCCCTCGACCTAGCTGGGGACAACCATCCGTCCTTGCATTCCCGTTTCGGACTTGGCGATGGGGACGCATCTTGTGACCTAGTTGGGGATGATCGACTGCCCCCCTTTTCGGCACACAAAAAAAATACACAAAAAAAAAAAAAAAAAAAACATTTAAAAGGTTCTGTTATGTTCTTTTGTATTGTTTGTTGAGCCTGAGCCTCAGGTTGACATGGATGATTAGAGGCCTCTAGGTAGCCTCTACTGCATTTTGGCGGCCCTTGGGCCATTAGTACTTGATGTTTTGTCTTTTGATTTTGTAGTTTGTACTTGAGTCTTGGATATGTGAAGTTTGAAAGTTGAAATGTTGAACATTGTGATCATATCATGGTTGATGCTACTTGATGTAATTAAGGTTATGATGCCATTGAATGATTGATGAGATAATAATACTCATACTTCTGCTAAATTGATAATAGATATCTATGACTGTTGAATTTGCTTAATTATTTAATTTATTTGATAGAAGTGAAGTTAGAACTTACATCTCTTTTATTGTTCATGAATCATTGTTCAATGTTTAATGCAATGTAAAACTAAACTAGCAGTAGCAGTCTTGATGAACTTATACTTCATATTAATGTCTTATATTGGTATACATCTTTTTATAATTAGCATTTTAAGTATTATACGTATATTATGTACTATATACCCCCCATCCTCCCCTCTCGTCCCCTGCCGCTATCTCTTTGCTGTCCCCAAATTGAGGCCCCTTTGTTCCCCCATCCCAAAAACTCGTCCCCTCGTTCCCCTATCCCCCCATCCCCCAGGCCGATGTAACTATGCTAAATACTATTTGTAGGGAACTTCTTGTTTGTTTGAATAACATTTTCCATAGGCATTCCTTTGTCAAAAAAGAGTAATTCGTTTGTGCATTAGTCGTAAACCTAACTACAATTAATTTGGGACATGTCATATATATCTTTAATACTTATAGTGACCTATAATGAGTTATTTGATTTAACTAAGTTTTTGTCTTGAAGAGCCGCTACTGTAACAACCACTTTTTCCCAAGTGTTAACTAACAACTAACATATCAAAGCAATACAGTTATTACTACATTTTCATAGGAAGACAGTTATAACACTTACGTTCATGTAAATGAGATTAATGGTTACAAATAGTTAAACAAAATTTCAATAACTAAGATTTGGAAACACCATCAATGAATTTACTGTAGAAATTTAAATTTACATACCATGGTATTTGAAACCGAAATCAATCTAGGGATGTTTCTGCAAACACCCATGTTAGTCCATAAATACCACTCAGGATCAAATGACGATTACTATCCAATACCACTATATCAATATCAAATGACAATTACCATTAAATACCACTTATATCAATATCAAATGACGATTACTATCAAATATTACTATATCAATTAGGGCATTACATACCGCTGTATCAATTAGGGCATTAATTACCATTGGATCATTTAGGGCTTCAGATACCACTGTATCATTTAGGGCTTTAAGTACCACTGTATCATTTAGGGCATTGATTACCGTTGGATCATTTAGGGCATCGAATACCATTGTATCATTTAGGGCGTTAGATACCACTGTATCACTTAGGGCATCAAATGCCATTGTATCATTTAGGACGTTAGGTACCATTGTATCACTTAGGGCATCAAATACTGCTGTATTATTTCTTTTCTTCTCATTGCTAACTGTTTCCGACAAACGTTTGAATGCACCACTTATCTTTATCTGATGCACATCCGACATCTTGTAGAGAGGGGAAACATTGTCAGGGGCTTAACCACCCAACCTCAGACCATAACTTATCCCCACACAATCTCTAACGAGAAAGACCCTCCCTACCCGGAATAGACATGGAACACCTTGTCATCCACTGAGCATCCTGGTATCTAATGACACCACTTGATTTGACAACAACATGATCAAGCATGAGCTATCAGATGATTCATTTTAAAATTGATAAACATTGTCATGTCACATTTGATTCTGTTTCATGTTATTGCAGATTCTATCTTACCTCTTCACCTTTTTCCATGGCTATACAACTAGTGAGTCCTAGGCGTTCGGAATCTCAGAGCAATTCGGCTCTGTCCGTTGATTCTAAACTAAATCATGAATAATATATATATTCCAGTTTATCACAATCTGTGATTTGAAGAATGTGTTCTTAAGATTGCAAAAAATATCATTTAAATTCCAATGGCATATTAAATCATGATTTCACGACATGGTTACTTGGCTTTTTTATTTTCCATAGACAACTCCTATTAAGCAAGATAATTTACAATATGTCATAAGTTGTAGCTTACTGCTATATAAATCGGAATGCTGTAGCAAATTTGGTAGAAATTACATCGCAATGTTCGGTTTTAGGTTAATCACATAACTTGATATATTCTGAAAAAAGAATGGAGTTTTGCTGAAAGTTCAACAATCTGCCTTGAACGCCTATTTCCAATATAAATGTTGCTCATGATTTCTGCAGATCTTCTGAATAATCAGAAATCGTGGTTGGAAAAACAATGCAAAGATTACTATTTGACAGAGCTATCGAGTGCCAAGATAGACGTGGTTGATAACATGGACAAGTCAGGTGTTTGAAACATATGGAAGTCGGGTGTATGAAAAAATAGATATATATCCGCCTCTCACTCTCGACTTCTATTAAAAAGAAATAACGTAACTCCTTGGCTACAGTAACATAAAGAATATCTTGGCTCTTTGAACACCAATCAAAAATGCCAAGTGTTAAATCGGTTTTTAAAAGAAAAAGAAAGAATAAAGGTTGGAAGAAGATTTGAAGGTTTAAAATCGAAATTATTATGGTTTATATTTATCTACGTACACGTAGATATATTTGTGAGGTGGCATCACTATATTATAAAGAAAATAATATTATGGTGTCACTTTATATTTATCTCTATGTATACGTACATAGGTATATATATTATAATAATATGGAGAAAGATCAATCAAATCCTTTAAGGTACGTATTATATTTTAATTAAATTATTTTATGTTTTAAATTGTTTATTTAATAGCTCATGTGGTTCCATCGATTATATACTGATGTTCAGGTTGCTAGGTCCTCAACCATGGTGATTCATGATTCATACCCATTTGCCTAGTGATGGTGATGCTCCTGTGCCCAATTTTTTTCTGACAATGCTTCCTGCCCTTTGATGTGCTTCCTACAAGGAAATTCTCCGTAGTTAAATCATATTACCATAACAAGTTATTTAATCATAAATAATCATAATGGCTAACCACTTTTTCAATTCTATGAATTCGTGATAAATAAACAACTAACATGTTATCTTCACATGAAATTATAACGACTAACCATTTTACCATTTCGTAGGATTGTAACAAATTTAACTGTCAACTGACTTCATGTGAACCTCAACGGCTATATTTTAAATTAGGTAAAAAATTAGGATGCAACAGCTGCTGTGTTGATGCATACAGCTTACATCTAAGTCTTTAACTTATTACTGTCTAGAAAAAGGGCATGTCATGATATCTTGGGTGGGAGATGATGTTAATCTCTGGTTTGTTGGCTCGGCAGTTGGAGCAACACAAATGCTAATATAGAGAGACTTTGTGATGTTGGTGCACTTTCTATCAATTGCCTTTGTTATCTTTTTACATTCTTGTTAGAGCTCAGTAATCCAGCCCCGCAAGCTCACTGCAATTATGGGTTTAGTTTACTGGCACTATACTTTCAGCTATATCTCACAACCTTCTATCAATCGGAACAACACAAATGCTAATATAGGGAGACTTTGTGATGTTGGTGCACTTTCTATCAATTGCCTTTGTTATCTTTCTATATTCTTGTTAGATCTCAGTAATTGAGCCCTGCAAGCTTACTGCAATTATGGGTTTAATTTACGGGCCCTGTACTTTCAGCTATATCTCACAACGTGCTAAACCATATTATAATTTTGTCTATTAACATTGATCATGTACGATGCATGCATTATATATGTATTTTTCTGTTATTATTGTCTCATCTAGTGTTAGAGAAAGTTGCAGGCATTGTTTTGTTTCTTTCTTTAATAGAATTTGGATGACATGAAACTGAAAGCATAAAGTAGTTGTTGGCATATTCCAGAACTATGTTGATCAAGATATAATCGCGTACACTGCTATACAGTAGACAGTTGCTTGACGCATAAAGATCAAAATTTAAAAAATCATTTAAGCTTAATTTTTTTTTCTAAATTTGTATTGCTAAGGGTTCTATGCCTTGCAATGTATTAAAGTGAGAGTTTTAAAGGCAGGAGCAGTTGTGTTCAAATTACTACAAGCGTGACCAAAATGTGGTTCTTACACGGTGAAAGGATTACTACATATGCTGCATTGACGTATAAATGGGCCACAAAAATGTTTTCATTGTGCAGTTGAAGTTGTTAAGTAGTTGCATTGTTGTAAATTAATGAAAGGAGATGGTCATGGTAACATTAGTGTATCTTATTACATTGTGCTGTGAATTCTCAAAGAGTTGGTTTATTCTTGATATTTGTGGGCTATATGGTATGGTCTATTTTGTGGTATATTGTTCTTTACTTGTCATAGTAGCCTTTTGTGCTTAAAATCTCCCATTGCTTTGAAAGTAATTTGATTGAGGTTCTTTGGTGTTTGTTCTTCTCCTTTTAAGCATCCTCCCACTATCATTTTAATGATAAGCAAATTTGCTGCAATGTTAATTCTTCTACATAATTGATTTTATTAAGCAGATAATTGATAAAATTGATTTTTTTTTTGAATTAGATAATTTATTTTCTTTTGAACATTCTAGGTTGGTCCTGAAGGTTTTGCACAGGCAGAAGCAGGGGGTGGTCCAGGTGGACCAGGCGGCCCAGGCTTTGGGTTTGGGTTTGGTGGTTTTGGATTTGAGGATATGTTTGGAGGAGGAATGAATGAGGTATGTTTTCTTCCTAATATTCTCTAATAGTTGACCTCATTTTTTGGGGTTCAATATGGTTTGCTTCTTGCCTCTATTGAGATAATGAAATGTAGGTTGAGTTTCCAGGAGACATTGCCTGTGTTTTGTAGTTGAGGATGTATGTGAGGCATCCTTTTTTGACTATAAATATCTGGCTGTGGTCAGAACAAAGAGGGCTGGCCCTTGGTATGATTAGAGGATGTGTTGCACACTCTGGAGATCTAAGGACATTCCCAATCAATCTAACCCACTAAGTGGATATTCCCTAATCAGTTCCCCAACAATTGATATGCACTCTAACTCAACTAAATCCTTTATAATATGATTGAATTCCACACAGAACATTTACCATATCTAGTCAAGTTCCTTAGGACAACATAAAGGAACATAGAAACATCATCCTTAACAGTGAAAACAGAGATGAAACAAGCATAACTATGACTGACAATTTTTCTAGAGAGTTTCAAAATACAGGGAAAGGCTTCCGTAAATAATGAGCAAATGGCCTCTCTTATCAGTATATCTAGTCAAGGACATGTTGGTGAATGACAACATGTCTACAATGAGCTCTTGACATGAAGAATTGAGCTCCACATCCACAACAACATCTGCTGATTCTTAAAGTCTTGTTTTTCAGTCACCTTTGAGAAAGATGAATGTTAGAGGAAAGCGTCTTCTTGCAAGAACACACATTTTGTTCAATTGGTTAACCACCACAAAAAGATAGTCATGCCTCTTTTGGACATGGGCAGAACATCCACAAAATCCACGGTACAGGTAGTGGCTGATACACCCCTAATTTCCAATTATTAGGTTTGCGCATGCTACACAATTTGCACCCATTTATGGAATTTGAGATTGACTTGCATAGATGGCCATGTATAGATTGCTGAGGGATATCATGATCTTGGATACCCCAAAATGTCCAGCCACCTTGGAGGTAAGAGATTATGTTAGGAGCAGCTATCTTCTTTCCTTTGGAACACACAACTTGATCATTTTGAAGATCAGCCCCATCTTGGAGATAAAATCCCAGATTTGATACATAATCAGCCCCCTTACCATTTTATGCTTGTTTATATATTTCTCCAAACTTCTTATCATTTTCATAACCTTCCATAAAAGCTTATTGGGCAAAGGGCTCTATTTGGGAAAAGTGTACTTATCACTGACTGCAACGACAGTCTAGACAACACATTAGCAATTTTGTTTTTCGAGCCCCTATTGTACATAATAACCACGTGGAATTGTTGTAGGAACACTGTCCTCTTGTAGCATCTAGCTTGGTGAAAGTTGGTACGCGCTTACAAATATTTGAGAGGTTGGTGATCCATATGGACAATCATTTCATTGTTTAACTATCTATATCAATACATACAAGTTCTGGCCAGATGTGCAATAATTTAGGACTGAACCAGGAAAGTGTTATGAGTGGTACCAAATTGGTTTTACTCTCTTCATCTTAACATATTGGTAAAATTGTTTCTTCAACAGCTCCATACAATCCTTAAGTTGGGGAAGTGGAGCCTTCCATAAATGCAAAGAAGTGGGATTACTTCTGTACCAAGTAAAATCATTGCTGGATTCTTTCAATCTTGCAAAGGCTATTTGTGGATGTGTAGTCAGAAAATGCAAGCCGAAATATACCTTCATCCCTGCAATCCATCTGTCTACCTTCTCTTCATTGAACTCTATAAATCGTGGAATGCCAATTTTCACTTTGGCCTTGAAGAGGATGCTATTCCACTAGAAGAAGGCCTTGGCTTTTTCTTCTTTCTGGTCTTGCTCCACATTTATTAGTTTCCTTATCGATGCCCTTTTCCATCTCGCTAGGTGCTCTATATGCAATTCCTTGTATTGATTTCAAGCTTATAAACTCTTCCAAATCACCAATCCCACTCAACTTTATAATGGGCATAACCTGTGATATGTTCCTTTAACTTTTGGAATCACAGAAAACAGAAGGAATTTAAACCTGCTCTGGTGCCACTTGATTCATAAATTGAAGCAGGCATCTCATTTAGCTCATAAAAAAATGGGTTTGCACTCTAGCTTCAACAAAATTATGAAACCCTCTAATATGATTGAATTGCACATAAAATATGTAGTATATCCAATGAAGTTCATTATGTTAACACATAAAAACATCATCAAAAAATACTGAATATGCCTCTTGTTTCTCTATATCCAGTCTATTACTTGAAAGTGAGTGACAACATGTCTACAATGAGCTCATCTCATGAATAAATGAGCTTTGCAGAGTTAGTGGCATGCTCTTGTCTCTCATGGCTTTGCAGAGTTAGTGACATTTTGCAGATCCAAGGTGGGTCTCAACAACAATAGAATGCTTTGTAGAAATTGTAACCAAAAGACAATAGTTGACAATGACCATTAAGGTGGGGATATTAGGATATTATTACGTTTCTTTAATGGTTATGTTAGTTAATCTTTAGTTTATTAGGTAGTTCTTATTTTTGTCTTTAGTTCACGTTATTTCTTTTAGAAATATCGTCTTTGTAAATCTGTATCTGGAGCTTTCATCTCTTTTGTTTAATAACAACATCAGTTTACCATATCATTAACTTTCTTAGACAAAAATTGAAATGCCATAAAATGATACTAGGCAGTTAACAAAATGTTCAACTAGTTACAAAACTATCAGTTATATCAGTTATCAAAGCTTCGTGGATTTGAAATGATGAAGCAATTACGAAACTACTGCTGGTTGAAAAGTATGGTTGTGTCACCAGCAAATACATACTTGATTCTCTATTTGCTCCCTTGTTTTTGTACCTTTGTGATGCCCCAAATCATAGATCAAAATCTCTCTGAGATGTGGCAAAGAACTTGTCTTCTCATGAGAAGCTTTGGAAAACGAGAAAACTTGAGGTTTTCTGGTGAGAAGCTGATGTCGAGAAGTCAGCGAATTCTTGGCAAGCAAACAGAGATATTTTCATGAGAAGTCTCTAACTTCTCGCTATAGCTTGAAAACTTCTCGCAGACGACTGTGTTGTTATGAAGTTAATTGCTATCATCTTTAATACAAAGTAAAAGTTCTTAACATTCTTATGAACTGCTTTTACAGAGTAAAAGCTGCTCTTGCAATGAACCTCTTTGTTGTCATTTTATGTTTGCTTGTAATCTCATTTGCTGTACTAGATTTACGTAATTTTTGTTTTAGAAATTAGTTATATGAATAATGAGCATGATACAACTAAGATTATTCCATGAAAGAAAATGTAGAATGAATCCATTCAATAAGCAGACATGAATTTGTCTATCATTTTCATGATGAATATTAGTTTTTACTAGAGCCACTGAGAAGGGGAAGAGGAAGATGTAGACTAGTTTCATATTGTACTTGACATTTATATTTGTGTATTTTTTTATAAAGACAATTTTCTATTTTTAGTTTGCTTCAGAGTTTAGAGTCTCTTACCATGGCTGCCAGCCATCAGCATCCCAGATGAGGATATGATTCTTGATACATATTGCATATATATATATATATATAGATCAGCTTGTTTGGTTTGTTTACTCATTTATTGACTCATTAGATGCATCTTCTCATTAAATTTTGCAAAAAAAATGCATTTCTAATTTAATTTAAGTCATTTTAAAAATTGCCAATATTTTCCCGAGAAGTTACCGATTTATCTCTGATATTTGCTGAGATTTTTTTTTTTGCCTCACCAAGAAGTGGCAGAGAACGAGATTTTGAACTATGCTCCAAATCACCCCGAGATTGCTTTGAATGAAGATTTGTTTCCAAAGTTCAAGGTGACTATTTTGCTGATGTTAGAAATATTGAATCAATCACACTGTGAAATACTGAAGCATATGTAGATCATTGCCTGGGATGTTTATTTACAAAGAATGGAAACATTCTAAGAATGTACAAACAAGATGTTTCTAAAAAGAAACATACATTGACAAAATACGGAATAGGAAACTTTCGTATGCAGGCTAAAATCAACTAGATGCCCATTAAAGATACATTATCTTGGAAGATATTGTCCTAAGACCCTCCGTTAAGAGTCATTTTACGGATGTTGGTGTAACGCCCCGCCAAGGGATCCAAAAGAATTAACCTAAAGTTTCACTAAGTTTGCTACACATTTTTTTTTTTAAAGTAAGAATGTATAACATACACATCAAACACATAGTAGCGGAAGCAATAACATGTAATCATCGATAACCATACATAGCAAGTTACATTTCTTAAGGATCCCAAGACGTTGAGTCACGTTTAAATTTAATTAATTCTAAGTCTAACAATTATCACATACATATGAAAGAATAATCAGAAGTCCCATGTCCATATAATACATTTGTTCCGAATGCCTCTTGGCAAATTAATTTGGAATGCTCAATCATCCATTGTACAAGTCACAGGGTATGAAAGGCTTAAAAGAATATACATATGTAAAGATAAAGATACAACATCCTCAAATCCATGATACAAAGTACAGTAAAAATATATGAAACTATACACTATAAATGATACATCCATACATCCATAATGATAAAACATCTATCATAAAATCTAACCATCCATCATAATAATCCAAGAACATAGTGAAGGTAAATGCCAATCACGAAAACTCCAGCCACGGTGACCACGGAATGGATCTCAATGGTAAGAGTAAAAGCACTACCACCCGACTGCGTGGAACCTAAATGGTCCACTCCCACCGCGCTGAGGAGATAGTCTCAAGTCCCAAATAGGATAAAAAAACCTATAATCATAAATACTCTCTAAGTCGAGGAAATCCTATAAGTATGCTAACTCAAGGGTTCTTAAAAAGATCGACATCTAAACCTAGAGGTACCACAAGACACGTAGGAAACCTAATATGCAAGCGGGAAAGTGTCATCGCAAAAGTCACGTAGAAGTTACCCGAGCAATCCCTTAGGAATCCCGGGTCCCTACTGATCCCTGCGGCCACTAGTATCCTCTCGTACTGACGAGGCATACTATGGAATGCAAGGTCGTAACCAAGCGTTCTCTCTACCCCATCCTAGTCTATACTAGCACTCAAGGCATGGGAGAGAACATACAATTATCTTATTAGGTTCATTTTCCCTTATTTAGTGTAAATGTTTTCACTTATTAAAACAACTTACAATGGGTTACTCCAGGCAGCCTCTTAGGGCTCCGATCCCCATTGCAAGCCACTTCCCGACACTACACATAGATAACCTACCCTAGGCTCATGAAATCATAAATTAAAGAATCATAATAAAATCACCTCAGTCCTATACAAGCAACTGAAAAACATCATAAAAGATAAGCCACAAAATTACATCAGTTCTTCATGAGCAACAGATAAGCATCCAATAATAATCATATGATCACGACAGTTCTCTATCAGCAAGTGAAGGCATCAATGACAAATCACAAAATCTAATGGTTCTCCAATGAGCAACCAGAAAGTATCCCAATAGTAAATTACAATACTGATCGAAGACTCCAAAATGGTCAAGTCAAAACATGACATCATCAAGAACATAACACACACTTCAGTCCTCTCAAGCGACCGAAAAGCAATCCAAGTATAACTGATCGAGACTCAAAAATGGTTATCAAATATAACTGATCGAGACTCGAAAATGGTTAAGTCAGGTATCTCAAATACATACATCTCAGCTTCACACAAGGAAACTGGAAACCAATAACAAACAGTAAACACAATCATGTCATAGAGCATTTTATCACATTACCATGGTCGGGTTAAGAAAGATCGAGACCAAATCATCATGACATCACATTCACAACCCCGAGCCTCTGGTAACAACCTAAACTGGTCAACGCTAAACCAACCCCAAAACATTCAAAGCACAAAGACAACATCAAAGTCTCAGAGATTGGATCTGAAAGTATATTATTTGAGTTAAGGTAAGGTTTATGTTTCAGTTTAACGTCGAATTCAAGTAACTAAGTTTTCACAACTACCCCTTATGATTAACCCATTTCTATAATAACTTCCATTAAGTCAATAATCCGAATCTATAATTTAATCAAATAATATTCATTATTAATTAACTTTAATTAAATTAATCAAAAATTACTTGTTCTAATTACTTATTTTAATCCATTCACTAATCGTTAATTTATTAATATTTAATCAAAATTATTAATAAATTAATATTTAAAAAAAAAAAACTATGTTAAATACATTAATATTTAATTATTAAATATTAATAAAGATTAAAATATTATTAATTAAAAAATATATATATATATATATAATTTATTAATTAAAATTTTAAATAATAATAAAAAATTTATAAATAAAAAAAATTATGAAAAAACGAAATTAAAACATAATATATTATATTCATACGTTTTAAGCCCGTCGGCTTCAAGACCACTTGCGGTCCGCCGTAGTCCTGCGGTCGCAGGGCCTGCGGCGGCAGGTACCCTGTACCTGTCATCGCAGTACCTGCGACGCAGGTACTGTCGGCTCTGCCGACAGTGGGGGTGGGTACGGGGTAATTCCCTCCCCCCCCACTATAATATATATATAATTTATTTTATAAATTAAGTTTTTTTTTTATTACTTTATTTTTTTTTTTTAAATACAATTTGTTTATAATAAATTTTTTATTGATAAACCAATTAATTAAAGATATATATATATATATTTATAAAGATATTAAAATAATTTCTTTAATATATATATATAAATATATGTATTGAAAAATTGATTCCTCCTTAATATTGATATAGAAAATATAGTCAACCATCCGAACTTCTAATTTAGAATTTCAGTCTTAGATTCAATCCTTCCCGTTTAAATCTTATGTATACAGAGGTTTATTGACAAGCATCTGATAAATCCCAATATTGTAATGTTTAAACATTCATCATAAAGAATTCAGATTTACAAACCCCAAATACGAAGAAGACAGGAAAGGATAATTGTGTATTTTAATCGATAATCAAAAAACACAAGACCCTACCTGATCCTGATGCTATTATGCAATCTCCAGGAACTGTAAGAGAATTCGCTCCTCTCAATAACCTTCCTCTGGAAAACTTTCTTGGTATCAGCCTTCTGAAATTCGCTTCCAAAAATTGTCTCCCAAAAATTCCCGTCCAAATTCGTGTCCCAAATCGTGTCCCTCAAAAATGAACCCCCAAAGTTGTGATAAGCAAATTCTCCTCAAATCGGGGCACTAATTGTCCGTTCACCCGAGAAGACTTATTGCATAACTCAGTTAACTCCCGAATTAACCTTTCTTATCTTTTCTTTTAATTTGCATTCATCTTTTATGCACATTAAGTTGATTTATTAAATAACTTTATTTAATATTCCACTTGACTTCTATTTTAAATTAATTTATTACTTTAATCTCATGTGCACTTCATGAAATTAAAATAACATTATTAATTTCTATTATTTAATCTTTTAATTTAATTCTCATATTTAAACTCATGCTTAGATCATGCGATCTAGAATTCTTAATAATTTAATATCTTTCAACTTTTAAATTTATTTTAGAACTTAATTGATAACATATTTAATTAATTTAAATAATAATAATATTTAGCATTTATTTAAAAATGAACTCCAAATATATTAGTATTAAATTAAATAAATATTATACTGTTCTAAATTTATCTTTGAACTTTTATCTCTAAATTTAATTCTTTTATTTAATTAATTTTTCAATTAATTAAATATTAAAGACATCATATTAATTCTCCATTAAATTAAATCATTAATTAATCTTTTAATTAGACTTAATTAATAGAAAACACATCAAGGACTCATATAACAACATACGAAAACCCATCATAGAAAAACACATACTAAATCAAACAAAAAGGGTTATAATCACGAAATTACATCCTTTGATGCATTCAGAGGGTACTTAACTCAGATACTTGTCCTAATTATCAATTAGGACAATTGGCTAAAGGGTTTAGGATTTGGACTTAAGAGTTTATCTCCCTTCTCTTACCATTGAGACAGTGCGATAGGGTACGCTCATCCTGACAATTCAGGGAAGTCGATACCCGGTACCTACAACCTGCATAAAATCTACGCATGTACAAACACAATATTCTAAGCTAAATAGACAATGGCAGGAAGTGGTGCATCGTGTAGATCCTGACTAGCGGGTGACTACGACTCCCTTCCTTAACCACATCAGAAACACCATACATAAATAAAAACAAACATGCACACCATACACATGCAGTATGGGGTAAGCATCTATAAGAAAGCACGTGTGATAATAAACCATCTAACTAATCATCATCGATAACTGAAACTATTGAATAATCATCATACATGTATGAAATATAGAGTACCAAGTAATCTCATCATATAATAAATTGAGTGTAAAACAACATCTGATAATCTTTAAAATAATAATACTAATCATCAAACATAAATTGGCCTAAAAGAGTTTGGCAATGATAACAGAAATGTGACTTAGGGGCAGGCACTACAGTTGGAACATTCTGTGGTGGTTAAGGCCCCTCCTTGGATCTGCAAATGTTAGGGACGAAGAACTTTGCAGAAGAGTACTAGAACTGATAACATATTGCAAGAAGCCATGGTTTTGTGATAAAAACTGAGAAATCAAAGTTTTGCAAAGCATCATTATATATGTATATATAAGGGAATATAAGAATTGCCTTATATATAATTAATATATATATAAATAAGAATGAAGCTTGAGCTAATATTTGTAATACATAAAATAATAATATATACTCAGCTAATTCTTTAATCACTCACTAATACAACTAAGTGGATAGTGAGTTTGTGAAGGAGAGAGTAATCCGGTCATTGTGAGGAGAAGATTTCCAAAATGGGCTTTGTTCACGAGGGAGCCTCTTGGAGACTGTTTCTACTTGAGCACAATAATTCTACCATCCGCATTAGGGTTACTGATTAGGAGAGGGTTAAGGTATTGAGGCTCAAGTATGCATTGTTGTTAAATATGATTTGATACATATATGACAATTTTGGGAAACTTGACATGCTCTTAGCTTGAAATATTGCAAATTACAATTTGCAAGTACGATTCAAATCCTAAAAGGGGAATTTTAGTGAAAATCAAGAAATGGTCGGAAAGGGATCATTACATGAATGGGCATACAGGTTTCAGGATCTTCCAAAAAGGGTAGAAACCAAATGAGGGAAGAGCAGGTTTGTTTTACATGCCAAGAGGCCTGGTCACTTGAACATATTTGCAGTAATATTTAGGGAGAAGATATAATGCAGTGAAATGGTGATGAAAATACAGCCTTAAATTCATCTCTTACAGGGCACGATGAAGGCATAAAGGAAAAAAGTTTCCAATCAGCCGATGTGGTAATGTGGACGAAGAATCAATCGTAATAGGTGAGGAGTATTCATAACTATTTGTTGGTGACTTGCAGATCCGTACTGATAGAACATATGAAGAGAAAAGGTTCATTCAGAAATCCACACGTGATTGATTTCAATTGACCAGCTATAGAAACAAGTAAAGGTGATGCTAATGTTGCTCCCTTAGTTGAAACCAAATCAGAAAATTTGACAAGTGGCAGCCCAGGTCTTTTAGATGAATCTGGACAAAAACCTTTATCATTGCATGATTTGATGGACATGATATTGGTTACGGAATAGAAACTTGTACAAATGTTAACGAGGGTAGATGATTCTTACAAATTAATTGAAGATCTTATGCAGAAGACCAAAATGGATGAGGTGCAAAAAGAATTGCATGTGGTGTTACTAGTTCTCAATTGCACGCTTTCAAAGAAACAATCAAAAGAACGGAATCATACCACTTGCAGTTGATAATGGATAGGGATCTTGCCATCAAATTTGAGAAAGACAAGGAAATGAAGTTGATGATCTTTGTTACTAGCCTAGCATGGCTCATTCCTCTCTATACCAATCAGAAAATCAGTTTGTTTCATCTACAAACAAAGGTCAAGAAGTGGGCACAAGGGAGATGGAGGTAAAACAAATAGTAGAGGGGTGTTGATGAACTCATGAGGGAAGAAATGGGAGACAATTTTATCAACAAACTACACATGGGAGACAAACAAAATGTTGGTGAATTGACTTAAATTTTTAATCAAGAAACACCTTGCAACCTTGTGACATCTTACGAAGGATATTTAAGTGATGCATCACCCCCTTTGATCACTCGGGAAAGACATAGGGCAAGCCAAGGTATGGTGAATTATGATGAGTCCAAAGAAAGTTTACAAGAGGAGACTAAACTTATGATTTGGACTAACATTCACACACACATGAAATTGTAACCTTAATACATGGAAACAAATATGATCGGGGGTCTACAAGTGTTGGTAACCTTAGTGCAAGTAGTGGCCATAATACTTGCAGTGAAAAAGTTTTTGAAATGTGTGAAGATATGACACAAGGAAACCGCCAGAGTTCTGATTTTTATATCAGCAATCATATACCATGACAATGTCATGAGGATAAAGATGGACCATGTGAAACTAGTTGAGAGATTGCACCTGATGGTGGTCTTTTCATTAGTGGAGATGCTAGTTTAATTGGTGGCACTGTGAATCAGACCTTTCAGATTTGTCTTGGAGGAGTAATGAAGACTCCTTCAACTCATCTATAGATTTGCCACTAAGCTTTTATGATGTGACAGCTTTTAATTTATTGGTTGGTGATTTACTCCATCCATGCTTCAATTATTAATGGCTGCCCCGCTTGTTCTACCAATGCATTTTCAGATTTGGCTTAATCCACCATAGTTATTAGTTGCAGGCAGATTCATGGAGGCATCTCTTCTTGAGGCACAGACCTTGTGAGGTGATTATCCTTCAAGTACAGAGGCACTGTGGCACCCCCAACATCATTTTTTGTGCCAGAACTCTTTTTAGCAGTGACATTGGGTGGCCTAATGAGTTGATCTTCATGCATATTGGGGATGTTTATGATATCTTTGGGGTGAACTACTTATTCAGATGACTGCTACAGCGAGATGGAAGAATGATAAATATCCACTTCTACTCCAGGATCGGGTGGATAGATTGATTTGGGATCTTGTTGTTGACATGAAAGTGATTTTCTGTTTGTGGATCATGACGAGTTGCCTCTTAGCTCAAGGCTTGGTGCTGTTATGTCCAGAGATGCAACAGATAGGTGCAATGGTGTTCTTTAGGTTGACTTGGGATCCAGGTATTTTTCTGATGGATGAGCTGCATTCTAACACTCGGTTTCCCAGTATAGCATGTCTTATCTTCAGAGATTCCAGAATAGAGGGATTCGCAGATTGATATGGGATCCCGGTATTGGTTTATAGATCCATGATTGCTTGAGGACAAGCATTCTCAAGGAGGGAGGACTGTAATGTCTCCTTTTTGGGACATTACAAAATCACAAACCCAATTCATAAAATATTAAATGAGACTTATCTGGAGCTGAATGCAAATTATTAAAAGGTCTTTTTAATAATAAAAGGGGGAAAAAGTGACAAAAAAGGAAGAAGATGAAAGACAGAAAGGGGAAGTTGAAGAGTCACTGCATTGGGCATTAAAAGAAGAAAGCTACAATGGACGGAAACCCATTGTCTGTGGGAGACATCATATTAGATGTCTCGCTTGTGCTTGAGACTATATCTCTTATTATGCAATCTGACTATTATTTCTGTGTTTACGATTAGATCTGATTATTATTTTACTGAAGAGTTGACTGTAGCATTTATTTTGGGAAAATCATATTGCTGTTGGATATTTTATATGTACTGCTGAAAATTGTAGTGAAATAATATCTCTGAGACTATTATTTCTGGTATTCATTGGATAATCTGAAATCTTTGCATGAATTTATCTGTCAAAATTCCTGTGATTTACTTAGAGAAGATTTGGGGAAAAATATTCGGACTGGGATGTAACAAAGTGTTGATTTTCTTATTGGAGTGTATATCTCATGTCTGTGCTTGTATGTGTATCTGTAGTATTTTTGATTAAATTTATATAAAAAATTGCATACATTTTGATTACTTTTAAAATCTCGAGGGTAGAAGAGGCTGTGTCAAGAAGATACGTATGTACTGGCATTTCCAGCATCTAATTTTTCCATAGTTTCTGGCCCTGAAATTCAATTCTCTTGCACATTTGTAAGCCCAACTCTTGGAGGACATAAGCCTGAATGCTTGTTTTGTGTTTGAGGCTTCCACAAGTGTGCAATTTTTTTATCAAGAGAAAATGCATGAAGATTATGAAGTTGGCCATTGGAAATGAATCACAATAATGGTATCTAATCTACATTTAATACTTTTGGTCTATCTGATGTTCATCACTATAGCATGAGCACCTATATATGAAATTGAACATGATGTCAACCTTGAAATATAGGAATGGTCAAGTTGTAACTATTTAATAAATTCAAAAAGTGTGTTTTATGTAATAGTCCTGGGAAGAAAACTGCTTTCTTTGAAATTGAGCGTTACCTTTTTTCCCCATTGTAGATACATTTCTTTTGTCTTGATGCCAGGTTTTAAAGAACATGTTCAATCAAGGGTCGCCTGGGGCGGAGGATGTGAAGGTACCCACTTTCATGTCAAAATGATAAGTTATTCGATATAATTATTTCTTTTGAAGAGTTTTCATGGTAAACTTTACAATTTGAGCCCCTCTTCTGCAGGTGACACTCGATTTGTCTTTTATGGAAGCTGTCCAGGGCTGTACTAAGAACCTGTCATTTCAAGCTTATGCTGCTTGCTCATCCTGCAGTATGTCTGATTTTTCATTGCTTTCTTTAAACCAGTATTGTAACACTATAGAAATTAGTATGTTTCTTTTGTTTAACATTTTGAAATATTTTTAATGCAAGATTGAAACTTTTTAGTGACCGAGATGTTTGATATTTGAGTAATTTAATTGAAAATTATAAAAGGAAGATAAGATGTACATGCCTAAAAAACTTGCAGCTACAAATACTGATATACCGCTCTGAAGTGTGAATCTATCAAAATTGCTATTTTAACATATACTTAATTTTTTTCCCCCTTGGCCCCTTAGTCTAAATTTTAATTTTCTGCCTGCTTAGACTTTTGATACATGGGGTAAATTTTATTTGTTATGCTATACCTCTAGTAGAAGCTATACATACTGCCTTACACCTCATTGATCACAAGAAAATGTTTACAAGGTTAGTGCAGCAGCACCATGTAATCTCAAGTCTGAGGAGACAACCCCAATTGACTAGGACTAAAATGTGCAATTAGGATTGGTTGGGGCCTTATGGCAATCTCTAGGTGAGTCTAGAGATTACTGGTTTTGCTAATCAATGCAATTAAGCATTTCTTATCGTCATTTAGTGCTGGTTTTCAGTTTTCACTTTGTACTTCTGTATGTGGAACTTCATTAATTTTTTATACTTGTAGTTGATGATAAGATATCATTGTATAGGATTGACAAATGGATCAGTGAATTGTCAATGTGTAATTCCTTTAACACTTTATATTTAGCATTGTTGTTGCAGTTCCAAATTTGTGTATTTAATCGTTACTTTTATGACATTATGTCAAATATGACATTGTCATTCAATTTTTGATCATGGAATCTAGATCAGTTTATTTGTATTATGTATCTAAAATAAACATCTTGCTTTAGTTCAAACATCGATTCTATATAATTTCTTATTAGTTTACCTCAACTTTCCTTGCTCACTCCAAAATTTTGGTAAGTTTTTGTCATCTAAAAACCTTGCCTACACGTCCCCTTGTTTTTAAACTCAAGGAAACACTTGTTGTAACATAACTTTGTTGCATGCTTTTGACCTAGCCATTGACATGTTCGTCACAATTTTATCTAGACTTCTAGACTTTTTGACACAACACATGGATCAAATCAATCACCTCTTCATCTAGAGTTCAACATGTAACTTTTGATTCAAGTTTTACCATCACTAGTTTGCATCATCATTTTTGACTTGCTTTCAGTTGAAAGTTAGGGAAAATGATTCCCTCAAAATGCACTTGATTTTGTTTTATCTAGATTTGGAAAGTGACGTGATTTGGGGATTATGAACCCAAATTTGGGCATGACATTGCAATTATGTCTATGTATACATGTATATATATAATTTAATATAATATTAATTTTTGACTAGACCCTTAAGAACTTTTAATTTGGTTTGAAATTTTGAATCAACAAGGCCACAAGGTGAATCACTTTTCATTAAGGACCAACTCAAACAACATTAACAAATGATCACTTCGAATCAACACATATAATTTCAACTTAGAAGCTATGTTATTTGTTTGACCCCTTGGACTTGCTAGTTTGGGCTTGGATTTTGATTTCAATGTGGTTTGTTATGGAACGTGGTGTTTTGCAATTTTCCTATGGGTTCATATGGGACAAACCTAGGTAAAGTTGTTTGCAATTCTGCTAGTTTCTTTTGCACAGTGTAATTTTTTATATCTTTGACATTTTAGAAAATAAAAAAAGAATGATACAAATCTCCAGACGTTTATGAAACAAACTTTAAAGTTGATTGCAAAAAGAAACTTTGAGATCACGAGCAAGAACAAACTTTGAAGTCATGACTTGTTTGTATCAGTATTTTTGTAAAAGTTCGATGTCCTTGATTGTTTCGAAATTTGTAGACCATTTTTCTTTGCTATTGGGATGAACACCTAGGTGAACCTTTTATAGATGAAACATAGTATGGTATCAAATTCATGGTAAAAGATGAATTTGAGGATGATTTCATATATTCATAATAATTGTCATGTTAATTATATTTATTATTATTTTTACAATAGATAACATGAATTTTTAGATTGGTTTGTGCCAAGTGAGGCAACGAATGAGGGACCTTCATCCCTATTATGAACACACCACGGTAATGCAAAAAGTCCATCCTGCAAGCTCAATATCCTAGTAGGGGCACAAAGTCCGCAAGTACACCATCCCAATGGAGGTTTGGAGCATGATCAAATGGGCTTGAATGCCAATCACTTCAGTGTGAAGGGTCAAGCTTGTGAGTGAATTGGATCAATGAGGGCACAATAGTAGTGATCACAATGGCCTAGTGGAGGATTCAACCACGGTGGCTACAAGAACAATGCCATTATTTGACCATTAGACTATCTCATGAACGACTAATCATATTATTATTTAGTATTAATAATAACAAATTGTTTAAATAAATTAGACAAATTATTTCTATTATTGTTACTAATGTAAATTTATTTAAATAAACTAAATATATTATTAATATTAACATTAATAATAATAATAATAAAAAATTAGTTGTTATCATGTCTAAACTAATAAATATTACTATACATTAAAATGTATATTTTTTAACGATGGTAATCAGTCGGAAGGAACTAGCAACTTGGAAGCTTGCATTGTTTTCCTCTATTGCTCCTCACCTCAAGACAAGGCAAGCTCCACCACTATAAACCATTGGTTGACACAGTAGCCTTGAAGCAATTGTTAGTACATAAACTGGACGAGATTTGAAACTTGAACCTACTTGGGAAGAACCCAAAACCTTATCATGAGCTTACTAACTGGGGTATAGGGTTGCCCTCTACTATACATTAAATATTAGGAAATATTGTACTATTTCTAACAGTCTTGATATATATATATATAAAACCTATCCATTGAAGCATTGAAATAAACTCAACCTCTATTTTTTTATTGAATTTGCGTATTGAATTAATGAATTTGAACCCCAACCAGTATGAGGGTTTGTAACTTAGCTTGGAAGTGATACAATTCCACAATGAATGTCCAAGACTGACGACTTAGAATTTCACCTTAGATGTCACTCTAGGGATTTGAATTTGCGTGTCTACAATGAGGCTTAAAAAGTGAGGGATTTATGCGACTCCTTTTTGAAAACCATAGTTACGCAAATAAAGAAGGGCATAAAACCAAACATAAAACACACTATAAGAAGCTACCCCCTTTGTTTTATCTTTGCTCCTTAAGAGAATCAGCTTCCAATGAATAGTACAGATATTTGATAAATGTAAACTCTCTTAGGATATTTTCCGACAACAATTTTCGTCTGAGCAATTATTTTCCATTGGAAACAAACAATAACCTTTTCTTGGTTTTGTTCCTTAAAACAAAAATAATCAGTTGACATCAACATTTTCCACCGTGGATTCCAAAAAATAAAAATGTTCCTTGTTTACAAATTAGTCATCCATTAGTTTTCAAGTTTTTAATAAACTGACCTAAGTTTTTCGGATGAATAACTGGGAGGTCCTGCACAAAAAATATTATAGGCGAGCTCCGTATAGGTAACCAGTATCTCTATCGGTACGATGAGGAGTCACACAGCTAGAACCAGTCATATCTTTTGAAATAATCCTTTGCACATGCAACGCTAATTCCCAATCCGTCTACCATGGGGATTGAGCTCTTCTGAGTGGTTGTCATCTCAGTCCATGAAGTCTATAAACACTGGGATGTCCTCCACAAATTTTTTTTTAGGCGAGCTTCGTATAGGTAATCAGTATCTCCATCAGTACGATGAGGAGTCACACAGCTACAACCAGTCATATCTTTTGAATTAATCCTTTGCACATGTGACGCTAATTCTCATTCCGTCTACCATAGGGATTAAACTCCTCTGAGTGGTTGTCATCTCAGTCCATGAAGTCTGTAAACACTAGCTCCCTGAGTTTGGAATGGACCTCTCCTTGCACAGTAACAACAACACAATAATGTCTGTCTAATTTCAAATGAATGTTGTTTATTGAAGAATCACACCCAGCAATAGGCAAAGATAGTCACAGACTTCTAATGATCAGACCCAACCACAAACCTAATCCTGTTTAGCTATGCCATATGCAATCCTTTCCAGATTTCTATGATTACACATGACCATCTGTATTTATTCCTTAGCACCCTCTGCGATCGGTTGAATCAAAGGAGCCAGTTTTTGCTTCTTTACATTGTAAGTACCATGAAGTCCCTTGTGTCTTTAGACAAATTGAGAACCAATGAGCCAAGTCAAGGTCTGTTGAGTTGAATTGGTAAAAGTCTTGTGTTGCAGCTCACACACACCCAACAAGTTCTGTAACTAAGGATATAAGCCATCTAAACTTTATGCACACAGGTAACTAAAAACAAGAGATATACGATGCTTCCAAAGCCTCTGTAGTTTCTTTCACAGAGAATCTGAAGAGGCTGCAAATGGTATGCAAATGCTGTCTTCAGCACCTTTTTCAGAACTGAAGATAGCAAATTTTTTTCAGAACTCTGTACTCCAGAGGTCAAGCCAAGTCATAATTCTGCCAATTTCTTCTACACAATCTGAACTCTCTTTCCACTTCCTGTCTGATTCCCAATTCTTAACCTTTGCCATACCTGAAACGGACAACTCTTCTTGAATTCCTTGACTCCCTGCATAAGACAACATTCTCTTGTTTATTTCCTTCTCTTTCCAATTAAATATATGTTTCTTTACCTTTTTTGTTTTCCACCCTGTCATGCATTCTAAGAAATATCTATTAATATTAATATTAAATGCTAGCGGGGGGATAAAAAGATGCAACTACAAAATTCAAGTATTGGATTTGGGCCAAAGGATGAGCAGTTTATTAATTTATCATAATGAGTGACATTTACAAAGAGGTGGTTAGTTAAATCATATATTGTCTGAATAACCACCAAAAACTATTTCTACAATTATTATTAACAAAATTAATTTTATTAGTATTGCTATTTCAATTATATTAGTATTGTTATTTACATAGTTATATGATGTGATAACTATTTTGACGATCTCCCCATATTACATCATTTCTTTAGAAGCACATTTCAATAAATGGTTAAGTGCTTTGAACATCAGTGCCACGAGGGATTTGGTGAAATTGTTGGCACAACAGACTTGATTGAACAATATCTTGTTGAATATTTTGTTGCCAAAATGTGCTTTAGTGTAGTGGCATTGAATCTCAATGTGTTTTGCATGCTCATGAAATATTAGAGTGTGAACAAGCTTCAACACACCTTGATTGCTGTAAAGAAATTGCAGGTTGTGTCTTAGGTATGCTCTTCCTTGTCTTAATGTGACATAACCATATTGCTTCGTAAATAGATACACTTATAGTGCGATTGTTTGCTTTTGTGGAAGATCAAGCAACAATTGTTTCCTTCTTACTCTCACATTATATTGGACTAGATCCAAAAAACTGTACAGATCCGAATTGAAATTTCTTGTCATCCATGCGTCGTTCATGGTTTGTGTTTGCATATTTGGACAAAACAAATTTATGATTATACTCATACTCTAGGTCACACTCCATTCTACTACAGACATATCACAACACTTGCTTTTCCATTTTCTGGTGACATACTTTAGGTTATTACATGAATTTGAAAGATAACTGATAGAAAAGCTGATATATAACCTAGTTGCAATCACTTGAGATGATGGATCATTCCTTGATAGTTGCAAAAATCTCTCCACTAGGGTTGACATGGGTTTGCAATCTACTATGCAAAATTTCTAGAGTAGTCTCTTGGCATATTTCTTTTGAGTTATAGATATTATTTTTCTTTATTTGCTAAACTTTAAGAAGTCCAAGATACCACTGTAGTAGCCCAAGACCTATCATCCCATTTGAGATCATTCTTTGTTGCTTTAGTCATCCTTTGAGAAATCCTAGTGATGGTCAAATCATTTATGTGCATTATCAACATAATAATCTCCCACTCACTCTTTGAGGTAGAGATTGAGATCATATGGATTTAAATGATTCACACATTAGTGGATGGTCATCAATCTTGATGTATTGGGCTCAAAGAATCATTTTTAGATTGTACAAATATTTCATGAGTTTGCACATCTTCTGCTCTTTACCAGGTATGGTGTATCGCTTTGGTTTAGTCATATAAACTTCCTTGAAATCTCTAATTAGAAAGGCATTCTTAACATCTAGTTGATGAAGTAGACAATCAAACTGAGCTGCCATTATTAAAACCTTCTTGACGATGTTGATATTTGCATTAGGGACATATGGCTCTTCTTAGTTGATGGCTATCTTATATGAGTATTCCTTAGTGACAAGTTGGGGCTTTATTTGTGTTCTTATACTTTGCATTTTATTTTGAACACCCAGTTGCAGTTGCATCTTATAACTTTCTTCCTCGAGAGAAGATCAATTTTTTTCCCAATTGTTATTTTTCACCAATTTTGGTATTTTACATTGATGGCATATTTTGAAGATTGTGACTCAAGAGCTTGCTTCACTGTTTTGCGATTGAGTTATAAATCATTTTGCACACAAGAGCATTATTTACTTCTTTATGAACCTTGTTGTGAGTCTTTAGCCTTGAATTGGACATTGTCTATGCCAAAATGTGGTGGATGATTGTTCCTTTACCATAAGGACTTTGTCTTCATGTGAATCATCAATAAGCTGAAGCGTTTTTCCGATCTTCGAGGCACAAGCACCACTTTCTTGATCAGACCTGTCTCAAACAAGACAAACTTTCTTACCATCCCATTGGTCAAACTTAGTTTTCATGTTGTGCTCAAGTAACTGACTTATCAACAAAACATTCTTAGTGAGCCCATGGATTTTAAAAACCCTTTGTAAGTTGATGTCTATGGGTTTTGTGTAATAGTGAAATGTCATCAACACCCTAAACATCATAAGCTATATCATCTCTCAAGGAGGCTTTGCTATATAAGGTGGAATTGGGCAAGGTGATGTATCACTCTTTTAAATCTCATGTAACTGAAGGTTACCAAACAAACACAACATGTCAATGATATCGAAGAGGATGTAGATGTTTTTGTAACATACTGAAAGTCCTCTTAATCAAAATCTTTTGTTGCAACATTTTCTTGTTTCTTTTGGGATTTCTTCTTCCATCAAGAATTCCCCTTCTTGTCTCCTTGGGATATTTGGTGTGGGTTATAGAAGGTTAAATTGGCTTGATTCGTCATTTGCAAGGGAGTTGTACCCGAGCTTTTGGAGAGTAAGCCCTCTATTTCCACAAATGAGGTGTTTTTTCTTTTATGTAGATTGGTTGTCTTGTTGGTTTAGGTGGACCACGTTAATGTTTGAATTTCTTTCCTCACCATTGTGACATGGGAGCTTGATAGTATGTGGATTTTTGCTGCCTTGTTCTTAATTGCTTCTTCCTATTAAAGCAAATTTACCAGCTCTTTAAATGTGGAAAGTTGGTAATGTTCTCAAGATTATTGTGCAAAAGAGTCGCATGAGATTGTTTACCCCAATGCTTGGAGTGGTGGTTTCTTCAAAGTTTTACTCTTCTAAAGGATGCTTTCAAATTTTCACCATTGTTCATATACATGCAATGCAACTGACTTCGGTGATGAAGAATCTAATTTGATTGTCTAGTCCATACACCATTCTTAATTTGTCCTATGTTTTTTCTACTTTTGGGAGTTTTTATATGAGACCATGTTTCATTTCTGTCCCCAAATAAAATAATCAATTTGTTCTACTTATCGACCTAACCAAATCTTCTTTCTCATTGCATCAATTGTAAGCCTTGTGATGTTGCTGATTACAATATGACATAGCTCTTTTTAACTACAATTGTGTTTGGAGCATTTTTTCTTTTGTGCGGAATAATGATCATCTTTTAGTAACAGAGAGTTTAAAATCATTATGTTGGGAGCATGCGAAACCATTTTTCTTTATATGAGGGTTGTTCCTTATTACTCTTATTAGCCTTTTGATGTACTCGATGATGCATGGAAGAAGCTAGTTCTTTCCATATAGTCAATGGTATGTGAGGAGAGGGCATAGTGCATAAGTATTATGTAAAAGGGATATGTGCTGTCAGTTGCAGCCTAGTATATGATTGCTTTGTAGGTGAAAGGACGAGCTTACAATATACCTTTTTATAATATGTTTTGGCTTTTATATTTTGACGACAATGGATAGATAGATGGGGATAGGGTGGAAGTTGAAAAATAGTTTTGATGCTACAGATGCTGTTGTTGCAGGTTTATTATGTGTTGTATTGTGACAGCTTAATGCATAATTGCAAAGCAGAGGCAGCACCTACACTGAATGCTGCTAATGCTATCACGTGATATAACAAAAAGTAAAAGTGATTTGACTTCATCATTTAGTTAGTGTTTCAAATGCTCTGAAAAATGGAAAATGATTTCCAAAAGCAAAAAATTAATGTAAACTTCTTTTGTTTTAATTATTTTAGTGATGCACCTCTTTTTTTGCTTTTGAAAGAAAAGGAAATAAATGGTTCACAAATACCTCCTGCCAAACTCGGAAGTTATGTAGGCCAAAGGGTTCGCCCTCTCAATGCATTTCTTCTGCCACAGAGGTGATGATGCCTGATCCATACTCACTATACTAGCTGGTGGAGATGTGTGTATGTAATAATCCAGTTCTGAATCAACTAATAGTTCTGCAGAGCAAACCTCTCTGTTTATGAATGCCCATGTGGTATCGCTGCCCAGATATATCCAACCTAATCTTGACCTACATAAAAAGGATAAATATGCATAAATTCGTCTTAAAAATCAAGGAACTTTACCACTTCTTGACATTTTTATCAGGGAATCAACCTTGTATTTTATAATATTAGGAGAAAAATAACATGGCAGCACTGATTTTACAGTATATTTGTTTCTCTCTACTTAGATTGGTATCTACTCTTCTAGCTGTACTCTAGATTTTTAGTCTGTATCACAACACTTTTTTCTTGCCAGCGAATGGTATTCTTGATGTAGTACTTTTTTATTTCTTCACATGGTTAGGAAACAGCAGGATGACACTGCTATTTAGACTGCAGATACTTTCATTCTTTGCACCATTCAAACTCACTATTTTCTGCAGTCAAGCATCCTTTCTTGTAGGATGTGGCATTTGCCTTCCTTCTGAGACTGTTGGGTATTTATTAACTTCTGTTATTTTTGACAGCAGATCACTATCCCAAGTAATGCCCCTATGGCTATAGCAGCCCTTTTAAGTTTTTAGCCTTGTCTAAGACACAAGCGTATGACTCTTCATAGATCCAAGATGTTGCACTGACTAATACAAGGATTTGTTACCATAGTTCACAAGTCCAACATTTGATGAGTTTTGTACAACTCAAATTAGCATTTTATTCATTTAATCGAATGTATAATAAATGTGATCAAAGTAGCTTGTAACTAATGAGTTCATTATGCCATGAAAATTGATTAATTGAAGTGCCTAGTAGAAGCTTTACATCCTTAAAAAATTCTATATTTTATTCCTTTTCAATTTGCGAAGTCTGAAGTCTGAAGGAGTTCGAGTCCAAGTCCTTGTCAAAAATTACCTTGCTGTGTTCTAGTTTGTTTAAACATGATCCATGATGCTAATGTGAAGGCACATGCTACTCATTTTAAAGGGTCCTGATTGATTGATAAATAATGATTGTCTCGTTTGCATTAGTCTTCTTACACAAGGATTTAACTCTTTAGATTAATTTCTAGTCTGGTTTTGATTTAAATTTGGGATTGGAGACACTATAAGTTTCATAGATAAGAAACCAAATACTTCAGAAGTAAATAGCTATACTTTTTTTCTCAATTGTCATTTAGTAAACTGTAATAATTTTCATAACACCGTTCTTTTTCTGCACAAAGTGTAGGCTATTTTGTTTGTTTGCTTGAATTACACACATGGTGCAGTTGATTATTCCTGATTTAATTTACACTAATGTATGCTAGCTGGTGAGGGTCAGTGTGCTATTTTTCTGAAAACAAACTTGGCGCAGTTGGTTATTTATGATGTAACCACTATTACACATGCTAGATAGTTGTTTTCTTTATGTTTCCCGAGATGCAATCTAATATTGGGCTTCTCTATGCTGTGCACTGACCATACTGTAAAATTTTAGAGAACCAGAATAACATAACTGAAATGTGAAACACAAGATCTTATCCTCAAAAGAGTCTCCTCACTGAGGGAAAAACCCAGCCACACCAAAAGATGATGCCTTTATTAAGTTTCTCAAAAACATATTACAATATTTCTGCACTTTCAGAAACTCTTCAATATACCACGATCATGCAAAGATCAGAATTCATAACTCAACATAGTATTTTGTTCCTGAGTCACGATACATATGAAATGACTTTCTTTTAAGTTTATTACTTACAAAAATATATCCTTTATTTACACAGAGGTTCAATAGAAATGATGGACCTCGCAGAAAGCTGATTCCAAAAGAAAACTTGTTCATTGATGATGACAGAATTAATCACCGAGGCTTCTTCTTATTGATGTAACATACTCTTTTTCTCGGGTCTTAATTAACAACTAACATATCCAAGACTTATAGATATTACTTCATTTTCATAGGAAGATAGTTATGTCAGTCATGTTTATGTGAATGAGATTTACAGTTAAAATCAGTTAAACAAAGTTTCATAACTAAGAATTGAAAACACTATCAATGAATTTACTATGGAAATTAAAATCTACATACCATGGAATTCGAGATCGAAAAACAATCTAGGGATGCTTCTGCATCCACCCAAGTTAGTCCACAAATACCACTATAACATTATCAAATGACAACTACCATCCAATACCGCTATATCAAAATCAGATGACAATTACCGTTAAATACAACTATATCAATTAGGGCATCACATACCAATGTATCAATTAGGGCATCGATTACCATTGGATCATTTAGGGCATCAGATACCACTGTACCACTTAGGGTTTCAGATACCACTATATCATTTGGGGCATCAATTATCATTGGATCATTTAGGGCATTAGATACCATTGTATCATTTAGGGCTTCAATACCACTGTATCATCTAGGGCTTCAGATACTAATGTATCAATTTGAGCTTCAAATACCACTGTATCATTCCTTCCCTTTTGATTTTTTAACTGTGGAAATAACATAAGATTAGAAGATATGCTCATAATCATTGTTCTTATATATGAAAAACTGAAATAACAATCCTATAGATATATTCCATATTCAATTAGAAGATCAACCACTCTAAATGGTTGCCAATTATATTGATGATAAGAATTGCTTTCATTTTAAGAAATAACTTCAACAATGATACAACTCATTTTATCTTACCTTCTATTTGAATATACATCATAAAGTAAAAATACTTGTTTTTGACAAACATTTGAATGCATAGCTTATCTTTATCTGATGCACGCCCGACATCTTGTGGAGAGGGGAAACATTGTCAGGGGCTTAACCAACCAAATTCGGACCATAACTTATCTTCACACAATCTTTAACGAGAATGACCCTCCCTACCCGAACAGACATGGAACACCTTGTCATCTAGTGAGCATCCTGGTTTCTAATCACACCCCTTGACTTAGTAGCAAAAGAATACAATAAACATGATCAAGCATGAGCTATTAAGTAAGATTATTAATTTTAATCACGTTTGATTTCTCTTCTGCCTTCTTGCAGATTCATTCCACCTCTTCACCATTCATGGCTACATTGCCAGTGAATCCCAAGTGTTTTGGAAAGTTATGAGCTTTTTATTCTTGGCATAGTTTCTAAAAGATTCATTGATTTGTATAACTTATCATGAACTTATGACAAAAATAAAACATATTCTTGAGATCAGTATCATTCACCCAGATTTTATTGCACTTAGAAACTCTCCCTTAAGAGATACTATTCGACTCTCTTTATTATGATTTCTGGAGACTGAGAGTTGAGAAGAAAATCATTATAAATGCCATGGATTATTCAACAAGCTTATAACGTGATCATGGGTAAGAAAGAAATTCTTGAGTCTAGCCGACTGCTATAGTAATTGAATTAAGACATGGGAATATTATAATCTGAAATGATAACTCATTACTTGATAAAGTGCGGGGTTGTTTGAAAACTTATAATTTGATTTGAAGTCAGTTTCCCTCCAGTGGCTTGAAGACATCACTTCAGTGCATATGATTTTTAATTCTCAGCTGGAATATTTGTACGATAGGGTATATCAAATGGGCTGCTTGAACAAGACTTTTCAAAAAGATATTACAGGAAAATGTCACAAAAAGATTATGGAATTGGGAACGATGAAGACAATAGAAGAATGTTGGAAGTTGTAAGTCGAAGCATACAAGAGTTCGGGTGTGAATATATATAAAATCTGTCTACTACACACGGCTTCAATATAATAAGAATAAAATCGTGACTTCTTGGCTTCTACAAGTTTAAAGATTATTTTCCAATTTATTATGCCAAGTGTTTAGTCGGTTAAAAGAAAGAAAGAATAAAATTGGAATTAGAGTTGGAAGATTATAATTCGAATGTCATTATAGTTTGAATATTATTATTATTTTTATATTTATATATGTACATGTAAATATATTAATGAGGTGACATCGCTTTATTAAATTATTATAATATAATGGTGCTATTTCATTTTTATATCTATATGTACGTATATACATATATTTTATAATAATATGGTGAAAGATCGTTTAAAATCCTTTGAGGTACGTGTTATGTTTTAACTCAATTATTTTATGTTTCTCAAATTATTTATTAAATAGCTCATGCGGTTTCGTCGATTGTATTCTGATGTTCAAGTTACTAGGTCCTCAACCCATTTGCCCAGTGATGGTGATGCTCTTGTGCCTAATTCTTTTCTGACAATGCATCCACCCCTTCGACGTGCTTCCTATAAGGAAATTATTCGCAATTGAATCATATTACCATAACAAGTTATTTAATCATAAATAATCATAACGGCTAATTGCCTATTCAATTCCATGAATTTGTGATAAATAATTATAACGACTAACCATCTTACCATTTCGCAGGATTATAACAAATTTATTTGTCAGTTGAGTTCATGTGAACCGCAACGGCTATATTTTAAATTAGGTGAAAAATTGAGATGTAGCATACCATTCCCCTTGTGTTTCATCATCCTCGATGAACTTGAAATTGTAACGAGCAAAAGGAGTATTTAAAATTTGAAATATAACGTACCATTCCCCTTTGTGTTTCATCGTCCTCGACGATCTCTACAATTTTAGACACTAAAAGAATATTCCAAATACAAGATGTATATATAGCATTGTGATATTACTTCTTTTCAAAATTGGATCAAAATCTAAATCATGACCAAAACTCAAGGTCCATTTTTTTACTTCAATGTTTCCAGAAAGATACTTGCATGATATCATAAAATTAAACACATACTCACCTGAGTTCACTTTATCGTATTTGTGGTCATCTCAGCATCAATTGAGTTGATCATGTTGTAGGATATTCTTTTTCATATTCCTGTCATACTCATGTAGACACTCACCATAACATTAGTTCGATTCCCATATTGATATCTTCATTTAAGAGAATTTTTAGGGTTCAATAACTGAGAGTAAGATAAGTATTTAAAATTGGAATATTTCAACTAGCAAGTTCTAGATCATAATTTAAGTCACTCATACATACCATCTGGCATATGACACTCATTAATGAGTAGATCATCCTCGCAAACTTACAGATCACCTGAAAAAGGTTAATAGATCCATGTTTTCCATTTATATTCGGCCTTCATGCCCATCTTAATCACAATAGCATTTCATTAGAATAATCATCTCATGATAGAATATACACTTCATCTCCAAAACAATATACAACAGCTTAGTATGTAAATTCAACATCGTATGTGTATTATACATGTATAGCAGTGTGTCAAAGGGTAAAAACATGATATACTATGTAAGATCATCATACATCTAATCAAGATCATAAGCATCTGAAACAATTTCTCAGAAGATTCTTAACGAGTAGCTCATCATTCATCTGTAAATATTTGGAAGCTTATCTTTTCCATTTGTGTGACCTAGGCTTTCATGCCCATCTTGTCATTGTAATGTTTCAAGGAAAAAAAATCAAGTCAAACAAAAGTTTACATTTGTAAACAAGCATTGGTAGTTTCAATTATGCAAGTGTGTTTACTCCATATTGGAGCACAAAAATGACCTTGTCGTTTAATCAACATTAGAAAGGATCATGGTTCACAATTTTGTTTTCCTTCAATTCAAGTTCAAAGTAAATAACAAAATATTACTACCATTTCATATAAACGGGAATATAATTGCAGAAAGTAAATGCTGAAAACATTCAACTAAAAAAATATATTCAGTCATCATCAAGGTTTTAGATAACATCTCATCAAGATTATAGGAGCTAGTTTGGATTGTGCAAGCCTCGACATTTGGACCCATTTTAATCTTCTCATTCTCTAATGAGAATGGCCCTCCCTCTTGGGATAAGGCACATGTACCATTTTGGTCTTGCCACCCGAGCATCCTAGTGTTACAGTGTCTGCTCAGTAACAGTCAAGGTTGAGGATACACCTCCACCAACCCATTTTTTGTCAGTTGGCACTACTGACCTCTTAGTGGTCCATTTTAAGCAAGCATGCCTTTAATCTACCTTGGCCAAGGATTTAAATGGGCGGATAAACGGCCCGATCACCACCGCTCGACTTGCCAATCATGTCATTTTCTTAGTTCTATTTCATCTTTATGATATTGCAGTTTATCCCTCTGTCCATTTCATCTCAGCCCTTCCCTAGTTATTCTGGATGATTTCTTAGTGTGATTCTTCCAGTTTTCATTGTAATATCCACTTATGTAAAATAAATCTTTTTCAACATTACATTTTCAGCTTCTCAAAATTAGTTTTGGGCCCAAGGTTTCAGCGTGTAACATCCACATTTTTTCGGGTCTTAATTAACAACTAACATATCTGAGAATTACAGATAATACTTCATTTTCATAGGAAGATAGTTATGTCAGTCATGTTCATGTGAATGAGATTTACGGTTAAAATCAGTTAAACAAAATTTCATAACTAAGAATTGAAAACACCATCAATGAATTTACTATGGAAATTAAAATCTATATTCCACGGAATTTGAGATCGAAAAACAATCTAGGGATGCTTTTGCATCCACCTAGGTTAGTCCACAAATACCACTATAACATTATCAAATGACGACTACCATCTAATACCGTGTTGTGAGGTTTTCACACCATCGCCCCAAAATTTTGGGGACCCCTTTTTTTTTTTTTCTTTTCGATTGCCTTAGCAATTTTCGGTCCAGACGTTTCAAATTTGAAGATTTCATGTCTTGGACACCTTCAAGGCCAGTCGGGAGAGGGTTAGATTTATTTTCACTCGGTTTCAACTTGATTTTCCAGAGCCACCAATTTCATCCTTAGGCCGAACAAATTTTAAAAGAGCAACACTTGGCAGGATAAAATTGTAAATTTTGTACTTCGACATTTTCTTTTGAAAATTTGGATATAATTGTGTAAAGTTGGATAATTTTCAAAAATGAAAATTTTGTTAAATTTGGTCTTTTGGAAAATCTTGATTATTTTTGGTGAAAGAGATTAATTTTTGTGATGGTGAAATAAAATTGCAAAATCGATTTTAGGCTCTAGAGAAATAATTTTATTTGTGTTAAAAAGCTAAAAAAATTTGCATAGCAAAATCGATTTGGGTAAAAATTGCAAAAATTGGCTTTAATAGATTAAAATTGCCTTGAAAACTTCTTGCCTTTAATGAAATTGGTAATTTAATATTGAAAAATGGCTTTTGGTTAGCCAAAATCCAATTTTAATGATGTATTAATTACTAAATCCTCATTAAATGGAAATATTTAACATCTCCAAGGCACCATTTAATTTCTTTTTGCAATTTAGAACTAATTGGCAATTTTAAAAGTTAATTTTCATCATGGCAAAATTAATTTTAGTTAATTATTTAATTGTGGGCCATAATTTTGCATTAATTATTTGTTTTTCTTTCTCCCAGGGTCTAAGAAGAAAGTTGGGTATAAGAGGAGGCCTCTCTCCCATTTTTCCCTCACTTCTCACTTATCCTTCTCAAGGCATTGGTGATTTTGCAAGAGCAAATCTGCACTCTTCTTGCTTGGCGAAATTTGTGGGGGCCGAAATTTGTGAGAGCCGAAATTTGTGGAAGATAAAATTTTGATTTTTTCAAGAGGCTGGGATTTTTGCCCTAGGTTGGGTAATTTTATTTGGAGGTGAATTGCATGATAAATTTCAGATTTGCAAGGGATTTGAAATTCTTGAAGTCATATCCTAGGTTCCGAAAAGTCGCTGTAAGATTATTGGTTAAGGTGAATTTTCATCATCTAGAGTTGCAAGGGGTGCTTAAGTTGACATCCATCTTTCGTTCTAGTCTAAGAATTGCTCCGCTTAGTTCTTCTTGCCTTCTGATCCACCACTCTACCATCCCGTAATAGGGCGACGAGCATGGAGGATGATAGTGCAAGTAAGAATCCCAAGCGGGCGAACACTAAGAAAGACAAAGAGGATATGATGCCCAAAACTTCCTTCTTCTCGAAAATGAAGAGAATAACTGACACCAATATTGCTAGAATGGACATGATACAGATGAAGGACAGACTAAAAGAAGGACAATCCCCCTTGGCTATAGGCAGAGATAATTTCAAATCATTTAGAGTTGTAAGGGGTCCTTAAACTGACATCCATCTTTCGCTCTAGTCTAAGGATTGCTCCTCTTGGTTCTTCTTGCCTTCTGGTCCACCACTCTACCATCACATAATAGGGCGACGAGCATGGAGGATGTTAGTGCAAGTAAGAATCCCAAGCGGGCAAACACTAAGAAAGACAAAGAGGATATGATGCCCAAAACTCCCTTCTCGAAAATGAAGAGAATAACCAATACCAATGGTAGTACCATAAAGGATATACAAAAGGCAGTTGTACATCACAACCCAAGCGTCGACACTTCCGTTTCAACCATGATGAGCAACGTTGAGGCGGCACTTGATTTTGAGGATATTAGAGAAGAGGATGTCAATGAAATAGATTTTAGATCGAAGTTGGATGAGCTGGGGAAGGTTGCTATCAAGAATAAGCATTTGGGCACCCTTTTCTCTTTCAATGCTTTTATTGGATTTGAGAAAGAATATGAGAAGGATCATGAAAAGATACTACAAGCAGCAAGCAGCGTGGCGAAGTCAGCGGAACTCAGGGTAAAGCACACACCTTGTCCTCCTATGGAAGAAGTTAACGAAATGCTAGCTAAGTTCATTGCCTTAGCTAAGAAGATGAAAGAAAAAGGAAGAGTTATATTAGATCATTTGATGTAAGCCCAAGTGGCAAATTTCTCTTTCTTCTAGAATAGGACAAGTGTCTATTTCTGATTGGCCACCATTTTGGTGCCTTCTCATTGGTTGCCACTTTTTGCACTTTTTTCATTGGTCCATTGATGAGGTGGTGGCTTCTCATTGGCCGATGGGGTGGCAACCCTAATTAGGGTTTTGAGGATCCAATCTGGATCGTTGATATTGTTTTGATCTCCACCGTCTGTTGTATTTCTGGCCCCTATAAAGGCCATTTGCTCTCATTTGTAAGGTGGTTGGAGAAATTGTTGCGAAGATAATACCAAAATTGCTCTCTTTTTCATTGTTGCGATTTGCATGTTGACTAAGAACATTGGGTATTATTGCATGTTTTCTACTTCGACATAGTTAGATTTCTTTTGAAGTTGTTAAAGCAAATTTCATTTCCAGTTGTTTAAGTGAGAGTAAAGTAGATGGATTGTGGTATGGCAGCATTGGTAAATGTTTGATAGGGGTCAATACTAGGCCACTAGCATCCTAGCGGCTGGTTGGGAAGCTTTGTGTGGTAAGCTAGTTTATTATTCCTTTGAATCATTGCACCTGTGGAAGTGAGGCCGCTAGTCAGCTCTCATTAGGTTCGATCCTCGTCCATTTGCTAACCTTCCATTCATAGGAGTAGGAGTAGAATAGTAAGTAGCTGGGTAGTCGAAGCTTAGAGAAGCAAGTTAGAGTAGGTCAAGCATTAGAATACATCCATTCACCTTCCACCACTATCACTTTCCATCAACATCATTTAGCTTTCACAAAGCCATCACCATCACCATCACCATCACCATCACCATCACCATCACCATCATTCCACCAAAGTCCAAATCACCCTTGAATGAATAGCGTAAGATCACCTATGTGATTACCAACAAATCACATCGATAAAACTGAGCAAGTATCCAACAGTGTAAGAAACATTGGAGACTCATGTCCCATGAGCAATAACTTTTCAAGAGAGGAATTGTATGTTTGATACTCCGTATTGAATATCCAATTGCTAATATGTTATGTAAGTGATGCAAAACTTGCATCAACATACCGCTATATCAAAATCAAATGATGATTACCTTCAAATACCACTATATCAATTGGGGCATCACATACCAATGTATCAATTAGGGCATCGATTACCATTGGATCATTTAGGGCATCAGATACCATTGCATCACTTACGGCTTCAGATACCACTGTATCATCTGGGGCATCAATTACCATTGGATTGTTTAGGGCATCAGATACTACTGTATTATTTAGGGCTTCAATACCACTGTATCATTTAGGGCTTCAGATACCACTGTACCAATTTGGGCTTCAAATAGCACTGTATCATTCCTTCTCTTTCGATTTCTTAACTGTGGCAATAACATAAGATTAGAAGATATGCTCATAATCATTATTCTTATATATGAAAAATTGAAATAACAATCCTATAGATATATTCCATATTCAATTAAAAGCTCAACCACTCTAATTGGTTGCCAATTATATTGACAATAAGAATTGCTTTCATTTTAAGAAATAACTGTAATGATGATACAACTCATTTAATCTTACCTTCTACTTGAATATACATCATAAAGTAAAAATACTTGTTTCCGACAAGCATTTGAATGCATAGCTTATTTTTATCTGATGCACGTCCGACATCTTGTGGAGAGGGGAAACATTGTCAGGGGCTTAACCACCCAACTTCGAACCATAACTTATCCCCACACAATCTCTAACGAGAATGGCCCTCCCTACTTGGAATAGACATGGAATACCGTGTCATCTAGTGAGCATCCTGGTTTCTAATCACACCCCTCTACTTGGTAGCAAAAGAATACAATAAACATGATCAAGCATGAGTTATTAAGTAAGATTATTAATTTTAATCACGTTTGTTTTCTCTTTTGCCTTCTTGCAGATTCATTCCACCTCTTCACCATTCATGGCTACACTGCTAGTGAATCTCAGGTGTTTTGGAAAGTTATGAGCATTCTATTCTTGGCATAGTTTTTTAAAGATTCATTGATTTGTATAACTTATCATGAACTTATGACAAAAATAAAACATATTCTTGAGATTAGTATCATTCATCTAGATTTTATTGCACTTAGAAACTCTCCCTTAAGGGATACTATTCGACTCTCTTTATTATGATTTTTGGAAACTATGAGAGTTACGAAGAAAATCATTATAAATGCCATGGATTATTCAGCAAGCTTATAACGTGATCATGGGTAAGAAAGAAATTTTTGATTCTAGCCGACTGCTATAGTAATTGAATTAAGACATGGGAATATTATAATCTGAAATGATAACTCATTACCTGATAAAGTGCAGAGTTGTTTGAAAACTTATAATTTGATTTGAAATCGGTTTCCCTCCAGTTGCTTGAAGACGTCATCTTAGTGCATATGATCTTTTATTCTCAGCCGGAATACTTGTATGATAGGGTATATCAAATGGGCTGCTTGAATAGAACTTTTCAAATCGATATTACTGGGAAAACGCCACAAGAAGATTATGGAATTGGGAATGATGAAGACGATAGAAGAATGCTGGAAGTTATAAGTTGGAGCATACAAGAGTTCAGGTGTGAATATATATAAAATCTGTTTACTACACATGGATTCAATATAATAAGAATAAAATTGTGACTTCTTGGCTTTTGCAAGTTTAAAGATTATTTTCCAATTTATCATGCCAAGTGCTTAATTGGTTAAAAGCAAGAAAGAATAAAATTGGAATTAGAGTTGGAAGGTTATAATTCGAATGTTATTATAGTTTGAATATTATTATTTTATATTTATATATGTACACGTAAATATATTAATGAGGTGACATCACTTTATTAAATTATTATAATATAATGGCGCCGTTTCATTTTTATATCTATATGTATGTATATACATATATTTTATAATAATATGGTGAAAGATGGTTTAAAATCCTTTGAGGTACGTTTTATGTTTTAATTCAATTATTTTATGTTTCTCAAATTATTTATTTAAATAGCTCATGCGGTTTTGTCAATTGTATCCTGATGTTCAGGTCACTAGGTCCTCAACCCATTCGCCCAGTGATGGTAATGCTTCTGTGCCTAATTCATTTCTGACGATGCTTCCACCCTTTCGATGTGCTTTCTACAAGGAAATTCGCCGCAATTAAATCATATTAACATAACAAGTTATTTAATCATAAATAATCATAATGGCTAACCGCCTATTCAATTCCATGAATTTGTGATAAATAATTATAACGATCAACCATCTTATCATTTCGCAAGATTATAACAAATTTATCTGTCAACTGACTTCGTGTGAACCACAACGGCTGTATTTTAAATTAGGTCAAAAATTGGGATGTAGCATTGACGTATCAGATTTAGAGTCAATAAGAGTTTCCATCAGAAATACGAAAAGAGATTGACCGTAGAGACAAACAAAGATAATATATAATCTCCCTTAATACTGCTATTGACTGCACACACAAAGCATATCGCAAACTTTATGCAAATCTCCAATACAGTCAAGTCTTTGTAATGATAAATTGATCGGTTTGTAGTTGTTTCTGTTGAACTACAACATCAACAATTTATCATAACGGTCTCCTCTGAACATTACCCAATGCACACTGCATACAATCTCTGATTGACTCTAATAAGCTTTAACAACCGAGAAAGAATGACTGAATACCAAATCATCAATGATTGCAGCATCCCAAGTATGGGCGATGGCCACCGAAGAGACTCCTGCCGTTACAAACATCCACCACAGCAAGGTAATTTTGAAACAGCACACTCGTAAGAGTATCGCAAGTTAACACCAAATGAACTGATGACAATATGAAGATCATGGATGTAATGTGGCAGCTGAGTCACTCAGAGGACAAATAAAAATGCCTGCATAGAGTATGTGATCGCACGGTGCCAGGAGTAATTATAACAGTGCTGAGAAATACATTGACAGCAAACTTGCGGTGCCAAGTCATCTCTATTACCATGCCATATCATCCCATATGCATTGAACACAATGTAACACCTGTAACTGCTGGAGGAAGATGGCTCAATGACGTTTGATAGAAATCCATGATAGGCTCAACATAATAACACCACACATTGAGCAGTGACGGTTACAACTTTTGCATAGCATATGACGTCTCCAATTCGGTAAGAAAATAATGAATGAACCTTCATCTTAGATTGGCATGTTGCAGACTCTGATCATAACATAGAGATCATCTCTGCGTAAATGACAGAGTTCTCGAGTGCTGCTGAGGTAAGAATGATTCCTTATGCAACTACTAAAACATTAACATATACAAACTTTAGAAACTACATAGATAATTCATAATTTGGGCAAAGCACTGAAACTAGATAACCATCTTACAAAAACAAGTAAAACACCTCTAAAATAACTGCAACAGCCAACACACTAAACACAGGAAACTGCATACAGATACATTATATAGCTAATCTGCTGTTCTCTATTTGGCGATTTCTTTGACTAGAAGTGCTAAATTTGCCATTTCTCGCAAGATCACCTGTAAATCCCAATCAGTATCCATTACTCCATGAAATTTTATGCCTTTACCCGACCTTTTTATAGCCCAGGTGATGGGGCCATTCTTCAGTGGTGGCATAATATTCTCACATTTATCCCAATCAGTATCCATTACTCCATGAAATTTTATGCCTTTACCCGACCTTTATATAGCCCATGTGATGGGGCCATTCTTCAGTGGTGGCATAATATTCTCACTCTAAATGTGAACTGTTGTACGGAAACAGTTGTGTTACAGATCATCATTTGCAAAGTTTTGGCAAGATTCTTCCCGCATAACTGTACCCACCATAAGCTCTCTAATTTCTGCTCACATTGCCCTAAATTCTACTGCACAGGAGGCTGCCATAACATTATCTCCCATCTCTCTTTCCATCCTCCTTTTTTAATTGTCTACATTATCCGAGCTAGAAGGTGACTGCAGCAGCAAATCATGCAAACATTTTTAACTTATCTTGAACAGCCCTTTTTTCCTCGGATGGATCCTTCACTTTTTTCTCCTAGTTTCTTTTAATTCTTACAAAAAGGATAACTTTTATGATACTGAGGTTTTGTGGTGCAGATCCAAAACTGGGCCATGTCTCATGCACTTTTGATTCCACCACTAGCATAGCCAAAGCACCTCTGATGCCCCCTTACAATAGCAATAATGCACCTGTTTACAAAATTTCCACCAAATTGGAAAATTAAAACACGGGCAAAATGCTTCTCATCTTCTTCACAGGAAAATATCCCTCTATATCTTACCAACTATTTGTGCAAAATACTGCCATCCTTTTTTAATTATGATTGTCAGTAATATGGTAATTGTTATTTATCAAATAAACTTTTACAACTGTAGAAAACCATCTTCATACTGCACAGTCATGAAGGAAGACTGATACCTAATACCAGTTCAAACATCTAATCTTGCTACCTCTTCTTTTAAGAGCATGTAGAGGAGAAATAAAAAGTCCCCTCGAACAAAATTTTGACTTTTGCTTACAAAATGTGTCATATAAAGCTAACAACATTCTACTTACTATTACTGCACCAGACAGGAAAGATTTACTCCTACTATCCCTAAGCCATATACGAGGGGTACTCAGATATTCTCCCTCCATGTCGTCCCGAGGCCTTTGTTTCTTTGTTTGCGAATTTTATGTAATACCCCCATCTTTTTAGCATCTCAGTGGAGTTCTTAGCTTTTACATTCTCCGAAGGCTAAGTGAAGAAATAAGGAGAAATTGATTAAATTAATTTCTTATAAAGTAATTAAAAAATTAAAATTAAAATTAAAAGGTGACTTTATATTTAATTAATTTAATTTTCTAAAAGCACAATTAATTATTGTATTGCAAGGGAGAAGCTTCTAGAGAGTACATTTTCTAGAAATACAATTAATTATTGTATTGGAAAGAGGGAAGCTTCTAGAGAATGCAACTAAATAATATTTTATTTCCTTCTAGAAGGGTGAAGGAAAAGAATAAATAGAGGGGAGCGCTTCATTGTTAATCATCCGATTATTGTGAATTGCATTTGATATAAAGTTGGGAGAAAAAATTAAGGTTTCCAATTTCAGTCAGCCATTGGAGAATGTCAACTCTTTAGTATTGCAACCATTTGAGCTGGTGAAATATCCACTGAATTTGGTATTTAGGAGAGCTTCAATTTAGGAGTTCTATTTATGCTTAAATTGGAGCATACATTTATTATTGGCTGCTACAATACGCAAGAACGATGCTGCGCTATAGTACTTATGCTTGATTCATCTCCATTCTTGGGCATCACTATTATCAGGTTCCTCTTGCAACTATTAGTAGTTAGCATTGTAATTTTTAGGCATATGATTTTGCTGTGATAAATCAGAATCAGATTTTGGCATTACTGTAGTCATTATTGTAAGCCCATAGCAACATTGTACACGAGAATGAATTCAATAAAGGAGATATATGTTGCATACTATTTGTTTGACAAAATGTCCATCTAATAGCACATATGATCAGCATAATAGTTGTATGTCAATTGTTTGTCAAAATGTCAGTTGGCTGTAGGTATGCATTCCATATCTAGTTTCCATGTATATGCATTGAAAATACCAAAAAAACTGCACTTGCATATCAGTTCATTGTAAGAGGCACTGTAAGCCCATAGCAACATTGTACATGAGAATGAATTCAATAAAGGAGATATATGTTGCATACTATTTGTTTGACAAAATGTCCATCTAATAGCAGATATGATCAGCATAATAGTTGTATGTCAATTGTTTGTCAAAATGTCAATTGGCTGTAGGTATGCATTCCATATCTAGTTTCCATGTATATGCATTGAAAATACCAAAAAAACTGCACTTGCATATCAGTTCATTGTAATAGGCACTGTAATATCATTTGAGAACATTCTAAATTTCTTAGCATTGAAAGGCAGCATACAAGTTTTTGACAATATTCCTTGAGCTAAAATTAGTCAGTTTGGGCAAGGGATATTACATTTTAGCTCCCAGCAAAGAACCCACAGGAATATGCATTCTGCCACTGGTTTTCTGCTTACGCCTGTTCACAGGGGTCTTAGGAGTCCCACTGGACTTCTGTTTGCTCCTCTTCACTCTCCCATGCCCTTGGGCTCTGTTCTGCTCCTCTACTTCCTTCTCTTGCACATATTCATTCAACAATTCCATGCTGTCCCGGGCCTTGTCAATCCGCAACTCTTTTGGTACTTTTTGTGTCTTCATGCTCCATACTGGAAATGGTTAGTAGGAACCCCTCGCACCATCAACCAGATACCACCCATCACTTTCCACCCAAAAGCCCAATCCTGGCTCTGCATACTCTAGCATCTGAACCATTCCTTCCATCCATTCTGGCTTCACAACAGCCCTCATAATCCACAAGGCCTCCTTCCTTGTTCCCAACTGGAGATTCCAATCAATTACTGCTGAAGAAATACCTACATTCTTCCCATATCTGTGATCGGTTGTCATAAACTCCTCACCCAGAAAAACATCAAGAATCTACAGAAATGTAGGTTCTTTGCACCTGAAAACTCCTTTCATTCTTCTACTAGATATCTCTCCACAAAATGGCCATTGCTGGTGTAATGTTTTCATTGTGAAATTGGCCTCCATTCTCTCTTCTCTCACCGACCATCCTCAATTCTCCTCTGCTATTAGTAATGGAGTGCAAACAATTTGAGCGGAAGCAAACTGCACTTATAATTATTACCTGTTTTGGAGGCTTCCGATCTCTAATCATACTGTATCCTCCCTTACTCGTCTGGATGTACTCGCAGTCTCGACATTAATGCCACCTCCATACTCCAGCACTCCGTCATTACTGCACCAATCATTTATAAGTTATAAGCATGGGAATAGTACCGCTAAACAATGAGATTTACGATGATGTGGCAAGGCCAAAAATCAAGCCATAATTTTGATTTCAATTTGCAATTGACCATATAGCTGTTACCGCCATATAACCTGCCTACCTTCTTCAGTGATTTAATCAATGCCTTCATTAGAATAATCCCTTGATCTTTTTTCAACCATGCTCCATTCAATTCTCTCATGTCTTCCTTCATCTCTTCCTTCCCTAAATCTGACAGTCAAATTCCCATTTTAGACATCACATCTGCCTCAGAATTGCCTTCTTTCTTTTCATGAGTGATCTTATAGTTTTCAAAATAATTTAACATCTCCCTAATAATCTTAACATACTCAAATGCCATTCTTGGGTGACCCCACTCAAAATTGCCATATGTAGCCAATGAATTCCCCTCCAAGTGTAGCTTCCTTACTAGCTTCCTTACTGTGAACTGTTTGCCTTTTTGAACTGCTAAGAGGGCCACCTGAAATTTGGCCTTGTTATTGATTTGTTCTACCAATCTCTTGACCCCAATTGCCAAGATATTTTCTGCCCAATCCCCAATAATATATCCGGCTTCACTTGGTCCTGGGTTGCCCTTTGAAGCACCATCAAAATTTATTTTCGTCCACCCTTCCTCCAGGTGAGATCATCTCACAGAAAGCTCCCTTTCTATTGAGGGATTATGTAATGTCCCCAAGTTAGTTCAACTAGTTTGTGCATAAATACACTTGAATTGAATTCTTTAGATTAACAAAATCCATTCTATAAAGATAATAACTCTTATGTGAATTAATAATAAACTATATGAGAATTGAGAAATTCATGCTATCCTTGTTAATTACTCCAGTCTATGAGAATGCTGAGATGTAACAGGTTGCTTAGACATGAAACTCGACGGTTTTCCTCAAGGTTTTTCAGATCCAAGCCCTTAAGCCTTTCTTGGAATTTGTCCGCAAGGCGCTCGGTGTCGCTGATCCCTACCCTATCTTGGAAATGACTGATTGGCTGGATTTACACAGGCCTCTCTCTGGATACATCTTTGCACTTCTCTTACAGACATAATAATAACAGGTCTTGAGCATGTGCATATATATTTGATTATAATGATGGCTTGTTATCAATGTTTATTAAATTTATTAAGATGGCATAATCAGAAAGACATTCAGCACATACCAAATATTTATTTATAATTTGTGTCTTTCTTCCACAATGCCTCTGCTGTGTGTATGTTTGTAAGTGTTATTGCTGTCTGCTGATAATAATATCCCACTGCTTATTATCCTCCAATTTACTCCCGTGATGAATTCTTGGATGTTATTCTGCTGCTTTTTTCTCATATTCCTCCATTATACACCCCCCCATTGATTGATTTTGAACTTAGCTTTTATATCTTCAAAACCAAGAGGTGGCAGCTTTTGGAGTTGAAAAGTCATTTTCTTTCATTATATTTGGTTCTTTCATTAATTATATTACATTATAATTGGTTACTATTCATTTATTTTTATATTCTAATTTTGTAATTATTATTTAATCTTATTTTTAAATAGGGGACATCACAGATTATCCCCTCTCAGCCGCTGGACGGGCCTGTAGAATACTGCCATCTTATTATATATATGAAATGTTAATTCAACTCACAATACTATCCCTCTTACACTTATCCACCGCACCCATTATCAATATTACATTGCATAAAGCAACTTGCACACTGAAGAAAAGCTTCATCATCTTAATTCTGTAGCCCGCTACGATCTTATACCACATATAATCATGAGGGATGTCCTGTCAATATCATGCTATTAAGTTCTTAACAATCCAATACATCCCTTCTTTCCAATGCAGAGAATTCATCAAGATATGCACCTTGATTGGTCAAGTAATTGGCCACTTGATTTACTTCTTATTAATATATCTTAATATTCTCAATTATTTCCATCCTCATTCTCTTCCATTGTGGCTTATAATTGCCAGTTAGGTTAATAAAGTTCCATTACCACATTAGATACCTCTTGAAAGTCATTGTCTATCTCCACATGGTCAATATAGGTAGCCTTAAGTGCTGCTAATAGAGCCTTTGATTATGCTGCATTATTGGTATCTATTCCAAGGAAAAATGAGCTCCTTAAAACAAATGTTTTCTAAATCTCTTCAATATATATACCGCACCAGCTACTCCAAAGTTTCCTCTCGAGGCACCATCAAATTCAACTTCACCCACTTCTGTGGAATCTGCCATTTCTTCTCCATATTATTAGAGTTATCTATTAGCCTGTAAATGAGTGTGCTGGAAAGTGCTTTTGGCTTGTATGGACTTTTGAATTTCTATTTCTATTACATGTATTTTCGTTAACTGATTTGGTAAATTTCAGCAAAGCTTGTTACACTGCATGAGAAACTCTTAGATATCATTAATTTTGCCAGCTTTAAATTCTCGACATTTTAAATTTTCTAGTTTATCGTGATCTCTCTTTCTTTTGAACTTTTTCAAGTATCACTGCAAATCATGTTGTTTATTGATGATATATTGGGGGTAATAACTTCATTCTTCAGATGGAAGTGGTGTGCCAGCTGGGACAAAACCTCAGACATGCAGAGATTGTAAAGGATCTGGGACGGTTGGTGGTTAGCATTTTGTAGTACTAGTTTTCTATTTGGACAAAATTTATCTATACATAACTAACCGGTTTTGGATAACTTTTTTCTAATGATATTCATAGTTTGGCTTATGTGGTTACACTAATAGATGATGTTATTGAAGAATTCAGATTAGAAGGCAACGGGGTGCATTTCGGTTGGAATCTACATGCTCAACATGCGGGGGAAGTGGTTCGATTGTGAAGGTAAAAATGAAGAAGTTTGTTTGTGTCACTGGAATTCCCAGAAGGGGTTTGTTTTGCGGTGAAAAAATGTGTATAAGACGGGAAATAGTTGTAATAACCACCCCTAAGATTTTTTGAAATATATGATGTGAAATGTAAATTAATGAAGAGAAATTTGCTGATTGTTAGGTTTAGATTACATGCATGATAATAAAATCACATGCAAATACTCCCATTAACAAACTAGATAAGTGTGGGTTTGTCACCATTGCCATTCAGTCAGGACATTAGCATAGATGAGAGGAATAAATTTAACTAACTAGATGAAGTGGGGGTTTGTCACCATTGTCACTTAGTCGGTACATTAGCTTAAAAAAATATCATAGTATTTTGAGAGATGTTACAATGGTAATTGCTTGATTTATTTTTAAAAAAAAACAATTTACATATATAGACGATTACATTGTCGATGTTTCCCAAAGAAACAATTGATAATTGAAGATTAATTTATAAACTATCTAAATAGTCTAATATTACATTATTGACCATTAACTAAATAGATACCTAAATATTATTCTAATACCCTCCATTAATGGTCAATCTGTTAACTACACCAAGTTGCTCCCTAAATATTACAAATTTGTCTGCACCTAGAGACTTGGTGAGAAAGTTTGCAGTCCAATTCTCAGTTGGAACATAGTGCAACTATATTGATCCGTCTTCTACAAGCTTGCAGATGTAATGACAAGTGAAGACCAACATGTTTGGTTTGCTCATGGAAGACAATGTTTTTGGCAAGCTTGAGCATTCTGTTATTGTCGAAAAGAGAGGTGAAGGACTCAGTTGAGTCATATGCATATCACAACAAACATCCTTTGAAGCCAAACTACATCACATGCTGCTTTAACAGTTTCCTGATACTCAGCTTTATTTGAGGAAAGAGCGACTGCTTGCTGTTTCTTGCTTGTCCATGTGACTGCACCTATTCCTAGGCCGAAGACATACGCAGATGTAATCTTTCTGTCATCAACAAAAGCTGCCCAATATGAGTCTGTGAAACCAATTAGTTTAGGATCTTTGCTTCTTCCATATTAGAAGTCAAAATCGAAGTGTCTTTCACATATCGTAGCACATACTTTGCTGCAACCTAGTGTTCAATTCTTGGGGCTGTCATGAAGTGAGAGATACAACTCACAACAAAACTGAGGTCAGCTTTAGTGACAGTGAGATAGATGAGACATACCACTAGTCACATGAACATGGATGCATCCACTGGAGGTGAATATTTGGCAGGCAATATCAGACACACACTTTCCATAGACCCGTGCATGTGTCTTTGTATGCATACATGTGCATGGATATACAATGCACATGGATAATGCAGAATATCTTTATGACTAACATGAAACAAGCTATATATGACCAGGAATAGACACAACCTTAATGATAAAATGCGACCTTTAAACTAGTAGAGGACCATAAATGTCAAGTTTTGATGTATTGTCTGTTTCTCATTTCAAGTTTAGGTATTTTCTGGATTGTTCTGATTTTTGAGATTTGGATGTCTCTATAGTTGAGTATGTATTGGCATCTATTGTGCTCACACACATCTGCCACAGATACATCGATGTGTCTTCGTATACATGTGTGTGCATGCACAATGCACATGAGTAATGCAGAGGATCTTTGTGACTAACATGGAATATGCTGTATGTGACCTGGAACCGACACAACCATAACAATAATATGTGACCTTAAAACTAGTAGAGGAGCATATGTCTTAAGTTTTAATGTAATGTTTGTTTATTATCACAAGCTTAGGTATTTTCTGGATTAGTTTGAGTTGTAAATGAGGTTTGGATGTCTGTATATTTGGGTAATTGTTGACATCTATCTTGCATTAATATTTGTAAGCATCAATTTTCATTAACAAATTTATAAGACGTATGGTGAAGGATAGGTTTGTAAAGGTACAAAATATTCCGCAACATGTAATGATGAATATGGTTTGCTACACTTTGCCATGAAGTTATTAAAATTATAATCCTAAGAATATCATGTGATAATTAACAAACATAATCTTAATTATATGCACCACTTGACTTCTGGATGACTATACATGCTGTAGTTTGTTACATTTCCAAAGTCTCATTAGGAACATGCACATTTATGAATTTTGCGAGTGGATATGGAAGTTTGGTTGGCTTTCATCTTCAGTATGTCTTTTGGTATGCTATACTGTATTGAAAATTTTGAGATCTTTCATATAGGAATTTTGCAAGACTTGCCGTGGAGATAGAGTTGTAAAAGCACAGAAGAAGATTACTTTGGATGTAATGGCAGGTACAGAAGTCTAATTTAATTGTTGGAAGTGTATCATCGTATTTATTTTATATGAAAGATGTGTTCCATGCTAAGTTTTATTTGTCAAGTGGTTACAGTTTATATCAGTCATGTATATACGATTTTACCTAAGATTCTCATGTTATTCGAAACCAATATTGGTTGTGAAATAAAAGGTTTATATGATCTCAACCGATATTTTCCTGTTATATGAAACAACTTTATTGGTTGTGAAATACAATGTGTATATGATTTTAGCATTTTACCCAGTATTCTCAATTTATATAAAAGCCAACATTGGTCATGAATAATTAATGTGTATAATATCTTCGTTTATTCCTATTTTAGGTAATAAAGACTTGCTTTTGGAAAAAGGGGTAAAAATTTATTCAATGCTAGAAAAGGCCGTGGATAGGAAAAAAAATAAGTTGTTCCCAAAGGGATACCCAAGAGATCCATTATGCATTCTCATCCTCTTTGATTAACCTCACCAAAGTCTCAGGAGAATCTATGGGTACTAACCTCTGGTCACCAACATCCCAAACTAAGTTCATAGAAGCCTACTTAGCCAAGCAATCTGCCACTCTATCTGTAATGTCCCCTTTTTGGAGCTCCTTATGTTTCATCCTAAATTTACAATTCCACAATGAAATGGAAGCGAGGAAAAGTCAAGATGTAATTTTCACTCAATTAAGATAAGATAAGTTGTATAAGTATTGATTGTGAAATACAATGTGTATATGCTTTTACCTAGTATTCTCAATTTATATAACAACCAACATTGGTCACGAATAATTTGTGGATAAATGCCATTGTCTGTTAGATCAATCTCCTTTATTGGGAAAGTCTCCTACTTGGCCCTCCTTGAATACTGGATCAGTTACTTCAATTCCTTACACTAATTACTGGTCTCTGTTCTTTAGACTGAGTAGGATAGTATTTGCTTCTTATTCAATTATCTTATCACCTCTTTCATGCTGTGACATATTTAGATTTTTGTAAATAAATCTCTGTCTATATCTCCCTTGCTTTAATGCTGAAGACAATATTATCTCAAAATATGGAATGTCCTTCTGCAATTTAACTACACTTAAGAATTTAGATTATGTCATATGAATTATCTATCTGTAATCTGGAGTATATTTAGATTATTTCCTTAGAAACTCCCAGCTTCCATTTGTATAAACAATAACTTCTTTGGTGTTCAATCCCTCCATTTATGAAGAAATATATATAGAGATCTTCAATAATAATGCTGCAGATATAACTCTTCCTTATTCCCTATGATGCCCTTAGTGAATCAGCTCATTAAATATGGAACCTTATAAAATTTATCGCTGATGGAAGCAATCACTGATTGAACTCAGAGATATTCTGAAATCTTCTCCATGCTAATTCAAGATGCTTATCTATTACTGTGTGCATGGTGAATATATTGATTGAAAATAGAAGTTAGAATTTATATGATTGGCCTGTAATAATATGTAGAGGCTATATCTGTGTTTCCTTGTTCAAGGTCTACCTCCCGAAACTCCAATCTGCCCTGCCTTGTTCTTCCCTGTCTTGTCCTCCTATATGTTGCTGTATACGTGTTTGCTGACAGTTAACTACTGATCATATTGCTGCTGATTGTTCCATGAAATGAATGGTGCTGATCGCATTTGGATGCTGATGCTGCTGTTTTTCCCCCCTCCTTATTCGATGCTGATGCTGTATTCATTTGCATGTGGGGAGGGCTGAGGGGAAGGTCGACTTCCCTTAGTTGCCATGATTATTATAATAAATAGATTTTAATATATAATATCATATTATATTTATTATTATTTTATATATGTAATACTAATGAAAATCTTACTATTATACTAATAAATAATATGTTAATTGTACAATTACATATTACAATATTAATTATAGTAATAATTTATTAATTTATAATCAATATTTATTATACAGTTATCAATAATATACTATTATATGATATTTCAATCATATGATGTTAGATATATACATATATATACATACATACATATATACATACATATATACATACATATATACATACATACATACATACATACATACATACATACATACATACATACATACATACATATATATATATATATATATATATATATATATATATATATATATATATATATATATATATATATATATAAACTATTTGGTAGAATATTGTAATTTATTTATCTAATATATTGTTAATTAGTGTTATATTTAATAAATAATGATATATTATCATTAGATATTTTGGCAAATATGTACAATTATAATATATATTAAGATTATTTTATGTCAATTATCTATCTTTATTGTTGACTAAATCTTTCTTTTAGTAGGGGAATGTTATAATGAACATGCCACTATCTCACGCCTTGGGAATGTGACTGAAAGAAATGTTGTTCAAAGGAAAAAGTCACAGGATTTACTCGGTCACTAAGGCTAACTACCAATTAACTCCCACTGACCTTTTCTCAGTCATAGTATCCACCACAATTTGTGAGTAAGATTAGCAAATAATCTTGTCCCAACCAAGGGGCCTTTCTCAACGATAAACAAAATAGCAAGAGCCTCCAACTGTTCTTTGTAAATAGAGAAATGTAACACAACGCCAACATCATTTTTCTACCAATGTCACCAGTTCTTGCATGACCAGGGTTCCTATGGGAAGGCTAATCCTTAATAACCTTCAAATTTGTTAAATTCTATAAGGATTACTGCAAATGTATTTGCACTGCCTACTTCGGTGTATACTTTCCAAAGGCAGCAATCTCTTATTTATATGGAGAATGACTCAAGAATAGACACGTCCCTTCATGGGACATGTCTATTCATTAATATAATGACAATTATAATATATATAATATCTCTGAAGTCACTAATCTCTCTAATATATATATATATATATATATATATATATATATATATATATATATATATATATATATATATATATATATATATATATTTAAGTATATATATAAATCTCATATATACTAAATGTATATTTATTATATACATATCTTCACTAGCATTTACCCAACTGAAGTTACAAAACATCAACAAAAACTCCTATAGGAGGAGGAAGCCATCACCGTCACGACCATTCTTTTGTTTGGTTTTTTTGAGGTTTGCCAACAAAAGATACCAAACTGTTGTTTTCTTTATTCAAATTCCTACAGTTAAATTACTACATTATCACAAAAAGGTCACATTTAGTAGGAATAGTCTTCTAAAGTCTAGTAGTAAAATTTCACCACAAATGGTCCTCCATCAATTTGGAATCTTGAAATATTGTGGGATTCCTTTCCAAACAAAAAATCCAAATAATGAAAGTAGGCCCAATAACCCAAGCCACCTGAAGGAAAGATGTCTTAGTTGGATGTCTATTCAGACATTCCCAAAATTCAACTAAATAAGTGTCATAAACACAAGCATGATGCTATACCTCCCACCACTGATGCCAAATCTCCCTAGAATATTGACATTGGAAAAAGAGATGTGAGGTATTGTTGATGCGTGTTTTATGACCTACTAATAGTAGAATATTAACATTGGAAAAAGAGATGTGAAGTAAGGTTTGGAAAGGAATCGTGGGATGTCCTACTCTCTTGATCAAAATCACATGTATGCTAAGATTGTGAAAGTTCATATAATTGACTCCAAGGTTCCTTTTATGGCAGTTCTTGATTGTGGATGAGGTCAATGGTTGATGTAATATGCTCATATCACAAGGGGCCTCACATCATGTTCCTCAAGCTAACTACAATATTGACTATGGGGACTTTCAAATAATTTTGTAGTAAGAGTACTTTTTTTTGGTTTTTTCTGTAAAAAGTAAAAGATAGTAGGGTTGAGGAATCCTATTCTACTCCTAAGAATTTGAAAGATGGACACCTCTATGAAGTTCAACATTAAAGATATAAGTAAAGTATCCACATAAGGGCTTAGAACCAACCCGTTTAAGAACAAAAGGTATGAGCAAAGTGAATTGATTGTAACAGTTTTATTAATCACATTCATCTAAGTATTTGAAAACAAATCTATTTTGAGTGATTGTAGAGTACGTGCAAGCATCAAGATACATCAATAAATCACCAAACTTCAATGACAACATTATTATCTCAGTAGCTCATAGCAACAATCTCCAAATTTTGTCCTTTGCAAATGAAAAGTTAGGACTTTATATAGGTCCCTGAATACAATGAGTGGCCCAGATTGAAACAAAATTGATGACCCAAATTGTGCCACCTTTAGCCCTAATTAGGGTTAGGGAAAAGAAAAAGAATCTACAACTAATGCATGGGTCCATACAAATCAATCGAGAGAAAATCACTTTCTTAGTGGGTTAATAAATGTCCACTATGCTAGCCCATTTGACAGGGGAGTGGGGTGACACAAATGCCCACTATGCATTATATGCTTCCTCGTCGAGGATAGCCTATGCTTGATTTTGTTCCTCGAATGCTTAGAATCTGGATAGCATTGTCTAAAACTCATCTACATCAACTCTTGGCGCAAATTCTTGCTTGAACTCCAAAGTAGTCATCTCTCATTCACACTTGCTCAAACTGTTCCCTCAATCTAGTAACGAGTCTTGGGTTGTATGCATGACATTTGAGAATATGGAAAAGTTCTCTAAAGTCATCTTTTGTGAAGAAATTTAACCGAAAGAACTTTGTAAGTTTACTTATTAGGCTATCTATAGTTATATCATTCTCGATCAATCTCAGTGTTAATAAGGTTGCAACTGTGTTGAAGATTCGTTACTAAATGTTTTAGATGAACTTTATCAATTGAGTGGATTCCTCGTTGAAATTCTCAAATATCTTGTTTGCCATGATTATTGTGCTATACTAGTGGGCGAAATCATACACTTTTCCTTCCCTAATCACTACACCATCAACCAATATTTTCTTGAGATTTTCCATTAAAGCTCATAGGTGTGAGATTACTTCATCTTGATAAATATGCTCATCATCCTACAACTCATTTATGCATTGCATCCTGGAGAGGATGGTTAATGCCATTTCATATATCAGGACCAAGTCTTCAACAAATTTGAATACCTCTTTTTGGATGCCTTCTATCCAAGCCTCTACACTTTGAGAAATTTGCCTCATTCTCTCAATGGTAAATCTTCCATCGTCTCAGTTGGAAGAACTGAAGGAGGAACAAAGGATTGAATTTTTTCCCTCATTGGATGCGATAAGTTATTCAAATATGCACACAAAAGCCCTCTTCATCTTCTCCTCTTCCTTCAGTATTTTCCTTCCATCTCTTGATCTTCTCAAATTGTTCAATGACCTGCTCCCTAGAGGCACACTCTAGATCTAATTTTGTCACATTGTACTTGTCTGCAACAATGTGGTCCTTAGTTTTGTCAACTGTAGGTATTGCAATCTGTAGAGTCTTGGATCTAGGCATGTCCTAGATATAATTTTGTCACATTGTAATCATCTGCAGCAATCCGGTCCTTAGTTTTGTCGATTGTAGGTATTGCAATTTGTAGAGTCTTGGGATCCAGATTTACTCTTGATGAACTTTGCAAACTTTTTTCCATGGCTTTCTCTCATTGCTGCCAATTGTTTCTCCCCTCCACTATTCTTTTGTTAATTTTATCCTCAACTATGGGATTTTCTGTTGTTGCATCAGGAACCTATTCTTTTGCATTAGGAACATCTATCTCTACAATAGGAATTTCTATCTCGATCATTTACCATTCTAATATGGCCCCATGGTTTTCCTTAGTGGCAACCTCTGCTCTTTTCCTCCTCCTTGGGTAGATTCTCGATAAGCATTAATACTCTCTCTATCCTATTTCAACCTCATATGATCTTCTTGTGGCATCCTTCTCCTTCTTGTGAAAGGGTTAATTTTTTGTTAGTTTGGAGTTCAACTTGGTGATGGAGTATTTACTAATCTTTGTCTCTTATACAGGGGTTCTTCACTATGCAAGTCAGACTTCCTCGGTTGCACCTCTTGAGCAATACTCTTTACTTTTTCTCTTTCAGCATTCAATAGTTTCTCCTTCAATTCTCACTCCAGATGACTACTTGGTCTATCATCCCACAATGGCTAGTGCCTCATCTATTTATAAGTTAGTCTATCCTTTGACACCCTTAGTTTGTTGATCTGACGCTCGACCTAACATTGTGTAAATTTCTCGAATGATCTAGATATTGAATCAAGATCCAATATTTCCTTTTTGGACCAATTATACGACTAGATGGTCTTCTCCCTTTCCACCTCCTATCCAGAGTCAATCACTTTTATATCTTCCTCTACTTGATCTAGTACTTGGGATGATTTTGCATGCTTGGATCACGTTGAGTCGCAATCTAGAAAACATTGTTTTTGTTATCTCGTACTCATCAACAATATTGGTCCAAACATCTTCAAGGTACACCTTGTGTTGGTCTTTCACACTAGTCGGCACTCTAATTCTATTGTAGGGATCACAATCCAATTTGGTTGGTTAGATTGTCAAATGGTAGAAATATAGCTCACTTGCTTATCATTTGGCCACTTTTAGATAGGGACACATTGTTAGCCCCAATTGATCTTGTAACTGAGAATGCTATTATTGTTTATAAAAGAGTCCTATCTGTTGTTATGTTGTCATTTATGTCAAGTCTTAGTTGGTTAGAACTTAGACATTATGCTAATTCAGTAGAGTACCATATCATTTGATTGATGAAGAGGATTTGAAGAAAGTACAATGATGATAGAGTTGATAAATATTGGTATTCAGTGGGCACTTGAATGAATTGGTCTATGACAGTATAATGTTGGTTTGATTGTATTTCAATCACGTTATTTTGTGATTAAGTTCATAATTGGTGTCAGTGAAAGGACTACAATATTAACCAAGTGATTATAGTTGTCACCAAGTGTCTGGCAAAGCAAAGTTTAAGTTTAGTGTTAATCGAGTAATTCTAGTGTTAATTGAGTGATGTGTTGCCCGAGTCATGTTGCAATGTTCGTCAAGTGAAGAACAAAAGAAAAGATTAATTTGAGGCCGACAAATGATGAAGATTGAGAATGTTCGAGAAACATAAAGGATAAGGATGAAGTTTGTGATGAGATCAACAACTGGAATTATTCAAAGATGATGGTATGGAGAAGATTTTGTATTTTCAAAATGAGCACAAACTTTGAGGTGAACTAGCATTGATCCAATGACTAGATGCAATGAATATGAGATCTACGATTGTAACTAAGCGGCAAAATTTGGAAGGATCTTGAAGGCAAAATTTAACTATTTAGGGAGATGATTGAGACAATTTTTGGTTGTTGATTATTGATGATAGATGCAAACTATCGAAGGAGAAAAAGGAGAAAGAAGAACAAGGTGAACCATGTAGAGCAAAGGAAGAAAGATCAAGCAGAGGAAGTGCAAGGTGAAAGAGAAAGAGTGTGAATCAGCCATAAAGAGATAAGAAGGAAGAAGACAAAACAAAGAAGAGATCTGAACAAGCAAGGTAGTGCTAAACCTAGCAGATCATTTTCCTGTTACTTTATTACCATTGTAACCAATAAAATCTCTTAATCGAGTGGACCTAACAAGTTTGTTAAATCCTAAATGGTAACATTGATTAGTGATGTTTGCAGTCCACTCTTTTGTAATGAGAAGGAGTGATAAGGTGTAGATGATATTTGGTTAAAATCCTCTAATTAGGCCAAACTAAAAATGTGCATGTAAACCTTTAATAAGGTTGGCTCCTAACATAGCTCACTTCAGAAGAGTGAAATTTTTGGGTTGTTGGTTCCTAATTGGTTTTCCCCTTTACAAGGTTTCCACGTTAAATATTTGTGTCAAAATGTGTGATTGCTTATGTATTGCAAGTTGATTTTCATGTTATTTACATATTGCTACAACTCGGTATAAGCTAAGTTTATACTCTGATACTTGGTAAAGTAATGAACATTGAGATAACAGTTTGAAGTAAAAAGGTTGGAAGTGTGAATTGAGATGTCAAATGTGGTTACTGGGTTATTGTCGTGAAAGTTTATGAAGTTTAATTTGGTACTGAATTGTTTTAAAGGTGTTAAAGTTCTAGTCAATTCGGATGTCTTTATCCTTTATACGTGTTCATCTTATATGATATAATTACACACACACACACACACATATAACTATGATTAAATTTAATTATTATATTAATTACATGATTATCGAATAGACATGTCCCATGAAGGGACACATCTATTCATTGCCTATTCTTAATATATAAATCTAAGAGGTTGTTGCATTTGGAAGATACATACCAGACATCATGGCAGTTCTTAGTACATCTGCAAGTGATCCTCATGAATTTAACTTGGTATCAGAGCCTAGTTTCGATCTAAGGACCTGTGAGATTTCAATAATATTCATATCAGATATTGAGGGTGAGCAAGAAATATAAGGAAAGGAGATGATAATAAAACAAACTCGCTACTACACGACAGAGAGTATTCAATAATAAGGAACAATTGATAATACATAGAGCAATGAGAAGTTAGAATTATCAAGAATTGGATGTAGACAAAGAGATGACTTAATATAGATGACATAAAATCCACTCCAGGCGTTGACAGTTTGATTCAGATTCAAGAAGCTAAAAAAAAGTTTAATGATCAATATCCATAATCTCTACAGAGAAGTCCACAATAGAGAGGCCCTAAACACAACCCGTAGATATTATCCTACAGAAGGAAACACTTCTTATACTCTTGCTTGTACAAACATACTAGAACACTGATTATTATGACGAGAGAGAGAGACATCCGAAGAGTATCAAGAATCTACAATAGAGTCCTTCATAATAGAGAATGATACAAAGATTCATGAGAGATTCTTATCAGAGAAAAAAGAATAAAGTTATCAGAGAAAAAAAACCAATAAAGTGTATGCAGAGATAGACATGAACGACACATATTACAATTTATAATTCAATCAGAATCCAATCTGGTTCCTACTGATATGGAGAGATGAGGTACGGTTACCAAGTCACTGCTAAAATTTATAATATCCAATGTCTAAAGACTATAAGAATCATTGTGAGATATCTAAAAGTTGAGCTAGAGTTCAATGCTTGCAAGGTATATATGGGGATTTTTTTGTGGACACTACTCAATTGCAGACATCATCGGGTGGAAGTCCCAAAGAAAACAATGTACAGTCAAACATCATAATCCATTAAGAAATAACATGCAAATACAATCTGACACCATGACAAGCATTGGAGAAATAGCAAAGATAAAAAGTAATAGAAGTGACTGCAATTATCCCAACCATCAACCCATAGAACTTGATTGATTGGGAAGTTCAAATAGGCTCAATAAAAGAGTAAAAAAAAGATCATAGTATTCAGAAGTAGCCGATATAAAGGATCAGGTGGCTAAATAAATTATTCACTTATAAATAGTGTGACATCCATGTATTTTAAGGAGATTATCAATAAGGATGTGATAGTGTTGCTTCGATGGATATCTGGACATGATCTTCCAGCCTGGCATTAACAAACAAGACACTTGCATTGCCAATGGTATATGCTCAACAATATAGTAAAGGGCGGTAGTGGACGAATAACATTCAAGGAGGACAATGGGAGCATGAAGCGTCCATTGTTCAACCTATGTGGAGGCAACGCTATCTGAATACGATGTACTAATTTATCGGAACAAGCGAACTAGGAGGGTTTGTGAGCAGTACACGAATGTCCATGCAGCAGGCAATTTATGTACATCTACACTGCACAAAGGCTATCAGGTTTTAATGTTTATGAACGCTATCAGGCACCACAATTGGCACCTTGGAAAACAAGGGAAGGACAATGTCAGGAGTCGGCTGAGTGATCCACAGATGTAATGCCTTTACATTTTTCGGAAGCTTTATGATTAGTCACACGTTGAGATTTTGTGACTACTTGTCAAATCTTGGTTGAGCTCTGTGATGAAAGCATAAACTTTTGGTTTGAGGGTCATATGACATACATAACCTTTAAATTGGGACAAATTGAGTAGTCACTTAAGTCTTCTTTAAATGCAATAATTTCTTCTCTTTTGTGTGTAATTATGTTTCTTTCTTTGTCAAGTTCCAAGTGTTTGTTCTCCAACCTACATCCAACAATTTCTAAAGTTAAAAGAGATTTTATGATCAGAACTGTTGAAAGGTTGGATGACTGATTAGAGAAATACTAAGATCAATCTCTCTTGGCACTTTTGACTATGTAATTCCCCCCCTTTAGGATATCTTGGGATATAAGCACAATATTTAAAGTTTCAACTTTTGACACTTTATCTAATTCTTGCACTTTATCTTAATGATGGAGATCGTGCATAATATCATTTGCTATTTTAGATTCAATCAACAATTTATATGCAATATTGTACATATACATATACACACATATATACGTACATATGTACGTACATACATACATATCTGTGTGGGTGTATGTTGCAATACGACTACTAGCAATCTCTATTATATCAATATGAAGTATGCTACAGAATATGATATCCTATCACTTATTGTGATATAGGATATGATGCTTCTGATACATTGCTATTTCTGATCTATCGATATGATTAAGCACTAAATATGGCATTTCTTGCAGCAATATACTTTCTATGTCTGATCAACAATATAAGTATGCAAATGTGAAAATATAACCTTAAGTGATTGGTTGCTGTCTCAGTTCTGTACTTGTATGCTTGCAACAAAAAGATTGATGGTGTTTCTGATATACGCTTTCTATACTTGCAATCACTGGTGCAGTCTCTGATCTGCAATTAATAGTTCCAAGCGATTTCTGCTGATCAGGCACTTGCTTAATTGAGCAGATCCAAACTGGATATATAAGAGTTAAAAGGTTTCTGAATGATCAATGGAAAAGCTTTCTTATATCTGCATCCTTGAGTGAGGAGCGCCATTGTATGGGATGTCTAGTGTCCCTTCATTTCCTTTGCTAATTGCACCTTTCCGTTACAAGTCTTCTAACAATAAGATAAGTTAGTATAACATTTTTTAATAATGAAGATTGTATCCCTTCATGATCATTTCTAGACGCACCTTTTCCTTATTAGATTTGCATACTTTCATTCAATAATTAATCAGCCTTTAGTTATTGATTATAATATTCTCCTTACTGGATGCCAATAGTAATAATCTTAACTAGTCAGTGTGCATGAACTAGTATAATAATATGGCTCATTGGTTCAATAGATCTCAAAGTTTGTCATTTTCTCACTTAATCATTATCATAACTTAATTACTGTTCCTCTATATCGGTATAGGTTATGAGTGCTGTATGCTTATTATTGCTCAGTCATATGTTGATTGATGTCCTCTTGATTATTTATATTTATTGGTACAGCTTCTCCTGATCTGTTTATCATCCTGTTACACATTAATCATGGACCATCATTGGATATACATATGATCATTGATCAATTATCACTTGGTTTTTGGTCTTCATAGGAGCTATCATACTTATCAGCACTTGGGAACCGTAATACCCATTACTGATTCCTCATTTGCTATTCTGTATCATTTCATATTGATTTAGTAATCGGTTCATTAACCAATCACTTCTCATGATGTTAATGTGTATTGACTGCTCTTCAACTTCTTCCTTGTATGATGCAGATTGATATCTATCTTGTCATTGGATAGCTACTAGTGAAAATAGTTCTAAATGACGATTTATCCATAGTTGTGATTCTCTAATATGAGTACTTTCCTTCATCTAGGAATGATTGCTCAACACTAGATGTCATGCTGAGGATCCTTCGCCATTTGATCATGGATAATCTTGTTATGGTTATTGCTTTACAGTTTACATGATGACTAGTTTGAAGATGTCATGCTGACTGTCCTTTTCAATGGTTTACCCATACAACATAGAGTGTCTGATGCTGATGAAAATGAAGATGTATAGAATGTTCACCATCCTTCTTGAAGGGGATCATCAAATGGAACTAACCCTTATTCTTCCTAATGGAATTAGGGAAACTGTCTTATTTTTAAGACTTCACAGTTTTCCACATCTTATTCTTCTACTAACATATATGTGCAGATACTTTTAATTATTCTTACTAACTTCTACTGCTATTGTTGTTCAAGGACTGCCACCCCGTGATCACAAAAGTGCACAATTGCTCTAGTATTCTTGGTTTAGGTATGGGGACATTACAGACTCTGCAGGCCCAAGGCAGGTAACCCATTGTTATACATTGGTCAAAGTGCTTCTGCAGTTAAATCAGAGAATAAAACAGATAGAAATATTCATATGTTATGATGAGGCTTGTGAAATTACAAGCACAACTGGTTCTCCTTGTGACTTTTATATGTGTACAGTGTGATGAAAAGGTACAATAATTAAGGATAAATTACAACACTGAGATTTTCCATAGAAGCTGTGTATGGGTTGAGGGGAATGTTTCAGAGATGGATTGGTGAGTATTCATATAATAAATAAATATTTCAAGTGGTCTTAAGCCTTCGGTTTTGTTTTGTTGACTTACAATGACACAGCCAGTAAATGGCATACACAAATTGCATCTGACTAAACAATCCACTTGCAACACCTGTATTTCCCATTTTTATCCACAAATGATTAGCATTCTTTGTTAGAAAATAATGCAGAATAATAATATAAACATAGCAAATGTGTGTGAAGAAACTTGTAACTCTTAGCTATTCATTTCAAAGAAATACCAGATTACAAGAATGAAGACGTGGCAATTTTGCCTAGCTTGTATTCATATAATTTCAACAAGAAACAAAGTATTACAACAGAAGATGATACAGACGCACCACTATTTTTCTTTTCATAAACACAGTACAACTCTCATATCCTGCCCATTTTCGAAACTTTTTTACTATGAGGATACATTCCTTATAATGGAGCAACATTTGTGAGAACCCACAAATGGGTGACACGCGCTCCTTGACAGCAACTTGACAATTATCATGCAACAGAATGGATGCAAAGACACATGAATTTCTTGCAATGTGAATTGTTTGAGAGCAATTCACAAGCGGCTACAAGCTATTTGAAGAATTAAGTGGAACTAAATGATGCTTAGTCCACCCAAATCTGACATTGTGATGTGGAAAAAATATGTAGGAGGCCCACTCTTGATTGCTCGGACTATGATGACAATTGTTGTAGACAGTGTAGCATCGGATGAGAAGATGCTACCAATTACAACGCAACAGCTGGAGTAGTTACAGTGGACTTGTGTGTGGTGCATTTGCCACACCCATTCCATATGAGTCATTTAGAGTAGGAAGATGAAGAATGTCCAAACAAGAGGGCACTATCCGCTTCCAAGAGTAGCTTGACATTCCTATCCAGACATTGTACACACCTGCCAAGTTGAATGAGTGAATACAAATGCTCCAAGGGAGGAATTGGAATTTGTTGTGTTCCAGATGAGCCTTGCTGAATAAGTAGGGCCACACACATGAAACAACAGGAAAGTACAACTCCCTTTTTTCAAGTGAAATCATCAAACTTAATGTGAACCTATTGTTTTAGTCCAAGCTTCTTCTTGAGTATCAATTGGACTAGACTTTCTTAATTCCAGTTCCGCTCGTTCTTAAATAAAATCCCAAAAAATCAGGTATAAACAAATTGAAGCCTTGAGTACAAGGGGTTTACATTTTTGAAGAGGTTGTCCTATGTGTAAGAGATGGATTTGGTCATTAAAATAGAACATTGACTATTGTGATGATGGCATAGGAGTGTTTGGGGTGGCATGTGACTTCCCAAAAAATCTTTGGAAAGAGCTACAAACCTCACAGCGAAGCTACAAACCTCCCAATGACATTATATACAGTAAATGACAAATTTGCTGATTTATGCAGGTGGTGAATGAGTGATCATCCCCATGAACATGTGATTACTTTGGGAATAATGTAAATTCTAGTTTGCCAAATTGACGAATGTATCACAATGAAACAAACATGTGAATTTCATATTTTTTTCTCTTTTGTCTTCCAATCTTCCCTATTTGGTATTTGGTCTTCTATTTTGCAAGAGCTGAGGAGAGGTCACTGATTGTTTTCCCACACTTGTCTTGGGTTGGATCTCATTTTCTATGGTGATTTTAGCATCTTTGACTCCAGCAAGTGTATTTGTGAGTCTATTCACGGTGCGAGTGTAGTTGTTGTTGTAGTAGGAGCTTCCAAATTGTAATTGTAGCTCATTGAAGCCACCAATGCATCGTATATAGCAGAGCTCTATGCTTTATAGAGCTGGACTTTTTTACCCAGTATTGTGTATTCTCCATTTTAATTTTGTGTATTTATGTGTAACACATGTTTCTTATTTGATTTATCACTTTGTTGAGATGATATTTGTTGTTACCTTTATATACATGTTATGTTTTGAGTCTTGGCAACCATTACTGGTGGTTTGTGCCTTGGTGGAGTGTATGGGGATTGTTGAAGATATTCCATTGAGGATGCATTTTAGGGAATCCTATTTGTTTACATAAATAAACTAACTTTTGAGATAACCATGATGGCTAGAAGTCTTATATGATGAATGATTATGTCACCTGTGATCAGTAAGAAATTATTTGCATAGGTGAGATTGGGACAATTGCTTTTCTCTTCACTCATTGAACTCGTTTTTGACTTCATCTGAAGTGTTTTGACCAGGGGCTTTTTAACCTTTTTTGGGTATATCATGTGTGGGTATGGATGGACATGTGGAGTGCCCATGTCACAGCTCTATGTTGCCTCATAATATGTTATATTCATATTGGACTGGGTACCTTTATGTGCATCCACATTTGTATCTATGTAATTGCAATCTTGTGACAAATGAGCTTTAAGTCTTTTAAGAGATTCTTTAATTCAGGATCTTAATCTGAAATTCACCTGTTTCATAGTAACATAATCCCATTAATTTCAGGTATCGATAATGGAGAGACGTTGAGAGTTATTGGACGTGGAGGAACAGATCCCGAAAGTGGTCAGTCAGGGGATCTTCTTGTAACCATAAAGGTCAGATGTCTCTTAGATTTCTAATCCCCTGATTGAACCACTTATAATTATTAGTATTTCATTTTCACAGTGATCAACTTTCTTTATACTACGAAAGTGGAAAATACCATATTTGAACTATGAAACTTGTTGATGTAGTTGATCAAACTGAGACAACAATAATAGTTGCTGATTTTAAATGCAGGTTCGTGATGATCCTGTATTTCGTAGAGAAGGTGCAGACATTCATGTGGATGAAAACATAAGCTTCACCCAGGTATGTAATAACAATCATTTCTTGGCATGTTGCTGTTATTTTCTTAGGCTGACAAATTATTTGTAAGTTTTTTAGTTATACTAATAATGGAAACCAAGCATATATAGGAGTTGGGAACAATATGTTTTTAGTAAAAAAATCATAAATTTCTTGGTTGTGTATTATTTTTTTGAAGACTCGAAAAGTAGTACCAGGGTAACATAAGGCATTGTTTTTTGAGTTTGACAATTAACTGTGCCCTGGCAAATGTACTTTCTTGTTGTAAAAGCATCGGTTGTCATTTTTGGGTACAAATGTCTTATATTAAGGAAATCTTCCGCTGAAATTTGTCCTTTTGAATTCTGTGTGCTTGTTTGTTGTTGGCTTATACTTAGTCAAATATGAAAAATGTCTGGGTAATATTTGGAAGAATAAAGAATATGACATCTATGCATAGTACAAACACTTTTTGAGTGGAGTTTTTCCTGTGACCATTGTTCAAGTGATATTTGACTATATAATAAGTTGCTTTTAACCCTATAGTGAGTTGGTAGTGTTGATTTGCTTCTGTGTTTGCATATGATTAGGCAATTCTTGGAGGAACCATTCAGGTGCCAACTTTAACTGGAGAGGTAGCTTTGAAGGTGAGTCGAATGTTGCGTCAGGGATAAATGCCATGTGTCATTGAATTGTGCTAGATGAAATGAGTTTTTTCTGTGTGTTTCGATGTTACAACGCAATACCATATTTGAGTCTGACTATTTGTTATTCTATCTTATTTTATGCTTGTAGGTTCGGCCAGGAACACAGTATGGTCAAAAGGTTATTTTGAAAGGAAAAGGTACAACAATAACATTTCCCTGGAAGATATCAATTTGAGTCTCTAAGATGTTTGTGATTAAATGGACAGTCACAAATGAGCAAGAGAACTTGAAGATTTCATTTTATTTGGACTACATGCATCTAGTTTGGTGATTGTTTCTTACAGTTAAATTATTTTTATTGTATTTATGATATTATTTTTATTGTATTTATGATGTACGCTCATGCCAATGTTTTGTCAGTGGATTGGTGATGCTATCTTTTAATGGGCTAATTTTAATCTTTAATGCAGGGATTAAGTTAAGACGCTCAAGCCAGTTTGGAAATCAATATGTACATTTTCGAGTCACCATTCCATTGTAAGTTTTGGGGATATTTCTGTTAATAAAGAAGGTCTAGAAATTTATTGACACAAATCTAGTGTTATTTCATGTATATCATTTAGAAAATTAAAAGAGTTGGTGTCATCAATGTCTAGTCTTCTGATAATTTTCATAGTAATTCAGGTCTTTGATAGTGTAATTTCATTGTGTTTTGATATGCAGGAGTATAACAAAGAGGCAAAGAGAACTGATTGAAGAATTTGCAAAAGAAGAAAGTAGTGATGATGAGAAGAGAGCTGTTGAAGCAAGTGGTTAACCTGTTTTATGTTAGGAAGATCTAAGTTGTCATTTTCTCTAAAGTAATCTCAGCCAAGACTGAGCAAGTTATAATCAGGCGAGCCATTCAAAGAATTATTTTTCTGAAATGTTTCTTATTATATCTTAGTATCACTACATTGCTTACCATTCTATGGGAGTAGCTTTTTGCATCATTCACTTCCATCACCTCTTTTGAGAGAGCAGTCTATAGGACCATCATTTGTCACATTGAGTTTTACATTGCAAGCAGAAGTCACATGTTAAATTTGGCTGTCTTGATAACAAGATTGAGATATATGACATGGCATATTTGCCAAATGTTTAAAGGAACTGTATATTATTTATTCTACTGAAAAACTGAATGAGCAGTCATTCATGATTTTTTTGGCATAAGCTATATAAAAGTTAACACATTGTTTGTTTTGACCTGCAACAATTTTGAACTTATGTCCTATAAATTCTTACTAATAAGCGATTGATGGTATTTCTAATGAGTAACAAATTAATTCTATATTGTAGGAAGTCCTACTCTTGTAAGAGTATATATATGATATGGCTACTGAACGGACATGCCTTTTGAATCTTGATTAATATTGCCAATAACTACCTGTTCCTTTCTACTTGTGCTTTAGAAATCAAGGTGGATGGCATTATGGAACGAAGGCAACTGGATATACAAGGGTTTTCTTAATGCTAATATGCAAGCGTAAGACAAATTTCAATTGGAATTCCACTAGCGTTTATGTTTGGGGCAAATATGTTGAACATATTATAATTTAAAATGCTTTAACTGTAGCCCTGAATGAAATTGATAATATAAATAGCATTATAAGAAAGTCCAATATGTCAAACGAGTCCACTAGTACGGCTGAAAATCTAGTTGTAAGCCATTAAGGAATTGTGGTTTAATCTGTTATTTGTCTTAATAGCCTTACTTACATTGCTTAATTTTCTGGTGTATTGAGCTCCAAATCTGTCTTTTTACTTATAGACTAATCCATCAGTATCCCATAGTGTGAATTGCTAATCTCAAATAGGTGGGTGTTGGCATCTTTTGGCTTACCCTAATAGTCATTTTTGAGTTGACACTCTCAATGTCATCAGAGTATTTTGTCCTTTTTTAACATAGTATACTTTCTTGAATGGTATATTCTATGTATTGAAAGTCTTGATCTGTTG